>CM053593.1:11673132-11692714 GCA_028646575.1 Pseudocheirus occidentalis
TTTTTTTTTTTAGCATCTTCATCGTATGTAATAGACCACTATCTGTAATCATTTTCATAAAAATCTTTTTGCAGACACCTATCCCAAGCACCTCAGTATGAACTGTCCTATGAAATGGTGTTTCTTGTCTGACTTTGGACATACAATAAAACCAATTCTGCCCATTCCTTTATTTGCTTCTCTAAGGAGAATCTGTGAGCAACATTTCCATTTGGCTACAACTTCCTCCTGTGTTTTGGTTTCATTTATAATGTGAAAATTGGTGTAACTCTTTTCCTCCAATAGTATAGTCACTCCTTGGCTACTGGAAAAGGATCTCAAATTTAGAGCACCATTTGTTGTTGTTGTTCATCATGTCCAAATCTTTGTTACTCTGAGGATCATAACACGTCACTACTGTCCATGGAGTTTTCTTGGCTAAGATACTGGAGTGATTTGCCATTTCCTTCTCCAGTGCATTAAGGAAAACAGAGGCTAAGTGATTTGCCCAGCATCACACAGCTAATGTGTCTGAGGCCAGGTTTGAACTTATAAAGATGAGTCTTCCTAACTCCAGACTCAGTGCTCTATCCACTGAACCACTTAGCTGCCCCAGAGCACCAATAGCCAAATTTAATTTTGTAGCCAACCTAGAAATTGGCTCTTGGCACCTTTTGCCCCTTCTGTCTCTTTGCCATGATCACCAAGGAAACAGAAAAGAGGGGCACAGGACTAAGGGCCATTTTTCTTGGTCTCATGAGTTTCCATGGCTGAACAATTCATCACCAAGTGCTCAGCCTACTGATGAGCTTCTCAAGGTTAGCTAAACCGGAGATCAGAAAGCAGACTCAGTCTGTTGCCAAGAGTATATCCAAAGCCTTTCCAACATGGTGGAGTGTGTCAGAGCTTATTTGGTTGGCAATGCTGTAGTGAGTCTAAGGTCACCTTTGTGCCACAATGGAGTAGGACTATATGTTTTTTCTTCCAGCTCACTGTTAAGTGTCTAACAGAAGGACGGCTAGATGGCCCTGGAGTCAGGAGGACCTGAGTTCAAATCCAGCCTCAGACACTTAACACAAAAAAACTAGCCATGTGATGTTGGGCAAGTCACTTTACCCCAATTGCCCTACCTCCCTCCCCACAAAAAAGCAAAAAAAAAAAATCATCTAACAGAACTGGATCAAGGAGAAAGCTCTATGGCAAGGAAGTATAGAATCCATCACTTGAATCCAATACCAATCCATCATTAAATATACACACACACACATATATATATATATATATATATATATATATATATATATATATATATAGAGAGAGAGAGAGAGAGAGAGAGAGAGAGAGAGAGAGAGAGAAAGAGAGAGAGAGAGAGAGAGAGAGAGAGAGAGAGAATTTTTGTACCTGGTGGTTCATTTCCTCCCTAACTCAAATGTCACTAGTCTATATTTCTCCCTCTTGTCCATAAGGATAACAAGAAAGATGGTACCCACTTGCCCCACTAAGATCCAGATACACTGTCTACAGTATTCTCTTGATCTCCCCATCTAGCGACTTCTTCTAAGGACATAAGGTCAGTCTTCCATGATTTGCTTTAATGAAGTCTATTGATTCCTAGTAACCCCTACTTTCCTAGGGGATTACAGGCTTTTATTTAATCTGTTCTAGTTTTTCTGGATCGGAGATCAATAAGTCCTATAATATTTATGTCAGTTGTTGTGAGAATCAAATGCAATAATGAAAGTAAATTGCTACATAAATGCTTTCTATTAGTATGATTATTGCTATCACTTGATTATTAGGAATAGTCAATAATTTGCCAAACCTTTCTTCCTCTTTTTCAAAATCCAGAATTTTGTCTGTCTTCGGTCCTATAGTATCTTGATTCTTCTCCCAAAATGCTCCACCATAAGTGACAGTGGTTTAATAATCACACTTAAAAATCTGCTCCATATTCCAGAATGTAACTTATTCTATGGAAACTCTTCTTGAATTCTTACTTAGTGTGGGTGTCAACAGCATCTTAACTGTCTGGTGCAGTAAAGAGAGACGTGTCAAAAAGACCTGAGTGCTCAAGGCTGAACTGCATTGGTAAAAGGACTTTCCCCATCTGAGAGTTCCCTTTATCAATGAAATCACAGGTAGAGTCCCTATCTTACCTAACTGAGACCCCTGCTTGGACATCCTCTGGTCATTCCATACTCACTATGTCCCCAGACTTGTCCCTCCATGCCTTCCACACTCTCTCTGCTCTACTTATGTTGCTACATAGCAAAGCGAGTGTTTCATCCCATGCATCCTACAAGTGATTTACTATCATGAAGTCCATCAGCTGTCTAAAGTTTGTATTTGAATAAAAGTTAATGTAAAACTGAGGCCTTGAATTCTCAAGTCAGATTTTCTCTTGATACCAAAATGAAACTGGGATCTGGACTCCTCTTAGGACTGAGTGGAGTTTCTGGGACCATGTGGGCAAAAGGCTAAATTTTTACTTTCTCATGAACATTTTACAACCCTTTATATAAGGGGTCAGTGTAGAAACATACTTCTATGAAATATTAAATACTCTAGATGATTAATATTTTATAGAAACATACTTTGACATATTTCAAGATATTCCTTAACACATTTCACCTTAAATATATTTCAAGAGATGATTATGTTTCTTGATTCCTTGATTCTTAAATAGCTGTATTGGTCTTAGGAGGCAGAATTATAAACAAGGAAACATTAAGTCATAGTTTTAAAGGCTTCTCTTTGGTCCAATTCTCTGGAGGGCTAAAGTATTTCCAAGGGTAATCAACAAGGGACAAGAGTAGAGTTCTCCCTTTAGAAGATTGACAAGTTGACCACCCTAAAAATGCCTCAGTCACTTTTTAAATTTTGGTCCCATGCTGTGATTTCATCTGCTGAGAGAGGTACCCATGTGGAAGATCTACCAATACAGGGACACGGTTTTAGAGCACAGACTGAGGCCATGAGAGGTTGACACGTCCATGGCCACATACCATGTAGGTGACAAAGGCAGGACTTGAAATCATATTTTCTTGACCCTAGGCCTGGCCCTTCATATCTGAAGTCCCATTTTCTGTAAGAAATCTTTCCAGATCCTGCTTAATGCTAGTGCCTTCCCTATGTCAATTATCTCCAATTTATTCTGCATCCATCTTGTTCTAATAGTTGTTGGCATATTGACTGCCCCATCATATGTTAGCTCCTCAGTGGCAGGGCCTGTCTTGACCTTTGTATTCACACATGTAGCACAGTGCCTGGCACACAGTAGGGACTTAATGAATGCACACTGTATTCTTGCCTTCATCACTATGATAATAATAATATTAATAACTTCTTAGAGTTGGAAGGGGCCTCAGAGGCCTACTAATCTAACTAAGAATTGCCTCAAATACCCCTCTGACAAGTGGTCAGTTGGCAAGGCAGATATTCTTACTAAAAATTAAACCAAAAGAGAGATAGAAGGAACAACTCCAGGTACTCTTTGGAAGGGCAAACAAAGGAGATGGCAGGATTGGTTTTATAGCAGATTCAAAGACAACAAAGCACCGTTTCATGGGTGGATTCCACCTTTCTAACACCTCAAACACCTAGGTGTCTCTGCCTAAATACTTTGCATCCCTACCTTAGAAGGGAGGTCCTTCCATTTGGACATTTTAATTATTAGGAAATTTTTGCAGAGAATGAATTGAAATCTTACTCATGACTTACAAAGTGAAGCCAGGCCTCAAATCCAGGTTTTTGTATTCAAAATCAAATTGTCTTTCCTCGGCACTGATGTAAAGGGACCAATGAAAGTGTCAGATTACCTTTATTAACGCAAGCTAATTTATAGGTCAATGATTTTTCAAAGTCCAAATGGCCACATTGATAATCTATCAATAGGCAATAAGGTCATTGATAAGCATTAAAGATTTCTGAGGAGCATCAGAGATCCATGCAAAAATGTTTAATTTGGTAGCAGTGTGAAGGATGGAGGAGAGGTAGAGAGAGAGTGGAGGAGTGGCAAGACCACTCCTATTAGAAAGCTATTGTTTTAATCGGCTTGAGGACCTGCGCTACACTAGGCAGGTGGCAATGGAGTCTTTCATGAATGCCACTTGTGAACAAAGTATGTCTTATTTTTGGAACATGCACAGGGCTCTTTCCTTGTCACTGATGAAATGGGTCGAGTGGAACACATTTTATCCTTCTCATGGTGTTGATCGATGTCTTTGAGCCATGTGATTGCTAAAGTCACATTTCTTACTGAATCTTATATCATTTTAATGTAGGAGTGGAAGCGACCTTGTTGAAGAGAATCTTTGAAAGGGCTGGGTTCTGCTTGACAGTTCGACGTTTTCAGTTTTGAAACCAACACACAAGCTCATGGAACATACTGTCTATGCCTCTCAGTAAGTTTTATAATTGTAAATAGCTTCCCGTGGAGGAAACACCAAATCTCAGAATTGGAAGAAGGCAATGGGGCCATTTAGTTCAATTTGTCCTTGAACATGAACCCTGTCTCCATGCCCATGTAGCCACCCTCACCTTGAATCCTCGTTCCAACAGTCAGTCTCAGATTTCCATTGCTTAGTACAGTATATCATATATGTAAATGCTTGTTGACTTGGACATTTGGCAACTTGGAAAAACTAAAACTTGCCTCCCATGTTGGCTCTGACTCTACCTTCCTTTCACATGATAGCCCTTCAAATATTTGAAAGCAGCCATCTTATTCCCCCACCTCAAATCTTGTTTTCATTCATCATATTCTCACCACCCTCAAGTCTTCTCTTCTCAGACATTCTGGGTCCTCTTCACATGGGACTTCACCATCCTGATTGCATTCCTCTGAATATTGTCTGGCTTATCAAAGTCCTCCTTAAAGTCATCTCTGAGACGCAATACAGTTCTCCAGATGTGATCTTAGCAGGGCAGAATAAAGTTCAACTATAGCTTAATTCTTGACGCTGCCTGTCTGGATGCAACTAAGGCAGTATTAGGTTGTTTGTTTTGACTGCCACAGTATGTAAGTATTGACATATTTAGCTGAAGGTACAGAGACCCTTGATCTTTATCAAATAACATCATTTAACCATGCCTCGCCCAAGTCTTCTGCTTGTGATGTTGATTTTTTCCACTCAAGTCTAAAACTTATGACTGAACATTTCACCTTATTAGATTTGTCCCAGCATTCTGCTCAGATTTTGTAGGATCCCAACTGTCTCTCATCCAATATGTTTGCATTGTGTTACCCGTGACCGGTGGTGTTGGGGATGGATCATGAGTACCAACATCCATCCACACCTGGCTCCGTTTGAGGCTGGGTAGCAGATTATTTGTCCACTAAATCATCCTTCAACTACCCACAAGAAATCTCTTCCCAATATTCTCTGTCTGTTCCTCTCCCAAGCCTTGGAATAGATCTTCAGAATTAGCCAAAACAAGAGAATGGCCGCAGTCTCTCTCTTCAGCTGCTCCCCCAAAGTCATCTCCATCTTCCACAGCTTCTCCAGCTGCTCTGATCTTTCTCCTAAGGTCGTTGTCTGCCTCTGTCCTTCCCAACTCTGCTTCCAGGATAGGGATGAAAGTGATTGGTTCCTGGCAGGTTTCTATCTCCTGCTGCAGAGTCTCCTCCAGTAGGGGGAGGATTCTATCCTCCCAGAGTCCACTGAGGACCTGCGAGGGCTGGTGTTGAAATACTGGGGGAACATAGTCAGTGGGAGGATGGCTGCTGACCAAGTAGAGGAAAAATTGAAGGCAGAAATTCTCTTCTTAGAGGAACAGATACAAGCTGAGCAATATTTAAAGGATACAAGAAGGTGGGAGAATGTTTTCTGTTAAAATAGGGCTAGTCCAGGGCTGGGGAGCCTGCAGCCTTGAGGCCACACATGGCCTTCTAGGTCCTTTTGACTCAGTCCAAGTTTTACAGAACAAATTCTTTTATTAAGGGAATTTGTTCTGTGAAGCTTGGATTCAGTCAGAGGGCTTCACTTGAGGACTTACTGAGCCACATGTGGCCTGGAGGTTGCAATTTTCCCACCCCTGGGCTAGTTGATGACAGTACTTTGCTAAGAGACAGGGTAGATCTGCTGTTTGAATAGGAATTTGTGATCAGATCAGAATGGAAAAGATCTATAATCACTGAAAGGAGTTTGGGTTGTCCATGCACACAAACACCAGGCAGAAGGGTGACTACTGCAGATGAATCTGACAATCATTAACATTCTGTTTCATTTCATCAACACTGACCACGTTATCTTTTGTCATCTCTTTCCCTTGTTTGAGCAAGACTTTCCCTCTACTCCTAGTTGTGAAAGGGATGGCCCCTTCTTACCTTCTAAGTTGTCGATATGACCATCTGTCCACGTGGAGTTTTGTTGGCTCAAATGAGATGGCTTAGCACAGAGCCTGGCACACAGCAGGCACTTTAATAAAAGCTTGTTCCCTCGTGGTGTACGATGTGAATCAGACTGCTTTACTGCTTACCTGGCTGGTTTTTAATCTCCCTAAATTGTGAATTCTTACCCTACTAGGTAGAACTTTTGGAATACTATGCTACATTTCCTTCTAGGTCTCCAGTATCAATTCTGTTATATTGATCAACTTTTCTATTATTTCTTAAACCAGTATCAAATCGTTTAAATGAATGTTGCTATTTAGAATAGATTGAAATTTGGAACCGCTGAGCTTCCGTCTCACTTTTTTTCATCATTTTCCTTGAGATTCTTCCTCCTAATGAATCTGATTATTATTTTAACTACTATTATAAAGCAATATTTAATGGCCTTAATTGCATGGCACGAAATCCATAAATTACTTTAGATGATATGGTAATGTTTATTACATCAGTAAGGTTGAAGTACAAATAATTAACATTTCTACAATTATTGGGTCTGTTTCTGTAAAGAATATTCAATATTCATATAAATTCTGTATATCTTGGTATCTAGATTCCCAGATATCTTATACATTCTATAGGTTTTTTTAATAGAATTTTTTTCCTTTTTCCTTCTAGATTTGTTGGTAACATAGAGAAAGGCTGATTATTTTTGTAGGGCTATTGCTACTATTTAGTTTTGCTTTATTTGAAAAAATACATCTTGCTATTATATTGAAGTTAGTAATTGTTTTAATTTGTAGTTAACTTTCTAGGGTTCTCTAGGTAAATTATTATGTCACCTGCAAAAAAAGATATGTCCTTTTCTCTCTTTGGTTACGCTTACTCAATTTCTTTACCTTGTGTTATCTAGTATTTGTTTTAGAACTATGTAAATAGCTTTTTTTCTGTATGTTATTATAATTATTTAACTTTTTATTAATATAGTCTATTATCTTCATAGTTTGTCTAATAATGAACAAAACTGACATTCTTGGTATAAATACAACTTGGTAATTTTTGAAAATATCAACTTCTTTATGATGAACCCTCTTTAAGTTCCTTTTTCTGCTTCAGATAAAAGGTGATTGGATGCCTGCTCTTCACAAAACCTTCCTCCATGTTTGCATGTTCTTTTTCTCATGTATTCCATTTATATGAAATAGTAGGTCTCTCCCCTCCCCCCTTTTTTCTTGATGTATTCCTTTTGATCCTGGCATAGTGGATAGACTACTGAGCCTCAAGTCAGGAAGACTTGAGTTCCAACATGGCCTCAGACACTGGGCAAGAAACTTAACTCTGTATGCTTCAGTTTCCTCATCTGTAAAATGAGCTGGAAAAGGAAATGGCAAAATACTCCAGTATCTCTGCCAAGAGAACCCCAAATGGGGCATAGTTAGTAGGCACAGTGAATAGAGCACCAGCCCTGGAGTCAGGAGGACCTGAGTTCAAATCCAGCCTCAGACACTTAACACTTACTAGCTGTATGACCTTGGGAAAGTCACTTAACCCCAATTACCTGGCCTTTCCCTCTCCAAAGAAGCAAAAAAACCCCAAACCCAAATGGGGTCACAAAGACCCAGACACAACTGAGACAACACAACATAGTCCCTTTGTTAGTATTTTTTGAATCAACATTCTTTAGAGATACAGGTTTATGTTATTTTCTTTCTCCTTGATTTAGGTATAAGAACAAAATTTGTTCCACTATATGTTTGTCAGGATCTCTTTTTTGTCTATTTTCATAAACAATTCCTAGAACATTGGAATAGGTCTTTGGATATAAATAGGATTTACTGGTCTTGTTGGTTTTCTTTTGAGAGCTATTTTATGTCATGGTCAATTTTCTTTTTTCTGAGTTAATTAAATTTTCTATTTATTTGTCAATCTAGGTATTTTAATACTTGAAAAATTCATCCATTTCACTTATCAGCCTTGCTGGCATATAAATTGGTTGAAAAAGTTTCCAATAATTTTGTTATAAATTCTCATTATTAATTTTTATATTGGCTATTTGATTTTCCTATCTCTTCAAATCAGCTTAAGGTTTAACTGGTTTGTTTATTTATAAACTTCTTCATTTTATTTATCAAGTTGGAGGGTCAGAGTTGGAGTCAGAAGTTATTGTTTTAAATTGTATCCCTGCTTTTTAGAATTTCTATTTTTGTGTTTGGTTTTTTGATTTGTTGCTTTTCCCTTTCTTAAAAAAATTACATGCTCAATTTATTAATCACTCTTTTTCTTTTGTTGATCAACTTTTTTAGAAAGGTAAATTTTCTCCCAAGGACTGACAGTTTTGTTTGCACCCCCAAAATTCTGATGTTGTCTCATTTAAAAATATTTTTGTTAATGAAATTGTCTGTTATTTGATTAATCAATTATTTATGATTAAATAATTTAGTTTCCATTTAGAGTCCTTTCTTCAAAAGTTCTTTATTGGCTATAATTTAGTTGCACTGAAGGCAATAAAAGACATTTAAAAAATTCTTCTATTTGTTTATGAGGTTTTTGTTCCCTTGTTTATTGTCATTTTTTTTTTTTTTGCAAAGGTGCCAAGCACAGCTGAGAAATCTGTGTATTTCTTTTTGGTAATTGTCGCAGATTTGTGTTACCCAACTTTTCTAAAATGATTCAGATCCTTAACTTTTTTATTTTTTTGTTAAATTTGTCTAGGTCTGAAACAGGCAAATTGATATCCCCAACTACTATAGTACCCCTTGTAATGGAATTAGCTTTTCTTCAAAATACTTTGATGCTGTCTATACCTTTTGGTGCACACATCTTAACTACCAATATTATTTAATCAAGGAACATTTTAACATAATGTGGTTTCCTTGTTTCTCTTTTAACCATGTCTTCTGTTGTTGTTGTTGTTGTTGCTCGTGATAGTTACCTCTGGGTTTCATGTTGCTTTTTTAATTTGCCTGGAGCAAAAGAGGCCTGTATGTGAGACAGCAGACCTCTGTTATGCACAGCTTATTTTTCTGTTTAAATATATACTAAATTCTACATGTAACTTTCAACTGTTTATTTGTGATGCTTTCTGGCCTATAATATTTTCTATTCTGTGCATTTAAACAAAGATACTTCAATGAAAAAAAAATTCATTGCTACCCTATCTTTAATCTCTCTTACCTTTCCCTCTCCCAATTAGAAAAGTCTTTTTAAAAAATGGTGCTTTGAGGCAGAGCCAAGATGGCAGAGTAAAAGCGGGAACTTGCTTGAGCTCCCGCTCCAACCACCTCCAATACCTGTAAAAAATGACTCAACAAATTTTAGAGCTATAGAACCCACAAAGTGACAGAGAAAAACAAATCTCCTGCTGAAGGAAGCCTGGCAGGCAGACAGGAAGGGTCTATCACATCAGGCTGGGAGTTGAGTGCAGTTCCATGACTGCCCCAACCACCCATAGCAGACTTCAGGAGAGTGAATCACCAGCAGCTGTGGTGGTTTCCAGACTTCTCAACTCATAAATGCCAAAGACAAAGTAAAAGGTGAGTAGGGAATTCTGTTGGAATTGGGTGAGAGAAGAGCATGGTCTGGCCCCTGCCCCCAGGGTGAGAGGTGGCAGCAGCATGGAGGCTGCAGCTGCTGCTGAGTGAGTGCCTCCAGAGCTCCTCACATGCAGATTTTAGGGGGACCAAGTGACTATTCAGAGGGTAATTTCTTTTGCTTTGACCTGCTTGGTTCTGGACTGCAGTCCTGGGTTGTGGTCCTGGGGTGAGTAATGCTAATGTACCATAGCTTGTGGTGGTTATAGAGAGAGCACCCTCCTCAAAGCTCTGACAACATCTGTGAAAACCCCAGCAATTTGGGACAGAGATCTCTCCACTCTAGAAGCAGAAGTTCTTTGGCAAAGAACTCAAAAGTCAAGTAATTGGGTGGCAAGATGAGCAAACAGAAGTACAATCAGATCATAGAATCTTTTTGGGGGGGACAAAAAAGACCAAAACATGGAACCACAAAAAGACAACAAAGGCAAAACTCCTGCATCAAAGGCTTCCAAGAAAAATATGAATTGGTTGCAGGACATGGAGGAGCTCAAGAAGGATTTTGAAAATCAAGTAAGAGAAGTGGAGTAAAAATTGGGAAGAGAAATGAGAGTGATGCCAGAAAATCGTGAAAAGCAAGTCAACAGCCTGCTAAAAGGAGATCCTAAAAATACTAAAGAAAATAACACCTTAAAAAATAAATTAACTCAAATGGTAAAAGAGGCCCAAAAAGCTAATGAAGAGAAGAATGCCTTATTTGACCTGGCCAGATGGAAAAGGAATTTCAAAAACTTACTGAGGAGAATAATTCCTTCAAAATTAGATTGGAGCAAATGGAAGTGAATGACTTTATGAGAAATCAAGATACTATAAAACAGATCCAAACAAATGAAAAAAGAGAAGGCAATGTGAACTCACTGGAAAAACGACTGACCTAGAAAATAGATCTAAGAGAGATAATTTAAAAATTACTGGACTACCTGAAAGACCTTATAAAAAAAGAGCCTAGAAATCATCTTTCAAGAAATTGTCATGGAAAATTGCCCTGATATTCTAGAACCAGAGGGTAAAACAGAAATTAAAAGAATTCACCAATCACCTCTTTAAAAGATCCCAAAAGAAAACTCCTAGGAATATTATAGCCAAATTCCAGAGTTCCCAGATCAAGGAAAAAATATTACAAGCAATCAGGAAAAAACAATTTGAATACTGTGGAAGCACAATTAGGATAACACAAGATCTAGCAACTTCTTCATTAAGGGATCAAAGGGCTTGGAATATGATATTCTGGAGGTCAACAGAGCTAGGACTAAAACCAAGAATCACCTACCCAGCAAAACTGAGTAAAATGGTTCAGGCGAAAATATGGTCATTCAATGAAATAGAGGACTTTCAAGCATTCTTGAGGGAAAAACCAGAGCTGAACAGAAAATCTGACTTTCAAATAAAAAAACAAAGAGAAGCATGAGAAGGTAAACAGGAGAAAGAAATCATAAGGAACTTATTAAAGTTCAACTATTTACATTCCTACATGGATAAATGATCATTGTAACTCATGAGACTTTTCTCAGTATGAGGATAGTTGAAGGCAATATGTGTGTGTATGTACATAGATATGTATACATACATATATGCATATATATTGGAGGGTGTATGTGTGTTGAACATAGTTGAATATGAAATATTGAATATGAAATGATAGTTGAAGAGAATATATATGTATGTATGTATGTATGTGAGTGTGTGTACATGTGTACATAGATATAGCACACTGGATCAGTTGAAAATGAAGGGATGATATCTAAAAAATAAAATTAAGAGGTGAGAGAGAAATATATTGGGAGGAAAAAGGGAGAGATAGAATCAGGTAAATTATCTCATATAAAAAAGGCCAAGAGAAAACTGTTACAATGGAGGGGAAGAGCAAGAAGGTGCAAGGGAATGGGTCAACCTTATTCTCATTGAATTTGGCTCAAGGAGGGAATAACATACACACTCAATTGGGTATCTTACCCTATGGGAAAGTAGGGGGGAAGGGAATAAGAAGGCAGATGATAGAAGGGAGGGCAGATTGGGGGAGAGGGTAGTTAAAAGCAAACATTTTTGAAAAGGGACAGGGTCAAAGTAGAAAATAGAATAAGTGAAGGGGGCAGGATAGGATGGAGGGAAACATAGTCTTTCACAATATAAGTATTATGGAAGCATTTTGCATAACTAAACACGTACAACCTATATTGAATTGCATGTCCTCCCATGGGGGTGGGTGAAGAGAGAAGAAGGAATGTGGAAATCAAAGTTTTAAAAACAAATGTTAAGAAAAATTTATTTTTTACACATAATTGGAAAATAAGATATACAGGCACTGGGGTATGGAAATCCATCTTGCCCTACTAAAAAGTTGTGGGTGGGATAGGGGAGGATATAAGTGAAGACAGAGTGGGGGAAGGGGTATTCAGTGGGCTTGCTATCTTGGGGTGTGGGGTAGGGGAGAGATGGGGACAAAATTTTTAACTCAAAATCTTGTGGAAATGAATGCTGCAAACCAAAAATAAATAAATAAATTTTTTAAAAAATGCCTGCTCTGTGGTGAATTCTTTTAAGTTCCTTATTCTGGTTCAGTTAAGAGGTCAGTAGCTGTCTGCTCCCTAAAAAAAACTTCCTCTATATTTGCATGCTCTTTTTCTCATGTCTCATTTATATACCTTATTTTTTTCCCCAAATTTTTCGCCTTTGATCTAACATTTCTTGTTCTGTCATGAGTCCCTGAGTTCTGCTTGCTCCATTATATTTTTCTGAATCCACTACAAGGTGTACTCTGGGTTAATCGCAGTATTTTTCCTTTGACTCAAACTTTGCATGTTGACTATGCCGTTCCTGGTGGTTTTCAGTTTCAGGAGGTTATCAGTGGTTTCCATTTTCTCTTTGTCCTCTGGGTCTAGTAGATTTGGAGAGTTTTCTTTTAGGATTGTTTGAAATATGGTGTTCAACTTCTTTCACTGATTATGGTTTTCAGGGAATCTACTAATTCCAAAATTATCTCTCCTTTATCTCTTTTTCAGGTCAGTTGTTTATGATAGTTGATACATCATGTTTTCTTTTTAGCCGATCTTTTGTGTTTGTTCTAATATTTCTTGCTGTGTCATGAGTTCCTGAGTTCTGCTTGCTCCATTATATTTTGGGGGAGTCTACTACCTGGGTAAGGTTTTCTGTCTTCTGTTCTAAGCTATTTATTATCCTTTAAATTTTTTCTTCCCAAACTCTCATTTCACTTATAATTTCCTTTTCTATTTCTTGTTTCATTTCTTCCAAACACTTTTGTAGTCCTTGTAGTTCATCCATCTTTTTAATTTGATAGCACATTATTTGGAAATGAAATCAAAGTTTGGATGATTAGAACTACCTCCAACTTGGTCTTAGGACTTTTCATTTATTTAGCTGTGTGAAATGTAGTCTACATAAACTTTATGTCAGAATAATGACACCTACATACCTCAGATTTTGTTGGAGTGGGGAGCACACTCCACTGATGTTGGTTGTAAATCTTCTATAATTCATACTTTTAGAAGGCTGCCTATAAATTAGAAAGGCTAAAGGATTTGCAATGGTCCATAGATTGTGTCAGAGGCCATATCTGAAGTTATGAAATCATACATAAATCAAGTCGAGCACTCTATCCTTTACAATGGATCTCACATCACTGAATTTTTTAAAATTAATGATAAGTTGTTGGGCATTGATCTACGTATAAAATATGTTTTTAATTATCTAATTGCATTCTTTATACAGATTACAAACATTAAGTGAATGAAAGATGAAACTATGGGAATGGGTGTTTTTAATGAGCTTCTACACTGTTCCTCTTTTACGAGATGAATTTATTAATTCTACTGTTTTTAAAAAATTCACAAGCCACAATAATTTTATTTTTATTTTGACAATTCTCTTCAGTTTTGGATGGTGCTACTCTCTGGTTCACAGTATAGCTTAAGAATGGAACATTCTCCTGAACCACAAAAACCCAAAGTCATATTTTCTTGTCAATTAAAAAAGCTTTTCTTTATGCAATAGCTGCAACTTTATTTTACAGATGTAGAAATCAAAGTGAAAAAACTAACTGATATGTCTGGGGTCATCTGGGGTCACCCAACTAGTTAGTTATAGAGCTAGAACAAGGATCCAAGTCTCCTGATTCCCGGCTCAGGACTAAGGATTTATTTAACCCATTTTGCAGATGTCTAAACTGTGTAACAGAAATTAAATAAATGACCTTTCAGAACTAAGCACCAGCACATACTGTATGTAAAAATAATTAGAGCTCTCTAACGGTATTCCTATTTCATGGCTGACATTTACTGGCCTCAGATTCTATTACGAAAGACTGTGGAATAGAGTTCTGCTGTGCTAGTTGATAAATACAGTTTTTCAAGGACTGATACTCCCCTATTAAACTAGGCTGAGTATGTTTAACACCTATTTTGAATATAAGTACTTTTAGGTGTCTGCATATTTATAAATTTTAAACAAGTCTATACATACATTAGCAATAATGCTAATGGTAAATCTATTAAATATTTCAAAAATTCCCTGTTTTATAGTCTCATTTTTTCTCTCTGATTATTGTAATATAAAAATAAATGTGCCAAATTTTGACTTAAATGCCTTTTTTCTAATTATAAAATAATTTAAATGGCTAGCCTAATGATATTTTTGTATTTTAAGGATACAACTTTATATCTTTTAATTGAGTAAGACACACTAACACTGGCCCTGGAGTTAGGAGGATCTGAATTCAAAGCTGAACTCAAGACACTTAACACTTATTAGCCCTGTGACCTTGGGCAAGTCATTTAACCCCAATTGTCCTGCCTTCCCCTACAAATAGCAAAAAAAAGAAAAAAGAAAAAATATCTGTGATATTTTATATAAATCATTTAGTGTTGCTGCAGCAAAAGCTTATCAATAATAACTGATTGATTTTATTGCAAATCAGGAAGGCAGCATTAAGCAAACTATGCCCTGGATTTACTCCCCAAATGAGTAAACAGCAACAGTTTAAATGTAACCCAGACACAACACAGACCTTTTAATCAACAATATGCAACAGTTAAAGGGAGATGAAGCCTGAGAAGTGTTTGCACCACCTGCCTACATTCATCCTGTCGTGGCTGGTCACCAGAGAAAAGTCACCTGCAGCTGCCCTCCGTGGTCGGTCGGGCAGTCTCAGAGGAGACACCGTCTGAGCCAGCCCTCACAACACGAGGGAATACACACAATTATAGATCCATTGTTGGCGCTCATTCATAGGCATCACGTGCTGACAAACCTGCAACAAAATAACAGCCAGAACCTTAATTTTGAGTTGTTTTCAGTGAGCTGACATTACTGAGTCCTCTGTGACAAGTAAAGATGAGATCTCCGGGCCGGGTAACATGGTCATCTATGATCTGATTCTTAATGACCAACCCAGATCAGATCAGGCCGTACCCTCAGCCCTGGGGGGAGGGAAGCACTCAGCACAATGCCTGACACGCAGCAGGCATTTAATAAATGCTTACTTGCTGCGGAGGAAGCCCTGGGAGCCGTGGCGGGCCCAGCCAATGAGCACCGGGCATCTCCCTTTCTCTGCCCACAGTCAGGGGCTCAATCCGGCGCTGGGCCTCCACTCCTGGCTGACTCTGAATCCAGGGGGCTGCTCACGAAAGCTGGGAATCACAAGCTTCAGAGCCGGCAGAGCCCGCACAGACCGTCCAGGGGAGGGGAAAGGGGGGGGTGTGTGTGTGTGGATTTTGGGTCAGAAGAGGCAGGTTCAGCTCTCTGCTCTGCCACCTCCTCCTGACTCCATAGGGCTGTTGTGGGATCACTACTTAATCTGTCTCAAGCTTTCTGACCAGTCTATGCAGCAGCTAGCTGAGGTTTGAGCGCCACTTTACAAATAAAAACATGACCACAGAGAAGGAGAGGGCCTGGCCTGGCCTGGCCTGTCACACACACTTCCTCCCTGCAGGGCAGCACGCTGGGACTGCCCCCAGGAATGCAGCATTAATGATTACAGTTAGGGTATGATGCTGCTTCCTCTCCCATTTGCACGCTCACTGCAGGCACCCCGATATGGTGCTGAGGGCGCCCCTTAGAAAACAGCAGCAGTTACCATTGTAGTCTTTGGTGCCACCTCCACGGCGAAAATGTCGAGGCTTCTGTTATTTACACAGTTTTTGCTTAGGTCATTGTTGACATGAATAATCACTTTATTTTCTGACTAAAAAACCAAACAAACAAACATTTTTTAGTACATACTTCAGTAGGTCATAAACTTGGAAAATGCCCATGAGAACGTGGGGCTTTCACCTCCCCCAGCCCAGATCCTGGCAGGCTCCCTCTGCTTGCCCGGCACCCTCAGTGACACTCCTGATCCTTCCCTGTCCCCTGTGCCTGCTGTGTGCTCTGTTCGTCCTCTGTCTCCATCTGACCCATCCTTCCTCCTTCCATGAGCATTCCCTGCCTCCCTCAGTCCACAAAGTGTTCTGCCTTTGGCATCCGAATGCACTCCATAGCGGAACATTACAGTGTGTAATGCTAACCATCCAATGAAACCGTTGGGTTTCTGAAAACAGGAGCCAGGCCTCACTCTTCTCTTGGACACCCCATGGCATCTAGTTTAGAGACCTTAATAAACAGGTGACTGGTTACTCTTCTTGATATTTTACGAGTTTAAGACAAAAAGATAGTGTATGATAAGACCTCCCAAGACCCTGTTCAGTCATCTCTGCTGAGCAGTGCTGAAATACCCAGAAGCTGATCTGGAATAAACCAGGGCTTTCCATGGGGAAGGGAGGCAGGTGTGGAAGAGAAAACTCTTCCTCTCTGTGTACCGAGTCACCGGCAATGACAGAAACAACACAGAGGGAGGATCAGTGGAGAGGGACAAGTGGCTCTCAGGAGAGGGGCAGCAACACAAGTATCTGGGTTTTGGTGAATAAATGGGGTCAACTAGCGATCATAATACAAGGGGGTGGCTCCAGCCTCATGGATGCTGCCTGGATTTTCATCCAGGTCGTAGCCATTGACTGAGGGTGTCCCTCAGGGTCTGGCCAGGCCCAGGGCCCAATTTTTCCCTCTCTCTGTCCTCTATACTGAATAACTGCAAATGTACTCACTCTTCTCTAGGGCTGGAGGCTCCCTGAGGGCAGGGGCGGTTTCACTTTTTGTAGTGATAGTATCAGGGCTGAACCTAGACCTGTGTTGCTCCAGTGATCCACCAAAAGAGACAAAGTTAGTCAAGGGCTTACTTAGCTTGGGGCCTGGCACACAGTGGGCACCACATAAGCATGAACTCCCTTCCCTTCCGGGACCAAGTCCAAACCAGCCATGGCTCTTGGGGCGTGGAGCTGGCAGCTGACACAGCTAATGGCTCTCCTGGGAACACAGGAACCTTAAGGTCACCTTTAACCTTTATGGTGACTTGAGCAACTTCCAGAAACCTGGATCTCAATCGATCTGAATGATTCTGTTTGTGCCAAACTGAAATTTATACTAATTTAATTATCAAGGAAAGTTGCAAATCCACGCTTTTCCTCCTCTCTTTAATTTTTGTAAGTTTTTGAATAAAAAAATTAAATAACAAGGACTTCAGAGTTCCTCTAGAATAACTGTGCTCTAAATTATGAATCCCATGGAACTAGAAAGGGGGAAAACCACTTTCTGTTGTTTTTTTTTGTTTGTTTGTTTTTTTGAAGGGCAGTTGGTGTTAAGTGACTTGCCCAAGGTCACACGGCTAGTTTGTGTGTGTGTGTGTGTGTGTGTGTGTGTGTGTGTGTGTGTGTTAAGTGTCTGAGGCAGGATTTGAACTCAGGTACTCCTGACTCCAGGGCCGGTGCTCTATTCACTGTGCCACCTAGCCGCCCCCCCACCACTTTCTTGACTATTTTTTTAGAAATCCTGATACAACAGAAAAGTTTCTTTTGCCAGTTACAGAAAGGAAACCAGGCAGCATCAGTATATATGGAACAGGGCTAGAGATAGAACTTGCCAAGTCATGATCAATACCTTATTTTCAAGAACTGATGTTATCCGGAAATCACTTTTATAGGTATGTAGGAAGACACTCTCCTGGTTGTCCAAGGCTTTGACATCACCTTTATTAATGACAGACTTGCAAATGGCTTTCTCAAAAGGACGGCCTCCGGATCCCAAGCAAACAGCTTTAATTTTGGGCCGGCATTTCTCAGCATAGATGTCAATGACGAATGGGCATGCCTGCAACGGGGGAAAAAACCTCCACTGTTATGTGCCATTCTGCCTTTTGTGTTCCAGGACAGAACACAGCACTGCCCTTGCTTTGCTGTATCCATGAAAGTTATTTTGCTCATTCTTATCACACCATTTTATCAGGACATGTTCCTGTCCTCTCTCTGAAAACAAACTCCTTAAAGAGGACTGTGCCCTCTTTTGTTCCCAGTGCTTGGCCTAGGGCCCTGAGCACAGCAGGGGCTTCGTTAAGGCTGGTTTGAATTGGGCTAGCTTAGCTTTCCAAGGAAACATGAATAAGCTGGAGCACTACAATCCTCGGATTTCTGACTTTTTAAAAGGGTCCACGCGGTTAATGTGAGAATTACAGAGACAAGAGAGGAAGACCAGAAGCTAAAGGACGCTGATGCTGGACAGCTTCTCTTCACTACCATCCCTGCTCCCTGTGGGTCAAAGGCTTTTGACTGTCCTAAAATCCTGTGACATTTTCTTTTACAATCTTAAATCTGCTAAAAGGATGCCAGTCGATGAAGCTGCGAGAGGCTGACCTTGTGGGAAACGAACCACTCCCAAGCCCACGCTGATCTTGGCCAAGAGACCTGTCCGAGAGTTCAGAACGGCAAGTTCTCAGCCTCTGCTAACAGCTCTCTCCAGAGTCTGCTCTGGCTGTGTAAAGGACACCCAGGGGAAGCCCAAATAGACCAGTAGGGTGTCAGCAGCCACAGTTATTTGGTAAAACTGGGGGGAAAATCAACAATCCCTACCTATGGGAACAACTTAAGGTATATTTTCAATATTGATTTCTGATACTGTAAAAAGCTGGTTTGATTCATACAGGGCTTAAATACAATTCCTATTAGATTTTTATTTTAAAATTTGTGGCCTGACTAAAGTGGAAATCTATTTAATGTGAATGTATATGTAGTATATATCAGACCGCACACCATCTAGGAGGAGGGAAAGGGCAGGCTATGAGGGGCTGAGAAGTGCATTTTGCATTTGATCTTGGGGGCAAGAGGGAGCCACTGGCGTTTGTGAGGAAGGGGTGACACAGTCAGACCTAAGCTCTAGGAAAACCCTGTTAGTGGCTGATGAAAGATGGACCAGAGGGGGAAGAGGCTGGAGGGAGCAGGTCCCCAGCAGCAGCAGGCCAGGTACAGGGTGACAAGGATCTGTCTCAGGGTGGGGGCTATGTCAGAGTAGAGAGGGAGGTGTATTGGACAGATGTTACAAAGGGGAAGCTGGCAGGCCTCAGCACCAGCTTGGATATGGTGGGGGGAGTGAGGAGTGCGGCATGACTCCTAGGTAGGGAGCCTGAGGACTGGGAAGATGGTGATGCCCTCCAGTCATAGGGAAGGTAGAAGAGAGGGGCAGGGGAAAGTGCTGAGCTCAATTTCTCCAATTTACAGACAGGGAAACAGAGGCAGAGATGGGGTCTGTAATGTTAATGAAATCAGAAGATCTTCCATGCCCCTTTCTATTGGCACCTACTAAAGGC
>CM053593.1:11693214-11735008 GCA_028646575.1 Pseudocheirus occidentalis
CTCCACCTCATTGAATGATCATATTTTCCCCTGGAATAATATGCTCAATTTTGCTGGGTAGTTGATTCTTGGTTTTAATCCCAGCTCCCTTAATCTTTGAAATATCATATTCCAGGCCCTTTGATCCCTCGGTGTAGAAGCTGCCAGATCTTGGGTTATCCTGATAGTGCTTCCGCAGTATTCAAATGGTTTTCTCTTGGCAGCCTGTAATATTTTCTCCTTTAACTGGGTATTCTGAAACCTGGCAATAACATTTCTAGGAGTTTTCTTTTAGGGATCTTTTTGAAGAGGTGATCAGTGAATTCTTCCAAGTTCTATTTTGCCCTCTGACTCCAAAACATCAGGGCAATTTGAGGATTTCTTGGAACATGCTTTCCAAGTTCTTTTTCTGGTCATGGGTTTCAGATAGACCAATGATTTTCAAATTGTCTCTCTTGGATCTATTTCTTATAATATATTGTTAATAGATTTAGAAAGATCTATGCAGTTCTGTAGATTGCTTGGATTGTATATATATAGTAACACTTTTGAATCAGTGATATATCTTGATAGTTTTTATAATTTGCTATTGTTATTCAGTAGTATCCAAGTCTTCTTGACTCCATTTGGTTGTTTTTTTTTTTTTGGCAAAGATACTGGAATGGTCATTTCTTTCTCTAGTTCATTTTAAAGATGAGGAAACTGAGGCCTACTGGGTTAAGTGACTTGCCCAGGGTCACAAACTGCTAGTAAGAGTCTGAAGTCAGATTTGAACTTATGAAGATGAGTCTTCCTGAATTCAGACCTGGCTCTCTATCCACGGAGCCACTTAGCTGCCCAGTTTTTAATATAATATATTAAATAAGCTCATGTAATAAAATCTCTTTTAGCTATAATAACCCTGATTCATAGTCTGTTGGTTAGTATTTCTTATATTGTAAACCAGTGGTTCTCAACCTTCCTAATGCCGCGACCCTTTAATACTCATGTGGGCATATCTGCACATGGACGGACACACCTGGAGATGGATAGAGGAGCGGTGTCTTGGTTCCTGAGACCATTGGAAGTATGTCTTAGGTCACTCCTGTGACACCTGTGAAAGGGTCGTTCAACTGCCGAAGGGGTCGCGACCCACAGGTTGAATACCACTATTGTAAACATTCACAAGAAATTATACAAAAAAGCTGATATATCCCTATTTGCTGTGCTTTTATTTGAACTGCTTAGATATAAAGCAAATAGGCACTTAAACTAATGAATGATTTTTTGGTTTGATTTTAGTTCAGTGTCATTTTTTTATCTTATAGCTATTTTATTTAGAATTATAATCACAAAAGCACTTATTGGATTAAAAATTTTTTAAAGACCTATAATTCTGTAGTATTATGTGTGCACATGATAATCAAGCTATAAAATAAACATGAATACCTTATAGACTGAATATATAGATGTACACCTACATATACTGAGTTGGGAATGACTTTGAAGTGCATATGTCTTTCCTCACACAGATTACATATGGACTGAAGGAAACATTCTTTTTGCTATAGAAAAGACTGGTCCCAAGCTCACATCTGACATTTAGGTAGATAATTATTCCATCACGTAGTGGTGAGCTCTTTTCCTAGAGTCACATGGAAACAAAATGGTAGCTTATATTCTCTACTAGACCGTGACTTTGTCCTTTGTAACCCACCAGTCCTCACCTTTTCCTGATTTCTAATTTTGTTCATTACGAAAGATAAAAATACTCAACTGACAGATAATTTGAATTGCTCATAAACCTATCACTTGGATGAACATTTCTCCGTTTTTAATGTTGTAAAAACCTTCCCCAAACTCTTTGAGAAGCTTAAGAAACTGCATTTTAAAAAGTAGATTTTCTTTCACTTAATTTTGAAGTGTTTGTTTGTGTTTGTATGGTCTGCAGAGAAATAATCACAATTGCTGGGGTTCAGCATAGCTTTTCAAAATGCAAGTGGTACTTAATGCAAATTAAATATTTCATAGTTTTGTGCAGCATAGTGAGAGAAGCTCTGGAAGGAAATGCCAAAGGAAACACAAGTGTGGCAAGTTGGAAAGTAATAGTATTGGGTTTTTTCAATATATTCTTTACAAAACAGCACCGTGTAATTCATAATTTCACTATATATGCCTTTTTCCTCTTCTACTTTGTATATGGAAATGTTTGCTCTTTTTTGTTACTTATTAATTTGTCATTTTGAAGAGATTTTGTTTTTGTTTTTAAATGTTTTATTTTCAATTACATTTAAAAACACATTTTTAACATTCTTTTAAAAAATTTTTTGAGTTACAAATTCTCTTCTCTTCTTACTTCCCTTCCCCATCATTGAGAAGGCAATTTGATATAGATTATACATGTGCAGTCATGCTAACTTATTTCCATATTAGTCATGTTGTGAAAGAAAATACAGGCCAAAAAAACCCCACCAAAAAATAAAGTAAAAATGCTTCAATGTGCATTCACATTCCTCTGTTTTTCTCTGGAGGTGGATAAAATTTTTCATCATAAATCCTTCAGAATTGTCTTGGATCTATTGCAAGGAATAGCTGAGTCATTCACAGTTGATCATTATACAGTATTGCTGTTACTGTGTACAGTGTTCTCTTGGTTCTGCTCACTTCACTTTGTATCAGTTCACGTAAGTCTTTCTGAAATCATCCTACTTTGTCATTTTTTATAGCACGTTAATATTACATCACAATCATATACCACAATTTCTTTAGCCTTTTCCCAATTTATGGGTATCCCCTTGATGCGGTCTGGGATGCTTTTGTCTGTAACCTCAGTTTGTAAAATCTCACTTGTGTTCGGGTACCTATGTATGTAACATCAGTTTGTAACAAGCCTGTGCAATTAAGTTGTAAAAGTCACACTTTCCCCCTGCCATAAAGGCATTAACTCTGCCTCTCTCTTCCCCCAGCCTAAAAGTCTTTTCCCCTGAGCTAGCAAGTCTGCCTAGAAACAAGCCTTCAATAGTGTTCTATAAACAAACCCTTAGAGAAATGCATAGCCCCTTTGTTCTGAGTGGCCAGCTGCACCCAAAAGCCTTGAACATTATCATACAAGATAGTTCTGTCTCAGTATGGTACCTCCTGAATCCCTAATCAGTCTAGTTCCCAGACTTGGAAACAATCAAGCATGTCCTCCCAACAGCATATTGGACATATCTCATCCATCCTTGACCACCTCATGACCTAGTGACGTGTCAACCATAAAACCACACCTCTCTATAGCCCCCCCTTAGGGGGATTTCCTAGTGAATTATGGGGAGTTTGCATGCACAGTTGATATAAAAAGTGCATGTCTCTTTAAGCACTGACTGCTCCTAAACTCCTCCCAAACTCCTCCCTAACTTTGCCTACCTAGTTAGCATAATTAACCTTTGACTGACAGTTTTATTGTAATAAAACCTGCACCTTTGGCCCCAGCTCTTTGCAGGTTCCCTTAACCTTTTCCTGCCCACTGCAGAGCGTAAAAAACTCTGTAACTCTACCTTAGATCCCTTCACTGTGCAGGTCTCCCTATTTTTCCTGCCTGCTACTAAGTAAGCATATCAATAAACTTTGAAACTTTGCCAAAAGACAGCTTGGGTCCTGACGAAATTCTTTTCCAGACAAGAACCCAAGAGGGATTATATGACGCCCCCCTTAGACACCCAAACCCCCACACCTCTTCACCCTCACTTTCCAATATTTTGCCACCATAAAAAGAGCTGTTATAAATATTTTTATACGTAAAGATCATTTTCCTTTTCCGTCTTTTTAAAAAAATCTCTTTGGGATACAGACTCAATGGCATAGCTGAGTCAGAGGGTGTGCACAGTTTTATAGCCCTTTGGGCATAGTTCCAAATTCCTTTCCAGAATAGTTGGATAAGTTCACAACTCTACCAACAGTGCCTTAGTGTCCCATCTCCCTTCCATCATTTGTCATTGTCCTTTTCTGTCATATTAGCCAGGATTTTTTTAATGCTTCAAACTCAAAATTGGAAGGACCTAGGTTCCAGCTGAGTCTGCTCATTAATTCACCCCATGACCTTGGGCAAATCTAGATACGTGACAATTCAAGTCTCAATTTCCTCATCAGTAAAGTGACCATATTAATACTTGTATGACCTAAGTCTTGGAACTGTTGTCAGGAAATTACCTTGTATAACAAGGTGATTTAGAAATACTAATTATTCCACAGTAGTTCTGTTTGAAATGATTTGACGTGTTGTCTCTCTGACAACAATTCCTCTGTTGGACCAAAAGGAATCCTCCTTACGTGTGCTTTGTTGTCAGCAGACTTGTGGTCAGAGTAGAATTAATATTGATCAGTCATTGGAAACTGTCTTGTGCTGCATCCAGCTCAAGGAAGATTTGTTTCCAAGTTCTTGAGCTTATTTGATATTGTCACCTCATATGAGATTTCAAAGAGAAGGGAGGACAATGAGTTTTGTTCAGGCTGCTGCCCCGTAAGACCCATGCCCAGGGGGAATCTGGACTCTTGGTCACAAAGGTTACTCTGTGCTCTTAGGTCGCAGTATTGGTGACCCTCATGGGCACATCCTTGGGCAGAGCATTGTCCATCCAGAGTCTAATGGTCCTTGCGTATTGAAATGAGAGCTACACAATTCCTGATGAATCACAGTGTTTTCAAGAAGGTGCCACTTTAATTTGCAGATAGGGATGTTTTTAAAGAATCTCTTCATCATAAATTGCTATAGTAAAAGAGATTCATCTAATTTTTGCTACCCTGGCTCCTTTTTTCAGCCAATGGAAGTTAAAAACTTATTTACAGAGCAAAAATTAAACTATTCCTACAAAGAACATAATGTTCAAGTGTGTCCTCAGGGCCCCAGCCTGTACCATTCCCCTCACCCCCACGTATCCCACTGAGGATGTCCTCTTGCCAGGATCATGCCCACAGCCACCAGTGCCACAGCTGCTGCTGCTGGTCCAACGTGGTCGCTCACACTGCTTTTGTGAAGAGAGAGGAATCATGATGAAGGACCCCAGGGCCTTGTCTCTCCTCTGAGCACACTCTGAGGACCGGGCCGCTTCTTCTGCCGTGCCTGGAGTGGCAGGAGCTGCCCAGTACCCAGCAGCTGACCCTCATGCCGTCTGTGTGACCTCTCCCAGTTGAGAATGACGACTCTAGCTTTTCAAAGTCTGTGGATCCCCGGTGCTTAGTCAGTCTACATTTATTAAGTGACTGCTGTGTGCTGGGCTCTGTGCTAAGCACTGGGGATACCAAAAGGGGGGAAAGATAGTCTGCACCCTGAAGAATCTCACAGTTGAATGGGAGAGATGACAAGCCAACAGCTGTAGACCTGCATGCCCTGGAGGATGAACAGGGTAAATAATGAGGACTTGGCGCACAGGAAGCATCGCATGAATGCATTCTCCTCCATTCACTTGGCCTCCTTTCCAGACTGTGCATCTGCCCCCGTGTGCCTTTCTCTAGTATATAGAGAACCTTTTGCACCTTGTCTCATTTTGTCTTACCAACCCTAGCCCTGGTTAGAGAGATTGAGGGCATCCTAGACACCTTGCAGGTGCCCCTTGGACCCATAATCACTGTCTGGGCTTCATGGAGTAATAGCAGCTCACATTGAGAGAGGACTTGACTGTTTATAAAGTGCTTTCCTTGCACCAGCTCTGTGGAATGGGGAAAGCGTTCTTGTCCCCATGTGTAGAAGATGACACCAAGGCTTGAAAGACCACAGAGCTAGGAAACAGGAAAGCTGTTGTTCTTGCCTCTATGGTACTATTTCTCAGAGGATCAGAGAAGAGCCGCAAACACTCGTTTTACATGGAATTGGACCTTTGTTAGCTCTGCCTGCTTTGGATCGATGATTGTGAACCCCTCTGCTTGGGTGGACAAGACCAGTCAAAGAGACCATGTACCAGGCAGATATGGAGCATTAAAGTGCCTACTATGGGTAGCAGTTCAGTTGTGAAGTTGGTTTTGGTTCTTATTTGTAGCACTTGAACGTAAGTTCTGATCTGGGGGGAAGAGGGACAAGTCTCAGATCAACTTGTAAGCTTAATTAGTCACAGTTCAAGTAACATTAAGAACTGAGATGCAGTATGGTTAGGGGAAAGATAGTGAATATAGCTGAGAGACTTGAGTTTGAGTCTCATTTCAGACATGTGTATCCTTGAATGGCAGGGAAGATAAAGGGATTGCAGAGGTCTCATCTGTTTAATCCCTCTCCTTGTGGACCCGAAGGCAAGCTTGCCTTGGGACTTGGATGTGGAAGAAGCACCATTTGGCACCTTGCAGTTAAAGGCTCTACTTTCATACTCATGCTGTTCAACACTTGGATATCAGAAGTGAGCACTACATAGAGCAAGCCCCTATTGAACATTCTAATCATCACCAACTGATACTGATTATGTTTTCTTTGGAATGAGACAAGCATAGTACTTTAGAAAAGTGGATTGTTTTTATCTCTCATTAGGTAAAGGCTAATAAGAAATAGGGATATTTTTATCTTGGCATCTATGAACATATGTTGGGCATCTACCATGGCTGAGGCGCTGAACATGTAAGAAATGAGCTTACGTTCTAAAACTTATGATTTTAATATCATTTAACATGCTAAACCTTATTAACTAGGCTCCAGAAAATAGAATTTTAATTCACTTAATTTTACTTCTCTTAATTTTTACAAATTGGACAAACATTAATGGTTTGATTATTTATGGTTTGTTAATCTGCTAAAAGCTTATTGCTTTCTTTGTGTGTACCATGGATATGAATGGAACACTTAATCTTAAACCCAATTATATCCTGCTTTCCCTGGTTACAGAAGGAAGAAGAACTTTCCAACCCCTTCCATTAGTCTTTTTGCTCAGATTCATCAGTGTGGGCCAGGGATCCCTGACCTAATAAAGACTTCCAGCTCAGGCAGTTCTGTGTGCATTCTCCACAAGTTAGTGTAGGGTTAGTCTGTGTACTCCACCTCCCCGTCCCTCTGGGAGTTCCTGCTGTCTCAGAGCAAAGGTGAAATCTCCTCCTGCCTCCCTTCCCAGAAGCGACTTCTCTAAATCAGACTTGTTATCTAGTAGTGAAGATGACCCTCTCAAGTTTGCATTTAACATCATGGAAGAGAGAACAGAAACAGTCTGGTGAAGAGAGTGTGGAGCAGTTGTTTGCATTTAAAAACAGTGATAGGTATTTTGTTGGTGCGCCACAAAGGTTTGAAGCTCTGGCCTATGGAAGAGGGATTAAGCATGGTGTTGGCCCCAGCAGGCAGAGCTTGGGGGAGGTGGTATAGGGGGGCTTAGGACAAGAAGAAGGAGTTGTATAATGGAGCCATCTGCAAGTAGAATGGATGACCTCCATTGGTTGAACAGGTCCACCTTAACTAGATCTAGGTCTTTGGAGAGCTAGATGGTCTCTTCTGAGAAGAGTCAGTCTCAAGTCTGGAATTGTTTTAATAGCCTAGAGCTTAATCCATGTGTTAGTCAGCACTTAAGACATTAACATATAATCTTTACATGGTTCCTCCACTTAGTAAACATTTATTAAGTACCTATTATGTGCAGGCAGTGTGCTAAGATGCTGGAGGGATACAAAGAAGAGGCCAGAGACAGTGCCATCCAGGAGATCACAGTCTGACCAGGCCAAGCAAAGGTACAAACAGGCTGGTTGGTGGGTTGACTAAACTGAGGACCAAGATTGCAGGCTGGGAGTCCTGCTGACCTTAAGGATGGCAGAAGCCCACGTAGGCTGCAGCTTTTCACAGCCTGCAGCAAGGGCAAGTCTGTTATTGCTGAGGCTATGGTACCAAACTCCCTGAGCAGAGGGTGAGGACGCCTTAAAAGTAGCAGCTTTGTTTTGTTTTCTTACTGGAAGAGCAAGTCAGAATGATGAACTCAAGGGAAAAACACCAACCAACAGATTGGAGGAACTAAGGGGTCTTACCCTGGGGTCCATGACCTTGTTTTTTAAATATTTGGATAGCTACTTTTCAGTGTACTTGGATTCCTTTGTAATGTCATATTTTAATTTGTGTATTTAGAAGAGTTCTTCTAGTAGGGGTCCTTAGGCTTCACCAGCCTTATAAAAAGGGACTGTGACTTGCAAAAAAAAAAAAAGGTTAAAAACTCCTGTTCTTGAGTGGCATAGTCTTTTAAAAGAAACAGTGAAAATGCTGTTCCTGATAATAATCTTCACTAAGAAGTTTGAAGAATATTTGAGAGAATGGGTCTTGCTGTGTTAACAGTTAGGCTAATTTTGCAAATCTGGCAATTTGTAGGCTATTAGAATAGTAGCAATAAGGGTTGGGGGAGAGGGGAAGATGGCAAAGCCATGGAGGCCTTAACTCGTAGGCCTTAACTGTTCTATGTTCAGGACAAGGCCCTCCAGAGGCTGCTCTTGTGGCTGTGCTTGGGCCAGTCACATCAAGCCTGGAACAGTGCAGTCTCTCCAGGAAGAGTTCTTTTGGGCACTCAGAAAGTTTGGCCTGGTTATCACATAAGAAAACCTAGCAGATAGTGAGTGTCTGCTGCCCCAGATTTTGGCATCCAAGTGGGCAGAGCGCCTGCTGATGGAGCTTGGCTGTCACTGTGTAATGTATACCTTGGAAGATGGACACATCAGACCCATTATTAAACAGGAGAAGGGAAGTGGAGGGGATGCTTTTGAGCCATTACAAGGCTTCTCCAACAAGCCCAGAAACAAAGAGTCATGTTTTTAATGCCCGTTCTCTGGTGTGTTAGGTGCCTCCAGATCATAGAGGATGACACCATCATGTCACACAGAGAGTAAGGGACAAGTGTGTGTGGAGTTTGCACGCCTACTGTATCCAGCAGTGAGGAATCTGAAGAACAGGTGTAAAAGGTGTCCTCGGGACAATGTATCAGTGACAGAGGCCACACTGGCCAGATGCCGAGCATAAGATAGCATAGATCAAGAGCCTGTGCTCTGTTGCTGCCCTGGAAAGTCAGCAGTAGTCCCTGGGTCCCTGGGCACAGCATGCTGGGCTCCTGGACATATTTATGGGAAGCTGCAGCTCAGAGATGCCCATGTTGTGCAGACATGGATAGGGCATGATCTGAGTTGTGGGACAGAACAACCAAATGGCTAAGACACGTGCCCTTTTGAATGTTTTGAGGAGAGCCGGCATTGTGATCCTTGCTGCAACCTGGGGGCTCAGTAGTATAGGGATCATTGTTCACGTTGTACAGACAGTGAAACTGAGTCTCAGCAGGAAGTGTTGGTGGTGGAATTTGTTTCTGAATCTTGCCTGATCCCTAGTCCCGTGCCCTTTCCACCTCTTCAGACTGTTATCTTGTAGGAGTGACTGGCATCTCCCTGGAACAGAAGCAGGTTTCTATAAGGCTCTGAGGCTCCTTTCTCTTTGTTGCTGTTCTTGTTGAGGTTGCTGAAAGAAAAGCAGATAGATGTTCTCCCACTGTCTTCTTATGTAGCCATTTCCAACCACTCAGCAAATGTTTACAGAGCATGTGCTCTGTGCCAGCATCATGCCAGGCACTGGGGAGGACCGTGGGGTCTTTGGGGGGGATTGCATGTGCCCCCGAAAGGATACACAGGATAAACAGTTGGTTGTTGCCTTTTGTTGTCAAAGAGGGCCAAAATGACGTCACCATGCTAGAGTTGAGGTACATCGTGTCCTACTGTGGCTGAGTGGACTAGTGTGAGCACGGAATGTTCTGGCACAAACCATGTGAACTTTTGGGGTGGAATCTCTAAATTTGCACATCTCAGGTTTCTTTTGAGCTACTGCAATTCTGCTTTGCTCATAGGTATGTGAGAGGCACTCAGGATACTGACTGAGTCCATAACCTGGGCTTGGTGCGGGTCCACGTACCTTAGGGAGTCATTTATAGCCGTTAAGATGGAGTCGCGCATCCCTAAAAATGGTTCCCTTGTTACGATTTGGTGAATCAGGAATTGGGGCCTTTTCTCCAGAGGGCTTTTGTCTGTGGGATTCATTTGTCTGCTCTACTCAAAAAGAGCTGGAGAGGCTTGTTCTCCTTTCTAAAATGAAGCAAAGGTGATTTTTTCTGTTACAATATCACCTCATAAGAAATACTCTAATTAATATTATGCTTGACTTATATGCTAAGACCTTTTTAAAAAAAATTCCTAATTTTCAAAATACAGTCAATAAATACTTTAAGAAGCAGGCAGTTTGACCTCTGATCAGTTTTATTTGACTGTGATTAATCTTCACAATCATCTATTATGTGTGTCTCTTTTATTTAATTAAAAATTTAAAAAAATTAAGAAATTAGAATTAAAAGCAATTCATTAAAAACACAACTTAAAAACAAATCATCTCGTTCTTTAAGAGAAAAATAAGATTTGAAAGAAAATATACTGGAGGGCTTAATGTGTTTTATAAGTAGACTGAGTGTGACTTGTGTTTCAGTGAGAGAGTGTAAGGTCCCAGCGAGGCTGTTTATTTCTTACCTGACCTTGGATAGGTCTTTGAATATTCCTGGGCCTTCTTTGTAAAACTGAGGGGAAAGCCTTTCAAGGATGTCTTAAGGCCCTGTCCAGTGCTAATTCTGAGATCTTTTGGAAAATTAAGTTTCAGAATCCTGGCCGGCCTAAGTGTGTTCCTAAATAGATTTCTTTGGCTTTTCTCTTTAATGAGTATTCCAGTGGAAATTTCATAGGAAAGGGCCTTGGTATCTGTTGAAAAGAACACATCAATTTGGAGCAGGAATAAAAAGGAAAAGGCCAATCAGGTGAGTTCCTAACATTTCTCTGTGCCTGTGAGAAAAGTTCTCCTTTTTCCCTTAGGAAATTCCAGCTTATTTATGAGGAGTTTGGAAACTTCCACTTGCTCTTACTGTTTTCCTTTAAATGTGTGTTCTTTTTATTTCTACCTTGTCCCAAAGAACAAACGAACCCTGATCAGACTCAAGAATTCCCCAGAAGAGGGCAGCCTCGAGCAGAAGACAGAGATGAGTAAGTCGCATAGAAACTAGCATTTCTCTCTTCCTGGGAAGACTTAATATTGTTGTTGGAATGATATTTAATACAAATAATTGCCTTATAGGGCCAATTACTATTAAGCCTTGTTAAATAACGAGGTCTGTTTTCCTAATAAAATGTAACTAGTAGAAAGAAAAATACCACGATTGCATTCTGTGTTGACGTGCCCCCATTCTAGCAGGTTTTGAGGTTCACTAGTCCCAGACTTCAGCCCTGTGGCTCCTTATAGGTTTGCTAGACTTGGACATCTTTACTGAGGAGCCTTCTCAGAAGGTTACTTGGAGGGGATGGAGTGTGGTGAACATGGCAGACATGTTAAGATCCAGCATTGGGGCTTCAGGAGAGTGCTCCCAGGCCATCCAGCACACAAAACAGGGGCCCTTCAGGAGGGCTGAAGGGCCTCTCGACCAGTGCGGCCCTTCCTGTGCTCTTTCTGGTGTAAGGCACTAAATGCAGAATGCACCAAAATGTATTAGCTGGACAAAGGGGGCGTTGATGCACCTCTAGTCAAACCAAAAGTTTAAAACGAAGACGAGCAGTTAGTTATTGAGGGCAAAACCAGTTGCAGTGAGGAGAAGGAAGACTATGAAGTAGATTTTTGGTTTAATGTAAAAAAGCCTTGGTGTTTGAGTCAATAACCCATAAATAAGTATAAATCTCCTCAATAAATAATAGTTCACATTGCTTATAGTTATAAAGTACTTTAACATCCATTTTCTTGTTTGCTGCTTGAACCTCTTCCTCCTTCCCCAAGGCAAGAAGACAAATATCAATGAATTAATGAATGGATAAATGAATGAAGAAAGCATTTATTAAGTTCTTACTGTGTGTAAAATCCTATGCCAAGTGCTAGGGAGACAAGTAGAAAGGTGAAGGCCGTCCCTACTGTCAGGGGGCTCCTATGCGAGATGATGGGAGAGACAACACAGAGGAAGATGTTGGTCCAGCTGCAGGGCCGATGGAAAGCAAGAGCCCAGGGTTCTTAGGGTACAGCAGCAAACAGGTAGTTCTTGTTTCATGTCATCTCCTCTGACAAAATCCTGTGAGTTTTTGATGTTAAACCAGTGGACAGGGCCAGGGTCTTCAGTAGCTATGGGGGTAGCTCCTGCAGGAGCAGTGACCAGGCTGTATCTCTGTGCCTCTCAGGATGATGGCTGGAGACCCTGGGCTGGAAGCATTGGTGTCCCCAAGGCTCTAGGGTTTGGGGTCCTGGATTGGCTATATCAGGATCTGAAGTGAGGTGGTGGCCAAGGGGATCATGATGGCTGACCTTGCCTGGCTCTTCTTCAGGGTGCCTGGCTATGTCAGCAAGCTTGGCCTGACCTGTGAGTGGCAGTCCATTGGCCATTGGTGGGGAAGGTGGGACCTTTCTGGCTGAAAACAAGACCGGTGCTACAGAAGGGGTTGTCATTATTACTGCCAAAATTAGCCTCATAGAAGAGGAAACTAAAGCTTAGTGACTGTTGGGGTCACACAGGTCATAAGTGGTCCAGCCAGGACTTCTGTCTATGTCACAGCCAGTGCCCCTTATCCCACCAGGATTTAAAACCCAAAGGAAAACACAGGTTCATATAGTAATACCTTCACCCTGGGCCTGCCTTGCACAAGAGAAGCACGCAGGAAATGCTTATTAATTGACTGGCTGGGTGGGGAGAAATCCCATCTGTATCTTCACTAACCTGTGTTTTCCTTTCCAGTCCTGTGTGGTTTATTTTATTCTTTTAAAAACATGATTCTGGGCAGGGGTGCATAGGCTCCCCAAGACTGTGCCCAGAGCTCCAGGACGTTTGAGGCAGCAGAACACAGCACTGTTCTTAAAGGATTTTCTTCAATAGGGGGTCTCTCATCCCCGTATCACAATTACCTGAGACTTCTTCAGAGACAAACTTAAGACCTTTAAAAATGTGATTCTGAGAAGTGGTCCTGAGACTTCACCAGATGTCCAAGCCATTCAGACCACAAAAGGCTAAGAACTCCTGCTTTAGACTGTAGTACAGAGTGGAAAATGGGTCCATATAACCTCAGATATTACATGGCCAGTCAGAATGACCAGAGAGACAGTAGAATGAAGGGGGTACATGGTGTAAAGCAGCTCATTATTGCCTCCAGCTGCAGTTTGAGAAATAGAATTCCAATTTCGAATAGAAGTTCATAGAGAGTCAATGGTAAGAGATTTGTTGCTACCGATGATCCAAATAAATCCAAAATTAGGTCAGGTAGACTTATTTGAAAAAAAAAATCCCCCTTTTTTTTAACGCATGTGTTTCTTGACAAGGGTAATTCCCAGGGAAGAATTATGTCGCATCTGTCTAGTGCTTCATAGTTGACCAGAGACATCAAAGTCGGTAGGAGGTAAAAAAATAGTTATCTCCATTTTATACATGAGAAAATGAGGGCGTTTAACTGGCTCCTGGCCACATGACTCTATTGAGAGATACATTTACTTATTCTAAATAAAATTGCCTTGGTAATCCCGTCAAAAATAAACACATTTCCTCCAGAGATGTCCAGTAATCAGGCAAGGCAGACTTTTTTTTAAACTTGAATTTTCAGATTTTCTCAAATCTCTGTGTCATCATAGAAAAGTTGAAAGATTCTCACTTTACTACAAACAAAACACAGTCCTGTTGATCTGTGAAGCTGTGCTCATGCGCTAAAAACGTGGCATTTTTGCTTCAAGCGAGTAACTATCTAAAGAACATGATTGTCAGAATTCTCTTACCACAAATCGAGTCCCAGGCATTGTATTTTTTAAAAATTTTCCAAAGGAAGCCTCTAGTTCCTTGCCAATAAAGCCCATTTATAAACAAACACCTCCACACTAATATTTTATGTGATCTTCCATACACTTTATGTTCTGAGAGGAAACTCCATAATAGACTGCCGTTGGCGTGTGCTAAGCTGGTGCCATCTGCTGCTGCAGAAAACATCATCATGGTGACTTTGCGTTTTCCATAAGACTCATTTTAAAAACTGATTTCTGGTGAGGTCAGGGTCATTTTGGGAGTCTAAAATAGTCCAAGGTCCAGAGAGAGTATTTTTCTGACAAAAACCATATAAACTGCCTTGGTAGGAATGTGTTAGTTATGTAATACATTTTTGGCAAATATGGAATCTCGGGCCAGGATTTATCTCACTTGTGTACTGTACAGACAAAATGTGAAGAGCCATCCCTGTGTTGTAAAGCTTCCTTCAGGAAGGTGGCTGGCCTGGGGTGCGCTGTGGTGGGAGGGCCCTGCAGTGGGGGGGGGGTAGTGGGTAGAAACCCCGCGTGGGCCCTTGTACACATCTTTAACATCTTAGATCACAAACTCAGCCTAACTCAAAAAGGGGCGCCCTCCTGCACCTGTGGATTCTCAGAAGCATCTTAAAAGGCACAGGTGCTCAGTCTTCTTTTGCAATCCTTTACGTCTCTCTCTAAAATAAGGTTGGTGCTTTTCTTGCATCATCAGAAAATGTCACTTTTAATCAGCCCACAAGCATTAATTACATGCCTATTGTGTGCTGGGCTTGTGGAGGAAGCCTTTCCCAACCCCTTGTCATTTTGGTGCCTCCCCTGTGTTAGTTGCTTCCTTCTTACTCTGTTTGTAGCTTGTGTGTACATAGGTGTTTGCTTGTTGTCTCCCCTGTTAGATTGTAAGCTCCTCAAGGGCAGGGACACCTTTGTATTCCCCAGCACTTGGCACGGAGCCTGGCACATAGTAGGGGCTGAATCAGTGTTTCCTGCGTGCCAGGCACCATGGTACCTTCTGGGGATGCAGACACAAAAACAGAATGTCCCCAAGCACAGAATTAATACAAGGTGAAATTTTAAAAGGAAAGCTTGAATAAGGAGAATGCTCAGGAAAGGCTGCTTGAAGATGGAGTTGGAGTGGAATCTCAAGGGGAGTCTGTGAGGTTGAGGTGAGCCACAAGGGTGTCCCAGCCCTGGTGCACTGCGTGGAAAGGAAGAACCAAGGTAATAACACCAGTGTGACTGTCCAGTGCAGTGAAGTTATGAAAGACTTTAGAAGCTAACTAGAGGGGCTTCTGCTTGACTCATGAGCCAGCAGGGAGCCCCTGGAGAGCAGTAAGGGAGTACAGCCCCCTGGGCAGCCTTGGCTTGAGGATAGTTCTCTTGGGCTAGGGAGCAGCTTGAGGTAGGAAGATGAAGGAGGCTCCTGGGCTAGCCCAGGCTGGAGAGGAGGAGCACCCCGACTCTCCCCATATGGTGGTGAGAAAGGAGGAGGCTCCTGGAAAGTGCTGGGGAGACAGACATGACAAGATTGGGAACTGGTAGGAGAAGTCAGGTTGGGGGAGGGGGAATTGGAGGCAAGGACAATTCGGGTTGTGAACCTGGGGCACTGAAAGGAAGGTGATACCCTGGGCATAAATAGGAAAATTCAGCAAGATCTGGGAGTTCTCTGCAGAGAGATGGTCATTAACCTTTGATAGCTGGTGAGACATTCAGGTGGAAGAGAGCAGAGAGAGAAGGGGGGAGCCCAGCACTGAAGCTTGGGACAGAAGCACGGTGAAGGTGCAGGGCGTGAAAGATGCAGCAGATGAGGTGGCATGACCAAGCAACGAAGCTTCCACTGCCCTCTCATACTGCTCTCATCAGAAGCCCAGGATTCAGGAGCCAGAAGCTGACTTGTCACTCTGTGATCTGGAAGTTCCCCAGAAGCCATTGGGGTCTTAAAGTTTTTAATGAAGTCATTCCAGAGCTCTCAGGAATGGCCTTCAGCCATACATTTGGCTTGTACATGCACTCACACACACACTGTAATAGCAAGGGTGTGTAGTGACCTTGGTGAACTCGGGCTCAGTAGAGTGGACTCCCAGTACAGTTCAGACAGGCTGTTCTCTGCCAGCCTTGTGACAGGGTTCTGGACCCTGGGCCTCAGCTGGGGTGCCTTGGCCCTCTGCTGAAGACTAGAGGCTTTAGGGTGACCTAAGGAGCATTGGAGGCCTGGACTTCATTGGAGGCCTGGACTTCAAAGAATGAGGACTACTATGTGAGGCGGGGGGGAGGAGGAGAAGGAGAGGGTATATCTGTGGGAAAGTAGCGAGAAAAGTCACTTCCACCCCTGAGCTATGGCACAGTCAGTTAGCAACATGTAGTAAGTGCTTGCTGTTTGCCACGCTGTAAGCTGAGTGCTGGCATACAAAGAAAGGTCCAAACAAGCTCTTACCCTCAAGGACCTTACATTCTAACAGGGCAGACTACAGGCAAAAAACTGAAGTGAGCCGTGGAGGGACCTGAGGAACTGTAGGGGTCGTAAGCCACAAGGAAAGATGAGATAATAAAAGGTTATGACCAGATAAAGAAACTTTAGAGTTGATGTGCACGTGTGGGTGAAGCAAGGTCCAGGCTTCACAGTCTCTGTGTGTAGCAGAGACAGAGAGAAGGAGCAAGTCAGGGAAGTGTCTCTGAGATGTCCAGGCCCCTCAGACAAGGGCAGGAAGGAAGCTGATGTCCTGGGGTCAGTAGAGGGAAGGGAATAGTAAACACTTCTGGAGTTATGACTGTATTCCAGGTACTCTGCTAAGTGCTTACAAATAGCTCTTTCAGTCCTCACAGTTAGCAGTGTGCTGTAATTATCCCCATTTTGCAGCAAGGGAAACTGAGGCAAGCCACATCTCAATGATTTGACCAGGGTCACACAGCTAGTAAGTGTCTGAGGCTGGATTTGAACTCAGGCCTTCCTCACTCCAGGTCCAGTGCACTACCTACTGTGCCTCTAGCTGAAGCTGGTAGACTACAGACTGCCAGCATCTGAACTGGGTCTTGCAAAAAGGATGGGTTCTAAGGAGTAAAGAAACTCAGATTTGTACAAAAAACCTCAGGGAGGCTCAACCTAATGTCATCTCTAAGAAGGAAAAAGTATTAAGAATTCTGAAAATGACTAAAGATGTTCAAATACATGAGCCTGCTCTTTGTAATTTTGGTGTTTTCTCTCCTTTTCTAGCCTCACGATATTACTGTATAAAATTGACAGTTCCCTAGAAAAATTCACAGAAACTTGGAAAAGTTTAAAACATTTACAGGTTTGTCTTTTTCTTGGTTATCATTTTCTCACATTTTAATTTGATCCTGTTACTAGGAGCAGAAAAATGTTTCCTGAACGTTCTTAAAAAAAAGAGAACTAAATCCAGCAAAGAATTTTTGGAATAAGAGTTCAGAGCACTGCTTCCATTTCATTACATTTTTTAATGACAACTTTATTTCATTTTAACGTGATTTTTAAACAATTCTGTGAAACTTAGCCGTTTTTATTTCCTGGGGGTTTTTTTCCCAATAAAATTGACAGTTTTTGAAAACTTAAATGAAATTTGAGAACATTTAACTATTTTTGGGTTTTCTGATCTTTCCTTCTCCTGGCTTCACAGGTTAAGTACTTTGTCCTTTTATTCATTGATAATGATACATTTTCCGGTAGAATTCTTTGTATGTGAGCTATAAGCGCCACGTGGACTTGTCCCCTTGTACTTAGCAGTGCTCGTCCCTTTTTTAAGCAGCTCTGGGATCCTGTGAGTGCTGGGAGCCCCAAGGAGGCCTGCTTCCACTGGAGCAGAGGCCCTTCCCCTGAAGCTTTGCTGTGCTTGGGACGTCCTCAGTCATTTGGACAGTTCTTCCTTCACACTCAAGAGCTTACAATTTGAAATGCAGAAAATGGTTACAGAATAGTTTGTTTGGCCAAGCAAAACAGTGTAAAAATCCACCCGATGCAGTGGTGAAGAGCAGGCTTGATGATTCCTTTAGTAGAATCTGAACATGCTCCCCCTTTGTTTCAGGCCTTGTTGGGCTGGCCAGAGCTGGAGAGTCTCCTCGGTATTTCCTCTACATCACTGGACTTGAGAGGCGAAATGAAGAAGACCAGAGAACTGAGTAATGACCATTGTGGAGTTTCCATGAGAAGTGGGGCTGATGCATGCTCTGCCCTTTTGCACATGGTTTCCTAAGCTTTGCAATTTGTGCAAAAGAAGATGTTCCTTCTGTGATTACCCATTTGGGGAAGGATTTGATATTTTCTAGTCTGAGCAGATTCTTAAATTCATCAGAGGGGGTTTGGTGCCATTACTGTAATTTCTCAGTGGTGGCAGGAATGCTACGGCTCCAGGTAAAATGAGAGGGAGCCGTTTAACTGCTCCTTCGTAGGGACGTGGCATTTCCAAAGGTTTTTGTCTTGAAGGCCGTTGCTCGTGCACTGGGTGCTCCCTCATTAAAGCATTTGGAACGAGCACTAGACAATACTGTCCTGCCTCCTGCCCTTGGGTCACAGAAGACCTGGGAGTCTCAGTTTCTCTGTCTGGGAAATTGGGAAAGTGACACCCATCTCATGGGTCATTCTGAGCATCAGAGAAGATAATGAATGGAAAAACAAATTGCAGACTTTATGGTGCTTTGTGGGTTAATATGATCATCCTGTCAGTTGGGTTCCATGAAAGAATTGCAGTGCTGGTGACATTTTTTCATCTGAAATATCAAATATGTAGTAATTAGAAATAGTTGTTTCATGCAAAGTTTTTCGGTATGCAGACAATCTTACTTTCCTCTTTTTGTTCCAAAGGCCTCCCAGCTCCTCTTCACCCAAGGATTCCAAAACCACCAATCCCCCAGACCATGTCTCCCATGTCCGGGCTTCTCAGTATGTTCCAAGCCCCGAAGGGTCCCAGGCCTAACTTAGTTTAGCAAAACCTGAAGTTGTGTATGTTAAGGTTACACAGTCTTATGCCTGCAGTTCTGTGTGACTTTTCTTTCTTTCCCTGAAAAAGCTGCTCTTTCTGTGTAGAGGTACCTGAAAGCTGGTGGATATTAACTTTGAAAGATGATTTTTATTTTTCAGTGATGAAAGTAAGAAAACAGGAACGGCCCAAAAAGAAAACATTAAAACATTCCCCAAGAGGTAAGAGTACTTGTTGTCCTCTTTTATGGATGATAGCACCTCCTGATCAATTGATTCAGAGGAGAAAGTTGTTCCCCCCCGAGTCCCTTGGAGTCGGGTGTCTTGGGAAAGGCCACGCACTTCATGTGAGAAACTGGAGAGTTGCTGATGCCTGATACTACCCTCTCAGACAGCACTCATGTCGTTTGAACACAACTTGGAGTGTATGGGGTAAATTGGGCCTTTTTCCTTTGAGAAACAGACAGCACTTGTTACCCAGCAGACAGATAATCAGAGCCACTGGTGCCTCGGTCTGCTGGCCTTTGGTAGTCATCGGCCAGTAGAGAGGGAGTCCTCCGAAGTCCAGAAAGCTCCTCCTTAATGACAGTCCATCAGCTGAGCTCTCTTGCCCATTAACATTTCCCAGCGTGAGACACAAAGTTGAGTAGTGTCTACACAGTTCCCACTATCTCAGAAAGTCTCCAGTGATTTTTCTTGGTTTAATTTTTTTGTGGTTTGATGTTTTTGACGAACTAGGCCAGTTTCCACTTAGCTTGAGCCTGTTTGCTAGGGTGTTAAGTGATGGTTACTCACATAAACTTTGTGGTTTCTTTTCTTGAGACAGAGCCGTGCTGTTTGTTCATTTGTCAGCCTGCTGGCCTTTGAGCCAGCAAGTTCTGGGTTCAGATCTCACCTTGTTCTTGTCCATTTTGCTACCAGACGCAGGTCACTTAACCCCTGAGGATACGTTTTCAGCCTCTAAGTTGTTGATCACTCTCTGTATCTGTGGAAGGCATTTTCACGTATATAAATAACTTCCCTTCCCACGCTCCCACCCGTAAAACCTTACAAAGATCTGGTGAGCTGAGTTGTCATGACACACTTCTCAGCATGGATTCATTGTATACCATGCCAGAACTGAAGCTAACGACACACAGAGCAAGTGTATCCAGATATCCTTCCAAAGCTTTCCCCTTTGGGGTTCTGAGAGAGAAGTCCCCCCTTTTCTTTGTGCTGATGGGTGCAGCCTCTCGATTTTCACATAGGTTTTGAAAATCAGTGCCCCAGATGGGGCACTTGTTTTTCCAGTATGTTGGATGGAAGGTAATGCCGTTTATTAAATGCCTGGCCATGTTCTGGCCAGAGTTGACACAAGAAATCTGTGCTTCCCAAACTTTCTGCTTCTTGGGTCTGATTGTCTGTATTGTTGGTCGTGAAGGAGGAGCAGGCCTGCTGATTTGGGTGGTTGTTTACCTGTGTTCAGTGTCAGACATCAGCAGGTCTGAAGAAGGAAGTGTTGGTGAGCTTTCCTTTAAGTGAGTTTTAACCCAGATTCAGAAAAGATCAGCTTTGGTTGGCTTCTTCTCACGCTGGCGCTTCCTTCCAGCTTTTTTCTTTTTTTGCATTTTCTTTTATATCTCTTTTCTCTGTTATACCATTAAAGATTTCAGGAGCTACATGGGGAAATGCCAGCTAATTTTTTTGATTCCTGGGGTTTTGATGATATTGGGATTTTTAAAAATCAGAAGGACTTAGCAAGACATATTGGGCTTTGCCATTCACCCTAACTGTGAAGCCCCAAATAAACACATGATTGTTTTTACTATTCAAAGACTATCCCACAAGGGCTTATGTAGGGAATTTGTACAATATTTATGGCATCAGGAGAATTCCTGCCCCTGGCCCTCACCTTTGGGGTTTTATGTCATTTACGTATCCATTTCATTACTGATCATGTTCCGTTTGGCATTTCACATATCAGCAATAAGAAAAAAAAATTGTGAAAATGAGACCATTATTTCAGATAAGTAGATACTTCCTTGTTCATACAAATGAAGTATGTACATTGGGCAGAGGGAATGTAAATCTTCTTACCAGTGTAAAGAAATATAATCAAATGAATTATTTTGAGAGAATTGGGGATACATGTGCGGTGTACAGAACAGAAAGGATTTCATTTCCAAATAGAAACTTGCATCAAAGAAGGTCATTTCTTTGTTTTTATAAAATACAGTAGGAAGTACTCCTGACTCCACATTCCCTAAGAATGTTAAGTTTGTGGCCATTTGGTAAACAGTGGAATGAAGGATTCTTTGACATTGGATTTGGATGTGGATTTTCATGATTATTTTTAATTAGTTATGCTGAAGATTTAAAACCTAGGCCTGTTCTGTGGGTTGGTACAGATGGAATGTCACATTGTCATCACATGGTAAGGCATAAAATTTATTTACTTTACATAAACAGCCTCTACTTAAAACAACTCGATAGAAAACATTCCTTAGTCAATGGGCAGCATTCTTCAGCATCTGGCGTATTCATTTTTGGTTAGGGACATAAAAAATAGCTTCATTGTTTGTCCATGACTAGCACTTAGAGTAAACAAAATGTTTTTGATTAGAGTGTAAGCAGACTGCACAGCATTTGCCCAAAGATGAAATCTGGACCACGAGCTTCAGTCCAAAGCACGTTTTATCCGCTCTGAGAAGAAATGTGTAGGTCAGGTCGTGCGTGTTTTAAGGGAAAATGTAAGGCCGAACTTTGTGTGCTGACAGCCAACAGTATCCAAAAAACCTGGTTCACCTTTTTACTGTAGAAAATATTTCAGAATTTCTATGTCCAGGCTTGAAAAAAAAATTGGGTCTGAGCCAGAATTTTGATGTTGTTTTTTTTTTTTACAGTCTGCTGTGTTCTTTTTACATTGGAAAGAGAGGCTTGGTTGGAGGATTTTTAAATGACCAAATTCTTCCATTATTCTCAGACTATATTGTAGATTGAATATTGCCTTTTCTTTCCACTACCCACTAGAGTAGGTTTTTTTTTTCTTTTCACTTAAAAACGTGACTCTCTCTCCCACTCAGAGCCTTCCTTGGGGAAAAAAAATCAGCCTCCAAGGCACACGCTTTTATTCCCATAAGATGACTCTTTGTTTCTTTTTTATGTGTACATTAGTCTACATCTTTTTCCAAAGATGCACTTCAGTTGAAAAAAGCCTTGTTTTGAAGTTTTAAAGATGAATTTTGGGGGAATAACAACAAAAAATATCCTGCTCTAATACCATTACTTCCAGTTCTTAGAGAAGAGAAATGAAAGTCTTCCTTTTCTGACCCTTCAATATACATTCATGTACATCTGCTGGCCACAGCCAGACCCCCAGAGAAACGATTGTTAGGCTTCCGATTTTTGTCCTCTATTTGCCAATGTTTTTGTTAACAGATATACAGATTATTTTAAAAATGACTACTTTCATCTTTCCCAAGGGCTTAATGAAATACTTAAACTGGTCCATTAATATTCAGGGGCTCCTCAATCATTTCTACTGTATTCACAGTTTCTTGCTCTAAAAAAGAACGTCATTTGATCATTTAACTAATGAGTAAATAATTTTGAGAAGCGCTGTCGGGTTGGGTGCCCTTAGCACCAATTATGTGTAGGAGAGGTCTAAACAAAGTGCTCCTCAGACATTGCGGCTCTCCAGGTGCTCGGGTTGTGCTGATGACAACAAAATGAAAAAGAAAGACCGTAATAATTCTGACTGGTTTTCTCTGCAGAAGGTATTGATTATTTGTGTGTGGTGAGAGATTTGGAAAATTCAATTAAAGGGCTTGTGCAAAGCTTTCATAAATTCTCCTTCTCCAGCGTGTACACAGACATTGGTGCGTATTAAATCAATGCACCGCTTCACAATATATTTTCTTTGAAACATAAAAATAAATAACATTTAAACAGTTCTGCTTACTACAGAAACAAATTTGATTCTGTGAGAAGCCTTTCGTCATGTGCTATCACTGACTCGCACACATTTGCCAGCTCTAACAAATTTTCCCGACATTTTCTCCAGAGACATATCTCAGATACTATGAATGTTTAAATGAGCAGATGGGCAAGAAGGGATGTCAGCAATATAAAAATTGATCAGTTAAAAGATAAAAGCATAAGTAAAGAGATTTGTATGGTAGTCTTAATAGGTTTTATTAAATAAAAATACTATAAAAAGACAGTAATGAATAGACTGAAGGCTTTAACTGTGCTTGAGGTGGAGAAAATTATTCTGCTACATTTAGAAGAAGATTGGTTTTCTATCACCCGACAGGTGAACATTTTTTTTCCTGTTTTAGCTCTGTAAATGTTATAGAGTACTAGAACTTGTCCTCTTGCTGTCCTCCCCTTTTCTCCTCTCCCCCCCAAAAAACTTTAAAAGATTAGACAAGTTTTTAGAATTGGTGGTTTACATTTCTGTGAAAGGTATAGAACTAAATCAGTGGGTTGCATAGTAATTAATAGTAGGGAGGGGAATGGAGAAGACATTGGATTGACTTCAGGCCTCACGCTGAAGAAAAAAAAATTGTTTTTATTCAAATCATAAGAGAGGTGGAACAATCCAGGAGAAAATCAGAATTTTCATATGTGTCACTTTTGAGATTAGATTCAGCCATGATGTAGTGGAAAATAGAGACAGAAACTCTGAGAGTGACTGTATTTATGTCATTGATCCCAGCTTGGGGGAGCATCTTCTACCTTCACCACAATGAACATTTCTAAGCAGCTATAGGAAGAGCATTTTGTTCTGATTATGCAGAATCATCTTTAGCTAAAGCTCAGTACCATTACAAAGCTCTGTCCAGGCCAGGTGTAACCATGCCACTTGGTCATTCCACCCATGGTTCAGTTAGGAAGTAAGCTAAGACAAGATTTATTAAATCATTAAATTAAAATCTTCCTCAGTGAGGCTAAATCAACTGAAAAGTTGCTTTCTGTAATATTTAAGAAGCATATTTTCTCATTTCAAGTGTGGAATGAAATCTAACCCCTTCAAAAGGTGAAAGACTAATCATAACATTGATTTTTTATTATATTTTTAAATGATTATGGAACATCTTCTAGGTAACAGAAGGTGCCTTAAGCAGTAGGGTTCTGGTATATAATCTAAAATGTAAACAATCCATTTCAGTTGGTCTTTTGTATTTAAAACAAGCTTATGAGTTATAAAAATACATGAGTTTGCAGAAATTCTCACCAGCACTTGCGTTCTTCACCAGTGTGATAAAAATAATTTATTCCATTTCAAGGAGCATCTGTATATGCCGACAGCTTATGACCTCAGTGCTGCTGACTGCATTTAAGATACTTTCCTCGGAGTTACTTTAGGATCTGGTCTAATAGTAACTTCCTGGCCTCCGATGGTTTCTTACTCTGGGCCCACTGTTGTCCTTAACATGTAAAATGACGTAAACGTCTGTCCTCCTTACTGCCCTTAACTCTCAGGAAGCTTTCAGAGCCATGAGAGGAAAGGAGGAACTTGGGAGTAAGGGGAATCAGGACAGGCTTCCTGGAGGAGGCAGGACTTGAGCCGTGGATGCGAAAGGCAGGGCTGGAAAACTAAGAACAATTCACTAATCCTAACACCTGAATCTGTGAGCTCATCCAAGTGGGTTCTCTTTCTTTCTGTGGAAATCTCTCCCCTCCCCCGGCCGTCCCATGCCCTGTGACTCTTGTCCCCCAGAGATGACGCTCGGGTTATGGAGGTACCAGCCTGTGCTGGGGCTGTTTGTCCGGCATCCTGCAGCAGGCCTCCTTTTCTGGGTGTCTTCTACCCTTCTTCTTAATCCCTCGTTAGGCTGCATGACAGGCCTTCCCATTGCCCTGGGAGTCATCTGTGTTTGTCCTCACTGGGCATGGTGATATTTTATTATGCGCTACCTTAGGGCAGAACCAGAAGAAGCCCAGGGTTTAAAAGAGGAGCAGTGTGGGATCATCAGCCTTGCTGCACTGCTGTTTCCCCAAAGCCTCCACCTGCTACATCCTTCCTGCAGCTCAGCTCAGGGCCAGCCTGGTGTCTTTCTGCAGCATCTGCAGAAAGTGGGTGGCTGCTGTTGGACATCCAGAATCAGAGTTTGGAAGTGACCTCAGGAGCCATCTGGACCAACCCCAACTCAGAGTCCTTTCTTCATCACCACAAGCATCTGGCCTGTGCTTGGAGAGCTTCCAGGAGAGCCACCCCCTCCCCCTGGCAGTGGTTTTCTTTGGGGAGGAGGCAGTGTGGTGTAGTGGATGGCAAGCCAGCAAGGCCTGCGTTCACATCTTGTCTTGGGCAGGATGGATGGTTTTGTCCCTTAGTGCTCGCTGCATGCCCTGGCACCTGCTTGAAAGCCCTTGGCTGTGGATCAGGTGGGGAGTTTCCTTTGCTGAAGCCAGTGCCCATCCCTCCCCTGTTCCTTAGATCAAACCTGACTTGACTGCTCTTTGTACTCTGCCCACTGCTTCTAGTTCCTTCCTGGAGCCAAAGGCAACAGCTCATAGCACTTCTACTTGATACCTTCTCAAAACTGATAGCACCAGTGCGTCTGCCCCCAGGCTTTCCCACCCATGTGGCATTAACTCTGCTCCGACCAGAAGCCCTTAGTGGTCATCAGGGTGAGCAGAGCCTTTCACTCCCCTCCTGATGGCTGGCCTGCCTTCATCCCTCCCTCACCCACTCCACGCTGCAGCCAAACTTCTGGTTGCTGCCCATGTGTGGTGTTCCAGGGATGCCCCCTCTCTTCACCTTGGCTACCTTTTGTCCTTCAGAGTCACCTCAGGTGACACCTCCCTCGTAAGGCCTTCACGATTCCCCCAATATGACACTCCTCATGTTTTACACACTTTACCCATGCTTAGGTAAGCACCTGTGCTTTCCTCTCCCAGGTTGTAAGTTGATAAGAATGGTCTTGAGATTTCATCTTTGTGTCATGCACTGGACACACAGTGGGCAGTTATTAAATGGGTCAGCCTGGCTAATCACCAGAGTGGTGATGGGAGATCTGGGGGCGGGCTGGAATTTGTGGTTGTGTATGTTCTCAAGGGAAGTCTTCTCATTTATAGAAGAAAGCAGACTGGGTTTGGGTGGACCCTCCCAGACCTGCTCAGGTGAGTCTCAAGTTACAACCAACCAACTCCATGTTTTCAGAAAGCACTGTGCTAATAATTGGTGTGTGTCTGCCTTCCTCCCAGCTCTCCCTCTGGCTTCCTCTGAGTCCCAGCTCGTGGCCTGCCTCCTCCAGGAAGCCTGTCCCACTTCCCCTTCCCTCTCATGGCTCTCTCCTGCCTGTGGATATACTTGTTAGCACGTGGTCTCCCATTTCACTGGGAGCCTCCCCTTGAGTCAGGGATTGGTTTGAGCCTTCTTTTGTATCCCCAGCACTTGGCTCAGTGCTTGGACTTTAGTAGCCACTTAATAAATGCGTATTCATTTTTACTGTAATTTAATTAGAAATACTTCTAGTTTTTGACGAGTCATTTTAAAGTCACTTTAAATTTTTTCCCCCCACAGATTCTGGTCATCTCAACAGCTATGAATTCCTCAAATCCATTATGAACTGAGGTAACATTTTGCTTTTGTGGCTAAATTCTACAAAATCTCCTTGTTTTTGGTTTAAATGGGAAAATTGCTTATATTGCTTATCTTTATTTTCTGTTAGGAAATAGAAAATGTAGGTTATTGTCCTTTAATTGAGCTAGTGCTGTTCTGTTGAGGTCTATGTAAGAAATTATTTATGGTGGGAGCGAGTGTCAGGCAGAGACAAAAAACATCCTTGAGAAATATCAGCCAGTTTGAGAGATGGCAACTTTCTCATGAATAATTACAAAGGGGCACTGGAATTGTAACAAGTCTTGGTTGTGAGCAGTTGGCCTAGTGCGGCCAGGTTGTGGGTCGGAAGCGAGCCCTCCACCGAGCAGGCTGGCCCAAGAGGGCTTGAAGGTGGCCTTTAACGTCCTCTCAGAAACATAGCAAGATGAAGCAAAGGATGCTATCATCTAATGCCTCGTCCTACTTGTATGGGAGCTGAGCCCCCATCATCTAATTAAATTGTTTGGCTGATGAATAACCTCTTTTTTTCCCTTTAGCTCAGCTCTGAATGGTGCTGCCAGAACATAGAGCCCATACGTGCTAGTTCATAGGTGGTATGAGAGACAGTGATGTGAGGGGTGCGTTTAAGCTCTGCCTGCCACAGACCTGTTCTGGCCTCCCCAAAGGGACAGCATTACAGCGCAGTATTGAAGCAAAATTCAGCAATACTCGTTAATGTGGGATTGAAATATCTGCCTCTAAATTGAAAGATGAATGTCACTGAAAATGTTTGTAAAGTAAGTTACAGGAAATGGACATTTTCTTAGAGAGTAATTTCTGTGACTTCCACGTGGAGCCGGGCTTCTTACTCATTTTTGTGTGTATGCAGCTTGGTGATGTATGTGGACCCCTTCTCAGAACACTGTCTTTAAATGCATAAAGTATGGTCTATAAAATTATAAACAAAACAGTTACATATAAACAGATATTAAAATTTTTTTTTAAGTTCATGGATGCTAGGTTGAGACCCCTCAATGCAGATGAATGTCTAATCTGAGGAGTCTAACTTTGGTTACTTCAGTGCATTGTAAAGAGTCATTAACCAAACCCTGACTCTGCACAGATCTCTCTCTAGGGAAAAAGGCAAAACTTAGACAAGATCAGATAACGTGTGGTGTCCTGCCTAATGTGTGGTGCCCAACTGAGCCCCACCAATTCCTGATCAGGGCCCTGCTGCGTGGATTCAAGGGGACTGTGGTCTCAGTCTTAGTGGACTCCTCATGAGGCCAGAGCAGCGAAGTCCGATGGGCCATTACCAGCCAGCGCACTGTTCTAGTCTAGGCTGAGGCTGTTCCCAGCGGAGGGCTCTTTGTCACCATCTTGTCTTCAGGGAGGATTGTATCATGGTAGGACAGAGAGAGGGCCTGAGCCTGTGACTTCCTTGGTATATGAAGTTCCCCATAAAGAAAGGACTGGTGCAGACAAGGTGCAGATCTCTAGACCAAGGTCACAGCCAGGATGTGCTAGATACAGGACCATGTCTTCTGAGGCAAGTGTTCTCTTCCTCTCACCATACTGCATCACTTGTCTTAATGTACTATGAGACTGACGTGGAATTAAGTTGGAATCTTCCAGAACCAAGAATTAGGCTTCTAGCATCCCTGATTGGGGGGCTTCCAAGATTCATCTGAGACAGCCCATTCCATTTTTAATTAGCACTGATGAGCTGGAAATGGTTACTTACACAGAGCCTAGATCTGCCTGTGGCATCAGACTTGTCTGGTCCCTCTTCCACCCGACAGCCCTTCAGGTACTTGGGGTCTGTGGTCATTTCTCCCCCTTGGTCTTCCCTTCCACAAGCCGAAGACGGACAGTTGCTTGGGGTATTCCTTGTGTGATGCGATACCAGCCTCCTCCCCCCCCCCCGCCCCGGTCACTCGGTGTCCGTTCTAAAACAGGGCTCCTGCATCTTAACACTTTAGTCTCAACATGAGCAAGGTGGGGCCTCCTTTGTAGAGGCCTGAACTTTGTGGCACAGCTCCTGTGATGCAACACAGGATTGTGTTAGCTTTCTGATGCCTCTCAAGACCACTCTTGCCCCAGACCCTTTTCACACAGACTGTTGGCATGCCACGCTTCCTCTCATCTTTGTCTATGCTTTGCTGAAGTCTATGCCAATGGTGTCTTGTTCTTGATGAAACCATGAAATACTCTGGGTTTGCCTGATGAATTCGGATTACCAGACCCAGACAAGTGACATACCAGGATCCTGAGAAGCTGCTGAATCCACTATCAGAGATCTCTAAAAAATAAAGAATGAGGGAGAGGTACCTTAGGCAAACCTACAATGTGCCAGGGAGCAGTAGGGGCGCGAAGAAAGGAAAATGGAACTTACAGTCTAGTGGGGGGAGACAACAGGCAAACGTGTCTGGACAAGCTCCAGCCACAAGAAGATGCCAGCACGAAGGGAAATTGAGAGAAGCGGCTAGTACAGTGGTTCTCAACCTTCCTAATGCTGCTCCATCAAAGTGGAGCTTTTGTGAGTGATGGCAACATCAAGGGTATACGACCATCGTATGTGTGTGGCCGGGGCTGGATGGAGTAGGACTGTGAGGTTGCAGTGTGTGAGTGAATATCACTATGTGTGTAGAAACACCCTCATGTGAAGGAAGGGGTTGGAGAGGAAAAACAGTGAGGCCACTACTCAAAGCAAGTGTCCTGAAGGTCAGTAGATAACAGCTGCCAGAATTTTAGTTGGATGATCCATATGGATTGATGAACCTCAAGGAGAGGTTACTGGGTGAAGGGAAATCTTAATATCCACATACTAGTGAACCTGTTAACACAGAACATGAAGCCAAAATGGCAGGGTGGTTCTCATCAACAACAAGGTAGGCTGCTGAGGTGCTTAGACTTTGTGTCCCCATGCTCAGTCCTGCCCACACCCTGCTTGGTCCTTCCTGTGGGTCTCTGGCTCCAGCAGAGCATGTGGCCAGTCTTCATGCAAGCCCACTGAGGCATGGCAGAGTCTTGCTTCTGCTTCTTCGCAAAGAACCTCTTGATATGGAAGGTCCTGTGGAAATAGTCCAGATGTGCCAGAGCTAATGGGAGCTAGGGACGTGATGTGATGCCTTTTGTTGTCACATCCTGTTGATTCTTATGTGCTTTTCTCCTCTACCCAAGGAACTTAAAACAGTACAACAAAGTCAAGAAGTCCAATTCCTCTGCCTTTTCTTTGGGGCCGGTCTTCGTCATCACAGTTACAGTGATTCATTTTTATTACTTCTGTTTAGCTTATAGCTATGTTGCAGGTTTGCTCACTTCAGTAACCTCCATAATCCAATATAAATTCCCGTATTTGGCTTTTAGAGCCCTTCATAACCTGGCCTTTACTCTTCCCCATGTAGCCTACAGTGCAGTGACCCTGGCTTCCTGGCTGTTCCTCAAACGAGACCCTCCATTTCTTGATTACAGGCCTTCCCACTAGTCACTCCCCATGCCTGGTACACTCTCCCTCATCTCTACCTCCTGGTTTGTCCCTTGAGTCTTAGCTAGAATCCCACCTTCTGCCAGAAGCCATTCCCAGTCCTCCTTAATCTTAGTGCCTTCCTTGTGGGACCACCCCCAACTTTTATCATAGACATCTTGTTTGTCCATAATGGTTGGGACGTTGTCTCCCCCATTCGATTCCTTGAGAGCCCTTCTTTGTTTCTCCTGTGCTTGGCACAGTGCCTGGCACCTAAAGGAGCTGCCTTCATTGTGTATTACTTTATGTAAGTGTCCTGAGGCTTCTCTGAATTGTTTACATTCGTCATTCCTTATGCCCATTTTTATAACATTACCTTTCTGTATCAGCTTGTTTAACTGTTCCTCAGTCAGGGGGTGCCTACTTTGTTTCCAATTTTTTTGCAGCCACAAAAAGTGCTGTTCTGAGTATTTCAGTTTATATGGACCTTCTCTTCTGTCTCTGACCTTGGGCTTAAGCCTAGTGGCAGCATCTCCAGGTCAAAGACACTGCAGGCTCCCTGTCAGCATGTTTTCAAAGTGCTTTCCAGAATGCACTTTCCCTCTGTTCTTGAGAGTTTAGCAGGAACTTGAGCACTGTTTTGATTTGCCTTTCTCTTATTGGTGATGGAGCAGTCTTTCACAAGGTTACAAGTTTACCATCATCTTGAGAACAGTGTTCTTCTCTTTCGACCACATTCCATCGTCCTGTCTTGTTTTCAAGGTCACCAGTAGCAGCGGGCTCTCTGGGCTGCATCCACAAGAAGCCCTGTCACTAAGGAGTCAGTGACTTGGATCAACAGGTGACTATAGCCATCAGCCAAAGCACCTGCTGGTCATGTCCATGCTTCCACTCAAGGGGCTCGTTGGGTTGGTGATTTTAGTTGATGACTCCAGGATTTAAAACCATCAGAGGTCTTTGCTTCAAGATCCATGTTTGTTCAGGCTTTTGTCCAGTCAACATAAGGTGAAGAGTGCCACGTCAGAAGAAACATGTTGACTGCTCCTAATTAAGCAACAGTATTTTATGATTGGGCTCACAGATCTTGCATAGCCAACTCAAACCTAAGCATACAGCCATGAAGTTGCAAGTATCTGGCCAGAATTGAATTTTCAAAGGTATGCGAAAATTGTGGAGTTGCAAAACCAATCCTTTAAATACTCTTGCTGGCTCGTAAATGCTATTTTTAATATCTGGAAATGGGTACTTGATCACTTCTTAGCTCAAGTGTGGAATGCATATGTTAATTTAGAACCTAACGCCTGATGACTTAATCATCATCTTTTCTATCCCACAGGCATTAGGAAGAAATGCATTCAGTATGAACACCAAATTCGACATCTGTTTGGTCATATTTAAAGGGACAGAAGAAATGTTTGTAAACCAATCTGCCTAGCAAATACCAGCTCGGGACGGCTCACGGAACTAGGCAGGTGCACACTGAGATAAAATTTCTTGCATCTAATTTAAACTATACTACACACACCAGAAGATAATCTCAATGTAAATAATACATTTCTTCATGACTCTTTTATGAAAGCTTGTATGGAAAAGGATCCTGATTTATTATTCTGTAGCGCAATTTTTTATACTTTACAGTTTCTTATGTGGAGGTTTTAATAAAGCACAGAATGGTATACTTGATGGAATTCTATTTTTTTTCCAGTTTTTGAAAAGCACTAAATTTAACAAATTAAATTTGACTCCCAGATTAAGAGACAGCTAACATCTAACTCGTGTTTTTGAGGGGGAGGCCAGAGGGGTTCGCCAAATTTCCCATTTTGTGTATCAAAAACCATCTACTCCTTTTTCTACTTAACTCATGTTACTGCCAAGGTGCCAGTTTTGTTTTTCTTAAATCTTTATATATGTGTATGTATATATGTACATATAAATGTACATATGAGGGAGGGAATAAGCATTTGTGCCTGCTACAGGCTGGGCGCTGTGCTAAGTGAATTGACTGTTATCTCGTTAGAAATAACACAAGTGACATCATACACAGTGTGCATATACACAGATAGACATTTAAAGATCTTGGGGTTGTAGTGAACCATGGGCTCAATATGAATCAGCAACATGCTGTGACCACCAAAAAAACCCAAAACAAACCTGGGTGATCTCGGACCACAGCAAGATGTGGCTTCTTTGCACTCCGTCCTGGTCCAACCCCACCTGTAATAGCATTTGCCATTCTGGATGCTACACAATTTAACAGAAGAGTCCAGAGAAGCTCCCCGAGTCCATGACACATAAGACTGGTCGAGAACTATGGTTCGGGCTGGGAAAGGTAGGGTGGGGGCCATTGCAGATTTGTTCAAGTATCTGAAGGCCCGTAGTGAGAAATAGGGTCTGGAGGCCCAGGAGGCAGGGGATGGAAGGGGGCAGTGACTTCCTAATAATGGTAGCTCCCCAAGCGGAATGGGCAGTGAGCTCTACCTGACTGGAGGCAGTGGTCTGGCCTGAGCTCTCTGGGAAAAAGCACCGGGGTTATCTGCCAGACTGGCCACAAACACAAAGTGTGCCATGATTTCCAGTAAAGCACATGTGATGTTGGTTAGCTGTGTGAACAGGAGGAGTTTTTTTATTTTGCAACAGTGGCCACTATGGTTCAGGCCTAACATCTCATTCTCATGCCTCTGCTCTGGGCTGTGCCTACGCTTGAAATACATTCTCTCCCCCTCTGCCAGTTAAACTCCCCAATCCTTGCTGGCCCAAGCCCAACCCACTTCCATGAAAAAACTGACGCTCAGCTCTCAAATCTCCCACTGTACGTTTCTTGGGCCTCGATCGGCCTCTAGGATCATGTGTTACAATGATCTCAGTTGGTGTCTTAACCTCTACCAGACTTTGCGTGCCTTCAGGGCAAGGACTAGCTGCTGAATGCTAAGACTTCCCTTGGTGCCTGACAGTGCTCCAGACACAGGAGCTGTCTGGTAAACGCACGCTGTACTGGTTACTGTTGTGCGCTTTGTGCTTCATTCTCGAAAAGCACCATGAGATTAGGGAGATGATGACGCAGCTCGCAGGTGACTTTGATGTGAGAGAGAGCTGTGCAAGGTCACCAGCCTCACTAAGCACCGTCAGAGACCCGAGCCAGTACGAGAATAGTGAAAATGCCGAAAATGGAACACCTAAAGGGTCAAGATCAAAACAAGTTTGTGAAGAAGAGAAATCTGAAGTGAATTAATAAAACAAAAATATCTCCTACAAAGGGGGATAACTAGCCCACTACAGCTGTGTGCCAGGCACTGGACAAATACAAGCAAACGAGGCAGTCCCTCACCTCGGGGAGCTTACATTCTAACAGGGATGCAGTGCATAAAGGGGAAGCAGTAGGAAAGTCAGAGAGTGTCAAGCTACAGGCAATGTTCATGAAACAGTGGTCCAGGCTGGGGCCTTCCTTGAAAGGACAAGGATAGAATAACCCTCAAGAACCCATTTCTAGGTGCCTGATGACTTTTCTCCTACTTTTAGGCAGCTTCCCAAATTCTAAGACTGCTATAATATATTAAATTGGCACAGCCTTGGTCTACATTGAGATCATGCTTAGCCCTCCAGGCCCCAACATACAAGGCAGCTTGCACTCAACAGGAACTAAGGGGTTAAATAATCTTGCTTCAAGCTACGTCTGCACGTGCTTGCTGCTCTTCAGTCGGTCAGTGTGTGTCTGACCTCCGGGCGTCCAAAGCTTTGCTACAAACAGCTGGGCTGCCCAGCATGCACCTCTCCCCAGTCTGGTTCCCCAGTCTGGCCCAGCGGAGATTGAGTGACTCTCACTTCATCACCGCAGGAGGCTACATGAAGGACAAAAGCAGAAAGACGTGCCCACAAAACTCGTGTTTTCATATGGGGAAGGAACACACAGTCCTGGTCTCCAAGTGACTCTCAGAGAAAAGAGACTGGTTGAGATTTGAAGCCACTGTGCTCCCTCCCGCCATTGTCCCTTCACACAGGGCCTTCACAGTCCACCTCCGGTTATGCTTTGTGATTTGGACAGAATGCGCCTCCAAGCTTCACCCCTCACCTTAAAGGGCCATGACTTCTATTGGACATGAGTAGGGAGCACACATCTAACATGACTGGAGGGAAGGATAATGGCCCTTCTCATAAAAGGCCCTCTCCAAAGAGGGGCCATTAAATGACAGAGCAAAGGTTCATCTGATATACTTCACACCAAGGAAAGAGAAAGGTCTCTCTTCTGCATTCCATGCTACTATGGGATCGAAGCCTCTGTGCTCCTAACTCTGTAGCAGGTGTGACCTGGTGACCCATTCTGTGGGCCTGTATCTTCCAGTCTTTCAGGCAAGATTCAAGGTAAACATGCCTCATGTCCATTCCATAGGACCCACTTTTAAAAGGAGAAATTTTAGGACTTTTAGTCATCAATCTTCTGTGTTTGATAGTACCTTTGTCTTTGCATCTCCCTTCTGTCAAGCATGGCGCCTGACAAAGAGCTCAATCGCTGGGTGGGTGAGATGGCACAGTGAACACAGCACTGGCCCTGGAGTCAGGAGGACCAGAGTTCAAATCCGGCCCCAGATATTTAACACAAAAACTAGCCATGTGACCTTGGGCAAGTCACTCAACCCCAATTGCCCTGCCTTCTCCCCTCCAAAAAGCGAAACAAAAAAGAGCTTGGTCATTGTGTCAACATAATTCATAGAGAACCAAAATGCTCTCCACTACTCTGACCTGAAAAGTCCAGAAGATTAAAGGAAAACTGCTTTCACCTTGAATTATTCAGATCATTGCATCAATTTTTCAATTCTCATAGGTAAAAACCTTCATGTTTAGTATTCCAGATGATGTTAGAGAATTCGTGGCAGACGTGCAGGGCGGCTTTCTGGGAGGCTTTTGCCTTTGACTTACTCATCTAGGTAATAACGAAGCTTTGTTAAATATTGTCTATTCTAATTTATATATAAAACAGATACAAATAAAACCTAAGATTTCTTCTAACTTGTATCATTGTCTCATGAATCTTGTTCCAATCTCCCTCATGCATTAAATACAAACATGGTGCTAAACACCCTCCCTGTAAGGCTCCAGCCAGCCTGCTGTCGACATGCGGGCACAGTGATTACGGATGGTGGCCATGGATGGGCAGGAGGGATCCTGCTGATGCGGCAAGGATTCAAGGCTGCTTGTCTGTGCTGACTCGCCCTCAGAGTCTTTGTGCACATTTGCTCTGAGAAAGAAACACTTCATGATTTCTGACTTGCCCACCCCAGAGCTTCAGACCCGCAAGCTTCATGCGGTCTCTCAGCTGGCCACTCTCCAGAGCCACCCTTGAAACTGCCATCGGGGTGACCTGTAAGCACTTTGCTAACACATTTTCATTTCTAGATCACTAAGAATTAACTCTTTAAAAAATACTGCCAATGACATGATTTGCTTTATTTTTTTATCACAAAGTACAACAGGAAACTATGGCAGATGTTAAGACATAGACACGATATAACCATCTTACCGATTCCTTGGTAGGAATGGGCTTTGGCAAGGGGAGCCTCATTCTGCCACATTAAGGGTCATGTTAACAGGAAGTGTGATACTGAGGCCCAGTTATTACTGGAGTGGCTTTGGCAGGCTTCACTGTGTCACTGAGAAAAGGATTGGATCTGGAGGCATGAAATACTGGGGATGACTGCTGGAGGTGACTGAAGAACCCCACGTAGAAGGGACAAGATCTGTGGAGCCTGGATTTAAATTGGGAAGAAGTTACTTCCAGTTGCATGAAGTAGATTAGCCCTCTAGGTAAGTAAGTCTTTCAGTTTTGTAAAAATAAATATGTGCCGGTGCCACATATGTCCAAATGAACAAGTGGACTTGGGAACCGTCAAATTTCAAACATTTTTACATTGCCTAAATTAAAAAAAAAAATCACTCAGTGTTGGATTTCCAAGACTATTTAAAAACCACTCAGGCTTGACGAACCCAACTAAATCTGTGGGAAAGTCCACATGCACTTTTTGGGGATCATCACAACTCCTAAACAGGTCTTCATCTGGATTTCAGTGCCCTCTTGATAAAGAGAAGGCCACCTCATCCCATCAAACTCCAGGGGGTGTGAAGCCAAAGCACGACTAGGAAACATCCTTAAGGAGCCAAAAGGAAGCACACATCCCCCTTTCTCCCAGTGACTATTTATGAAACCCTCCCTTGCCGCAGCTGAGGCACGGCTGGAAGGAAGAAGGTCTGCTGTACTTTGGTCCCTATCTGGGGGCCTTAGGGTCTGAGCTCGGGACTTCACTGGGGTGAGGAGGTCCAGACCTGCGATGTCCCAGCTCACCTGGCCACCGGCCACAGCGGATTCAGCTTCCCAATTTCAGCCCTTTCCCTGCTGCCATGCTGCCTTTTGTGCTCCCCAGTCTCTCTGCTCTAAGACACACAATCCTCGACAGAATCTCTTTTAGACAGCACAAGTTAACATGAAATTTCACCAACAGTCACATTTTAAAAATTATCTGGCTCTGCTGCTGCTTCTTGAGAACAATTAGTTGATTTTCTTCTGGTTTCTTCCATTTCTGTGATCCCAAAGAATTATAATATTAAAGTAGATCAAGAAAAGGAGAAAGTGCAAACAGGAAACAAGACACACCAGCACAGGAAAGAAGTCAGGCAGCATGGGTGGAGGCTTCACAGTGATGCTCATGAGGGTCAGAAGGCTCATCATCATGATGGAGACCAGAAACTGTAAAGAGAAGCAAAGGTCTGAGCAGAGGCACAGGGTGAAGAAAAAAGGAGCAGTAACATCGCCACATGCGTTCTTCCCAAGAGTCCCCTTGGGACGGAGAGGTTTGGGACAAAGGGGGGATCTGATCCAGGTTTCACTGTTGGTATCCAACCTTCACACATCCATACACCCCAGTGACTTCTAAGTGACTGAAATATCCAAGATGACCATGATACAACTGAGATGCTGTTGATGTCAACTTGTTCACACCGTACTGCTGTTAAGAATGCTCATTATCAATTCAATTCAGCAAGCACCTACCTGAACACTTAGTATGTACTAGCACTACAGGAAACAAACACTGCGAACACTGCGGTCCCTCCCTGCTTGAGCGCCAGCAGCCTAGAGCCTCACTGGACATAAGTGCAGAGGTAAAGAATGAGAGAGGGCCAAGATGAAGGAATACAAGAGACTTCCTAGAGGGGGAAGATGCCACTGGGGGGAAAACCCAAGCCCTAAGGGGTGGAACCCTTCATGGTGACAGTCTACAGAGCACAGAGAAGCCAAACCGAAAGCTTCATGCTATAACAGGGTGTTGGGGCACGTCCCAGGTAGACTGCGCCGCCTTCCTTGGCCAGAAGAGCTTCTTCTGGGGGAACCAAGTCAGTGACTCAGGATTATACGCCACAGTTACAACTTGTGGGGCGTCTACACTGAGAAGCATCACATCAATGACCAGAATACTTATCTCTCCACCATCTCCTGGGCTGTCAGGTCAGACAGGAGAGACAATACTCAGCAGGGGCCACAGCCCCCAAAAAGCCTCCTTCCTCCTGGGGAGGCTGTCCTTGAAGTGAAGGGGTCCACAATCACCTTAGCCCCAGCACAGCCTTCTCACTTATTAGGAGAGCACCAGGAGAGGGAAGTTCTCTGTGCTCTGGCTTTGCCCCTGGTCAAGGACAGGTTCATCTGTACAGTGGGGATAACAGAACTCACAGCACCTTCTTCCCAAGAGCGTGGTGAGGAAAGCACTTCTGCAGAACTTCTGCAGTCGGACTGAAATGGGCACTGGTGTCACGGCTCTTCATGGGGGCCTATTTTTTCATCTCCCCGACCAGTTGAGGGCAGGTCCTCTGACTCCTCTTTGTATGCTCCCTCCCCCACACCCGAATGACACTTAGTAAACAGTGGGTGCTCTAGAGATTACTATCAAATGAACTGACCTTTTAGGGAAAATGAAAGGAAATGAGAATTAATTCTGGTTTAGAAAAAATATTCTCTTAAACTTTCTGGAGCAAAACCTAGACAGAACGGTCTTGCCTATTTTGGTTAGGGGCCTTATTTTTTTTATGTTATGCAAATAATGCCCTTAATTTAAACCATAATCTGTGATAAGGAAATATTTTAAAAAGCATCTAGCAAAAGGCTTATTCCTGTAGCATTTCTGTGCTTAGAGCCAAGGAGCCTCACGTGCCCTCCCTAACTTGTTGCTTTCCTTAATTCTTCATCAATGACCCCGGGAAAACCAGAGCTTCAGCATTACCACTAACATCCCACATGGCTTCACCAACACACTCAGCCCCCAGACACCCTAACAGTGGGCCCCGGGGGCAGATGCAGGCCTGCACTGGACAGCAGGAAGCACTTTCTTCTTGATTTCCAAGCCTCTATCCTTGGGCAAGGGTGCACTCTGGGCCACTGTACACCTAGCAAGGATCAGGAATGCTGCCTCTCCAGACAGATGGGTGATACAGGGCAATTCCTGGATGATGATGTGACTTACCCAAGTTTTTAGCATTTTAGCAGGAACCTTGAAACCAGGGATGTGCCTCCGAACATACATGGAAAATGGCTTTAATTGCAGGGCTTCTTCAGAAACATTTTCAAATATTGAAAAGGAAGCTGCACAGGCCACGGAAAAGCCCAGGGTGGTCCCAACAGAGGCCAGCACGAGCTGGTCCTTCACAAGAAGAGGAAGCAGGCTGGGGAGGAAAACAAGCCAGACACAGCCACGTGAACGTCAACGGGCAAGCCTTGGGGCAAGCACAGAAAGGTCGCATGGTCGAGAATGAAAGGCTGCATAGAAAGGCCCGTCTGACTCACCTAAACGTTGATACAAGTAAAAACCATATCGACATAAATGGGACTTCATTTAGAATTAAGCAAACTGGTCTAAAAGGAGAAAAAAAACTATTTTAACATACTAAACACACAAAGAAGCGTAACTCTGTGACTTTTGCTTTTAAGCCAGAATGTACAAATAATACTGTGCCTGCCTGCCCTTTTCTTACTGAGCTGAGAGGCAGAGCCTTGTGTATGGAACTGATGGGCCCCTGCTCCTTTTCTTAACAATCCTAACTAAGGGAGGCTCCAGCTCCACAGAAACTGCCTGGGTTTCCTCCTGGAGTGGAGGCAGCTCTTCACTGCACAGAAAACATCTCTGAATCCCTCCTGCATCACCCACCCCACAGATGTCATCTTTTCTGTCTTGGAAACAGCTGAGCCTGGAAAGGCTACAGCAAACCAACCTCACAGACTCCTACAAAACGGTACAACTGGGAGGGATTTCAGACTTGTCTGGTCCAACCTTCCCATTCTACAGATGAGGAGACTGGGGCCCAGAGAGGTAAAGTGACTCGAGATTCCAGGGTGAGGCGGCAGCAGAGACGGGCCCAGACCGCTTCAGGCTCTCTTCCCTCAGAGGGAAGGGGGAAGGGCTCTTTTCTCTATCCTCCTGAGCCATCCAGAGGGATGAGTGAATCCTTAAGGCAGCCATCTGCAATGCTGCTCATCCTCACGGGCCTCCCCAGTCGGTACCACCCAGTATCCCAAAGAAGAGAAGACCGACAGGTGAGGACAACAACAGAGGACAAGAGGAGGATGAGGGATGAAGAAGTAAGGTGACGGACCACACCGGAGACTGAATCCAAAGATGAGCCACCAAAATGATGCCCATGGGCTCCTGTGCCCGACATGTGCTCAGCGACCTCATCAGAGGAGTAAGGAGCCCATCACTTTCTTGTGTCTACACAAGCAACACTACAATAAGCCATGCTCTGACTGGTAGCTTGCCCATTACCAAGGTGTCCAGGCTCTCCTGTGAGCCAGTACCTTCCCCTCACCTAAAAATAACACGAGAATGGGAGGAAGGGAAAAAGAAAACTGCAGGCTTCTTAACTCAGACATTCACATTATTATTCACAAGCCAACGTGCCTTTTCTTTCACCCTTTCTCATCAACTGGATTTTAGCAGTTGTGGCTTTCCTGTTCTAGAAATGCTCAGACTGTGGTTAACAGGAATGCCGCGTCAAGTGAAAACAGGGCTCATGTGATGTGCCCTGGGCAGTCACCAGCAGACTGGACGTGCTCCTTCTGAAGGCGGCTGGAGGTCCAGCAGCCAGAAGTGAAATACGGGGAAGGGAGGGATTGAAATGAAGGCAGACATGGCGGCCGAGCCTTCTTCTGGCTCTCAATCTAGAACCCAAGGAGCCACTGAGGAGATTACCTAACCTCACTCATGGCTCATTCCACTCTACAAACATTTATCAAGCCCTGGCTGACCACATGGGGCTCACGGGCATCTCTGTGTTTTAGTTACTTCTTTCTAATGCATGCTAGTGTGCAAATTACAGGATACATTTCTATCTATAAAGCACAGATTTATTACATGTAGCAAGATTTTACTTACAAGGAGACCAGAAGGATGGATTTTTCATGTACTTGGAAGGAGAATAAGAAGAATGACAAAGCACAGCTAACCTTTACAGGAGAAAGAAAGGAACATGGGACATAAAATCAATACATACAAATGTACGTCATAATTTCAGCCTGATTCCTTTGATGAGACACCGAGACGCACACAATGTCATCGGATAAAATTCATTTAGATCAGTTCTAGTATCTGCACTAAATACTCATAAGCAACGTTACTGTTGAAAAGCTACAAAGAACTACTACATGTTCATTTAATCAGAAGCAAAAGCTCCAAGCTCTTGGAGAGAAACAACTGTACCTTCATCTCCCACGTATCTTGTAGAGATTGGAAAATAAAGAGTATGGGTGGGTATACACATCACCAGTAGGCTGTAATTCCTCAAATCTACCTTAATTCTACAAATTTTCTGTAAGTTGAAGAAGATGATTAAACTCATAATTTGGTTTTTCAAGTTTAAGAAAACAAACAGATTTTGAAGAAATCATTTTCAGCAAATAAATTTTTATTCTCAAAAATTACCTGTAGCAAGAGTCCCCCATAGAGACAGTAAATTTTTTTTTTTTTTTTGCTTTTTGGAGCGGGGAGGACTGGGCAAATTGGGGTTAAGTCACTTGCCCAAGGTCACACGGCTAGTAAGTGTTAAGTATCTGAGGTCAGATTTGAACTCAGGTCCTCCTGACTCCAGGGTCAGTGCTCTATTCACTCCGCCACCTAGCTGCCCTGAGACAGTAAATTTAAAAAACTTATTGGATCACATGTACTCAAACTAATGAATAAAATTCCACTTAAAAATAATACATATGTCAATGATAATAGTGAGAATTTTAAAGCTGTGAAATAAGTTGGCAATGAAAACACTAAGATTCACTCTGGAAACAGCAAAATTAACAGAGTAAAGGAAATTATTCCTAAACATGAATTATACTGCAGATAAGCACAAGGCTGGGCTGGAATGACCGCTGGAGTGGGGAGGTACAGAGGGTACAAGGAGAAGAGCCACTGAAGTAAGGGAGAGGATGGCAATGCGTGCAGAGGCCTTGGAGCATCCAGCAGGGGAGACCCAGGGATTCACAGAACGGTCTCAATTAGCACCAGAAAGCAAGAGGGCAGAGGTAAGTGCTTCTCAGAGCCTCAATGGGCGGCGAGGGGGCACAGCAGATGGATGGAGTGCCGGCCTAGGATCAACAAGACCTGATTTCAAATCTGGCCCCAGATTCTTCCTAGCTGCATGACCCTGGGCAAGTCACTTCACCCTGTCTGCCTCAGTGTCCTCATCTGTATAATGATCTGGAGAAGGCAACGGCCAACCCCTCCAGCGTCTCTGCCAAGAAAACCCCAATGGGGTCACGGAGAGCCGGACAAGTGAAAATGACTGAACAACAGAAAGCCTCCAGAGGTAAGGACTGTGCCGCAGCCGAGCCTCCTGCGAGAATGTTCCTGGCATGTCTCTGCCCAACGCCCTCCTTTCAGAAGACAGAACCACCAAACCTACGGTCACATTTATTGTGTCACATTCAATCACTACATCTGAACAGACCGTTACATTAATCCTGCAAAGAGCTTCAAAACTTCCCACTGTTCCTAAAGCCCCTGCCTCTTAGCCTCACACCCCTCCAAAGGCCCAGACTCCAGGAGAACAGGCGGCCACTGGCAAAGATGTCACCCACCTAGTAAGTGCCCAGGAGGCTCTGATCCCAAGAGAACGGAATGGGAAGGCTGGGGATGGGGGCACAGGGGATGG
>CM053593.1:11735508-11810487 GCA_028646575.1 Pseudocheirus occidentalis
AGGGGAGGGAATGGGGGGCAGGGGACGGAGGGCAGAGGATGGAGAGGAGGGGATGGGGGGCAGAGGACGGAGGGGAGGGGATGGGGGCGGCAGGGGACGGAGGGGAGGAGATGGTGGGCAGAGGATGAAGGTGAGGGGATGGAGAGGCAGGAGATTGGGGGCAGGGGCCTGAATTGGGGTTCAGCAGTTTCTACACTGCAGTTCCCAGCCAGCTCCACTAGGCTGCACTGTTTCCATAAAAGACATTCTCCTCCTCTTCAAGGATAAAAGGTACACAAGACAAAGCCAGCCCTTGGAGCAGGACCCCAGGTTTTCCAAACTGGCCCAAACACACCTCGAGCTGCACAAGGGCCCTCACAACGAGAGAACCCTCCTGTGTGAAGCGAGGGCGGCGCTCACCAGAGTGTATCGAAAGACTCTCAGGCTGGGCTGAAGGGTCAGCTTCACACACGCAGGAATCAGGCTCAGGGACGTCAGCACAAAGCTGAAAGAGTTCAAAGGGCCTGTGTGAGCAGATTCTCCGTTCTCCAGGATGGCGCCCACCTCCCAGCCCGTGCCACGCCAGCTGCCATCCCCTGAACCCCCGTGTGGGGCTCCCTCGGCTCAGCATCACTGCTCCTGCATCCCCTAGTCTTTATTCTGCATACACGGTTATGTATGCACCGAAGCCTGCCCCCCAGCTGTGCCCACCTCTGTGCTGGCATCCCCAACACTGAGCACAGCGCCCAAAAAGCCCATCATGCAATTCTCATTATAGACGTTCTGTTTCAACTTAAGAAATTTAAAATTATGGACATGGTAACATCAGTGACAACAACAACGGAGCTGTGACAGAGGCAGCGACTGGCACAGGGAAAGAGAGTGCTGGGCCTGGAATCGGGAAGGCCTGAGTTCAAATAACGTCCCAGATGAGAGACCCTGAACAAGTCACTGCATCTGTCTGCTTCAGTTCTCTTAACTACAGGTAAGAAATGAGAACAGCAACAGTGCCCACCTCCGAGGGCTGCTGAGAGGAACAGCGCTAATGGGCCCAGCGAGGCACCATCTGAAGGGCAGCCATCCACGTCGCTGCTGTTGTCACCATCAGATCTCCCCACCCTCCCGGCCCACGGCGGGGCACAAAGAGCAGGTCAGAGGGAGAGGGTCTTGTCACCGTGGGCTACCAAAGGGGGAAAAGGATGCCTGCGCAGCCCCGGGCCCTTCTGGGCAGGACAGGCTCCCGCAGTGTGAGGGGACCCCATCCCCTGCGGCTGAGCCCCAGGCCTGACATGCCCTCTGAGCCCAAGACGATGTCAAGAGGCTAGGCTGTGCCCATTCTTCTTTAAAAGCAACAAGTCCGTTTCAGAAATGCTCTCATCCAAATGGCTGGGATGCAACACAGGCAGGCCTTCGGTTCCCTGATGACCCCACGCTGCTCACCAACACTGAGTATTACTGAAGGGGCTCCTACCTGCACACAAGCTGCGCAGGAGGCGAAAGAAGGGCCTTGATCTTCAGAAGAACATTGAGACTGCACCAAAAATTGGCTACTTTGTCCTTGAAAGAGAATCACTCATTTTAGATTTTGTTATATTAAAGAAAAATTTTAGGAATGAATAAAGGCAAGAGGGAGGGAAAAAATCTGGAACTCAAAAAATCTTGTATAAGTGAATGCTAAGAATGGTCTTAACATGTAACTAGGAAAAATAAAATACTGTTTATAAAAAGTAAAATAAAAAAATGAATAAAACCCATCTTTCCACATTTTCTATCCTAAGGATAGAAATGACATCTACCCTAAGAGAGGAAACAACTCTGTCCAGGCTTCTGAGGTGCAGTTTGTGATGAAAGTTTAGCAAGAATGTGCCTAAAATAGTGGAGACTTCCTTGCCCTGCAGCCTCCCCAGGCAGCTGATATGACCCCCGATTTTAAAAATATAATGAAATAATGAAATAATTTTCTTTGGAAATATTCTGAAAAGCTACTCTTCCCAACATGCTGTTATTATACCTGAATTCATTGGAAATAACTAAGCCCACTGCTAGCAATGAGAGAGTTAACCACTAATAAATCAAGTTTAAAGCCATTAGCAGTTGTGCTAGGATCGCTTTCAAAATTAAATCTGTAACCCAGCTCTCCACAGCTGCTTCAGTCACAGCTGTGAAGGCTGACTGCCCCACAAGCGGGCCATGCCCCACCATCCCTCACAGCCACGCAGGGGATGGTCTTCCTGCTGACCGAGGATTAGGAGGGAATGGGGCAGCCTGGCAGCACCCGCTGACAAACACTTAACATGCCGGCAAGAAATGTTCTAGCCATCAGCATTTGTTCCCATTTCTAGAATTGGAAGCTGAGTCAGAGAACGTGGGAGAGGCCCACGATCCTCCATTTACTGGCCTCTGCTCACAGAGTTCATCTGATGCACTTAAATGAATGACCAAGGAAATGATTTCCTGCTCAACATAGAACATCTGAGTCAATCACAGGTAAAAATAACACACAGACGTGTCCGTACACACCCCTACCTTCTTGGGTTCCTAAAAAATTCTAGTCGGATACATGTAAAAATTATTTTAAAACATGATACAGTTATTTTTATTAAACATAAAGCTTCAGTCTTTAAGAAAATGGCATTCCTTTCAAACTTCTTTTTTTCTGCAACAAAAGGAGACTGCTTTTCAGGTCAGTGCTTAGAAGGACATGACATCTAAGAGACTTATTCTGAATGTGTTGGATGTTACTTTAGTTAAAAGCCTTTATATTGGGGAAATTTCTTCTGGTACAACCTAATTACTGAATTTAACTTATAACTATTTAAATAATACATCAAAGGAGAATTAAAGTTCAAAGTTTTCAGTAAAGATTAGTGCCAATAAAACTGTCCACTGACTGTTTCTAAGGTTTTCCAAGTGATTTCCTTGGACTGAATAAAAAGAGTGCCAAGCTCTCTGCTGAGGCGCCACCCACTTTACAGCTGTATCTTCAGGCACCGTCAATTACCACGGAATGCGTTTCAGTGGAAAAATGTAGGCCTGAAACATGGATCTGATGATGGCATCAATATTAGCTTCTCATATACTGTCCCAGAAGATGCCGGCTGAGCTCAGGGTTAAATCCTGGATTAAGTAACTGGCAAAGTGGGAGGGCAGGAGGGGCCCAGCTCAAGTTACCGCCCCTTGTGCATCTTCCACATGAAACCCCTAAAGGTCACAGGGGAGGCTTCTCAAGGGAAGGGCCAGGAGGAAAGTCAGTAAACACACCTCAAAGAGTCCCCGGCCAACTGGGAAGAGTCTTCTTAGCACTTGTACAGTCTGTTCCATGTGTGTGATGAAGGGCAGCCAGCAGACTGCAAAGGCAGTGACCACTGTGGTGACGAGCTTAAGGAGCAGCAACAACCTGGGGCAGAAAGACAAGCAGGCCCGAGAGCGGTGGCTGAGTCTAGAAATCACCCCTGGCTCACTCTCCATTCCACTTCACATGCAAAGGCCCAGGATAAAATGCCAATGGCAGAGGAATGATGCTTCAGTGCTGTGGCTGTGGGGAAACTGGGCAGAGGAGGGAGGGACAGGAGAAGGGTTCTGGAGGAGGTACCCCTGTCTGAATCCAACGCAAAACATCCCATCTGATGAAAATGCCCAAAGACAAAGGGCATGTCCATCCCTGGCTAACATTTAACTCTAATTGCTGCAGGAAGAAACAATAGCATGACCAATTTAAAAACAATTGATCAAATAGATTCCAATAACAGGGCAGAGAGACTGGACCCACACCTGAAGTGGTATGACCTCCCAGCAGATGAAATACCCTCAACCAACACAGGTTAGCGCCTCCCTATAGCTGACTGTCTCGGAGAGCTTGCTAGAGCCCTGAGCCCAGGCCCCAGCTCGCAAGGGTCAAAGGAGGGAAGCAAACCTACATCCTGCTGGCCTTGAGAGCGGTTCTCAATCCATTAACCCATGCTAACTGCCTCTCACCCTCAAATGATACATCAATAAAACAATGCATCAACACATCAGAACTCAGTGTGTTCTCTTCTAAGAGTGGCTTGGAAACTTATGGGGAAGAACAAGACCCAGTTCTAACCATAAAACTAAATAATATAGAAGAAAAATAGATAAGAGAAAAACAACAGTGAATGCAACCTTCTGTGATTGGCCAAAGGAAACACCTGGGAAGGTCAGGAACAAGCACTCAGGCTGACAAAGAGGAGCTTTCGTTTGAGTACAGAAGTAAACGTGGCATTTCACAGATGGAATTCATGACAGAAACATGGCAGTGAAAGGGCATACCTTGTTTAAAAGAAACATCTCACGGAAAGGTGGGGGTGCAGAGCTACGTGTTACAGATGAGAAGCTGCACGGTGGGGGCACCTAGTGCTGATGAAAGGAAGCAGAAGGAAGTGGGCCACAGGACTATGCCAAGGAGAACCCCACCAGATGGAGGGCAAGACTGATGCTTTCCCCGTATGGCTCACAAGACTGGCAAGCTAGAGTGGAGACAAGGACTCAGTTCTTTCTACAGCTGCCATTCCTCTTTGAAACTGCAGATAGAGCAGCAAATCTTTGCTTTTTGGACAATATTCTCTCTCAACAGGGAGAGGAAGTATTATGGAAAACTATCCCTTTGAGCTTCATTTTAAAAAGGACTGGGCAGATAAAAAGAAAGTCACCACAATTAAGAGATAACTTGACCCTGTCACCTGGGACATCACCCTAGTCCAAGGTAAGAACAATGGGCACTGTCAGATGATGAGATGATTCTACTGCTCCTCTCCTGTCTCCAGGCTGCTGAGCTTCCCTGGTAGGATGAAATGACACTAACTCCAGTCACTATAAACCTAAGATAAATCTAATTCCTAGGCCTCGCTGCTGCCCAGAAATTTTTCTTTTGTTGCTCTATCTCATTCTCCTTGACAAGTGCTCCAAGGCCCTCTCCTAAGCCCCCAACTAAGCTGCAGGACATTTAATCTTCAACCCCCTACCCACTCCCCAGTCCTAAATCTAATCTCTGCTCTGCCTTTGATCTCATCCCCCTCCACTCCCAAAGGAGCCCATATCTGTAAAGGGCTTTGCACAGAAAGTGGCACATTATAGGCCCACAGTAAATGCTCACTCCCCTCCCCTCAGGCCCCAATGCCATGGCTTGGTTCCAGGTTGCCACCCCGCCCCTGTCATTCTGATTCAGTCAAATTCCCTCTTCCCACAGTCTCAATCTCACTCTACAAAGCTATTCCTTGGGATCTGGCTCGTCAAAAACTAGAATGATTTGTATGTAAGCAAGAACCGGACCAAAGACGGCTGAATGAACAAAGTTTGATAACTGGGTGATGAACCTGGTAGCTAAAGAGAAACCACCAAGGCCGTTGTCCCACCCTGCAGTGTAGACGGTGTGACAAAATGCTCTAAGACTTGGTGACTAGTTATGTGGCCTGGACAAGAGAAGAGAAAGGAAAAATAAGATATGGAAGAATTAGAGGAGCAGGCAGTCACCTCATCATTCCATCACTTGGTCCATCTGCATTTATTAAGGCCAAGAGAGAAAATCCTGGTGGTGAATCCACGGATGGCCAGCACCCATAGGAAGCTAACATCTGCTCCAGCAGACACAGGGGCATGAGCCAGGCTGGTGCATGTTCATTGTTATGGGAGAACAAACATAAAGACAAGACATCTGAGAGCACTATGGGGATGGGACGAGAGCATGGCTCAATTTAGGCTTGTGTCCAGATGTGTGCCAACTACTCACATGTAGCAAGCCTATGCCTTTTGGCAAGGTTGCAGCTTTACAGATTCCATCAAGGACTCAGATAACTCTTGGTGGAGTCTAAGTTAATCTAAGATACCAGGTGATCACGCACAGGAAGGATAGGGAGGCATTCTAGCACAAGGAAGAAAGTGGAGCCACATTCCAAGAGGGAACCAGAACAGGGAGAATCTCAGAATCATGCAACAGGACAATGAACTGAAGGGATGTTTAACATCAGCAGAAATAATACAGATCTAAGAAAACAGAGGAGAGATCTGGATATAGCAGAAAGGCTGTCACAGGAAAGGAGAAATAAACACTGTGTGGAGTGAGGCTGGAGAACACACATGTGGTGTCAGATCAGAGCTCCGTAGAAGGAAGGACCAACAATCAGGGCTAAGAAAGAAAGAAGCTGCCTATGAGCACATGGCCTCCTTGATGACAGGATCCGCCAGGGAGACCAGACAACAGCTCATCAGGGGTGCTGTAAAAGGGAACAATTACTGCAGAGCAGCAGACTGGTGCGGGGGCCTGAGCTATCTCCCAGCTCCCAGCGCAAGGGCTCTATGAGTCTATTTTAAACACAATCATAGACTTTATATTACCTTACCATTACTCCCAACACTAGAGAATCTAGTGGCCCAATCAGCCAAGTGCTGTGTATGTGCAATAGGTATTCAGTTGGTCAGTAAGTAAACACTGATTAAGCCCCCACTGCATGTCAAGCCCTGGGCTAAGTAGTGGGGATACAAATGACAGTTCCCACCCGTGAGGAGCACACAGTCTAAGAGGTAGATAGCATGCAAACAATGATGTACAAGCAAGCTACAGGCAGGATAAATGGGAGATAATGACCAGTGGGAGGGAAGGCACCAGAACTAAGCAGGACTGGAAAAGATTTCTTGCAAAGGTGGGACTTTAGCTGGGGCTTGAAGAAAGCTGGGGAAGCCAGGAAGAAGAAATGAGGAAGGAGAGTGTCCAGGAACAAGGGACAGCCACGCATGGGACTGGGGGCTGGGGGCTGTAAGAAGACTGCCTTGGTGGGGAGAGGGGCCATGAGTACTTTGTATCGGACCCTGGAGGGCATGAGGAGCCACTGGAAGTCACGAAGTAGAGGATGACAGGGTTGATGCAGTCAGATTCCACCTTCCTTTAGGGAGACCAAGAAATATTTGCTGAATTCAAGGAAGGACTCAATGACCAAGCTACAAAAATGCAAACTGGATCTACTGCCAGGATGACCCAGGCACTCCATTTAAAGATGGCCACTGACTAAGGGAAGGAAGTCAGAGCCGGGCAGCCGGGACACTGTGAGGGTGCCAGCCCGGAGAACAGCAAACCAAGTGCATTCCTGGGGCTGTCGTCTGGATGCCAGCCCTTAAAATATACTCACCCCTTTCCTTTCAGGTCCTTCTTCAGACATTTGCCTAGCAAAAAGCAAAAAAATGGCAAAGAATGGTAAAGCTCCATCTGTTTGTAATTTATGGCCAGGCAAAACGCCAACGAGCCGAGGACATCCCAGTCACAGGACAGGCCAAGCACACCCCACAAAGTCAGGCCGAGACTCACACAATTATATATGTTTCTGTATCAAGGAAAAGATCCACGTGAGGCCAAAAAGCATGTCCAGGACGGCACAATTCTCATACATAAATAAGATACTCTGAAAAAATAAAAACGTTCTTTAAAAGAGAGTTCTTCCTAAACAAAGTAGTCGTTAAAGTGATAGTGGTGATCACTTAAAAATAAAATCTTAAGTAGCATAATCTGTAAAACCCAGTGCTATAGCACATGGTTTGTTCAGGATTAAAGAGCTCCAAGGTAAACCCCTCAATCACAGCAATGAGGCAACTGTATCAGTGAAAGGTAAATGCACTAAAATCTTGCGCCCAAACAGGCAGCCTTCAGGGCCCTGAACAAAGACTTCGCCCACAAGGCCACCCGCCAGGACAAACTGACGTCCACGTTCCACTGACAGTGACAAAAGGGCTGTGACGAGGCACCACGGGGTATGTTCAGGCACTTTTCTGCCACAAACTTGTTTTCTCTGCATAATGAAGACAGCAGGATGAGGCTGACTGTGGTTCAGGCCCGAAGCGCCCCCTGCCACCACCTTTGCCAGATCTTGCTGCCCAGACCAGAGACCAGGCCAGGAGGGAACTCCAGCCTGGGGGCCCACGGTCCTGAAGTGAGGCTGATTTGGCCTCCCATTATACTTCCCATCCTCCCCAGGCTCTTGCCAGCCTCCCCACTCACCCCAACCAAGCCTTCTACCCACTCTAGCTCTGGAATCAAATGCACCTGCCATTTTCCCTAGAAAAGGCTTGTCAGTCCATTCTCTTATGTGTCTGTCACCCCGAGTCCATAACCAAAGAGCCTCGCCCTGGCCACCCTCCCACACATGGACCATCTCCCAGCTAGATTCTGAGCTCCTCCAAAGCAAGGCCTGTACCAGCAGACTTAGCATGTGGTGCAGCACTTAACAAACGGGAAGAGCTCATGCTCTGTCTCTCCATAAGGGTCCGGCTAACACAAGAGCCTAAATCTCTGCAGCCAGCAGAGCCCTGACATGGGCACAGGAATGCAGGAGGCTTCTCTAGGAAGACACCAGAGAGGAGGTCGAGTAAAAGCGTGTGGAAAGGGAGTGCGGGAGGGAAGGAGCAGCCTTGGAGGAAGCATCTACTGTGTGTCAGGCCTTTTACACTGATCCTTAGCTCAGATGAGGGGGGACCCTGGCAGTCTTCAGGTGAAGAGGGGCTTTAGGACAGCCCCCGAGGGACACAGAACCAAGAATCGATTTAGATCAGAAGTGGTGCCCACAACGGTGAGGACCTGCCTGGAGCGCGGTAGGGCTCTGCAGGCCATTGATGGAGGAAGCTTCCCCATGCCTCTCCCAGACTCCCTCCCTCAGCCTCCTTGGTTTGCTGAGAGTGAGGGATAGCGTGTTAGCTGCAGAATGGGGGTTCCACAAGGGCAGCAGGGGACCGAGCCAGAGTGAATAGGAATAAAAATCTGGACAGAGAAGAGGCTGGTGTCTGCGCTCCCACCTCTGGACGGCAAGCATTGGGGAAGCATCCCATGCACAGCCATCAGGGCCCAGAGAATAAGCAGACAGAAGCCGGGGGGTCCAAGTGCCACATCCCTCTTCATTCCATCACCTGCCCCTCCTCTCACTGGCTCCCATGGCCTGCAGCCCCTGGCCCTCAAGCTGGCTCACCATCTCCCTTACACAACCCGCTTCTACCCTGTCCCCATTCGACTCCATCCTTGGTTACCACAGGTCTCACCTTCCTTAAGCATAGACTTGGTCATGTTCCCCACTTCCATGGACTCTTCTATGGCTCCCTATCACCTCCTTTGCCTGGCAGCACTGAAGGCCTTCCACAAGCTAAAGCCTTCCACGTTCACAGGTCACCAGTTTTCTCCACCTACTCCTCTTCTGGCTCATCTACTTTTTGTGTATGTTCCCAATACCTGAAACACCCTGTATCTCTTTCCTTTCCCATCTCCTCCCTCCAAAACTCAGACTCCCAATACCTACTCATCATTCCAAGCCCTGCTCCAACACCAGCTCTCTACAAATTGCTCCCTGCCCCTGGGATCTTCCCCTTTGTCTATGGCACTGAGCAGTGACTTCTCTGGGGGCAGGTCAGATCCTCTGCCTGACACTAAGCTCCAAAGTCAGTGAATGCTTCCATCACAATGTCGCCCGTTGCCCCCCAATTCAGTGTTCTTAATAAAAGGTGCCTGATAAACATTTACTCCAAATGAATGTGCTAAGAGCTCTCAACACCAGCTAGTGACTGCAGAAGCCTGCCAAGCTGAAGGCAGATGCAACAGAGAGAGTGATAACCCAACAACAGAACTGAAGATCTTTTGCATGTCCTCTGACAGATACGCATATTAATTTCATTACAACTAAAACAAATTGGCTTCAAAAGGAAAAGCTGTTAATTAAGCAGTCAAGTTGCTGTGCATTATGGTTTTTTCTTTGGGACAGATGGGGATAGTAACTCTAGATACATCAGAAGCCATGCATGTGCCTTAGAAATAGACTTTCTGCTGGTTTTTTGTTTGTTTGTTTGTTTGAGTGTCTGGTTATTAGCACAGTGACAAACAGCTTCTCAAAGGTCTGAAGAGATTTTAGTCAAGTTGTCTGTGGGCTTTCCTTTAGCACCTCAAAGGGGAAAAGGAGACAATGAAGACACCTGCCTCATTCTGCAGGTCACAGAGTCCTACAAAGGACACAGGCACACCCCGCTGGCAGTGCTTGAAAAGTCCAAACAAGAGGCTTCTCTGGTAGTTAGCACCTGAGCACATATTCACAAGTATGGGCACCACACCCTTCTTTGGCTTCTAGAGGGAGCTAAGAACCTGCCACTACTTTCCTCCCAGGCCAGATAGGCATGAAAACACACCCTGAACCCCAGAACAGCAAGACTTCTGGAGAATACTCCATTCCTGGTGAATATGACAAATTTCTTTAAGCAAAGAATACTATCCAACACTATCAAAACTATGAAAGTAACATAGGAATTGATACAACATCGAAAGTGCCACACTACTAAAGTCTAAAGCTCTGAATATGCAAAGCAAAGATTTCACTTCTAAGCTTGTAAAGGATACTGAAAGTGTCCGTGGTCAATCAGAAGAAGACCTGGGTACAGCAATATGCAAAAGGCACAGGCGATCTGGAAAGAAGAATGGCACACAGCACGTCTGCTGTGGTCCTGCACCTCTGGGGCAGTCCTCTTGCCCCCGTAGCTAACCCAAGTTTCTTTTCTGCCTAAACTGGAATTAAGAGGGCTGCCAAGGAATACACTATCCTCCAATGGAAGGGTCCAAGCTCTGGAGGAGCAGCCACTGGTGCAGGGGCCGAGAAGGATGGGGGAGATTTTGGGGGCCATCCTCGGGCCTGGCTGTCCTCCTGTGAAGGAAGAAGAAAGTATTTCCAAGAGAAGATAAACATGAAGGAATGAGTTGGATACTTGCCTTCTTTCTGGGTGAAGTTTCTTTCAAATAACAACAGTACAAGACAACTGCAGGGATGTAAATCATCAGATCGGCAACAAAGACTGAAAGACAAAAGGTGAACAGTCCGTGAGCACGCTCTGGGGTCTACAGCCCAAAGCCTGCCACCTGCCCCCCACCCACTTCCCCTCGGGAAGGTGCCAGCGGGTTCTTGGACACCGCTGATAGGCACCTCTCTCCTCCACTGCTGCCTTTCACCTCATCATCCTGAGTGATCACAGAGACGGACACACAGAATGAACCAGACAGATACACAGACATCCGCCAAAAAGCTCCACAGAGACAATAGAGGACAAAGTAACCTCCTTGTCTTCTAACTTAATTGGCTGCTTCTGGCATGACAGATGAATGCCAACAAGGCAAACGATATGAAACGGGACATGTGACCACGTGAAAATACAACATGTCTAACAGTATCCCACCTCAAGAACAAATAAATCCATCGGAGGTAGAGAGAGCCCTAGGCAGAAAGGGCCACACGGAGGCACCCAGCACTATGCCTCAGGCAGCGGCATCCCACCATGCCATGCCAACCAGCTGCAGCTCCCTGCCTGACGGCACCAGGAGCTGCCCCTCTTCCTGGCTGCAAGGGACAAGACCCATGGTTGCATGATAAACTCCATGGGGAACACGGCACTTACATAATACCCAATGGATGAATTTACAAAAGCATCAGAACCTCCACCAAAACCATAGAGACCAAAGCAAGGTGGGAGAGCTACAGGCTCTATGGAGGGTGTGAACTGGGGCTCACTTCCTGGACCCACTCGACCCACCCAATGCTATACTATCAGAAGGTGACAAAAATGATGGTGCTCCAAGTTCCTGTTGGTGAGGATAACACCAAAGACCAACCTGGGGGTGGGGGGTCCTTAAGCTTTTGGGATAGCTCATGCAAAGAGAAAAGCAGCAGGGTGGAGTGAAGAGATCAAGGAGAAAATATTAAAAGCTGCCAAGAGGAAGTAATTTGAATATTGTGGAAACACAATCAGGATAACATAAGATCTGGCAGCTTCTACAATGATGGATCGAAGGGCTTGGAATACGATATTCCAGAGATTAAAGGAGCTGGGATTAAAACCAAGAATCACCTACCCAGCAAAACTGAGTCTAATGTTTCAGGGGAAAATATGGTCATTCAATGAGGCGGAGGACTTTCAAGCTTTCTTGATGAAAAAAAACAGAGTTGAATACAAAATTTGACATTCAGATACAAGAAGCAAGAGAATCATGAGAAGGTAAACAGGGAAAAGAAATCATAAGGAACTTATCAAAGTTGAACTATTTACATTCCTACATAGAAAAATGATAATTGTAACTTGTGAAACTTTTCTCAGTATGAGGACAGGTGAAGGGAATATAAATGTGTGTGTATCTATCTATCTATCTATCTATCTATCTATCTATCTATCTATGCACACACATGTATGTATACACACATTTATATGTCTATATAGGCAGGTATATGGGCATATGAATACATATGGGAGTGTGTGTATATGTATACACAGATAGAGGGCACAGGATCAATTGAATAGGAAGGGATGATACTCTAATAAAAGGTGAAATTCTGAGGTGGGAGAGGATTAGAATGAGAGGAGATGGGGAGAGACACAATGAGGTTAATCATCCCATACAGAAGAGGCAAGGGATATCTATTACAACGGAGGGGAAGAACAGAAAGGCAAAAGGGAACGAGTCAACCTTACTCTCATTGAATTTGGCTTAGGGAAGGAATGACATACACTCTGAATTGGGTATCTTGCCACACAGGAGAGTAGGGGGATGGGGATGAGAGGGGGAATGATGGAGGAAAGGGCAGGTTGGGAGGGAGGGTAGTTAGAAGCACACATTTTTGAAAAGGGACAGAGACAAAGTAGAAAACAGAACAAGTGGGGAACAAGACAGGATAGAGGGAAATATTCAGTCTTTCACAATATATCCACTATGGAAATGTTTTATGTAGCTACACATGTACAACCTGTATTGAATTGCTTATCTTCCCAGTAAGGGTGGGTGATGAGGGAAAGAATCTGGAATTCAAAGTTTTAAAATCAAATGTTAAAAAAAATATATTATCATCATTATTATCATTATTATTACATGCAACTAGGAAATAAGATATACAGGCACTAGGGTAGGGAGATCCATCTTGCTCTACCAAAAAATTGGAGAGGGTAGGAGGGAAGATATAGGAGAGAGCAGATTGGTGGGGGGTGTTCTGTGGGATTGCTGTTTTGGGGTGGTGGGTAGGGAAAAGACAGGGAGAAAATTTGTAACTCAAAATCTTGTGGAAATGAACAATGTAAACTAAAAATAAACATAAAATTTAATTAAAAAAAAAGAGGGATGCACTGGGAGAAGGGGGGAAGAAGAGGAAGCATGGGGAAAATTATCTCATATAAAAGAGACATACAAGGAAAAGCTTTTATGGTAGAGGTGAAAATGAGTGGGCAATGCTTGAACCTGACTCCCATCTGAATTGGTTCAAAGAGGGAAAAATACACACATGCACTCAGTGAAGTAAGAGGAGAAGGGGGATTAAAGAAGGCAGTAGTCAGGAGCAAAAAAGACTTCTGAGGAGGAAGAGGATCAAAAGAGAGAGAGACAGAAAGAAAAAGAGAGATAAAAAGGATGGAGGGAAACACACAGTTTGTAACCATAACTGTGAATGTGCATGGAATGAACACACCCATACAACAGAATGGATTAGAAACCTGAATCCAGCAATATGTTTTTTAAAATGCTTTTTAAAAGAATCACACTTGAAACAGTTAAAATAAGGTGTGGAAGCAGAATCTATTATGCTTTACTGAGGTAAGAGGGAGGTAGGAATCATGATCTCTGACAAAGAAAAAACAAAAACAGACCTAATCAAAAGAGACAAGTAGGGAAACTACATCTCGCTAAAAGAGGCACAATAGAAAATGAAGTAATGTCAATACCATGTATATGTATATGTATATGTATACATACATATATATATATACACACATACATACACACACATACATACATACACACCAAATGGCAAAGCATCCTAATTTTTAACAGAAAAGTTAAATGATTTACAAAACAAAATAATAAAACTATACAAGTGGGGGACCCCTATTTTCCCCTCTCAGAACTATATAAATCTAACCATAAAATAGAAAAGATTTTAAGAAGAACAGAAACTGAATGAGAATTAAAAGGAGTGCATCTTTTTCTCAGCTACATGTGGCATCTTCACAAAACTGGCCATATATTAAAGCATAAAAAAACTTCATAAACAAATGTAAATAAGCAGAAATATTGGATATACTTTTTCTGGACCATAATGTAATGAAAATTACATTCAATAAAGGGGCTTTGAAGCATATATTTAAAAACTAATTGGAAATGAAATAATGTAATCCTAAAGAATTAGTGTGTCAAAGAACAGAAACAATCAATAATTTCATTAAAGATAATGACAACAATGAGACAACATACCCAAATACATGGGATGCAGCTATAGCACTATTTAGGGGAAAATTTATTTTCTCTGAATGTTTACATCAATAAAAGAAAGAGCAGATAATTGATTTGGGGATGTAGTTTTAAAAAGCTAGAAAAAGAACAAATTAAAAATCCTCAATTAAACACCAAAATAGAAATCCTGAAAATCAAAGGAGAGATTAATAAAACTGAAAGTAAAAAATCCATTGAACTAATAAATAAAACTAGGAGATGGTTTAATAGAAAAACCAATAAAGTAGATAAACAATTGGTTAATTTGATTTTAAAAAAGAAAAAACTCAAATTAGCAGTATCAAAAATGAAAAAGGGAAATACACCACCAATGAAGATAAAATTATAACAATTAGTAGGAGAAATTTTGCCCAATTACACACCGATAAAATTGACAACCTACATGAAATGGATGAATATTTACAAAATATAAAAAATTGTTCATATTAACAGAAGAGGAAATACAATACTCAAATAATCCTATCTTGGAAAAAAAAAACTGAACACGCCATAAATGAGCTAAGAACCAGGACCAGATGGATTGACAAGGAAATTCCAACAAATTTTTAAGAAACAATTAATTCCAACAAGACATAACCTACATGAAAAAAAAAATAAAGGAGGGGTAGCTAGGTGGCACAGTGAATAGAGCACTGGCCCTGGAGTCAGGAGGACCTGAATTTGAATGTGACCTCAGACACTTAACACTTACTAGCTGTGTAACTTGGGCAAGTCACTTAACCCCAATTGCCCTGTCTTTCCCCCCGCAAAAAAATAATAATAAAGGAGTCTACCAAATTCCTTCTATGACACAAATTTGGTCTTGATACCTAAATCAGGGAGAACAAAATCAGTGAAATAAAACTATAGACAAATTTCCTTAATGAATATTAAAACAAAAATTTTAAATAAAATACCAGCAAGGAGATTACAGCAATGTATCACAAAGGTCATAGACTATGATTGGGTGGGACTGATACAAGGAATGCAGGACTGGTTCAATATCAGTAAAACCATAAGCATAACTGGCCACGTCAATAACAAAGACAACAGAAACCAAATCATCACATCAACAGATGCAGAGAAAGCTTTCAACAGAAAACAGCACCTGTTTCATTCTATATTAAGAACACCAGAAAGCGTGAGAACGAACAAGGCTTTTCTTAAAATGATGACCAGCATCTGTCTAAAGCCAAGAGCCAGCATTACATGTCATGGACACAAGCTCAAAGTCTTCCCGGTACGATCAGGAACGGAGCAAGGACGCCCATCATCGCTCCTCTGACTCAGTGCTACACTAGAAATGCCAGACACAGCAATAAGACAAGAAAAATGAACAGGAAGAGTAAGAACAGGCAACGAGGAAACAAAACGATCAGTCTTTGCAGATGATGCGAGGGTACACTCGGAGAACCCTAGAAAACCAGCTAAAAAACTAGCTGAAACAACGAACCACAGCAAAGCTGCAGGACATAAAATAAACCTTTAAATCATCAGTATTTTTATAAATGACCAAAAAGTCCAGCAGCAAGAGGAAGAAAGAGAAATTCCATTCAAAATAACTGCAGATAATATGAAGTACCTGGAAGTCTATCTGCCAAGACAAACCAAGAAACTACATGAACAAATTATAAAACACTTTTCAGACAAAATAAAAACAGAGTAAACACTGGAGAACTGGAGAAAATGTTAATGCTTATGGGTAGACCAAGCCAATATAATAAAAATGAAAATTCTACCTGAATTACTTATTCAGTGCTATATCAATCAAGCTAATAGTTATTTCACAAAACTAGAAAAATAAAAACAAATTCATCTGGGAAAACAAAAGGTCAAGAATATCAAGAGAATCAATGAAAAAATGCTAAGGAAGGCAGCAAGTAGTGCTGGATTTCAATCTACATGACAAAGGCCTGGTAATCATCAAAACATCTGGTCCTAGCTAACAGAGTGGTGACCAGCAGAGTAAATAAGATGTACAATATACAACCATAAATGACCATTACAACCTAGTGTTTGATGAACCCAAAGATCCAAGATTTGGAGGCAGGAACTCAGTATTTTGACCAAAATTGCTGGAAAACCAGGAAAGCAGTCTGGCAGAAAGTAGGTAGAGACCAAGCTCTCATATGGAGAGAGGGATGATGGAGCATCCCATGAGCCACAGAGTGGAGTTTTCTGACTAACCTGTTGAGTGTGGAAAGAGAAGTAATAAAGCTGAAAAGAGAGGCTGAATTCTAGAGAATAATCTGGAACTCCACCCAAAGGGCCATCAAACTGAGCATACTCTTGGACCCAGCAGTGATCTCCACGAGATAAAGAAGCAAAAAGGAAAAGGACCTACAGTGTACAAAACACGGATGGCAGCTCTTTTAGTGGTGGCTAAGAAGTGGAAATTGAGGGGATACTCCCCAGATGGGGAATGAATAAACTGTGGCACAGGATTGTGACGGAAGGCGATTGTGCTTCAAGAAATGACAAGTGGGATGTTCTCAGAAAAACCTGGAAAGATTTCTATGAACTGACATGCAGTGATGTGAGCAGAACCAGAACATCATACATAGCGCCAGCAATATTATAATGAACATCAATCACGTAAGCCTTAGCTACGCTGATCAAGACGATGGTCCAAACAATTCCAAAGCACCGTTGATGAGTACTGATGAACTCTGTAGAGTGAAGCATTGTTTTTACTAAAATTTCTTGCTTGTCTTTTTTTTTTTTTGCAACAGCTTACACGAGAATGTTGAGTATAATTCCACATGTATAACTAATATCATATTGGTCGCCTTCTCAATGAGTGGGAGAAGGTCTAGAGGCAAGGAGAACACTAGGAACTCAAAATTTTTAAAAATTTTAAAATAAAGAAAATATAATTTTTTTAGAATTAATTAATTTTTAAAAGTAAAGAACAGAATTGTGCTTGGTGTAATAAAAATCATTTAGAATTAGAATAAGAAGCACTATCCTGGCAGACTGGAGAACCTTGTTTACATAACCATCATTCACTCTGAAATGCTGATTTGTACAGAACAGTCCGTTCTCTTGTTCTGGTTCTCATTTTCCTTTCTGTTCCATCTAATCAGATTTAAGATGAATTCAGGACTGGTTAAGGACAAAAACCAGACAGTTGTATTCAGCGGCACTACCTTCCACTGTATTTAACTTACAAGAACGAGAATGATATAGGTCAGGCAGGCATTACAGGGCCTGCCTGACCTGAACAGGCCTGAGGCCTCACCTGGTGGCTGGTGCCCTGAATAGCATGAGCTTCTCCATGGCCTGGGTGGAACCCTTGAAGCATTCCCACCTGGAGTCCAGTCACTCTCCACAGGAAGGCAGAACTACCAGGAGCCAGGGCCTGAGCCAGCCTCTTAGCGCTGGGCACTCTCTGACCACCCAGTGAAGCAGGAAGAAGGAGTGTTTGGGGAACATGGAAGCACTGGGGCGATGTCCCTTTGAGGACAGAGACTACCCCTCCTCCTCTGTCCTGACCTGCTTGTTTTTTTCTATTTGATTACAAGTCCTGGCTTCTGCCTCTCTCCTGGTCAAAAGCCTAGCTGGATAGAGTTAAAACAAAATCTACATTAATTACTTCCATCACAACCACATGAGATGCACCTGCTCTGTGACACAGGCACTTGCTTTTAGGAGGGATTCTTAACCCGGGGTACATAAACTTCTTTTTAAAAAAATACTTTATTTTTGTTTTTTCTTTTTGGAGGGGGGAGGGCAGGACAATTGGGGTTAAGTGACTTGCGCAAGGTCACACGTCTAGTAAGTGTTAAGTGTCTGAGGCCAGATTTAAACTCAGGTCCTCCTGACTCAGGGCCGGTGCTCTATTCACTGCACCAAGCCACCCCTAAAAATACTTTAATAACAATTTAACCATAACTGGTTCTCTTTACAATCCTATATATTATTTTCAGTTATTACATTGAAATACATTCCTCTGGGAAGAGTTAGAGGGGCTTCCTAGGGCTTGGCCAGCCTGCCAAAGGGGTCCAGCACACAAAAAGGTCAAGAATCCCCCTTTTAAAGGAGCACTAACCTCCTTTTTCAGCTGTAGGTGTGGCTTAAAGATACCGTACTGTACTTCGTGGGCAAATGAAGGGATAGTCAAAGGTAATGTTGACGACACGTGGTTTTCCCCTTATCTACTGACTTCAGAATCTAACCCCTGCATAATTTGTGACTCCACTATAACTTAAAAAAAACCCAAACTAATATATGAGGAAATAATTTACCTTTGTTAATGTTTCCAAAATGAGAAAAATAAAGTACACCGAGTTATGGTGGCACCCAGGTAGTACAAGGAATAGAGAGCTCAGTCAGGGGTGAGAAGCAGCTGGGCTGCAATCCAGCCTCAGATACGCAGTAGCTCTGTGACCCTGGGCAAGTCACTGCCTTCTGTTCGCCCCAGTTTCCTCACCCATAAGCTGGGGATAGCAGGAATGCCTAATCCTGAGGACTGTGGCGAGGACCGAACGAGATGATCTCTCTGAATACTTGGCACAGGGCCTGTCACGCAGGAGGTGCCGTGCCAGGGCTTCTCCCCATCCCCTTCCCCCCTTAGATCCAGAGGACGGGGCTCTCCTACCTGTTGAACGCATGAATAACTTATGCTGATCGCTCTCATGACCGCGGGATGTGTGCAGCGCGACCCAGTCGGGATTGATAAATTCTGCCCTATAAAAGAAAATGCACGCGTACATGAGCCAAGGTGTGCGCTACCTTTTCCTCTCCTATCACCTTCCACAATCAGGGCATCTGAGCTCGTGCTGAGAAGAAGCCACACGGTCACTGAAGACCTGTAGCTTTGACTTAAATTCTTCAAACATGAAATCAGTTGGGCTAAAGCAGGGAGGCCGATGGGCCTGCTAAGTGGGGCCTGACTCAGCTGCCCTCAAACCCACTCCCTGAGCACCCACAAGGTGGAGGGCAGCAGAGGGGAGGTCACCAAAGACCATATTTTAAGACCTCCCAGATACCTGGAGTGGCACTGCAGCCCAAGGGCTCAATGCCATAGAGACTTCTCGTAGCAGGAAATGAGTCTGGAGAGACATCCAAGGGACCCAAGGACTGTAAGCTGCATAAACTAGGAGGATGGGTGCCTTCCAGGCCAGGAGGCCCACGGCTGAGTGTGGAGGCCACCACAAGAGTCCATGTGACAGGGAGTAAGGACCCGCCTTAGACTGTGGCTGAGGAAATGGAGAAAAGGCGAAGACGTGACATGGGCTGGGAACTCTTGGCACCGTTTCCTCCCTGCGACCCCTCAGCACAGCGCAGTGAACCTTAATGTCATACGCAGTTTTTCAAAAGTGGGAAACCGCCAAAACAGAAAGATGAGCACACGCTCAGGCGCAGACGTCCAGTGGATTCTCTTCCCAGTGTTACCAAAGAGCACCACATTCTCTTTTCTTTCTTTTTGGAGGGGGGTGGGCAGGGCAATCAGGTTAAGTGACTTGCCTAAGGTCCCACAGCTAGTAAGTATCAAGTGTCTGAGGCCAGATTTGAACTCAGGTCCTCCTGACTCACTGCCCGACCCAGTTGCCCCAGAGCACCATGTTCTAAAACAAAGCTGTCTCTGTTCAAGCCCAAACTCTGAAGTCTCTGATGCATCTCTCCATTTCAGACTAAATGAGTCTAAGTGAAAGACCAGATGCCATCAGAACTCTGGCTGTTGTCTGAACATCTACTTTCAGTTACTCCGGCATGAACAAAGCCAGCGCTCCCACCCCACAAAGGGCACCCACTCCTTACGTTACCAAAATCCAAAAAAGCATGATGAGTCAAAAACGGTCATTTTTGTTTGGTGGGAAAAGCAAGATTGTGAGCTTGCATTTATTCAGCACACATGCTCAAGACCTCCAAAGTCCTCCCAACAGCTCTACTCTTACTGAACTGGAACCGTAAGAAGGTAGTTACCCAGACCCGATCACCATAACCTTCTACCCTCCAGCACCCATGGAACTGGCAGTGATGCTTCTCTCCCCAAACTGTGATGAGCCCACCTTCTTCCTCTCTATAACTAAGCGGTGGTGCCCAAGGTTCTCAGCAGCGCCATAAGAAGCACCCGGCCGCGAGGGAACGCTGTGGTGCACAGAGCAGTGGGCCTGGAGCCAGGGACACCCAAGATCCAATCCACCCTCAGACACTGACCGGCTGGGTGACCCCGGGCAAGCCACGTAACTGCTGTCCTGCCTCTGTTTCCTCATCTGTGAAATGGGCACAGTAGCCCCTGCATCCCTGGACTGCTGCAACAAGGGCTCTGCCTACACAGACGCTGCCACCGTTCTCACAACATTCTGGGTGCGACTTACACGTAGGCGCACACGAGGCTGTGGTAGGCTGTGAGAGGGGGATAGTCCAGACCCCAGTACTGCAAGTTGTTATCGCTGCTATTGAAGTACCTGAAAAACAAGAAAACACGTTTATGGACCAATGTTCGTGACAAGGAATCTACAAAGAATTCAGTAGCTCATCTTGCTTTATTTCATTTCAAATAAAGCAAACAGCCACAACATGAGCAAGCTAATCACTCAGCATTCCAGGCTAGCCAGGTCTACTTTCCCCCAAGCTGTGTAAAATTCACCGCAAACACACGGCAGCAACGGGCCTCTGTTAGAGTCTCGATGGGGGTCAGGGGGCCAGCGAGAACACCCAGAGCCAGGACACGGAGGACAGTGTCCTGGCGTCCAAGAGCCGCTGGTTGGAAACCTGAAGCAGCAGGAAGGGGTAGGTTATGGAGAACTTTGAATGCCAAACCGAGGATTTGTTATCTGATCTCTGAGGCAGTAGGGAGCCACAGGAGTTTACTGAGGAGGGTGTGACAGGATCAGAGCTGAGCTTTAGGAAAAGCAGTTTAGGGGCTGCATGGTGGCTGGGCTGCAGGGAGGACAGGAGGCGGGCAGACCCCAGCAGCTACTACCAAAGTCCGGGTGTGAAGTGATGAGGGTCTTCCCCGGGGTGGGGGCTGTGTCTGAGGAGAGGAGGGGTCCTGGAGAGAGGCTGCAGGGGGAAATCGACAGCTTGGATGTTAGAGACAGTGAGGAGCCCAGGACAAGCCCTAGAGCGGGAGCCTGGGGGACTGGGGGGAGGTGATGCCCTCCAGAGTAAAACCTGCTGGGTGCTGCAATGGCCAGAGGGGTTTCCCTGGAGCCAGAAGACCTGCATTTAAATCTAGTCTTAGATACTAATGGGCCTCAGTTTCCTCATCTGTAAAAGGGGGACAATAACAGCAGCTGTCGCTCAGGGGTGTCACGAGGATCACATGAGATCTGCAGAGCTTCTGCAAACCCCAAGGCGCACCAGAAGTGCTGTTCTTATCATCGGTGTCACTCACTTCGCCTGTCAACCTGCACCATTGTGCTGCGTTAACCCGGCCAGATGATCCACTTCCCAAGGAAGTAAACTCTCTATCCCATCAGAGCCCAGCACAATACACACAACAGAGACTTCAGAAATACTTGTGGATAGCAAATAGATGCCTTGTTTTCAAGAGTTCTGCATGTGAAGAAACTCAGGTCCAGAGAAAGTTGAGTCACAGACAGCGGATGCTGAGGGCAGGATGGGAACCCAGGTTCTCTGACTCCAGAGCCTGCCTGTACAGCACCCTATGCAAGAAAACTCTGTAAATACTTTGGCTACAAGGGGAAAAACATCTGTGAAACCAGACAGCTTCAGTACATTGTAAGTATGTTCTACAACAACAAAAAAATCAAAGCATCTAAAGCTCAGTGGACTAGAAAGTTTTCTCTTTTGTTCCCTATCAAATGTGCAATCGCCACTGAATCAACATTATGGGTATTTGCAAAACTTGATGTTTACAAATGTAACTATAAACCCAGCCCTGTATTTCAGACACATCCACAGCTCAACACTCCCCTCATAAAACACAATACCAAAAAAAAAGGGAAAAGGAAATTCTGAAGGATAATTTTTGAGTGTCTAAACGAAAGCTATGTCTACTAGATAAAAGAAAGACTTTATTTCAGGAAAATAAACTTTAACTACGACTCTGAAGCAAACTGACTAGTCTTTCATAATTGCCAGGAAGCATGTTCTTGGCTCTTCCAGGCCATCCACTCAAATGAAGAAAATGCCTGACATTTATTACAATAAATGATATTTCTTGAATCCCTCATGTGCTGCCTGAAGATTCTTACAAACAACGGCTAATAAACCCCATTTCTTTAAGCTGCATCTCTGTTCCTGAGCTCTTGCAAAGTTGTTCGTGCTGCTGCTTTTTACTCTTCTAAATGGACTTTAATATCCTGCAAATCCCTGTAAGATTTCCTCTACTACTTACCTCTACTACAACCACTTTAGTTGCTAATTATCAAGTGATAAAAGCAGCTCCAGTTTAAACAGCAACAGGGCCCAGAGCTCAGGCAAACCTCCCTTGGGCTCACAGCCCTGAAGCAGCATGGGATGGTGGGATAGTGGGATGGTGGGATGGATGGTGGGATGGGGGACGGTGGGACAGTGGAATGGGGTGATGGGGAGATAGGGGGTGGAGAATGGATGGATGAAAAGCTACGTGCTTCCTACAGGCCAAGCACTGGGATGAGCTCTAGAAGGCAAGCCGAAGACTGTCCTTGGCCCCAGGAAGCTCACTCTAGCCCTAGAGGGTTCAGGGGCCAGGCTGATGGAAAGACTGATGGTGCGGGAAGGTGGATGCTGGTGCGGGAAGGTGGATGCTGGTGCATCTTCTGCAGCGCCCTTTCCATTGAGAGAACCCCATCTGTCTGCACTGCTGAACCCCTTACTGGTGCCAAGGGCTTGAGTAGCAACGGCTACTGGGGAGCCGGGAGGCAACTTCAGAGGCCTCAGAGCTATTTCTGTGGTTGCGGGGGGCTGTGCTGGGCACAAGACCAGCAGCCTGCAAGGGCGCCTTTATGTCTCTAGTGCTTGGGCTTCCCTGTCCACACCTGGCAGTTGGTCGTGGGGATGATGCTGTTGCCCTTTCTTCCTTGATCATGACTGTAGGGCTGCCAACAGGGCTTATGGTCTGGGGACGCCATCCTATCAGGGGTCATGGGCACTGTGACCTGAATTGTCTCTCCCTGGGTCTGAGGGGAGACAATGTTGAAAGTGACAGAGGTCAGCTGCTCTGCCTGGCCCATCTGTGATCACTGGTCAGCAATGAGGACTGGTGGCACAGAGAGGGCTGGGAAGGCCAGGCACGCAGCAGGGCTGCTGTTCTAAGGGATCATTCTGGGCTCTTGGCTCACCTGTCCACTGGAAGCAATGAGGCTGAGGGCATAGCCTTCCTTCAACAGATGACACAACTGAGGCCTGGCAAGGGGCAGTGATGGGCCCCAGGCCTCCGGGGCCAGGATTCAGACGGGTTCCCTGGCTCTACATCTGCTTCTACCACATCAAAAGGTGTACCTAAAGCTCTGTAAGATCTGGGAGGAGCAGGGAATAAGCCTGGCCCAAGAGAGCTGGGCCGAGTGCTGGGAAGCCAGAGAGGGACATCACACAGCCCCTGGTCTCAAGAAGCTGAGGTCTGACAAAGAAGAGAGAGATACCAAAAGCTGCGACACTTGGGTACAAAGGAGAGCTTTAGGCAAAGAGCCAGGAGCAAGTGAAGAAACTCATGGGGAAAAGCACCAGGGATAAGCAAAATGGCGGCCAAGCCGGGCTTGGAAGAGAGGGCCTTCGATGGTCAGAAACGGAGGGCAGTGGGGCCATCCCAGGCATGAGAGAGGTAGGAAGGACAAAAACAGCAAACAGAAAGCAGCCCAGTGTGTAAGAGCAGAAGTGGCCGGCTCTTCTAACCATCTATTGGGAAGTGGAAAGGCCCTCAAAGGTCATCTACTCCAACCTCACCATCCACCATCCCTCATTTTACAGAGGAGGAAACTGAGGCCCAGTTAAATCACACTGGGAAGTAGCAGAGCCAGGATTCAAACTCAGCTCCAAGGAACTACAAGGCGAGGTTCCTCTACTGGATCATGACAGCCTCTAATTCTGACTCTTTCTGCCCCTTCCTGTCTCTAAACCGATCCCTCATCCTTATCCTCAACATTGCCCCTCAATAACTTCTCATGGCATTACCAACCCCTCCTCCTTTGCTAGTCTCCACCACTTAGTTACTGGTTTACCTCTGCACCATCCTACTCCCCTGAACCCTGTGCTTCAGCCTGGGATTCCTCCATCATCTGTCCCCTCTGGGCCTGCTCAGCAGCTGACCCAAGCAGGGCAAGTCTCACAGGTGTGCTAAACGGGTCTCCTCCAAACGTATGTTATCTCCTCTCTCTCCTCTCTTCTCCACTCGGCCCTCATGGCACCAAAGCAGGCCCTTTCCTCCGCCCTGAGTGATTTGACATCACTCATCCATCCCACTCACTCACACAGCAGCTGTTCCAAACCTCTTCTCTCCTCAAGTCTCCCCCAGCACCCTTCCCCCACCTGCTTGGCCGAGGACCTCACCTCCAAACCCCTTGACAGCATCGGCCACAATTTCCTCCCTGACCTTCCAGGCTCTGATGAAGAGGTGCCCCTTGTCCTTGCCGAGCCCATCCCTCTTCATGTGCCCTTGATGCCAACCCCACCCAGATTCTTGAGCAGATGGTCCTATCAATCACCCCTGTTTGGTTCTAATCTGCAGTCTCTCCTGATTTCAAGGCTCCTTCTCTGTGGCATTCAAACATGCCCGAGGAGCCTTCCCCATCTTTGGGCTGCACTTTACTCATGAGAAGCCCCCTTGACCAGGAACACAACTGGAATGATGGTGTGTAAAGCAGGATCAAGGCAGCGCCATTCACCATTCAGGTAAATGGAAGGCAAGTTTTTCCAATGGTGCTAAGATTTTTCGTTTATCTGATTATCGTTTCACATTTTAAAAATGCTTACACGCTTAGAGAACTATAAACAGGAGGATTGAGGTAAAATTATCCATACCACTGCTTGACTGGTAAATTAAAAGTAATTTCTTGCCAGTGTCTCTGGGCTTCATAATCTCCAAACATGGGAGGCTTTCCAGCACCTGGAGAGAAAAGGGAGGGAAAGCAGGGAAACGGTATTTTAGCATCTCAGTGATTCAGTTTTATTCGCACGGCCTTCTCTTTAATCAGGCGCCTTGAGGAGCCTGCTTTTTCTGCCCCATGCAGAGAAGGCTCTCATGCGACTCCTCACTCAGACACACGTCGGATCTGTGACCATCACTGTGCAGGGCAGCCAGCCGCCCCTGCAGACCCCGAGGGGCTCCTGCCCATGTCATCCCACAGATCCACGACTGCCATTCACCCAACATGCATTTGAGGCCTTCTTTCATTTCTCTTGAAGGAGGAAAGGAAGGAGCAAGCATTTACTGAACTCCTATTGTGACAGGCACCATGCCAAGCCCTTTGCAAATACTATCCCATCTGAGCCTCATAGCAACCCCGTCAGGGCACATACTATTATCACCCCCATTTTACAGCTGAAGAAACTGAGTCAAAGAGGGTCACACAACCAGTAAGTGTCTGAGACCAAATATGAACTCAGGTTTTCCTGACCCCAGGCCCAGCACTCTACCCACTGAGCCACCAGTGACGAGGCACACAGGCTGCCATCTTGTTCGACCTCACTCTTACCACGTGTTCCACCCATCACCTTTTTCCTTATATATTTCTTTGATGACACCTTTTACCAAGAGTTTATAAAATAGAACACAAACTTTGAAAGGGGAAACTGCCTACAGATACCTACCTTAAGGCCTTCTACCACCTTTCCCCCTTTCTTCATTAAAAAACAAACAGGGGCAGCTAGGTGGTACAGTGAATAGAGCACAGGCCCTGGAGTCAGGAGGACCTGAGTTCAAATCCAGCCTCAGACACCTGACACGTTTACTAGCTATGTGACCTCGGGCAAGTCGCTTAACCCCAATTGACTTGCCTCCCCCCTGCAAAAAACAAAAACAAAACACTAACAAATTTATTTCTTCTCATTCGCCTCTTTCTCCTAAAACTCAAGACTTCAGGAATTTCTGAGCTGGAAGGGTCCTCGGGACTATCTAAGCCACCAACCTGCCTTGATGGCCGTAGAGCCTGGGCTTGGAGGCCTGTAGTTACGGAGTCTCAGGCCTCTCAGGAGAGCCCATCGTATCTGGGCAGAGCACTAACTGGTGGCCAAGTGTTCTGCCATCAATCTTGAATTTTTCTCTTTGTCACTACAACCCACTATTAAAGATCTTCCCTCTGGACCCAAAGAGAACCAATCTGAAGTGGAGAGTGCTTGTCTTCATGACACCCTGAGACTTATGACTTCATTTCTACAAAATGAGTTATCGAATATGAAAGACTGAAGCAACTGCACATGTTGCTTTTTCTAGATCTCAACAGAACAATCTCTATTGTCCTCATCATTCCTTTGACTCAGAACGAACACACGGGACCTTCTCACGCCAGCACTAATGACCATTTCAACCCACTCTGACTTCTCTGCTTTAATACCAGTGGGAAACACTGCGTAGGAACATTAGCTTCTGCCACTAAAGACAATTAGTGCCAAACCTCAGGCATACGGAGGTTTGTTTCTCTGAGCATCTAGGGAGTCTACAGACTGCCTGTGTGGCATCCTCCTGGGGGCACCGCAGACCCCTCAGCCCATATCCATAAAGCACCTACTATGCACCAGGAACCACACCAAGCTTCTGTATGATGGCAATTTGACTCTCTCGCGGAATTGCAACAGTTGCCTCCACTCCTCTCAATCTCTTCTTGGCTCTCCATAATCTGGCTTTTAACCTCATCATTCCACGGAAGCTGCTCTCTCCTCAGCTACAAAGATCTCCAAACTGCCAAATCGACGGCCTTCCCCCTCCTCATTCTCCCTGGCCTCTCTCTCCGCAGCCTCTGGTGCTGCTGTTCGCTCTTGTCTCTCTCCTGGTTCTCCTTCCACTTCTCTGACCAGCCCGTCTCTGTCCCCTCTACTGTATCATCTTCAAGGTTGCTTCCGATAACTGGGGCTGTCAGAACGGATTCTTCTCTTCCCCTCCACACAATTTCACTCAGTGATCTCATCATTTCCCATCAATTCAATGATCATCGCCACGCTAATGATTCTCAGACCTATAGATCCAGCCCCAATTTCTCTGCTGACCCCCAGCTGCCTTTCAGACATTCTGACACGGATGGCTGGCAGAGACGGTCATGACACTCACCAAGTCCAAAACTGAAGCTGTTCTCTTTCCTCTGAGCGATCCCCCTCCCAAACTGCCCGCTCAATCCCCCAGGCTTACAAACTGGGCGTCAGCCTCTGTTTCTCTTCATCTCTCAACCTCCCTCCCTGTGGCTAAGTCTTATCAATTTTACCTCAATCACATCCCCAACATTCACTGAACACACATTTATAATTCACTTAGTCTCAGACACCAGGGAGCAGCTTTATGCTTAGCCCTCTCCGAATCTCCCTGAAGCTTAAATAAGCCAGTTCCTCTACATGGTGTAAAAAACAAAAACAAAAACAAAAAAAACCCAGAGATGGAAACATCAACCCACAGGGCTGAACGAAACAGCCCCAACCCTCCTAGGGATCTGCTGTCACATCACACCACTCACTCAGGCCAACTCAGGGCCACTATGTTTATAGGAACTGGTGTCTAACCATGAGGTCACCCTGCCTCAGGTGAAGGTGACTTTACAATTACCAGTAACAGACTGCACCTTACTAGATCTGGCTTATCAGTTGGTCCTCTCAAAATTATTATTTGTATGATAATTATCAATCCTATTTAATTTCATTGTCCTAAATCTAGCCGGTCAGTTGAGTTCTTTTTTTAAAAGCCTGCCTCTATCACCTACCCTGTTGGCGATCCCTCACAGTCTGAGTCATCTTTTAATTTGGTAAGGAAGCCTTCTAGAGCTTATACCAATTCTGTAAGAACAAAACAATAAAGGTCATAAGAAAGAAGGCTTAAATAAAGTCCAGTGTTGGCTCACACTGGCACTGAATACTAACAAAAAAGACCTTTTTGAGGTACATTAGGGAAGCTGGAAGAGAGGATCAATAGCAGGTGGAGAGAAGTATCACACCACCAATCAATCAACAAGTCTGTAGCAAGGGTCACTGCACTAGGCGCTGTGCTAAGCCCTAGGGAAGGAGACAAGAATGGAACATGCCTTGTTCTCAAGAAGCTTTATGTTCTATTGGGGAGACAACAAAAATGCGCAGAGAGCCATTTTCCCAGCCTAGGTCAACATATGGAGACTGACCAAGTGGTCTCTGGACACTGGAAATGGATTCCAGCAAGGAGCACAATGAGGAACCTTCCAGGGCATAAAGATCCCAGATCCAGCCCAGGGAACCACAGGGGCTACCTGGCATAAGGTGCCCCCTTTCCCATCCTGGGTCACAGATCCATGGCAGATGGAGAAGGTATCTGTGCCCAGGATGGCATTCTAGAATAAGGAGCTGTCAATCACAAGTCATAGGTTAGCGGACCAAGAAGTAAGCTCAGAAACAGGCTGCAGCCACGGAGCCTGGACCCTAGGAACACAGAGGCTTTTATTCCAGTCTGAAGCCTCCCAAGAAATAACCATGGCCAGAAGCCCAGACCAGACGGGTGTCTGCTACTTTATCTCTCTGAAGCAGCAAAGCTTCCCACCTGGCTGACAGTGGATGAATCCAGCAGCAGTCTGTTGTTGCTACTTAGACCTAAATCCAGGTCACTAACTTGCAGAGCTCAGACCAAGGTGGGGGGAAATCAGACTCTACGCTGTATCAGACCACTCTAGGAACAGTAAGAGCTTGCAGGTCCCCAGTCTGTGCTGTCCCTCAGAACTGTAGTAACTTGATATTCCAAGAAAGTAGCAATAGGACCAGCCCAGACCTTCCTTTCAGAAGCATACAGAGCCTGGTTCTAAATCCAGTGTCAAGTGAGGATGTCGGCTGGAAGAAGGAGAAAACAAACAAGAATCCTACCAGGAAAAAGAAAGCTATTGTGGTTACAGGGATGATCAAGATACAAACCAAGAAGATGACGAGTCCAAAATGTCTGCAAACAAAACATCAACAAAAATGAAAGTTGGGCACAAATTCAACTAGAATTCCTGGAAAAGATAAAGCAAGAGTTTTTGTTTTTGAACAGTTTGGTTTTGTGTGTGTGTGTGTGTGTGTGTGTGTGTGTGTGTGAATGAAATGTAAGCACTAAAGGAAAAAAACTGAAATGACAGATATAGAAGAAATGACCAGAAAAGAAATGAAGAGTTTGGTTCAAGAAGTACTAAACCTCACCAAAGACACAAACTGCCTGAAAATCAGGACGGACCAAAGGGAAGCCAAGGGCTCCATGACGCCACAAGAAAGAACAACCACAGGACCAGCTAACATTTGTATTGTTCTACTCACAGTGACCATTCCGTTCAACCTTCACAACAATCCTGGGACGTGGCTGCTATTATTATACCCCTTCTACAGCAGAAGAAACCAAAGTAAAGACGTGAAAGGATTTCCCACGTTACACAGCTAGTAAGCATCTAGGGCTGGATTTGAACTCGGGTATTCCCAACTCCAGGTCCAATACTGTGTGTGTGTGTGTGTGTGTGTGTGTGTATGGACACATACACACACATTACACAAATAACACCTAAATACAAATGTACATACATATACACACATACACATATCTACTGTGGCTTTACACGTAAATGTACACACACAAACATGCGTATATGCACATGTGTAGTGTTTTGTCTTAGACATGTCAAAACACACACATGTGTGAATTTTGTTTTTTTTTTAATATGGACAATGCAGAAATTTGTTTTGCCTGACTATCCATGGTTACAGCAGGGAGTTTATTTTTCTTTTGTTTGCAATTGAGGGGAGGAAGGAAAAGAATTTTTGTTGATTAAAAAAAGCTGGACAGCAAAAATTACTGTGTCTTTTTTTTTAACAGGTAGTTCAAAGAAATATTGCAAATTTAGCATATCTGGATTTCAGTGACATATTAGACAAAATCTCTAATGCCATCCTTTAAAAAAATATTTATATTTCATTCTGATCTTAAACACCATAAATAGCATGTCTATAAAGAGAACACAAAAAGAGAAATGTAAATGAAACTGTGAATCTTCATTTCATGCCACTTGCTTTAAAAAAAAATATATATATATATATATATATATATATATATAAAATAAAGTCTTCTCTTTACCTCCATACCTAACCTGCTTGCTAGAACTTTTTCTGTCCCCTTCTATGCATATTAAAAATTGTTTCAACGGTCCTTCTTCTTGGCATCACTACTGACTATTAATACATCCTCCTGCAATTAAAAACCAAGAGAAAGAAAGGGGGGACTTGTAAAACAAATGCACATAGAGGCCAAATCCAAAGCCACCGTTCTCCTTTTGCTCCCTGAAACCATCTCCTCTGGATCAGGAGGTGGGTTCCATGCTTCATCACTGATCCTTAGAGACATGGTGGGTCACTGCACTAACTAGGGCTCTTAAGATTTTCAAAGGTGTTTTTCTTAATGATATCATTTTATTTGAATAAACTGATGCCTTGATTCTGCTGACTTCCCTTTAGCATCAGTTCACACCACCCCAGATTGTTTGAAATCTTTTCTTTCACCATGTATTATGGTACAATAACATCCCTACTCTCATGCTAGTCTTGTACACAAGATGAAAAGTTGTGGAGTGAAAGGGCATATCAAAAAGCTGTCCTTAATATATTGATGACACCTTGGAGAGAACTAACCAAGAACTGTGCCTTTGGCACTACTGCCTACAATCAACTCAATGACTTGGACAAAAGACCCAGATGGCCGGCGGGCCAGATTTCTAGATAACAGAGAGAGCACCAAGAAGCATAGCTCTGAATGATGGAGTCATTACCCAAAAAGGTCTTAACAAGCTAAAACAATGAGTCAAATCTAAGTAGATAAAATTTCAGGAGAAATATGGAATCCTACGCATGGTCTTTTAAAAAAAAATCAGCTGTGTAAATACAGGATATGGGACAGAAACTACATTTTTTTTTTTTTTTGCTTTTTGAAGGGCAGTTGGGGTTAAGTGACTTGCCCAAGGTCACACGGCTAGTTTTTTGTGTTAAGTGTCTGAGGCCGGATTTGAACTCAGGTACTCCTGACTCCAGGGCTGGTGCTCTACTCACTGCACCACCTAGCCGCCCCAGAAACTACATTTTTATAGTTCTGCATATAGACCTGTATGTTAATATCAGATTGAAAAAAATCCATGTTTAGGCATAAGTCACATGTACATCATAAATAGGAAATTCCCAACTTTGGTTACTTTCAAATCCTTGAAAAAGATATTCACTTCTTTAGTGATCTAAGAAAGTTTCGCTCTTAGAACGGGGCTCATGAAATTCATCACACCTCTCCCAAGGAAAAGGTAAATTTAATCCCAGGAGAAAGCTAAACAAAGTCTTTTCCACATGAAAAACATTTACTTTTCAACTTTTCTAGTTAGAAACTGTTCATTTAAATTTACTAATTTTCTTTTTAAGTTTTAATGATTTCTGACCGACAGAATTCTCAACCCTTAACATAAGCAATGGAACCTTGGCAGATACGATGGTTGATTTAGGAGCATTCATCTGTTTTGGTAGACTGATCTCACAAACTGCCAGTGACGTTGTTGGTCTATGTTATCATGTGGATGTTTTATCTCAGAACATCCAGCCAAAGACGAAAAGCTGGTAGGTTATCAATAAACACTGGTCTAAGGAACCTCTCTCCCCTAAACCAGAAAACAACTTTTCCTAATAGAAGGAAAATAGAGCCAAAGGGAGCAGAATTTCCAGCAAGTCCCAAAGACATAGAGCAAAAGTATCTTGTCTGATGCTTGTTAAATCTTTTGATTCTGCCTCATTAAAGACAGGATTTTTTTAGATAAGATTTTGTACCTTATGTGATTGCTTTTTATTGATAATTATTGTTTGTAATTTTTAAAATGTGTGAATAATACTTATCTTTGGGACCACCGAGATATTTACTTTGGTATTTTCATGGCTCTAAGATCTCTATTCGAGTACTACTCCCCATAGGTGATGACCACAACTCTTAAGTGGTACATTTTCATGTCCTCTATGAATTCTTCAGAGATGATCTACCCAAAAGGCTAAGAAATTTCTTCTTCTAGACCAGATGATCTTCTAGACCAGTGGTTCTCAACCTGTGGGTTATGTTCAATTTAAATACATCCTGCATATCAGATATTTATATTATGATTCATAACAGTAACAAAATTAGTTATGAAGTAGCAATGAAAATAATTTTATGGTTGGGGGTCACACAACATGAGGAATTGTATTAAAGGGTCATGGCATTAAGAAGGTTGAGAACCACTGTTCTAGACCAAATGAATTCTGGAGCAGCAGAACCAACCAATCGAGGGGGTGAAACAATTTTCTATGTCAAGACAACTTATAAAGTCAGCAGGGAAGGTCTGTCTCACTGTGAGAGCAGAATGCAGCCCAGGACAGGCCATGCCCCAGCAAACCAGCTGCAGAGCCTCAGGGATGACAATTTGGGGCGGCGGCTTTCCTAACTTTCAGATCACAAATATAAATGGGTCAGATAACTGGTCAGAAGGAAATTAGAGGGGACCCTTTGCAGGCACTGGAAACAGAACTCTGTTGCACTGTTCATCTCTGGTTCTGGTCAGAGTCCCAGGGCAAGAAGGAACACTAACACACTAGAAGGGGAGCAGGGACCTTGGGCATAGTTCTAGGAAGGAAAAGAGTGCTTGTGGTCACTCACAGACCAGAGCACAGGCAGGAGAGCAGTAACCACACCTCTCCTTAGATCATACCACCTTGGAAGAACTGAAAACCTACAAATCCCCAGAACTAGCTCTGAAAACAGCATTAGAAACCCGAGACTTGGGAAAGTTATCCCCTCCATTCTGGAAGCAGAGTCCAACTTTAATAAGGAGTTAAAAGTCAAGAAATAGCCTGGAATAATGAGCAAAACAAAAAGAACATGACCCTAGAAAGTTACTATGGTGACAGGAAAGACAACAAAATCAAAACAGCTATATTCAAAGAAAAATGTGAATTGGTCAAAGGCCCCAAGAGAATTCCTGGAAGAGCTCAAAAAAGATTTTAAAAATTAAGTAAGAGAGGTAGAAGAAAATCTGGGGAAAGAAATGAGAGTGACTCAAAAAAATCATGAAAAACGAGTCAACAGCTTTTAGTAAAGAAGCCACAAAAAATAAGTGAAGAAAATAAGACCTTAAAATCAGTGGTACAAGAGGCTCAAAAATCCACTCAACAGAAGAACACTTAAAAAACCATAATTAACCAAATGGAAAAAGACGTACAAAAATTCACTGAAGAGAATTCTTTTAGGAGGAATAGAGTAAAAGGAAAGAAAAGGATTAATGGGGGGAAAATAGGATGGAGGGAAATATACAGTTAGTAATCATAACTGAAAGAAATTTTACAGCAAGTTACTCTGATAAAGGCCTCATTTATCAAATATATGGAGAACTGAGTCAAATCTGTAAAAATATAAGTCATTCTCCAACTAATAAATGGTCAAAGGATATGAACAGGCAGTTTTCAGATAAAAATCCAGGCTATCTATAGTCATATGAAAAAAATGTTCTGTATCACTATTAAAAGAAATACAAATCAGAACAACTCCGAGGAATCTTACATCTATCGGATTGGTTAATATGACAGAAGAGGAAAATGACAAATGTTGGAGAGGATGTGGGAAAACTGGGACACAAATGCACTGTCAGTAGGTTTTGAACCGTTCCAGTCATTCTGGAGAGCAATCTGGACCTACACCCAAAGGGCTATAAAACCATACATGCCCTTTGATCCAGCAAAACTACTACTAGGTCTATGTTCCAAAGAGATTTTTTAAAAAGAAAAATAAAACGGACCTATATGTACAAAAATATTTATAGAGGCTCTTCTTGTGGTCGCAAATAACTGCAAGTTGAGAGAATGCTGATCAGCTGAGGAACGGCCGAACAAGCTGCGGTGCACAATCGTGAGGTAATACTGTCATAAAAAATGAGGAGCAGGAGGCTTTCAGAAAAACCTGGAGAGACTACATGAACTGATGCAAAATGAAGCGAGCAGAACCAGGAGAACATTGTATCCAGTGAGAGCAACATTGTAACAATAATCATCTGTGAATGACTTAGCTATTCTCAGCAATACAGTGATCCAAGACAATTCTGAAGGACCTATGATGAAAAACCCTATAAGCCTCTGGAGAAAGAACTGATGGAGTCTGAATATAGATCACAGTATACTCAAAATCTGAAAAAACAAATGTTAAAATTGTTTTTACATATAATTGAAAAAATATATCTTGATAACCGTAATTCAACATAACTGTTCTATTTTGTAACCCGCTTCTGCTTACACCCTTGACCCCATCTCCTCCCTCTCTTCCAGTAGATTGTCCCTACAATTACTTCCTCTCCTCTATTCTTCATTCTTTCTCTATCTAGTCCAGTACTGCCAGCTGCCTACAAACATCCCATTCCATTTTTCCCACCATTCCCTCATGCCTACCCTAACGAGTCCCAAGGCAGCAGGCTGCATTACCCACTGAAGGACGACAGGAAGCAGGATTCCACTGAGGGGGAATCCCCTCACTTATGGGGCAATTAAGATAGAAGGGGTAACTTTGGAAGAAGCCATTTCAGCTGAGGGGTGAGGCTGGTGATACTCCTGCACCCTCCCCTCTCTATGAACTCTGCTCCTTGGGAATCTGGGCCACATTCTTCAGAGCCACAGTTACAGCCCAGGCCCTAAAGAAGCCCAATGAGGTCAAGCAGGCCTCCTTGCACTTGGGTCTCTAGTTCAACTTACTTGTTATGCATACGTTATGTGGCTGTCTAGAGGTATCTGAGGCCCTTCTCCTATTTGTCTCTTATGATCTTTGGGGGTCTCCAATGCCTTATTGCCTAAAGTACAGCTCTCTCTCTCTCTCTCTCTCTCTCTTTAGCTTGAGCTTGGTGAATGCAGAGTTAAGATTTCACCCTTGCTTTTCCATTTTAATTCAAAATCTTATTAGATTTGCCCGACTCTCAGAAAAACCAGCTATTCCTAGTCTTTATGGATGTTCTGTCCCTGGCCACAAGTATGCCATCCCATATTTGAATTCATGTTTCAGAAATCCAAACCATCTTCCCGATCTGCTGCTGAATCCTCCAATACAGCTCTCTTTATTCAAGCCCCTACACTCACTTGTTAGGAGTGGTAAAAACTCAATCCCTCCCTCCCTTTAAGGTCTTTTGTTTCTTGCCCAGGACACGTCATGCTGGTACGTAACAAGCTCTTCATAAGTGGTGGTTGCTGAGTAGAAGCAGGGTGAGGTCTGACTGCTAACTCAATGTTCCTGCCCATGTGAGCAGCAATCAGGCATCCAGCGGCCATGCGGATGCGGCACTCACATCAACAGCCAGTCTTCACAGCAGGAGAGAAAACTGGAGCCCCTGAACCACTGCACTTGGGGGGCCAACCCTGCTGCTCCCGACACCCTCCTTTCTGGCCACTTTTGCCACAGAGTCCTTATTATAAGGTCAGGAAGTCCGTCTTCAGCTCAAGAGGTCCTTCTTGACTAATACCAGATGCTCTGAGTCTCTATAGGAGCCCCCCATTGGCCCCACAGGGCCAGCTGGACCTGGAGCACCATACACCTCCAGAATCAGTGTCCTTGGTTCTTGGTGAGGCTCATCTCTTCATCTTTGGAACCAGCCCAGCTGACTGGTGACTTGGGATGCAAATGACCACAGTGAGCCCACTGCATACACTAACAGGCCTCATATACCAGACCACATTTCCTCTTCATGTCCCATCCTGCCACCCTGCTGTCTGCCTCTCCCCTCTTGCCTCGACCACAGTACTCACATCACCAGTGCCACTGCTTCTAGAAAACCATGTCAAGCTACCACCTGGACCTCAGTTCACCATCGCCCTCGGCTACCACTCCCTCGGAGAGGTGCCATCTCCTCCACAAGGAGGTTAGCCCAAGGGCAGCATTCAGCACAATGGCTGGCACAAAGACCTTACTGAAGGCTTCTTCTTTCATGCATTAAGTGTTTACTATGTGTCAAGCCTGGGCAGCCGGGTGGTGCTGCAGAACAGAACAAAGGCCTGGGGTCAGGAAGACTCATCTTCATGAGTTCAAATCTGCCTTCAGACACTCAGTAGCCGTATGACCCTAGATAAGTCACTTAACCCTGTTTGTCTTTGTCTCAGTTTCCTCTTCTGTCAAATGAAATGGAGAAGGAAATGGCAAATCACTCCAGTATCTTTGCCAAGAAAAGCCCAAAACGGGGTCGCAGAGAGTTGGATACAACTGAAACATGACTCAACAACAAAATCTGCCAAGCTCATGCTGAGCACCGGGTGCACAAATGCAAAAAGGAGACAGTTCCTGCCCTCAAGGAGCTTCCACTCCAATGGAGAAAATGACATGGTGGGAGAGGGGTGGCCCCTGCAGAAGGACGCTCCGGTTTGGAAAGGCACAGGGAGGATGGCAGCCTGTGCCCAAGACAACGCTGGGGTTTATCTGTCTATGGATCTCAGAGCAAGGAGGAGGCCTGGTCTCCCAGAGTCCAGGGCCAGGTGGCGTTGCTGCTCCCATGCATGGACTTGGGTGGTCTGGTCTGGAATACATACTGGCAGCAGAAGCAGCAGCATGGAATGGGCCGGCTGAGGGGAGGGACGTGTGCAGTGCCCAACGGCTCAGCTCCTACCAGGAATGCGTTCCCAGGGCTGTGGGGGAGACAAAAGACTGAAGCTGCTGCCGTCCCCCTAAAAATGGGAACTTCTCCTTCTGGGAGACTGTTCTGTAGGGCTTCAAGGCAGGGAGAAGCCAGAGAAGTAGCTCCATCTCCTGAGCTCAGGCTTCTCCCAAAGGAAGGGGAAACGGGCCACGTACTCAGTGGAGGTGAGAGTTTTGAATGCGCCATTGCTCCTGGTCCCTCTATGGTCTCCCTAATACAGACCAGCTGGATTCAACCATCCCTGATGACTGTGACCAACACTAACTTCTCCCCTCTTCTCACACCTCACAGCGCTGACTGTCTCCAACACACATTTTGGCCCTTAGGCTCTTTTCTATTTTCTCTGAGGTATTTCACATAAGTTTTGTCACCCAAACAAAACAAAAAGTTTCTTCAAGGTCTGCATTTTCCATCACTCATAAACATAGTGCTATGGACTCATGCACTGAAAAATATTTTCAAAACCAAACTGAATCTAAAGGAGAAACAAAAAACAGACTATTCACAATGACATTATCCCTTAAATAACTGACAGGTGATTTTACAGTAGGTATTGTACATAAATAAAATTATTCATTATCACTCCGATTTCTCTACAATCTTTCTGTCATTTAAAAAGGAGATATCCGTTTTCTATAGTTCTTAGCTTGATGAGGACCTAAGGTCAAAACAGATCTCACACAATTTCCTACACCAGAAAATCCGAGTATCCAGATTTTCCCAAATTGCCCTAGACTTGTGGCCAACATGGAGGAATTTATCACCATTCTCTTCCAAACAGAAGAATGGATAATGACTCTCCTTAGGGTTGAGAAACAAGTTTCTATCCAGAGTCTGACCTAGTTCAATAAATTCAGCTGACACTGGCTATGAAATTAGTACTTAAGTTTTTTTAAACTGCTAAAGTGCCCTTAAACCAACCCAGAAGGACAAGCCAAGTGTGCCTAAGGGAGCTGCACTTGGGAAGGGCAAAAAGGATTCCCACCACTCTGAGTAATTCTGCAAGTTCATTTACACTCAATTCAGAATCAGACAAAGAAAACACAGCATCACGGCTTCAACTTTGTGGCTGGTCCTTCCTAAGAAAAGCACTCTGTTCGGCACACTTTAATATGAGTTTTCTATTTTAATGACTGTATTATGTAGAGTTATGCTGAAACTTCAGAGGCAAATACTTCCTTTGGCTATATATAAACTACACGTGATTATGTCTTAAAATGGAAAACCCTTATACTCTCAGACTGTCTAGCATAAAATCTAAGTCTTTACACTTTTAGGAAACATAGGAACACAGCAAAGCACAACATGTAAATGGAAGGAAATTAATCCACTAACCATCGCCTATCATACCTTTAATACTGTTTTAAAGGAAGCTATGAGGTGCAGTAGACAGAGCACTAGGCTTGGAGTCGGGAAGACCTGAGTTCAAATCCAGTCTCAGACACTTACTAGCTACCAAGTCACTTGACCTGTGTTCCTCAGTTTACTCATCTGTGAAATGGAGATAATTATACCTCACAAAGTTGTTGTATGGCTCGAATGAGATAATATGTATAAAGTGCTTAGTGTAGTATACAGCAGTGGCTTAATCTATGTTGCTTTGCTTCCTTCCTAATACTTTCCAGTAGTAAACACTGAGCGGCAGTCACTGTGTGCCTTTCTTCTCACAGGCACTAAAACAACCAGCAGAGACTATACCAAGCCTTCCTTTTCAATATGCACAGAGGGGATCAGTCCCAAAGGCATCTGTCCTGGTGTCAATGACCAATCAGCCCTTGGGCGGGGCTCGTGATCTTGCCATGAGGCTCCATGACTGTAAAGGAAACCGGGGACCACTGGCCGCTGGCTATTTGTGCTGAGGGTCAAAACAAATGATTAGTCAATGGGCAGTAATTTGAAAAATTCAGACAATTCAGGGAAAACAGAGGGTTAAGTCTGCAAATGGTGGATTGACATCAGAAATGGAAAGAGTGAATTATGAGGAAAATGCAAAAAATGAGATCATGTAATTGAGAGGTTCTGTTTTCTGCGAGTCATGCTTAGCACTTCCTAGTCATCGTCTGAAAACACGACAAAGGACAAACCAGAGTCAGCACTGAGGACTAGAAGTTACTGACAGTAACTTAAGAAAGGCGCCCTCTACGCGCTTGCTCAGGAAAGGCAAAGGAAAGGATGCGAACGTCGTGCCATCACTGTGACCAGCTGGTGCGAGAAGATAGTCTGGCTTGAAAAAATAAATAAAAATCAAAACACAATCATGGAGAGAAGCAGCACTTTGATTCACAGAGGGAGAAGACGTGTCTTCACACTCTACTCATGAGCACCCACAACAAAAAGGTCACAGATCCTCTAACTGCCCGCTGGCAGCTCATGAGCAAACTCTCAGCAGGAAATAACAGCCGTCTTGAGGCCAAACATGCAGGTTCACGCCAATATGATGAAAAAGACACATGAAATAAGAGCAAGAACCAAGAAGAGCAGACGTCCCGACTTCCCAGAGAGTCTGAAGTTAAAAAGGCATCGGGTGACGATGGTGAGAACCCCCAGGGAACCCGGGGCCAGTTTTCCATTTTTCTGGGTTCTTGGTTATTCTGTCCGGGCAGTAAGAAGAACGTACCACAGAGCACCATACGGTGAAATGCCAGTGCTCGGACACAGTAAAATGCCCCACTTGCCATGACAGTTCTCCAAGAGGAAAGATGACCAGCAGCCAGTTCTTTATGGGGCAGGGACGGGCAAAAGAGCGTGGAAAACCTGTGGAGAAAGTCCTGCATCCCCTGCAAGGTAACTAAGAACCTGCCATGAGAACACGGATGATGAGAGAAAGAATACTTCCTACGAAAGTAACACACACAGAGCATGGGGGAAAGTCCGCAGTGCGACTCCCTCTCCTCCTCATTCCGCCAGCCTACTAACATGGAGGCCCCGCAGTCCTTTCAGTCACGTCCAATGCTGTGACCCCGCTTGGGATCTTCTCCACACAGACACCTGGGCAGCTGGCCGTTTCCTTCTCCAGTTCATTTTACAGATGAGGAAACTGAGGCAAACAGGATTAAGTGACTTGCCCAGGAACACACAGCTAGGAAGTATCTGAGGCTGGATTTGAACTCAGCTCTTCCAGCCTCCAGGCCCAGAGCTCTACCAATGCAGCACCACCTGACTGCCCTCTAGCCAGTGAACTGCTATCCACGGTCATTTCAGAGTGTCTGTCGCTGGCATTCTGGTGAACAAAACCTCAAGTGAAGCCCTGAGTGTGAGCAACCTCTCACGTGGTAAATCTTAGGGTCAGCAAACCACCTGAGGGCAGTTCAGAGGCTGCCACCCGCAGGCCTTCACCCACAGTGCCCTCTACTTTGCTCATTCTTCTTCTTATTATAACAGAGCCAGGGGCTACTATGTTCCAGGCACTGGGGTTATTTTAAGTTCTTGACCACATGAATACCTGTATTTGTTAAAAAGAGGTTTAAATGGAAACCACATACAAAGGATGAAGCAAGGGAGGGACAGATGGACGGCTAAAGGAAATGGAGAAAGTCGTCTTTAGCAAACAGCGTGACTTAGGGTTCGGAGCCTAAGCCAGGGAAGCTGCAGATTCTCCTGCTCAGTTCTAGAGCGGACTCTCAGATGAGGGTGGCCAGGGTCCAAAGCTTAAACTCACGCCCCAAGAGGCCTGGCTGCAGAATCTGGGGAGGGAGAGCCTGGCCAAGGCTGGGGGTCACAAGTGCTTCAAGGACTGCCCCAAAGAAGAGCACAGCCTAGGCTGTGCCTGGGGGGCGAGGTGGGGACCAGAAGCAGGAGGCACCCAGAGGGGATGACAGGCTGCCTTATTACTGCAGAAAGCAAAGACTAGTGCATCATGGGTACACACAAGGAGGCAGACTCCCTCTCAGGGACAGGCTTGACCAGGGAGCCTCTGGGGTGCCCACCTCTGCCAGCTCTAAAATCCTGCTATACCTGAGGTCCATGACACCCATGGGGCCCTCCATGGGCTGCTTGGCTCCTCCTAATTCACAAGCTCACAAGTCTCTGGCTGGATGGGACCACAGGCACCTCTCCTCTTACCCTCCCATTTTACAGAGGAGGCAACCAAGTCCCAGAGCAGTGAAGTGGCACAGTGACCATGCACAGCCTGTCCTCAGCCTCGGTGCCTCCTGGGCACCACACAAGACCCAGCAGCTGCACACTTCCTTAGGCACCGAGCTGGGAAGCACCAAGCAAGGCTCCATCCAACAGCCCAGCCCGTCTACAGCAAAGTCAGAGGTCACTAAATCTTTACTGTGTCAAAGGCACCCAAAGGTCTCCTCTTTGCCCCACATCTGCAAGCTGTCCCAGAGCCCATGACCCACGACGGGTGTGTCGTGCCCCTAGCTCACCTGAGTACGAGTGCAGGGAGACGGCCCAGCGCACGGCCAGCCCCAGGAGGGCGGCCACTGTCACCGCCGGCCACTCTCTCATTGCTCCGGAGGAAGGGGCAGCCCCAGGGGGAGCGTCCCGAGGGGGCGCTCGGTGCGGGTGCGGTCACTGTGGGGCTCCCGGGTGCAATCGGCTCGCGGTCAGTGCGAGGGGAGGCTAAGAAGGGAGAAGAGAGGGGTAAACTCGGAGATTGCAAACACCAAGGACAGGACGTTAACACCGATCTGAGCAAGAAAACTGGGCCAGGCAGGGAGTCCGGACTCACAGAGTGGGGAGGGAGGCCGGGGAGTCTCTGCCTGTCCGTGTGACCTTGGCCTAGTCACCTCACTGACCCACGGCTTGAGTGACCCATAAGCACCAGGCCCTTTGCACAGGAGCCACCCGAGGGCAGGGCAGGGCAGGAGGGGGGGCAGGGCCTGCCCAGCACAGCGGGCACGCACCGAGAGCCGGCCCCCCGCGGCGCAGCTCCAGGCTGCCACTCACAAGGATGGGGGAGACCGGGGTTCAAATCCTACTCCTGACACTTCCTGGGCGGCCTCTACCCACGCGAGGCTCCGAATAAGTGTTTACTGAATGAATGGAAGGCGTGACCGGGTCACGCGCGAACAGTCACTTAATCGGGAAGGTGGCAGACCCGGAGCTGGGGACAGGAGGTGAGGAGGGCGCCCCGCAGAGGAGGCTTGGAGGTGGGAAGAAGTGAGCCGCGCATGCGCTCCGAGCGGCCCCGCCCCCTGCCGGCCCCGCCACGCTGGAGGCCACGACATCCCTTCCGCCTCTGGACAGACAAGGGAGCAGCTGCCCCCGCTCTTCTACCCCTTCTTGGACGCCACGGGTCGGGCCGGCCGCGCGAGCCCGCCTCCCTCCTCCCCAGTCCGGACTCACCCTGCTCACAATCCCCGCCGGCCCTCGGGCTTCCCGCCCGCCGCCGCCTTTCGCAAATGCGCCTGCGCGCGGGCTCGACCGAGGACTCGGCCCCGCCCCCAGCGCGCACGCGCAGGGACGAGCCCGCCGGACGTCCGTTTGGAGCGGGAGGGGGCGAGGAGGAGAGAAGCCGAGCAGGGGGCGGGCCCTGCATCGGGGGCGGGACCTAAACGTGAGGGGCGGAGTCAAGAAGCCGAGGAGGCCACGGGGTGAATCCAGGGGCAGGTGGAAATCACCCGGCTCGGCTTTCCCGGGAGTCGGGCCAGGGCCTGAGGAGCGGCTTAGCATTCCTGCGCGGGGCTGGCCAGAGGCGACCCGGGAATCCCCTGGCCCCGAGGATGGCTGCTCCCCGACTATGCCGGCCTGGAACCCGCCGCTGAGCGCGGCATTCAATGCCCAGAGAGTGACCTCTGTGCATGTTCCCTCCCAGGGCTAAACAGTCCGCCTCTGGAGGGCAGGTGCTGCAGCAGCGGACTCCAGGTAGGAGAGCAAGCATCCCTGGCCTCGAGGCGCCCAGCTGAGTTACTTTGTATCTACAAGCATATAGACACTGTATCATATACAGACTAAACGGCGTCTCCTTTTACAGCAAAACACTAGGGGCCCGGGGCTATCGCCATCCCCTTTTTACAGATGGGGAAACTGAGGCAAGGAAGGGTTCGGAGACTTGTCCAGAATCTCACAGCAGGAAGACTCTGCCAGCCATGTTTGCCCTGAGTCTTTCTGACCCCAGGCTCAAAGGTCCGTGCACTGTGGCTAGACTGATAGATGATGGGTGAATGGAGGATACAGTGATTCCTTTTGTGCTTCTATTCCGGTCTATTTACATATGTCGATGGTATATACTCTGTGTATATACATGCACAGATATAGATCCCGATGGTGGGTGGTAGAGGGAGCAGGACACAGAGAGGTGCTGTCTTCCCCCCAAAAGACAGTGAGCTCCCTGAGAGCAGGGGCATTTCCCTCTTGCCTTCCATCCCTCGCTGGAGCTGGAGCGCAGTGCCTGGCACATAGGACCTTCATTCCACTCAGAGAATCCTGTTCTTTGTTCAAAGTTCCTTTCCCTAAATAAAGCCTTCGGGATCCCCCTGAAGCGCCCTCCCTCCCATAAAGTACCTCCGATGTCTTCTCCCTTATCTCACCATTAGACTGGGAAGCCCTGAGAATAGGGGTGTCTCAGCTCTCTGTTTGTCCAGCCCTTACTTAGTGCGATGCTTTGAACATAACAAGCTCTTAATAAATAGTTTTATTCATTCAAGGTGGACACAAAATTAATGCTACTTAGTGGGGGGAAGGGTGATAGCGCTTGAGCTGAATTTCTAGGATGATCTCCAAGGCCCCTTAGGCCATTTAGGACCAAGAGACACCTCCCCTGCTTCTCCTTGACCTACTCCCTCCCCCCCCCCCCCAGGGTCCTAGTTGGGAGATTCCATTTCTCCTTCCAGGTCAGCCTCCTTTGGCAGACAGAGAACACTGCATCAGGAGTCCAGAGACCTAGGTTCAGATCCTGCCTCGGCCACTCACTGGCTCTGTGGCCTTGAGAAAAGTCACCATCACCTTCTCTAGGCCTCAGTTTCTCTGCCTGTAAAATGATAGGATCAGACAAAGTGATTTCTCAGTGCTTCCCAGCTCAAAGCCGCCCCTTTTATTCCGTGTTCTCTGCAGACAAATGCTAAGCAGACCCGTACTATAATGAAGAGCCGGCAGCCCCAGATTTGAAGTCAGAGGTCTTGGGTTTGAATTATAGCAACCTTGGGAAAATCAGTCAGTCAGTCAGTCAGTCAGTCAGTCAATCAACATTGATCAAGGCCCAGCGCTCAGCCTTAGAGATACAAAGAGAAGTAAAACACAGTGCCCTCTGTCAAGGAGTTTATGGTCTGGTGGGAGCTAATTATTTCCTTTCTGGGCTTCAGTTCCCCCTCCATGAAATGAGGAGCTTGGAGCAGATGATCTCGAAGGGCCTTTCTTGGGACAGCGGGAGATTGCTCAGTGGAGTCAGGAGGACCTGAGTTCAAATGTGACCTCAGATATTTCCTAGCTGTGTGACCCTAGGCAAGTCACTTAGCCCAGTTTGCCTCAATTTCCTCATCTGGAAAATGAGTTGGAGAAGGATAGTGAAAACCATTCCAGTATCTTTGCCAAGAAAACCTCAAACAGGGTGGAGAAGGGATGGACTGAAGCGAACAGCAAGATCCTTTTTAGCCCTAACACTGTGCTCCTCTAAGCTAGCCCGTGTGACTTGGGACAAAACCGGTTCGTTTTTCTGGATTTCAGATTCCTCATCAGTAAAACGAAAAGACCAAATTTCAATGTGACATTCTGTGATTCTGCTGTTTGCAGGCAGTCCATAGGACTCCAGGGCATGCACAGATGGTGCCCAGTGAGCTGGGGCATAGATTATGGATGGGGGCTGAGGAACAAGAAGCAGGAGCCTCCTTTGGGCAGAGAGAGGTCCTGGGGGCTTGATGGAGACAGCAGGAGGAGCACAGCCTTGTGGGAAGTTAAGAGCTGGCTGGCCTGGGTAGCCTCCTCACAGGGAGGAGCCCTCCAGCTTCCAGGCCAAGGGAGGGGCTCTAGGGGGGAGAGGGGCCTTTTGAGGGGTGAAGCGTTGAGTTCAAGGGCTGAACTGATCATCCAGGCTGCATATAACTGACGGTTCAATAAGCAGAGCCTAGAGCAGGGGTGGGGAACCCATTCGTGGTCTAGGGTCTAGAGGGCCCCATACGGCCTCGAGGCCCCACGTTCCCCACCATGGGCCTCCAGTCTTGGCTTCCAGGTTCATCACTCCCGCTTGAGAAGACACCCTGAAGCATTTCCCTTTCCTTTCTAGGAGTTTTGTTGTTGTTGAGTCATGTCCAGGTCTTTGTGACCCCATTTGGGGGTCACAAAGTTTGCCATTTCCTTCTCCAGTTCATTTTACAGATAAGGAAAATGAGGCAATCAGGGTGATGTGACTTGTCCAGGGCCACACAGCTAAGAAGTATCTGAGGCTGGATTTGAACTCGGGTCTTCCTGACTCCAGATCTGTGGCTCTGCCTACTGCATCACCCGGGTGTTCTAGTATTCATAGGTGGGATGTGGTTTTATAAAAACACTAAACTAGTCGAGTACAAGCTTTATATATGGAAGAGCATTTAATCCAGTCGGCTGGAGTGTGGGATTCATGTAGAGAAATAGTGGAGACGAGGTTGCTGTGGGCGAGGTTGGAGAAGGCTGGGCTTCACCCAGGGGGCAGCAGGGAGCCAGGGTGGGCTTTTCATCCTAGCCTAGTCCTGGGCTGATCGAGGCCTTGGTACTGGCCATGAAACGGGACAGACGGTGCCAAGGGAAAGTCCACAGGCCTCGGGAAGAATGACCGAACTAGGGAACATTTTACAAGACGAGAGGGTGTCAACGTGCTAAATGACCCTGGCAAGCGTCTCCATTTTCAAATTCTAACGGATGCTCTAGTTTGCTTGGGCTCCATTTTACAGATGACGAGTCCTGAATGAAAACTGAAAAGAAATGGTGTGTGCCCTGGCAGATCTGGCTTCATAAATACCCCAGCAGGCGCCTCTCGCTTTATGAAGTAGTCCATTCTGCTGACCTCTAAGAGAAGTGTATGGTTACCTAATGAGAATTTGCCAGCAGCTGTGGGGAAGGAAGGGCGAGGAGCAGGAAGTGGGCCATGCCCATAGAGGAAGAAGGCTGGTTGGCACATGCTTCAAGGGCATGGCGAGGGAGGGCCAGGTGTTTTAGGGGAGATTTTAGTTAGTTGGGGGTTTTTAGGGGGGAGTTCATGGGGGATGGAGAAAGAATGCACAAGAGAGAGAGTGCAGACTGTACAGCAAAGTTAACATAGGTAGTTTTTTGGAATGTGGATTTCTTTCAGAATTCTGTACATTAAGTTCAATATGCATAATGTGAAGTTACGTAAGAGAGCCATCTGTACTTCTCCAAAAGATCTGTAATCTTTCCAGGGCAAGCACCCCCTTCATAAATACCAAGTGTAGTCACCGTCTCCTGGTTTTCTTGAGTTGCTGAGCCTAAAAGAAAAAAAAAATATTATGTTGCAAACCTTTTGATAACAGACCCCTTCAAGCTTTGCCAGGCGGCTACTTGGGCAGACACATGCTCAGTCCAGTCCTTGGAGCCTTTCCAGTGCCAAAGCTGTCACTTCTCTCTCTGAGAATTGAAGAACACAGAATCCCCTCCCTGGCCTATGCACAATGTTTGCCAAGAAAATACTCAAGGGATTGCAATTAGGCTCTTTCTCAGACCCCTTCCCACTTGGACATTCTATGATTTTAATCTGGAAATAATGTATAAGAGAGTAAGTAAGAAGGCTGCTAAAGCAGGTTCCCACATTCATAAATAGCTTCGCATTAGATTCTGGTGTGCCTCAGGGCCCCCAGGTGGCTAGATTTAGATAGATAAGATCTAGAACATCCCCATTCTCTGGCTCCAAGGGAGGTTGCCATTTCCACTTTAGAGTAGAATGGGAGGAAGGTTGTGCTGGGTGTTCCTCCACTCAGTCGCCCAGTTCTGGAGGAGAACATGTGGCTGGTGACTCTGCCCAGCCCCCCTCACTTCTATCCAATTTACTTGCATGTCACGGCATCACCTTCCTGATGTCAAGGTCCTCTCTGAGAATGAAGGACAAACAACAACATCTTCAAGAGAGACAATGAAATAAAATTACATATATCTGTGCATGTGCACATACACATTTATGTCCATACACATATATGCCTATGCATGCACATATATTATACACACATAACATAGAAAATAGTTGTAATCTGGGTATTACTATACATGCATAGGCATATATACATAGAACACATTAGTCATATGCACATACACTACATATATGCTCTATATATGTATATATATTACACGCCAGATACTTGTAAGATATGGAATATTATACTCTTTTAGGGGTTCAAAATAAAAACTGACTTTCCTAGTCACTTTAGGGGGGAGGGCAATAGTTTGCTCTCAGCAAACTTAGCTCCCTCCCACTGAATAAGTGCTTGTTTGACCAAAGACAATGGAAGATAGGAAGCAAATATATTTATCCAAATAAGCAGAAAACAGAAACTGGGGAAATGATCTAGTTTGGGGTAGAAGATGGAGTTGTTGTACGGTCGTGTCTGACTTTCTGTGATCCCATTGGGGGTTTTCTTGGCAGACATCCTGAGGTGGTTTGCCATTCCTTCAGCTCATTTTACAGATGAGGAAACTGAGGCAAACAGGGTTAAGTGACTTACCCAGGGTCACACAGCTAGTAAGTGAGGTCAGATTTGAATTCAGAAAGATAACTCTTCCCTGACTAGAAATCTGTCTGTCCCTGTATGTACTGCACCACCCAGCTCAGCTTAAGCAAGGAGAGGGAGAGAGAGAATGATCTCATCAGTCTCACTAGAAAAGCCCACACTGGGGTGGCTAGATGGTGCAGTGAATAGAGCACCAGCCCTGGAGTTAGGAAAATCTGAGTTCAAATCCAGCCTCAGATACTTAACACTAGCTGTGTCACTTAACCCCAACTGCGCTGCCTTCTCCTCTCCAAAAGAAAAAAAAAAGTCCACCCTTGGACTGTTCCAGCAATCTCTGTAGTACAGTCATTGGACATCAAGGGATGTATCAGGGACCTACTTTCTCTACGTGCCCATGGCTCTGAAGACTCTCATGAGGCATTCAGAAGTTCATACCCTCTCTTTTGTCCTGTCTCTCTTGAAATCTGCTCTCTCATGATGTCTGCTGTGTGTCCCCCCAACCTCCTTTTGCCTTACACCATAGGGAAAGTCATAGACTCAGCAGGATCTCAGCCAATCAGGAGTCATTTCCCCCCGCATGCACACAAGGTCACAGAGCTGTTCTTCAGAGAACCACCAAACCCTAATGGGTCAAGGTCATTACATTTATTTTATCTAAAGTAGATTTTTATTGATCTTTTAGATCGCTTATTTTTCCTCCAATATCCTTTCCTGTCCCTCTCCCAGAGAATCACCCCTTATAACAAATAATTTTTAAAAGAAAAGGAGGAAAAAATGAGCAAAACTGATCAATACATTTAAGGAATGCTGGCATTATATGCGGTGTTTAGCACTTGTGGCCCCCTCCACAGTCCACCTCTCCCCCCGGCAGCACACCCCTCTGCTAAGAAGTGGAGGGAGATGTTTTTTTCTTAGGGGACATGCTTGTTCTTGATAATTTTGCAGCATTCATTTTCTGTTGTTTTGTGTTGATGTTTTCTGTTTACATTGTAGCCAGTGTGCCATATTGTTTTCCGGGCTCTTCTTCCTTCCCTTTGAATCACTTCATGTAAATTTTCCCCTGTGTCTCTGGACTCTTTATGTTTGTTTCTTACATTACAGTCCCATTCTGTTACATTCACGTGGCACACATTGTTTCGTTCTTCCTCCTGGGCATCTACTTTGTTTCTAGTCCTTGCTGCCCCATAAAGTGTTGCTATCGATGTTTTGGTCTGTATAGAACCTTTCTTTTTGTTAATAACCCTCTTGGGATATATGCTGAGGTATGCTGGTGAAGGGAAGGAAATGGCAAATCACTCCAGTATCTTTGCCAAGAAAACCCCAGATGGGTCACAGAGAATTGGACTCAAGTGAAAATGACTGAACAGGAAAAGTGCTGATTAATGCTTAAAACAATCTCTCCATAAGAACAACTACAACCACCAAATTGTGCACATAACATTCTTTTAAGTTGTAAGGAACATTGTTCCTTTTAAACATTTTCTCCTTCGTTTTCTTAAGTCTAGATGATCAACAAAACAAATAATGCCCTGATTTGTGGGGTTTCTTGATTTCTGAGATGTCGATGCTCGCATTGATCATTTCAGAATCACTTCTCCAGAACTGGTTTGAGCTGACCAGAGCACACTCCAGTATAAATGCCTCAGCATGGAATCTCTGGGACAAAAGTTCACTCTGGCCATTTTATTTGAATAACTTCCAGAACGGTTGTACTCATTTATAGAGCCACCAACTAAATTAGCATGCCAGCTGTTCCACAGCCCCTCCAACATTGACTCTTCCATTCCTTCATCATCTTTGCCAATTCTCTGGGTGAGAGCCAAAACCTCACAGTAGTTTTGACTTTGGTTTCTCTTATTTGGAGGGAAGTATTACAGTTTCATCCAATTGATCTCTCTGATTCTAAGCCATTCTCCATGTTCCTGGAAGATTATCTTTCCTGAGATGGCATTTCATAATTCCTTCTTCTAAAATATTAGAACTTCAATCAAGGCCCACAGGAATGAGATGTCTCGATAAGTTATGCAGAGAAGGAATCAGGACAAGAACATGTAAATCCTAGGTCCCAGACCTCTGGTCTTGTGTGCATTATGCCAGATCATTTCATCCCCCTGTCTACAAATGGTCCACAAAAGGCTATAAGATAAAATCCTAACTTCAGACTGACTTTTAATGGTTCCTATAATCTTATCTAAGATGAAATTATCCCACCGCTTCCCATCCATAACATTCAGTTCCAAATGGGTTGATCTCCTCCCTTTCTGCTTTATGAGCACCTTACCTACAAGTCCACCTCCGAGCCTGTGCTTATCCTCTTCCTTTTCACTGGAATGTCCTTCCCGCTCTTGGTGTCTTTCCTGAATCAGAAAATTCCTGTCCAATCAGAAAATTCCTGTCCAATTCCTACCCAGCTCCCAAGGCCTGTGTCCTCTATAGGAAGGAAGGGAACCAGCATTTATTAAGTGCCTTCTGTGTGCCGGGCACTGTGCTAGGCACTTTAGAATTATGGTGTCATTTGACCCTCATAACAACCCTGGGAGGTAGATGCTGTTATTATCCCCATTTTACAGATGAAGAGACTGAGGTAAATGGGTTAAGTGGCTTGCCCAGGGTCACACAGCTAGGGAATTTCTGGGACCGGATTTGAACTCAGGTCTTCCTGGCTCCAAGTGGAGTCCGCTAGCACCTTTGTAAAGCTTTGCCTGACGACTTTGGCTCCCACAGATTTCCATGTTCATCCTGATCTTCCCGGCTGCCCTTATTCCTCATAGGCTACATTTGAGCAATAGCTAATATTATGGCATTGACTGGTGATTGTTTCTTGTGTGTAAATCTATCCTTAAGCATCTGAAAATGTTCATTGGGGTGTCTTCTTATGGGTATACTTAGACTTCTCCCATACCCCGCATGTTCTGCTTCTGTTCTCCTACATCCAAACTAGCACAGGATGTGGAATTAATAGGCAGTACATTTTTAATTGAACACAGACTTCTGGATTAGCAGTTTATACTTGATACTTCTTTCAGGTTATACAAGCACATGTCCACTAATCTCTTAATGATTGTCACAAACAAATCAGAATTATATTATAGAACCATCATGAGCTGATTGCTTTTGTCTTTTTTTTTTTTTCAAATTTTGGGCTTTGGAGATTCTGTTAATATTGGATGTTGGAAGTTAAAGAAAGGTATCAAATTATGAGAGCCTTCTACTGAAGGGGAAATGGTACCCTTCTTCTTTTAATAGTTGCCACTCAGGAGCCTTGTCCCCAAGTCTCTCCTTTCCACTTTCATAAAACCAGGAAGCTCCTGGTGCACTCAGGAAGCCTCAGATCCTGCCTCAGAAGCTTACCTGCAGTGTGGCCTTGGCAAGTCACTTACCCTCTGTCTGCCTCGGTTTCCTCATTTGTAAAAAGGAGATAATAATTGTACCTATCTTGTAGGATTGTTATGAGGATAAAAAAAGATAATCTTTGGAAATGCTTGGCAAACCTTAATCCTCTTTATGAATTCTAGTTATTATTATTATTTCTGACAAAATCCTTTAAAATCCTATTCCTCACTGAAGGGCTTTGAAAGACAAGCAGAGGAGTGTGTGTGTTTTATTCTCAAGGCAAGAAGAGGTCAATGTATCTCCTTGTACAGGGAGAAGACATAGTCAGACTGTGCTTTAGAAATATCAGATTGACAGGAGATGGATTAGAGACAGGAGAAGCTGGATGCAGGGAGACCAATGGAGTGCTTATTGTAGCCCAAGTGAGAGATGATAAGAGTGCCTGCATTTGTCTGGTGGCCGCATGAAAAGAGAAAAGGCAACGTGGATCGGTCATACTATGGAAGCAGAATCAGCAAGACCTGGGAACTGATTGGATGTGAGAAAGTGTGGAGATTGCACATTTGGCTTACTAGAAGTATTATGATGCCATCAAGAGAAAGAAGAAAGCTTGGAAGAGGGGAAGGTTTGGTAGAAAGGACAACAAGTTCTCTTTTGAACATGCTAAGCTTGAGCTGCGTAGAGGATGGCCAGGTGGAGATGCCCAAGAAGCAGATGCTGCTTTGTGACTACATCTCGGGAAAGAGACTGGGCTGGAGTCATCTATATAGAGATGCCAATTGAACCAATAGGAGCTGGTAAGATCACCAAGAGAGAAAACATAAATTACCCAAGATCATACCAAGTAGTAGCAAAGCTACTCACTCCTTACTACCAGGCTGATGCTCTTTCCACTCTGTCAAAAATATCAGTCAAATGGGGAGAGGGTGCTTTAGACTAATTGACCCCTGGAGTGCCTTCCAGCTTCCAGAAGTGCTGCCTCTGGAGCCATATAAAGAGGGCATTATAGAATGGGATGGTGACGCTACGATGAGTGGAACGAGAACATCTATGTGGAGTGATAGCAAAGGCTCCATGAAGGACAAGTAATAAGTCGTGATCCATGGACTCCTGTCTCTCAAAGCTTTGGGGGAATGCTGAAGCTAACTCAGACTGAGCCAATTATTCATTTTTTTTTTAGTGGGAGCATTTACGCCTCAGAAATTGGCAAATATTATAAATCAAGGCTCAATTGATCATTTTGTCATTTGTCTAGACTTAAGAAAGTAGTGGAGACAATGTTGCTGATGCAGATTAAAGCCAAATTTGTGTCATGGAGAACACTTTCCCCCAGAGAGCCAGTTGTTAAACATTTATCAGCACACCCCTGTCTTCTACCCAGTCTTAGTTAGAACAGAATGAGTCATCTTACTGAAAATCAGGAGAGTCCAGGCTCAGAAGCTTAGGACATTCAGGGGTGGCTCGGAGAACATTCTGCATGCATTGGTTGGAAGCTGGTCTTACATTCTCCTCTCACTCAACCATTTATTTTTTGGGCTCTTAAGCCAGGCAACGTACTGTACTCAGAGCTGGGCACAGGTAGAGAGGAGGAAAGAATGAGGGGGAATAGTATGAGTATCCTGTCCTCAAAGAGCTTACAGTCCAGGAGAATCTAAGTTATAAAAGTTATAAAACTCAGAGTTCTTAACATTTTTGTATGTGATGGGTGAAAACCTGGTGAAACCTTCTCAGAATCATGTTTTTAGATAGCTGAAAAAAAATAAGAGAAACTAAAAATGTAATTATTCCCATCCAAACCTATAGACCCAAAGAAACCCATCCACAGATCTCTTTGAGGATTTCTGGTTACAAGCCCATGAACTAGAGTAATAATAATCTTTGTTCCCCACAGCAGCCTTTAAGGAAGGTAGAGTAACTAAGTCCAAAATCATCTTCATATTCAAAAAATGAAACTAACAGAGAGGGTTGGACATGTCCAGGCTCACAACTAGTAAGTGTTGGACCTGTCTCCAAACTCATTTCCAAAAGTTAACTGAACTGTCTTGTTCATTTCACTAAATATTAATCACGCAATCTTTTTGCTAACAGCTTAAGAAGTGATCTAGGCGTTCAGGTCAGAAGACTCGAAGCAAGGGGTCCTGAATGAAAGCTTATTCTCTCTCTTGCAATAAAATCATTCCTTTGTTCCCTGAAGATTCTCTCTGTGATTGTGCTTGGGGTCTGTGATCTTGCTTTATGGGTATGAGAAGTCCCTTTTGCAACTACAATAACTAATATCCTCCCCTCCCATGAGAGACAAGTTAAATCCACCTTAGACTGATTTCTCTCTACTATCCATAGTGTTATAGGAAATTACAAGGGTATTTTAATTTTAAATTAATTTTTTATTTTCCTTTAATTTTAATTTAATACAATTAATCCAAATTTGTTTATGCAGCATTTTGAGATCCTAGTGTTTTTAATATTATATTTCGCTATCTCTTCTGAGAATATTTGCTAATCTGAATGTAAATTTTAAAACAATTCATTGAGAGACAGAATGTGAAACCAGAAAGTCCTAGTTTCAAATCATACTTCCTCCATGTTCTGTCTGAGAGACCTTTAACCTCTTTATGAAATTGTCTAAGACAATTTGTAAGAAAATTGTAAGAAGGGGCGGCTAGGTGGCCCAGTGAATAGAGCACCAACCCTGGAGTCAGGAGGACCTGAGTTCAAATGTGGCCTCAGATACTTAACACAAAAACTAGCCGTGTGACCTTGGGCAAGTCACTTAACCCTAACTGCCCTCCAAAAAAAGCAAAAAACAAACAAACAAACAAGAAAATTGTAAGAAGAAAAAAAAAGTCTTGATCAGTAGAAGGACTTTTCTCTTCTAAGAGTTCTCTATACCAACCACATCACAGATCCAGTCCCTATCTGTCTGTCTGTCTAGCTATATCTATATACATAAATAATTACATTGGTGTGGACCATCAGCCAACTACTATATGTTCCTGCCATGATATGCTACAATAATATTATTTTAGCAATGTCTATAAGCAATCCCCAGTCTGGAATATGGTCTATCACAATGTATTCATATTTCTTTTTAATGATTTTCAGAAAGATATAAACAAGGCAAAACGTTGTTCTAATAAGACCCGTTAGATTTAGTGAGATATAGGAATCAAGTTCCCTATAAAATTCTAAGACTTTAATGTTATATTTTTCAAAGTTATTTAAAATATAGAGTGGTGCCTATACCTTTGGAGGGGAAAAAAGACTACTTTAATGTGGCAATATAATCTCTTCATAGGTTCATGGACCTAAAAACCTTCAGGGAGTGCCGTGGATCCATAGCTCTCCATTTAAGATTTTGAGTTTTGAGTTAAATAGGTCATTTCTACTGAAGGCTAAATACATCATGTTTGGGACCTTTGTAAACATGTATAATTTACAAAGAGTATGCATCATCAAGTCAGTTTTTCCTTCTGAAGAGCCTTAAAGCCAACGTGATCCCACACATGCCACCTTCCCTACTTTATCTCCTGTGTCTTTCACAATCGAGCGGATTGTCACACTCCATTACGTGCCAGGCAGATCCTTTGGCTTAAGCGATATTACTGTACTTGACGAAAATGGTCTTTGAAAATGAATATTTGGTTTAAGTATGAAGGAAGCACCCTGCTAATGAAAGCAATTCTGTGTCAGAATCTTTTCCCAAAGAAAATGACCAAAACTCCATTTAACACATACACACATATACGCACATACACATGCACATGTGCACACATGCATATACATACAGCATCCAGAAAAGGGCTCCATATTCAAGATCCTTTGTATGTTGTATGTACAGAATAAGAACTGAAGGTAAGACAGCAGTTTTCTTTGGGCCTTATACATTTCAGTTTTGATTTGATCTTTGTGAGGATCTCCCAATGTGTAGAGTCCCTCCTCTGATTCAGGTTGGCAACTCATTTGTTATTTTTCTTAGAGAGTCTAAGAAGTTACTGAAAGACTGTGGCTTTCCCCTAGTCACCTAATCAGGACTTGAATGACTGTCCTTCCTCAAAGGCTGCCATGCCAACTGCTATACTCTCTGGCTTCTCTCCTGGCACATAAAAGGTCCCCTATAATATTTATGGAATTGTTACATCAATGTACAGTTTCTGTCCTAGGAAATTAGCTTCCCTGCTATTTAATTTTATAAAATAGACTTTTGTTAGGTTATGGATTATATAGATTGGTATTTACCATTAACTATATTCATGACACCCTTTTCATCACTAGGATGTTATCAGGGAATTGTATAACAGGAAGAAAAGATGGACTAGGCACAAGACAAGATGCCAGGTGAATGCCCGGAGTGCTCCGCTCTTTGCCATCCCTATGTTGGGAGAAAGTAAGAAAGCCTCCAGAATACTTGGTGGTCTCCCTGGAGTGAATTTTTGAGAGGACATGGACAAGAGCAGGGATGTGCTGGTAAATGTTTAACAGCTGACCCTCAGAAGCACCCAACACTTTTTAATTTAATCAGCATTATTAATGTAAACCTGACTCCCAAAGTCCATTGGTAAAGGACTCTCTCCTCATTGGTGGAGATCACTGCCCTGCAGATGCAGGAGAGGGAGTTGATAAGAGCTCCTGTCTCTCTTGGGAGTCCCTTCAAGTCTCTAGGCTTTGAGTGCTTCTGCTTCTGGCTTTGAGAAGGAAGATGGACGATGCCAACCTCTCTTCAGGTTGCCAAAGGGAAAATAAGACTGGGAAGAAGCCAACATGAGAGCAGTGAGCAATCTTCATCCTGTCTCTGTCCCCAGCTTTCTACTCTAGAGACACTTAGGAGCTATCCCTTGAGTGAGAGATCTGGGACTCTCTCTGTCAATCTAAATTATCTCACTCCCAGTGGAAAAGCTCCTTCACTCTGTACTGTCTGGTATACATTCTCCTATGTATATTTTCTCTGATTTCTGTTTTCCTGCTAACTTGGATAAATAGGTTTCTTGGCTCCCTGCTATGTATGTATTCATTGTGGAAATGATTAAGGGAGTCAAGCCTTAGATATAAAGCTTGGAGTCCTCCTTTTCCCATTAATGAACAGTGATCAAGAGTTTAGTTTGAAGTTGAACACATCACATCCCCAAGACTAACAATATTTAAGAGATCAGGTAGATATAATTCTAGCATGTTACCCAACCTTTTTTCCATGAGTTTAGTAGAGCCATCAACTTCAAGCTTCTGGCCCCAGTCTCCAGCTTCCCCTTTCAGCAGGATGTAAAGTCTCCCTTGAGAACGGGTCGGGGAGAAGAGAAGAAGTTGGAGATACTTAATTCTTTCTCCCTTGGAGCCACACAGACACTCCCAAGCTATATAAGGGAGATAACCCTCACTACATTAACATTTTCTACACTACTTTCTTAAGTCTAGACAATCAACAAAGCAATCAGTCAAGCCCTGCAGCCTTAATTTGTTTGCTGATTTCTGAGTTGTAAATGTCCACACTGAAAATTTAACAATCACTGAAGCACACCAACTTCAGCTTACTCCTGGACGAGTCACACGAAGCAGGCAGGAATGGAGAGCTGGTAATACGCATTATCTGAGGGAACTCCTGAGTCACTAATATCACAGACCCATCTGAATATTTGAGATCCATGCTAAGGACTAAAATCAGCTTTGGAGACCGCTGGACAAAACCATATTAAAGACCTGTTCTTTCCTCTTGTTTTGTACGGTCACCAGCAGGTGGCACTATCTAGCAAGGTTTGGACTCCAGTTTAGGGACCTCCTCCCCCAAGCCCCCAACCCCCAATTCCCCTCATGGGTTTCAGGCTTGTCCCAGATTCTAGCTAGAGACCACTCTTCCCAGACCACACCTTTCTTCTCCCAAGGGGTGACCTTATCTTGTTCCAAAGCTTATACTCTACCTCTCACTTTGGAGGCTGAAAACTTAACTGAAATATCCCTGACTCTAAAACATTAAATCCAGGTTAATGGTTCTTATCATGTGGTATGTCTCTCTCTGCTTTTGGAGAGATTTTAAGTGTAGCAGATAGAACCAAAAGGCTAGCCTGTGGAACCAATCTTTTCATGTTGTGGGACATAATTGCTCTATGGATTGCTTTGATCTGGCCCTTTTTACTCCGTTTGACAAAATCCCAAGTAGAAGTTTTACTGAGTCACGAGTTCAAAGATGTCCATTACAGATTTCTATTCTTAATAGAATATGAACTCATTCAGAGTTCATACTTCACATCAAGTTAATACATTTGTTTTATTAACCAAACATTAATAAATTAACCAATTTTCATTTGGCCCAGTCTCTAATGGAGAGGATGGGAAGGGATTTCTTTTCTAGTCACCCCAACAGTAAGATAGAGAAGGTCTGTCCTGTCTGGCCTCTTTATTTCTATACAAACTTTTCCCTGACTTCTTCCATTGTAATCCCCCTGTGCACAATTAATAGACACTAACCGCAAAGCAGTTATGATCAATCATAGTTTTATATGAGACAAATTATAAATTAAAAACAACCTAAAGAGAAAAAATGTTTTTAAAGTGTCTGCTTAATGCAAGAAAAAAGGGAGTAAGGGGGGGTTAAACTCTGACTGTCCTTCCATTGACCCTCCCCCCTCTACCTCCAAGGAATAACAACTAGCACCTCTAGTTCATCCTGCCAAGCCCCAGTAGGGCAGGTTTTCTGAGGAGTGGAAGTCTTGGCCTCTGGAGCAAAGCCTGCAGTGCCGAGACTAGTTTCTGAATTCACAGCGTGTGACTGCAGAACCTTCTTTGTCTCCCACCAGCTATAACTCTAAGCTCAGACTCAAAGTGCACTTCATGCTCCTGACGCGATCTGACTGTTCCTCCTAACCCAATGTATTTAAGTCAATCAGCAAACATTTATTAAGCACAAAGCACCGGGTTAAAAGCTCTGGGAATATAAAAAGTGGCAAAAGATAGGCCCTGCCCACAAGGAGCTGGCAATCAGATTCAATGAGATTGTTATGATAATCTATCTGTGGACAGTCTCCCACAGGATTTATGAGATGCTAAGGAGGAGACAACCCTGTCTGTCTGGGACTGTGCTTCCCAGAATTCACATAGGAAGATTTCAGAATCTTTCCTTACGAGGAAATCAGTTTCAATACCTGATTATATGACCTCGAGTGGGAATTCTTCTGTTTTTCAGCCCGTTGTAAAGGGCTTTGATTAAGGAAGGCAGTGGGGCACAAACTGGAGACGTGTGATTTTCTTTTAGTTTTAACTATGAAGCAGACCAGGTAATAAAGGGGAATGAAGAAGAGTCTCACAAATCTTTTTTTTTTTTTTACATCTTGATTGAGTTAGCTTTTAGAAATGCACAACTACTATATACCCGACACCTAGCTCCAGAAAAAAAAAAAACAACAACATCTCATGACAGGAAAAGAGAACATTGGAGTAGAGTGTGGGAGTGAAGAGGCTGCTCGTGGCTGGATCATATTTTTAGCAGTAGGCGCAGGTAAGTAAGGGTGAGAACCTGAAGGTGGCTGATTTCCTTCAAGGAGGGATTCTTCCCTTTTGGGGGAAGGGGAGAGGGAGTGGGGAAGCATTGTTTTAATTCTGTCTTTTCAAAATAATCGGAGGGATAAGTTACTGAAACCGGTAAAAATGCTGAGAATGAGAAGAGGGACATAAAAAACAGAAAATGAATGAAATGTTCAAAAGATCTTCTACCCATAAGGGCCAATAGATTGGGCAGGGTGGTGGCACAGTGGATAGAGCTCCCGAGTTACAACTCTTCCCGAGTTCAAATCCTGCCTCAGACACTTCCTAGCTGTGTGACCCTGGGCAAGTCATTTAACCCTTTTTGCCTCGGTTTCCTCATCTTTAAAATGAGCTGGAGAAGACAATGGCAAACCACTCTGGTATCTTTGCCAAGATAACTTCAAATGAAGTTGGACACAGGTGAAAAAATGACTGAATAAAAACAAAACCAATAGGTTGCATTTGCTTCTCAATTGTCACATGGCATTATATTCTATAAAATCACGGATTTGTTCATTGATAAAAAAAACTGAGGTCTAGAAAGAGTAGATGACTGGCTCAAGGGCACACAGGTAGTGAGAGGCAGAGCAAAGTAAGAACGGGGGTCCTCTGATTCTCTCAAGATCTGGCCCCTTTTTTACCCTGTACCACAGTGTCTCCTTTGAGGCGAGAGAAAACACCCCTTGGCTAACCTCATTACACATTATGCCAGAGGGACTTAACCTTTTTAATGTCCTGGATCTCTCGGGCAGTCTGGGGAAGCCTCTGGACCCCTTCTCAGAATCAGTTTTTAAATCATTGAAGAAAATGCCAAATTTCGGTTAGAGTAAAAATATAGATAGAATTTTTTCCCATTCAAGTTCACAGACCCCCACACACCCCCAGAGACTCCGAGTTAGTAACAACTCAAAAGAAAGATAGAATCAGGAAACATTAAGTTCTTTTAAAATAAGAGAAAGTAAAAATGCTAAAGCAATCTTTTTTCTTTAATTGTATTTATTCACTTGACAGCTTGCCGACATTTCTTTCAAGTAAGTACTTTTTATTAAGATTTGGGCAAAATGTCCTAAGACCTGGGAAGAGATTTCAGCCCTGCTTGGGGGTTTGTTCTCAGCAGGATGTTCTAGATAAAACAGGGAAGGGCCGGGATGCCTGCTGCTCATCTGAATGCTCCCTGAAGGCATCTTGAAGCAGAATTCTAGCTCCCAGTGTCTCTTTTTCCCCTTGTCCCTTCAGTATAAATCTGATTTCCTTTAGCCCTTCCATGTTGTGGGTCTTAATTGCTTTCTGGACCGCTTTACTCTGGCCCCTTTTCTCCATTTGGCCAAAATCCCAAGAACTTTTACTGATTCGTGAGCTTCAAGATGCCCAGTTCGGATTTTGGAAAGGTTTGTGTTCTTAATAAAGTTCCCCACTCATTCAAAGTTCATTCTTCACATTGAATTACTAAAGTTTTGGTAGTTGTTTAACTAGATTAAATGTTACGCTTTCAATAGAAAGGGAAGGCACTACCTTACTGACCTATTTTTCATCTGTGATTTAGAAAAAGGCGAGATTAGCATGGATATTGCATTTTCAAGGACCTCACCACTATTAAATAGACTGTTAAGTGCATTTTATGGCTGAAGAGTCTGTTCCCAGTTCAGTCTAGGAGACGTGCTAAGTTCATCTCTACCTGCTACATTGAACATTCACTGACTAAAATACTTTCTGTGGATGTAATACCTATGCTCTGTATCTTTTTAAGTACATAATGCTAAATGTTTTAGGACTAGTAAAATGTAACTCAATAAAAGACTCCAGAATAGGCGTTGTCCCTTAAGAAAAATATAATGTTCCTATTTACGAGATGCCGTCTTTCCTTTGCTCCATTAACACACATGTACCAGATTTGGGGGGGAAAAACAGAAACAAAATAAGTCTTTCAGAAAATAAAGTCAGAGGTCTGAGTTACACCAGCACAAGCCCCATAATGAGTTAAAATGCATTGTTGCATTCGCTCAGCTTGCTGTCAGGATTATACGGCTCTAGACCGAGGGAGGATGCTTTGGTTTGATGGGGCTACACCAGACAAAAACAGAGGCTCTACTTCTCAGACTCTGCAGTGTTAACCAACTGCCGGCTTTATGAGATGCTTCTACTTAGACATGCATTTTTTTTTTACTTAAGATGTTTTTGGTGTTTTATTTTTATTATGCGTGGGAAGTGGTAGTGGAAAAGCAAAAGAGCTGCTGAATGGACCGACCAATTAGAGACTATGATACAAATCAATTAAGAAGCCAAGTCTCCAAATTCTCTTTTGTGCCATCAAGAGACTTCATGCAGTCCTGTGCTCTCAGTGAACGACATGATCAGTAAATACATTTGCATTTTATGTTTGAAAAGTTGATGAATAGCATCGTGGATATATCAAGAACATTCTAGTCTTCATTTATTTTAATCTGTATAAAACCTATTTTTAAAAGTGTAACCACTTCATTTTAAACATCTCAAGGGCCTTTTGACAAGACCACAACTACAAATAAACACCGGATTTTTCTTCGATATCTTATAGTTCCTTGATTTCATTTGGCATAAATTGGTTATAATTATGATGTAGGTCAACACCCCCCCCACACACACCTCTTTGTTTTATGAGTTGCTGGAGCCCACCCTCTCATAAGGAGCTTCTCTGAATGTACCTCAATGCAGTATGTCAGTCAGTCGTATTCAAAGTCATTCCAGCTTGACAGAATTCTGCTTTGTACCATCTGCTGTAGCAGCCTTTCAGGACCCAGTGACACTCCTAATACCAAGGTAAGACATCGGCATGGTCTTTAGTGAATAAAGAAGTATGGCCAACAGATAGACAGCCTGAGGGCTTTATTGAAACCCACACAATGAAAAAAAAACAGCCTTAGAGTAAGACCTCCTCTTTGGAGGATTTGTAGAACACAGATAAGCCCATTGAATGAGAAGGTGTGGATGGGTTGTAATCTGAACCCAAGGAGAGAATATCCACATTGATCAGCTCAAAGAATCATTGCTCTTTGAACGGGCCCATGACCACATCTATAGGACAGGTAGGTATTTTATAGGGAAAGGAAGCTAGACTTGGAACCAGGAAGGTCTGGGTTTGAATCCAGCCTCAGACACTTATTAACTGTGTGACTCTGGGCAAGTCATTTAATCTCTATCTGCCTCAGTTCCCTCAACTGAAAAATGGAAGTAATAAGAGAATCTACTTCCTAGAGGTTTTTTGAGGATCCAATGAGATAACAGTAAGAGCTTAGCTCAGGTCTGAGACGCAGTAGATGCTCAGCCATTGCTTATTCCCTTCCTTTGTTCTACCAATGAAAAACAATCTGCAGCTTCTAGTCTTAAAGGGGGTGCTGAGAGGTTAGGTGACTTGTCTAGGGTGGCACAGCCTGTGTGAGTCAGAGGTAGGATTATCATGCAGGGCCAGTTTTTCATCCACTCCCCAATGCTACTGCCTGTCTAAGTGTCTATATGCAAAGACCCAAATCTTGACCTGTGAAGAAAAGGGGATCTGGATGAGTAACTTGCCGCTTCTATCCTGCATTACCCCACCTCCACTCTGGCCTTCACCACCTTTGGGTGCCATCCTCTTGTGTTGGATCCAGGGAGTGACAAAAGAAAAAAAAAGAACAGGAAGGGGAGAAGCCTAGGTCAAAGAGTGAAGGAGAAGAGTCATGGGAGTCATGTCATAGAAAGAAGAGCCCTCAAAAACCTCAAATGGGGAAAAAAATATGCAAGGTTTAAGAGGTGGAAATAACCCCAGCAACTGTTCAGTCCAAGCCATACCTAAATGGAATCCTTACTACAACATATTCAATGAGTATGTCTTTCTTAAATAAGGGTGCCCAGAACTGGAAAGAGTACAGTAGGACTATTATTTCTTCATTCCTGGAAGCTATTCCTGTTTTAATGAAGCTCCAGATTTCATTAGCTTTGCAACTTCACACTGCTGACTGGGATTGAGGTTGTGGTTCACTAAAAATCCCTGATCTTATTCAGAACAGCTGCTGTCCAACTACACTTTCCCCATCCTGTTCTTGTGAAGCTGACTTTTGCTGCCAAAGGTCACTTTACATTTATCTCCACCAAATTTCATCCTACTAGCTTTAGCCCAACGTTCTAACTTTTCAAGATAACATTGGATCCTAATTCTGTCATCCAGTGTTTTAGCTCTCACTCCCTTGTGTAGTCTGCAGATATGATGAGTGTACCATCTGTGACTTTATCCGAGTCTTTGACAAAAATGTTCAACAACACAGATCGCTCGGGCTCTCCGCTGGAGACTTGTGGAAATCAGCAGCTATGAACAACTACTTTGTAAACATATGTTCCAACCAACCTTGAATCCACCTGATTCTATTGTCTCTACTCCACATCTATCTTCTCTATGAGAAGATGAGGTACTTGATTAAAAGCTTTGCTACAATTTCCTACAACATTCCTCTAATGTCTCAGATTAGTCATTCTTTCAAAAAAGGGCATGGAGTTAGTTTGGCATGACTGGTTTTTGGTAAGGCCTCATTGACTCTTTGTAATTATTGCTTTACTTATATTTACATCAACATATGTTGATGGCAGAATGTTTTCTGGAACTGAAATCAAGCTCGTTGACCAACTGTTTGCTGACCTTATTCTCTGTCCTATTCCAAAGCTCCTTGAGGGCAGGGACACTTTAGTTTTTATCTTTGCTTGCCCAGTGACTAGCACATATCGGGGCTTAAAATAAATGTTCACTGAGTTGGTTTATTGAGAATCTTCCCAAAGGAGAAGCAAAGCTTTGACTGGAAGCACAGCTCTAATTAAACATTTCAAAGGGTTGTGAAATTCTAGCATCAAAAGACAATTTAGAGTTCCTCTAATTCAGCCTTCTGTCAAGTGCATAGGAAACTCTTGCCTTCACACCTAATGGAATTATAGTATTTTTAGGGAGTCTGTCTTGGAGACTCCGTTCAGAGTGCCATACCTAGGTGAGACACCAGGTGGTGCTCCAAGCTCAAGCTGCACTGATGTACTCAAATGGGCATGTCTGAATGCACCAGCTCCCATTCACAGATAGCACCATATATCCAAATTTTCCTCTATACACTTTTGCTTCAAGGTTCCAGCCTGGGGATATGGATATCCCAATAATGATTCATAACTCGCTTAGGTCATTATACCCATTCCCATTGAGTTCACCAGTCTTGCTCGTCCTGCCTCAATATGAACCCACAGAATTCACTCAGTTGTTATTTAGATTAAAATCTATTTGACTACATTGAAAATTAAAGTAAAATATAAAGTATGAGCATTCAGTGGTAGGAGTGGCCCCAGCTGCTTCTGGTAAATCTGAATTTTCAGCTTTCCTCACCTTATTCTAGGACATGCCTCTCAGTTCTCACAGAGAAGAGATAAAATGACAGCCTGAAGACTTTTCCAGGGAAGTTCCTTCAAGCCTCCTGCCAGGCATCAAGTTCACCATGGAACACGGAGGCTGCCCCCTGTGCTCCAGCTTGCCTCTACCTCTTACCTCCATCTAAACAGCATTCAGCTCTTAGCCTCTGGGTAGGTGAATCTACCACCTGATAGGTCAGCTGGCTGGGACCCCTGCAGTTCACAGGCTCATCCCCATGGTTTGCTCTCTTCTCCACATCTGCTCCCCACATATGCCCAATGGAACCGAGGATAAGTCAGTCACTTGATGGGCTCTTCCTTGACCTGGTAAGAACTTTCTGCTCCAGGCTTTTCTGATCAGATTTGTGCTCTTCTCCCAGGGTTGCAGCCACAGTTCTGGGAGTTAGCAAATTAGGAAGAGAAAATAAATGAAAAAGCATTATTGCAAAATTGAATTCTTAAAAACCAAGCAATGCAGAATGAAGCAAAGTGTTTCCTTTGAACTTTTATTTTTTGGTTTATTTTATTTTTGAGAATGGACCTTCCTATCTCATCCAGGATGGAAGTATAGTGGACCAAGTCCCAATAATGAACAGAAGGGAAGACCTGACCAATTTTGTTTTCTGATCTAGGGCTGTTTGCTCTTCTCCATGGGGCCTAGTGGCCTACTACCCCTGGGGCCTTAGTGAAAACACCAAGAGACATCAGTTTTAGCCCTAGAGCAGCAGCTCAGAACTCACCAACACAAATGATCCACCAGCCTCAGTCTCTTCAGCAGTAGGGATTACAGGCGTGGGCCACCTATCTCTTCTGCTCTTTTAAAGATCCCTCCAGAGTTCTTGCTCCGGTGAGTTCCTGGTAGATATCCTTTAAGCCACCCTCCGCTGCTCCCCCAACTATTCAGTTCTGTGTTTCTGGGACTCATTGGTACAGAAATGACCTGCTGCCCAAATTGAGGCCTCCATGATAAGTGTTATACATGCATCCCTCAACAGCATCTTCTACATTGACTATCCTCTGTTTGAACACCTTCAAAAATAGGAAACTCATTACTTTTCTTCAGAGCCTTTCCATTCTCCATCTATTTCCCCGCATACAGATTCAAAGACTATAAGTCAGCCTTGAGAATTTTTGTTCTAACTTTTCCTGTAGATGAAACACCTGGAATTGTGTCTGGTTCCCAGTAAGTGTTTAATAAATGCATGTTGATAGACTTATTGATTAGTACTTAGCAGAGACATGATGTTATTAGCAATAAATAGCAACAGAGTGAAGAATTATTCATGCTTAAATATTGAAGGGGACTGAGAGAAGACAGGTACTCCAGTTCACTATTGGGAGAGGTGTTAATTTGTCTATTTTGGAAAACAGTAAAGAACTATGCTGGAAAGTTCACTAAATGATACAGACCCTTTGACCCAATGATGCCCACTAGGCGCCATATTGCCAAAGGATATCAAGGACGGAGGGAAAGCTCCCAAACGCCCATACTGTTTTTAGCTGGATTTTTTTGTGGTAGCAAAAAATGGAGCAAAATGGGTCTCCATCAATAGGGGAATAGCTGAGTATAATGAACTTTTTGTTTTGTTTGTATCGTGATACAATGTGTATTTGCATCATGAAATTTTGTATCATTTGTATCATGAAAAATTACTAATGCGAATAATGTGGAGAAACTAGGGAAGATTTGTGTAAGCTGATGAGAAGGAGGTGAGCAGATTGACCATAACAACGGTCCTACAATGACTACAACAACGCAAAGGGCATAATCTTTGAAAGGCACCCAAACTCTGATTGATGCAATGAACAGTCTTGCCTGTAGAGGGCGGATGTTGAAACAAACCTCCCCCCCTTGCTGGAGGTGAAGGACTGCTGGTTTGGAATGAGGCGTAGGTTATCAGCACAACCACTGTAGTGGCTCCACTAAATTTTGTTCCAAGGGAGAATTCTGTGAAGGATGGAGAGAGCTGTATTGTGAAATAATAATGTAAAGAAAAATGAAAGCCATCAATATAAAATACATTAGATATAACATATAAAAACATTAGAGTTCCGTTGCTGGGGTTAGATTTTAATTGTTGATTTATTGATCTTCCATTTATTTCAGACTTGAGCTCGTTATGGACTATTTTAAATGATAGGACTGAAGTTTTCTTAAGTGAAGTTTTGAAAGATAGAGGCTGTGAAGACTGAGACCCTTCCATGGATTAACACATGTTTATTCAACGTTCACTATGTGCTCAGTACTGGGCAAGACACTGTGGAAGACTACAAGAGACCATAAGATACCATCTCCGACCTCAAAGAAATTCGTATCTCCTTAGAGAGAAAAGACCAGCACCTGAAATAATTAGGGAATTTTTGAACGCCTGAAGATATTTGACTGCTCAATTGATGGTATCAAATGGAATAAAGTCCGTTAGATGTCTTGCAAATCATAAAGTGGGATATAAATGCCAACTGTTAATTGTTACTGTTCTCATCTTATAATTTATGGAATTCAGATAAAAATGATCCTGGGCTAAGTCACTGTACTCCTGTCATCCCTTTATGTTTAATGACCAACAGGCTATCAAGAAGGTAGATAAAGTGATTGCCCTCCCCAACTAAATAAGGTATGAGATATAAGTTTACCTTCTGCAGGTAATCACTGAAAGCATCTTGGGGACCGTTTGATGGAAAGGATAGGTACTTCAGTGTCATCCTACGTGATTTTGATTTCTTCAGTTAAATCTCTATATTTTAATAGCTTTTCATTCCATGTACATTGGTCATGAGCATTCAATGTGCAAGCATCAGTTTAAAATGTTCTTGATTATTTTGGGGGGCCAGTGTTATGGCCCAGGTGATTGTGGCCAATGGTTTTGTCTTTGAAGATGTCGTAGTCCCTATATTGGGTATTGGATATTTGGGGGTTGGTGTTTATAGGATGAGAATTGGTCTTCTATTACTTTACGCAAGACAGAAGATAGTGGGTATCTCATTCTGGTCATATGGTCATATCTTCTTATGTATTCAGTAGGTGTGAAATTCTTGTGACTTGAGGTTGTACGTTGCTGTTGTTGTTCAGTCTTTTTGATTGTGTCTGACTCTCTGTGACCCCATTTGGACTGGAGTGATTTGTTATTTCCATCTCATTTGACAGATGAGGAAAATGATACAAACAGGGTTAAGTGATTTGTCCAGAGTCACACAGCTAGTATGTGTTGCACAGTTTCCGCCAATCATTGCAAAATCTTCATCAGTTAATAAGGACTGGGTCCTTAAGGATGTCCATTCTCTAAGCAATTACCTGGTCTTATACTGACATAATCCTTCCTTCCCCATTTATGTAAATAAATCTACATGATTGAGCCATTTGTTTGACTTATTATTGTTCTATTACCAACTCAAGTATGAGGGAATTCAGAAAATGGAGACACTGGGTGCAGGGTGGAACAATAAAGAAGGCTTCAGAGAAAGTCTAAAAATCACCTAAAGCACTGCTTTGAAATGTTTACATAAAAAAGCATTAAACAAGCAGGAGAGTCATCCCAGCTATGGTGTCACCTTCTACAAGAGGCCTTCCATGATCTCCCTTCATTTTCTATCTTCCCTCTCATGGCTATCTCCTATTTATCCTGAATATTGCTTATTTGTCTGTAGCTGTTTGCATGCTGTGTCCCTCATAAGACTAGCAGTTCTTTTAAGGCCAGGGACTCACTTTTGCTCTCCCTTGTATCTGCAGAACTTGTCACAATACCAAGCACACAGTAGGTGCTTAATAAATGTTTGTTAATTGATTACAGTCACATATAAACCTCCATGTGTACATGAACTAAGATCTAAAGAGAAGGGGAGAAAATCAGAGTTTAATGTTGATTATGTTCTTTGTTTTCTGTTTAAGTTGTTTACATTTATCATATGAATCTCTATGGCACAGAGAAATTCCAAAGTAGATGTCACTTCTCTCCAAGTTTTAACAGTAGAAGATGAGGTGAAGGGGGAGGAGTAAAGTGTTAGCCTTTATAAGGATTGAACCAGTAGAAGGCTCATGTTAAAGCAGTCAGTTAATTGACATTTTTTGAGAGGGGAGGGTAGAAGCAAAACACAGTTGGAAATACTTACAAAGATATGGAGTACGTCCTTAGATTACGTGTCAGATTTTGTATTTAGTTCTGGCTAGCTGCCAGACTGGGGCCGCTAGGTGGCGCCATAGTGCAAAGAGCACTGGGCTGGGAGTTAGGAAGACTCATCTTCCCGAGTTCAAATCTGGTCTCAGGCTCTTCCTAGCTTCGTGACCTTGGGCAAGTCACTTCATCCTGTTGACCTCAGTTTACTCATCTTTAAAATGAGCTGGAGAAGGAAACAGTAAATCGTTTCAGTATCTTTGCCATTAAAACCCCAAATGGAGTCACAGAGAGTTGGACAAAACTCTTTGACTGAATAACAAAGCTGCTGGAGCAAAAGTAAAACGTTGCTAAATAAGAACCAAAAAACCCAAATCTATAGCAGGTTATGCAGAAGACATTCCATTTCCTTCTGGGTAAGATTCAGAGACAGAAAGAGCGTCCCATGGTCTGCTGGAAGGCACATCTCAGCCAAAGTCGAAAACAAAGAAAAGTTACATTCCCCCCATCTCCTTTAAACAGAATATTAGCTAACAAACAGTTATCTCGCACTTGGTGAATCATTTTAAATTGTATTTGGCCATGGTGCCAGTCCTACGGGTAGATACTGCAAATGTCAGTGTGCCATTATTTTGCAGGTTAAGAAGTGGAAGCCCAAATACATGAAGTGAGTTGCCTGATGTTACACAGCTGTTTTATCATTGAAAAGCCTGGTCTAGGATCCACCTGGTAAGGGGTTTAGCCTCTGTCTGCCTCTGTTTCCTTACTTTAACATGGAGATAATAACACCTCCCTCCTGAGATTGTTGTGAGGATTGTATTTGCAGAGTGGTTAGTGCAGGGCCTGGTACACAGCAAGTGCTGGATAAATAAATGCTTCTTTCCTTCCTTCTGCATCTTCCAAGTCCAGTGGTCTTTCTATTTTGCACCTGGGTCAGACTCCCTGCTCCCCAAGCACTCTCAGTAAGCGACTGGACAACACCATTGAACAGATCACTCAGGGTACTCAGGACTCAAGTATTAGCTGAATTTAGATAGATTTACTTTGCCCTGCCCATCAAAAACCTTGTGTGTCTTGGGCGTACACCCGTATAACAAGCATGCTGTCTCCCTCAAGTAAGTGTAACCTCTTTATGTTTCCAGTGCCAGGCAGATAATAGACCCTTAATTATTGGCTGATTGTCCATCACTTCTCCAAGTGAAATGATAGAATTTAGGATGGCCAAATAAAAAGTATATATGTATATGTGTGTGTAATATATGTATGTACATATGTGTGTGTGCATGTATAATGATAAGCTTGTCAGGAATAAAACCTCCCAAAGGGGTATGGAGATTGGCATTCCTATTTCCATGAAGGCTCTAGCACATTCCTAGTGATGATCGTCAGGTCCTTTCATCGCAGGACTGAAAACTTCACTATCAGCTAAAAGTTGATTTAGCAGGTGTCAAGGAGGAGTAAAATGTTTGCTATTTAAGTTGCAAGGAAAACTCAAGCAATAAGGACAGTAGTTTTAGAAACTTCTTTCCTAATCTGAAATGTGCAGACTACTCGTATATGAAAAGTGATCAAAATGAAAGTAACTACATTTTATTATTTGTCCCAAGCAACGTTAGCATTATTATCAACAGTTCTGGAGTCACTGCTCTATGCAAGGTACTCTACTAGGCACAAGGGATACCAAGAGAAGAGTCTTGTCTTCAAGAAGGGTTAGAAACAAGTCAGAGACAAAGAACATATGTGCAACATGGGGATGTGCTAAATGCTGACGGGGCTATGTCAGTGCTGTTACTGGGATTCCCAGGATGGAGTATCAGCTTCATTTGGGATAATCAAAGAAGTCTTCAGGGCTGAGGAGGTATTTAAATTAGGACCTGAAGTTGACACTACAGAAAAATTCAAGAGAGACAAAGGGCTGAAGGTACTGAAGGAATGTACATAATTTGTTTCAGAAACAATGTTTGGAAACAAAAAGATAACGGAAGGTAAGTATTGTGTAATTTAATAACCAATCTTGGTCCCTGGAGAAGAGATGAGGAAATTCATCTACCTTATTTTGCCGGAGAGGTGGAAGATTATGGTTGTAGAATGTTGTATATGCTGTCAGATTCAGTGCCCATGTCCATTGAATTCTGTCCCCTACCTCTTTTTTATAAGGGAAAACTTACTGGGAAAGGGAGGGGAGGAGGGATACAAAGGAGGGACAAGAAGAGAGGGGAATGAATGGGATCTAAAACCAAAATAATAATAATAAATTAAAATTAATGAAACATTTTTAAAATAAAAATTTTAAATTAATTTGATTAATGTAATGATTTTTAGCTTTCATGTGGACTTGGCCAGTTCTCACAGTATCAGAAATTTCATGATGATCTAATTACTCCCAACCTATTTCTAGGTTAAGTCAAGACTTTTTGGAGTGACCAACTGAAATGTGACTTGTACTAGTCATAGGAACATAGGGTGTCAGAGCTGGAAAAGCTCATATAGGCTGTCTCTTCCATTATCTCGTTTTATAGACGGAGACATTGAGGCCTAAAGAGATGAAGGACCTTGCCCAAGTCTCCTGATAGTAATTAACCAAGCTAGGATTTGAACCTGACATTCACTGGTCCCAAATGCAGTGTTCTTTCTATGACACCATGTTGTGGGGAGTGTACAGAATCAGTCAGACAACATTTCTATCCTTTGAAAAGCAAATGGTGTAGCTATAGAGTAAAAACATATACAAGCATAGCAATATAAAATAATTATGTAACAGCATAATGATTAATTTAATGGAGTATAAATTGAATCCAGCACACATATTAGAATCCAGTAAAGCTGCCTGGGAAAGATGAGCTTTGAGTAACAGATTGCTTGGATAAAATTTGCAAAGCAAAGTAGAGTGAAAAGTAAAAAAAAAAAGTCAAAAGATTTTAATGAATTACTCAAAAGTGCCAAATACCTTAAAACCTATAGTCATGTTTTAACTCTTCTCATTCTTCTTCATTTTTTCCCTTTTAACCACCAGAGGCTTAATTCTTTATTAATTTATCAGAAGTAGTCTTTATTCACCAGGGGTTAAAAAAATTGAGCAAGATTATCAGTATTACCATTTATCATTACCTTTAATCTGAGCCTGGATTTCTACTTTTTTTGGTTTGTTCTGTTTTCATTTACATCAGTGTGGCTGTATATGGTGTCCTGGATCAGCTACCTCTTCTCCATTGCTTTTTATCAGTCTTCCCATATTTCTCCAAATTGTATAATTTTTTTATTTTTTGTGCAAAGGTGGGTGGACCATCTCTAAAGCATGCTCATTTGATTTGCTTTTCTGTTACTGGTGATATCTGTACTGATCTGTTCACCATCTTTTAGCCTTCTTCTCTCATGACCAACAATTATATCTGTTATGATACAATTGAAAAGAGGGCTTCAAGGTACAATCTCTGATTATAGAAAGAAGGGTCCCAAATATTTAGAACATGAGAATTGGACTTCTTTGCTAATACTCATTTGCACCAATATTTTAACCAGAGCCAGAACAAAGCATCTGTCTGCTTCAGGCTTCCTCAGCATCAAGTATAAAACAGTTTTAAAAGAGGATTTTCCTTGGATTAAAGAACTAACACAGTGGTTCTGAATCTCTTTGCTTAAATTATGCAATTTTATCTCAGACTAACTCATTCTGGAAAGAAGTCATTCATAGCTATGCTATTTAACTTTGGGATTTGCATTTTAAAAAATAGTCATTTATTTGTTTTAATGTTCCTTCATTTGCCACCTTGTTTGTGGCCCTCCAGATGCCTGCTTGCCTTGCCTGTATAATTAGTACCAGCTCTGACTCTAATTGACTGAGAATAGGTCACAAAAATATACATTTAAATATATACCATAAAAGAGCATCATCGTGCCTTTACAACTGAGTATAATAATGAAAAGGTCTGGATTTTTCCCTTTTCATATTTAATGTCATATTTAATACCTAAGCACCTTTTGGACAGCACCTTCCATTGAAGACCTCCAAGCACTCATTATATTCTGTAGCTGATAAAGCTACTGCCTCTGGGAAGACGGGGCAATGTTTTTCCATGCCAGAACACTAGGCAAAGTGCTGAGAGAGATCAACTGATCTATTAGGCTCCATAAAATGGCAATGCTACCTTTCTGAATGCAGAAAGAGAGCTCAAGGAAAAGGAGTAGGGCTGAGGGGACCCCAGGATCCGGCAGAACTGTTTCCTTTCTGTTAGGACACAATTTCCTTTCCAGAAAAGTCTGACCTGTATTTTTGAATGGAGACAAGGGAAGTGAGTTGCCTAGAGTCCCAGATGATAAACCAATTCACTTCAGCAAATGGTGCAAAGCATTGTGTGAGGTGCTGAGAATACCAAATTTTAAAAATGACACTGTCCTTTCAGTTGAAGGATTTATAACCTATTACAGGGTACTCCATGTTTGAAAACAAGCTTAATAGAAGGAAGAGGGGGATCTGGATAAAAGAGAGATCCAGATATAATGCTCTAGGAAAATCTGAAGAAGACAGCACCTACAGGGAGGGGGAGGGAGGATAGCCATAGGAGATCAGGAAGGAGGGGCCACTTGAGTCAAGCATTGAAGGAAAAGAAGAATTCTGGCAGGCTGGGATGATCTGACGTCTCCTTTTAACTCCTGGCCAAATGGATCCTGGCTTCTTTAAAAGCTCACTCCTCTCCCCAATCCAATTTCCCATTCCTTCAGTGAGCTAGCTCAGTTAGGTTTGAGGCACAAAGAAGTCTGATAATCTGGCTCTAGTAATTCACCCGGAGGTTGTGAGGGTTAACCCACCGCAAAGGGATGCATTTGCATTTTAAAAGAGAAGCTGCAAATGAATCCCTAATTGTAGACTAGGGGTGTGTATGTGTCTGTGTGTGTGTGTGTGTGTGTGTGTGTTTTGGGGGGAGGAGGAGAAACCCAAAGAAAATGTGTAAAGTGAGACTAGATGACCTCTAAGATCTTTTGAGATTCTAAGATTTTATGATTCAAATATCGGACACATTTTTCTAAAGAGTTAGAGTTCACTTAGTCAACACAAGGTGAAATTGTGTTTATGATATCTGGAAGACCAAAAATAGCTTCTGATGTTTAAAGCTCAAATTTGCACTAAGGAACCTTAAAAGGAGAATACTTTCCCAAGACTACAGAAGAGGATTTTATTTGGATGTCCTGTGATTCAGATCAAAAGACTTCAGGATGAATTAGGATGAACTACTTCAGGGTGACCCTAGAACTAGCAACTACATTATGAATCTCTAGAAGTCAGGAACCTGGAGAAAGGGGGGGGGGGAGAGGAAAGCAGGTAAGGAACAAAGGAAGGAAGGAAGGAAGAAGACAAAAAAGAAAGGAAAGAAAGATAAGGTAAAACAAAGGAAGGAAAAATAAGAAAAGGCTCAAAAAGAAAAGAAGAAAAAAGGGTAAAAGAAAGCAAGAGAGGAAGAGAAGAAGGGAGAAAAGAATAGAAAAAAGAAATGAAAGAGGAAGGAAGAAATTAAGGGAAGGAAGGATAAGAAAGAAAAGGAAGGAAGCAAGAAAGAAGGAAGATATAGGAAAGAAAAGACAGAAAACAAGAGAAAGAAGGAAAGAAGAGAAGGAAGAAAGAGAAAGAAAGAAAAGGAAGGAAGGAAGGAAGGTACTGTAGTTATGGGCTTCGTGGATATAGCTATCCTACTCCCATTTCAATTGCTGTGATGCCCCTTTCCTCCAGGACTTTAGGAAGAGATGGGGGGGGGGGCAGAATAAAGGTCAAGGACTGGGAATTGCTGGATGACCTGTTCTAGAAACCAAAAACTCGTGTTCAGAAAACATCTGCAATAAATTTGTGCTGGGGGAGGGGACTTCATGTGAAATTTTAATTTATCTTTCAGACAAAACTGTACCTCATTTCCATTTATCTTTTGAAGAAAACGTAGCGGGGGGAGGGGGGGAGATATCCTGTTCTTAACTCTAATGGGCAATGCGGTTCCCATTGCAAGTAGTCACAGGAAAAAGCTGATAAAAAATACATGACCTTATTAAAAATGGGAGCTGCCGTGTCCGGGAATGAATGGCAGGGGTGAATTCTTCCCTCTGCCTCAGACACTCGCCGACCTTTCCTCCAAGCAGCCTGGACCCAGGGTCTAAGTTGGGGGTGGAATCCAGAAGTCAAGTCTGTATGAAGGAAGGGAGGGAGGGAGCTCTCCTGAGTGCGACACTTTTCCCTACTGTTGTCCAACACTAATGAGCGTAACAAACTTACTAATTGTTTGCTTGCAGTTAAAAGGATAAATGCGTTTAGGCAGCCTATATTTTATTCACAAGCGATTTATTCCCAGTCTTGATCTTTCCTCTTGAGACACAGAAAAAGAGAAGCAATAGAGGGTGTCTTCGCTGCTGATAGTAACCTGTACTTGGGGGTCCGCTTCGCCGGTCTCACTCCCCATCTGCTTCTTGTCTCCTGGCAGCTAGGTTCAACTGCTTATTCTCGATCGCTAACATTTCCCATCCCAATTCAATCTTCCTCTAGCTGACCTTCAGAACTCTCTTCCACTAAGGCTAAAGATGGTGACAGGGGCCAGGGAGGTCTTTGGGAAAGGGTCTGGTCTGAGGCAGACTTCGAAAAACTATAAAGTTGAGCGAGAAGGGGGGAGGGAGAAGGAATCTCATTAGGGGACACCCCCCAACATTTATTACCGTTATACACAAATTCGATGTGTATAGTGAAATTGGATAGCTAGAGAGTTTACCCTTCCTCCTTTTCCCCCAAAGGACTCCCTATGTGACAATTCAATGATGATCATCCCATTCCCTCCGTCTGGAGTAAGGAGGGCGCTACTTGTATTAGGAATGAAAATAAAAAAGTCTTGGGACCCGAGGGACAGAAGGAAAAACAAGCCAACAAACAACCTTCTTCCTTCAGCAAGTCTCAATACCCAAGCCGAGGCAATCCGTCCAGAGATTACCCTTAACTTGGGACCTTGGGCAGAGATTCTTTGTTTTTCCTTCCTATTTGTCTGTCCTCTCTCCTTTCCCCTTTTTCCCTTCCTCGTCCTACTCCATTCAAGGCGTGCTTTTTTTCC
>CM053593.1:11828675-11852170 GCA_028646575.1 Pseudocheirus occidentalis
AAAGGAAAGGAAAGGGAAGGAAAGGAAAGATAAACACGGTACCAGCCCTCAAGGGGCTAACAATTTAATCAGAAACACCATAAGCAAGCAAATAGGTAGTTGAACCTGAAGTCAGGAAGACCTGAATTCAAATCCTCAAAAGCTTAAAGGACTATTTAATGCTAGCTATTATTAAGGAGGTGGGAAAGATGGGAAAGGGTGGCAGGAAACATCTTCAGTAGAAGGTGAAATTTGAACAGTCTAGAAGAAAGTGAGGGAAGCTAAGAGGCAGAGGAGAGGAGGGAGAGCATTCCAGGCATGGGTACACCCAAGTGAAAGGTGAAGAATTGCAAAAGTGTCAGGTGTGAGGAAGAGCCAAAAGATCAGTGTGGACCAATGAAAACTGGCTCTGTAAATACAGTCTTAGACAGCTGCCTGGGGGCACAGAGATCAGTGACTTGACATAGCTGGACTGTGTTATAGACAAAACTTGAAGCCAGGTCTTCCTGACTTCAAGGTCAACTCGATACCCACTATGCCCTGAGTTAATGGTATTTTTAATAAGTATATATGCCACCAAATGTCATTTTCCTTGGCATTTGAGTATTCATTTTCTGATAAGTCTAGATCCTCAGGTTGCAGATGCAGTAACACAGGAAGCCCAAATTTCAACATTCCGAACTTGACTTAGGACACATATGACGCCGTATATAAGTACTGTCTCCTTTGCTTTTCCAAGTCTTAGAGCTTCTTTTATAGGTAGATCGAGAAGAGAAGTGATAAGCTTTGAGACTAGTCAAGATTAAAGGAGCCAGGAAAGCATCCTTGCCCTCACATGTTTCTCCTAGACTTAAATTCCACCAAGAGAAATTCATTTGAATAAATCTACCTCCTCTCTTAGGGGCAGCTAGGTGGTGCTGCAGTGGATAGAGTGATGGGCCTGGAATCAGAAAGACTCATCTTGAATTTAAATTTGCCTCCAACATTTACTAGCTTGATGACCCTGGGCAAGAGTCTTGACCTTGTCTGCCTCAGCTTCCTCATCTGCAAAATGATCCAGAGAGGGAAATGGCAAACCCCTCCTGTATCTTTGCCAAGAAAACCCTAAATGGGGTCATGAAGAGTTGGAGGAGACTGAATAACCTCTTCTTTTAAGATGTAAATATTTTGGGAGGGCTTCTCCCTCCTCCCAAGCAATCAGTATTTCACACCAAAGTGTGAAAAAGATTAAGCTCATCACTTTCCCCTAAACACCTGCTTGCAATCACTGTCCCTCTGAGTTGGAAGTGACCACTTTCAAACCTCCCTTATAGTGTTGCAACAACCACATCTCTCTGGTCTTTCCTTACCCTGGGATATAGTTCATGGGACCTAAAAACTTGAACCTGGCAAGGCCTGCCATGTGTCTTCTTTCTATCTCTTTCTTTATCTTGGATTTCAACTTCCTATTATCCATTGTTCTTATCCATCCAGGCCAAAGCTCGTACTTCTAGTCAGGGAAAATAAGAGTCCAGTTAAGTCCTGCTTTCTTCCCATTGTCTGTTAGCTTCTAGAACTCCCTCTAGGCCTCTCTTCTTTTTCCCATTGCAAGGAACAAACACTACTAATCTTACAGAACACACCCAAGTGGAAAAGACGATCCACCCCCAACGCCCCCCCTGAACAGAGAGCAAGAATGTGGTGCTCTACCTAGCTGGTCACCTAGGGTTTGGAAACTGGCCGAGACAGAAAAGTGATTTTTGGAGCGGGAAAGGGTTATAGAGGAAGGATTGGGACTATTGAGATGTTTAATGTGAAAGACTTTGGGCATCTAAGGTGCGTCATAAATATTGTAGATACTTGGGGGAGGCAACACTAAGAGATAGGGAAGGGGTATAAAAAGAGTCAGGAAGCAAATAAATGCAAACTGGTTATGTTAAAAAAAATCTTTGCCTTAATTCAGTCTAAAAGTCTAAACATTCCTATGGGATGTTTCAAGAGAATACTGGTGGCAGAGAACTATCTAAAGAAAGAGACTAGAGAGGTGGGGGCCCCATCTATCTTTCCAGTCAGATCTGTTGCTGCTCTTACAGCGTTGTCCTCTTTTTAGGTTGAGGGGACTCATTGCTTTCTGGTGACCCAAGTTTATTTTTTTTTGTCTTTATTAATTTGTTTATTTACTTTTAGTTTGTAAGATTCAGTTGCACATTCCCTTGAGTTTCAAATTTTCTCTCTCTCCCTTTCCTTCCCCGCTCCCCCCCGTAGTGGCGTACAATCAGGTATAGGATCTGCAGATACTTTCATAATAGACATTAGTCAGGTTGTAAAGAAGGATTGTAACTGTTGGAATGAACAATGGGAAAGAGGAGACAAAACCAAGCAAGAAAAAGAACAAGAGCAGGCAGTTTGCTTCAGTCTGCATTCAAACTCTGTTCTCTCTACTTCTCTCTCTGAATGTAGACATCTCCTTCCATCATGAGTCTTTTGGAGTTGTTTTATAACCTTGCATCGCTGAGAAGAATCCAGTCTATCAAAGTTGGTCATTATACATACATTGTGTCTGTAATTGTGTACAGATTTCTCTGTATACAGGTTCTGCTCTTCTCACTCAGCATAATTTTGTATAAGTCTTTCCAGGTAAATATGAAGTCCGTCTGCTTCTCATTTCTTATAGCACAATAGTATCCATTACATTCATATATCACAACTTATTTAGCCATTCCCCAATTGATGGGCATCTCATTAATTTCCAATTCTTTGCCACCACAAAAAAGAGCTGCTATAAATATTTTGGTACATACAGTTCTTTCTCCCACTTCTGTGATCTCATTGAGATACAACCCTAGAAGTGGTATTGCTGGGTCAAAGGGTATGCAATTATTTAGAGCCCTTTGGGCATATTTCCAGATAGCTGTCTAGAATGGTTCAATCAGTTCACAACTTCACCAACAATGCATTAGTGTTTCAATTTTTCTACATCCTCTCCAGCATTTGTCATTTTCCTATTTTGTCATCTTAGCCAATTTGACCAGTGAGATGTGGTATCTCAGAGTTGTTTTGATTTGCGTTTCTCTAATCACTAGTGATTTAGAGCATTTTTTCATATGCTTATAGATATCTTTACTTTCTTCCTCTGAAAACTGCCTGTTCATATCCTTTGACCATTTACCAACTAGGGAATGGCTTGTATTCTTATAGATTTGACTCAATTCTCTGTGTATTTTAGAAATGAGGCCTTTGTCAGAGACACTGGTTGTAAAAATTCTTTCCCAGTTTCCTACTTCCCTTTTAATCTTGGTTACAATGGCTTTGTTTGTGCAGAAACTTTTCAATTTAATGTAATCAAAATTATCCGTTTTGCATTTTATAATGTTCTCTAACTCTTGTTTGGTCATAAAGTCCTCCCTTCTCCATAAATCTGACAGGTACACTATTCCTTGCTTTCCCAGATTGCTTACAGTATCAGCCTTTATACCTAAATCGTATACCCATTTAGACTAGATTTTGCATTACGGTGTTAGATAATGGGCTATGTCCAATTTCTGCCATACTATATTCCAGTTTTCCCAGCAGTTTTTGTCAAATAGTGAGTTCCTATCCCCATACTGGGGTCTTTGGGTTTATCAAACCGTAGATTACTATAGCATTGGCTGCTCTCATGTACCCAAGTTTCATGTACCCAATCTATTCATTCCATTGATCCACTACTCTATTCCTCAGCCAGTACCAAGTAGTTTTGATGACTGCTGCTTTATAATACAGATTAAAATCTGGTATGGCTAGGCCACCTTCCCTAGCATTTCTTTTCATTAATTCCCTTGATATTCTGGACCTCTTGTTCTTCCAAATGAATTTTGTTACTATTTTTTCTAGCTCTATAAAGTAATATTTTGGTAGATTGATTGGTATGGCACTAAATATGTAATTTAATTTAGGTAAAATTGTCATTTTTATTATATTAGTTTGACCCAGCCCTGGTGGCCCAAGTTTAAAAAAAATAGGGCACAAGGAGTCAGGATCTCCCTCCTCAGGTTTCTGACCACAAGCCAACTTGAGCAACACAGAGGCACTGAAGGTTAATGTTTAGCAAAGAGCTATGTACTTATCAAGAGCATGGAAGGCATATTCAGCATGGAAAAAGCATTATTTCAAGTGGCTCCATCTCCTTTTGTTTCCCCAGGAAGAAGTGCCCTGGAGGAAGTACATTATATCAAACCTGGAGGAGTGCCCAGGTCCTCTTTGCTAAACTTTTATATTTAGGAGACCAGAAAGCTAGATTTCCAGTTTGAGCCTTAGTCTCTTGGACCAAAGAAACCTCAAGGATGGTTTGATTATCCTTTGGAGGAAAACTAGCTTAGTCTACATGACATAGATATTTCTATCACAGCAAAAAGGAGCTGGATGTTTTTTCAGGTTTGATATTCTCTGCTCCCTGATGATATGGGAGTCCTCTACCAGAGCTCTGCTCCCTAGGGAGATGAGGGGAGAGGGCTTCACTTGAAGCAATGTTCATTATTTTACCTTGCTGAACGTCCTCTCCATGTATTTCCAATGCTATTGATAAGTACACATCTTTTTGTTAAATGTTAGGCTTTCATGCCTCTGGGTTGCCCATGATGGCTTGCTGGTCAGAAGCCTGGAAAAGAGCTTCTGACTGCCTGTGATCTGTCTGTCTGTCTGTCTGTCTGTCTGTCTATCTTTATATCCATATCCATATCTATATCTATACATTTCTGTCTCTATCTACCCATCTATCTATCCATATGCATATATGGCTACAAATGGATATAGATAGATATACACACATATATACCTGTGTGTGGTATATACCCAAGCCACCAGGAAGTAAAGTTAACTACTTGAGCCTTAGCCCCTGAGCTAAGTAAATTGTTAAGACTATTTCTTTACCTTTTAAGGAGAATTTAGCCTGGTCTGCATGGGGGAAGGCCTTAGGATACTGCTTCTATCTTAGCCCTCAGAGCACCTGGGAAAGAATAGCTCAGACCCAGAGGCAAATGAGCTCCCCACTGGAGGGAGATAATGTTCACATTTGATGAGATCCCATTGTAGATTATGGAAGCCTGGAAGGGACCTTTGAGATGACTGAATTTCTCACTTTTCAGAGTGGGAAGCTGAGGCTCCTACAGGGGCTCACTAAAAGCAGACTTTTCACTTAGGATTGAGCTCCAGTGCAGTCAGGATTCTAGGTAAGAGACAGGATGAGAAGTTGCAGCTGTCTTGCTTCCTGTCCCTCAGAAAATGCCTGTAAAGAGTTGGGGCATGGTAGATGGTATGGTCAGTTAGCAACTCAGACCTTCTCAGGTAAACCTCAAGCCAGTTGCCCATCACTGTTAATAAGAATCCTGCTGTCTTTGATAGGAAGCATTAAGTTATAAAATAGATCTTTCAAATACCAAATGGATATTTTATTTGTGTTTATTGATGACTTTTATTACATTACATTATGGGTACTACCCAACAAGTATCCAAAGTCACTCCAATCCCCACAAACTCAGTGATAGCTGTCTTCAAGTGTCCTAAGAACTGTCTTATAGGAGAGGGATTAGCATCATTCTGCTTGGCCCTAGAGGGCAGAGACAGACACAATGATGGAAGCAACAGAGAAACCAGTTTAGGCTGGATGCCATGAAAAGTGTCCTACTAATGAGCGTGGTCCAGAAGTGCCATGAGATGCTCTAAGAGGCGGCAGATTTCCCCTTCTTGGTGGCCTTCAAGCAGAGGATGGATGACCTCTTGTCCGGCAGGTGTATTCTAGTAGGGATTCCTTATGGGTTGGATTAAGTAGACCTTGGGTTGTCTTCCAACTCTCAAAATTCGGAGATTCTGAGACATCCTCTGAAAAATAGTCATCTATTGTTAGCTGGGGCATTTGGTGCATCCAGTAGATAGAGTGCGGAGTCTGGAGGTGGGAAAACCTGAGTTCAAATATGGCCCCAGACACTAACTAGTTGGGAGAGTCCCTTGACCTTTCTCTGACTCAGTTTCCTCATCTATGAAACAGGCACAATAACACCACCTACCTCTCAGGGGTATTGGAAGGATCAAATGAGTTAATATTTATCAAATACTTAGCACAGTGTTGAGCACCCCTCTAAGTGTTTAATCAGTACTTGTTCTCTTACTCTTCCCTGTTGTTAATGGAAAGGAGGTTTGTGTCCTTGGACTGTGATAATTTCGTGTGAACATTGTCCAGGGGCCATTAGGTGGTGCAGTGAATAGATCACCGGCCTTGGAGTCAAGAGGACCTGAGTTCAAATCCTGCCTCAGACACTAAACACAAAAACTAGCCGTGTGACCTTGGGCAAGTCACTTAACCCCAATTGCCTTCCAAAAAGTAAAAAAAAAATTAAATTAAATTAAAAAATAAAACATCCACAATTCAAATGATTCTTTCATGGAACAAAATGACCATAAGATTGATTATCATTTATAGATCATCTAGTCCAATTCCTCCATTTTACAGAAGAGGAAAGTAAGACTCAGAGAGAAGAAATTAGTTGCCCAAAGTCACACCTAACTCCTAAGAGCTAGAGTTTAAGTGGCTTGCTCTTGGTCCCACAGCCAATATATAGCAGGGAAAGGATGAACTCCTGCTCCCCAAATCAAGCTTTCTGTCTCTTTCATCTCAGAGCTTTTCACTGAGACTTCATGGATGATATTTATTTGTTGAGCACATAACAAGCCCAAAGGCTATTATTATGTTTGGCTACTATGACATTCAGCAGCCTTTTTTGCCTGCCTGAATGTACTCCAAATTCAGCTGTGATTTTGACACATTGAACATGCTCAGTTGAAGCCAATCAGACTTTCTTAAGTGACCAGTGAGGGGCTAGCAGCAATAATTATAGACCTGAATGCATTATCTAGTCACAGAATTATTGTCATTTCAGAATGGGAGTATACCATGTCTTCCAGGGAGCTTGCCTGTAGGCCACTGATTTGTTCATGGGGGAGCAACTGAAAAGCCTCCAGTTTGGGGAGGCAGCATGATGAAGTGGAAATAATGTAGGTTCAGGATTCAGAGAACCTGGGTTCAAATCCCACCTCTGACATTTACTCCTTGTGTGACCCTGGACAAGTCAATTAACACCCTAGACCTAACTTCCCTTCTCTCTAAAATTAAGTACTTAGATGAAACATCCTCTAAGGGCCCTTGTAGACCTTGTTCTCTGATGCCACAAGATGTGGTTACAAGTGACTTATCCATCTGACCAACTTACACTGAGGGACTGGAGAACCATTAGTCCAAGTTGGAGACAGTGTTATAATTTTCATTGGTATAATAATGAAATCATTTCCTCTCTCCCTAGCATCATAGAATCTCGCATACCAGATGGCTCTCTGGTTCAAATGTAGCACACATTTTGGGGTCCTAATCTATACTCATCTTTGTAGTTTGGATCCCAAAAATGCAGTTAACAGATGTCAGTGTTCAAAGAAACCCCAAGCAACTGGATTTCTCCCCAGTTCTCACTTTCACTGACAAGTTGGGTCCCCAGAAAGTGACTGCTTCCTCCTCAGGATTCTGTGGACAACCTGAAGATGCTGGGCTAACAATATTGCTCACAAGCGCCTCTTGGTGTGATTCTCATTTGGAACTGACAGAGATCATTTGTTTTTAGAAAAGGTATTTATTGAGAAGGAATAGCAGGAGGAGTAATTTCAAAGTAAAACAGACTCCTCAAACTGGGGGCCCATGCTCCCTAAGCTTAAATTTAAAGTACAAAAGTCATGCAGTCCATGTGGAGAGAGCACATATGGAAAGAACACAGATGAGGAAACTGAAGTAAACAGAGGTTAAACGTCTGGTCCAAGGTCACACCACTAATAAGCACCTGATAAATGCTCGTTCTCTATCCCTCTCCCCATCCTTCTGACTAGATTCGGCACTGTACATTCTGTCACCTAGCTGGCTGGATGACTTAATATCACACTTGTTTGTGTCACCCTCCAGCTTGGTTAGAAACTTCACAAAACCAGGGCAAGGTCACATAAGAAGTAAGCAGCAGAGACAGAATTTGAACCCTACTTTTCCTTGGTGCTGTTATGATTTCTTAACAAATGACCAAGACCTTCTGGTTACTAAGGGTTTTGTCTGAATCGTCTTCTTGGATTTGCACAGCTAACCTGTACAGGAAGATAGTTTAGGGATTTTTATTTGACTGAGGAGAGGAGCTCAGGCTCAGAATCTCTTCTAAGGAAGGTCATAGACTGAATAAGTGGTGTTAGACCTTGACTCCAGAACTTTTGGTTCTGGAAGATCTGAAGCCTGGTCTTTCTAATACCCCAAAGAATTTCTGATAGATTATATAACATTTTTTCCCTCTCAATACTTACCTGATTGCACAGGATCATAAGTTCAGAACTGGGAGAGACCTCAGAGGACAATCAGTTTACCCACCCTTCCATACCCTCAACCCCTGCCCTGATTTTACAGGTGTGGAAACTGAGACCCAGATCAATCAAGGCTTCCCCAGGGTCACAGAAGTGGTAAACAGCACAGGTTGCACTTGAACTCAGTCAGATTCTTTGACTCCAGACCTAAGTTTTTGCTATATCTGGCTCAGACCTATAAATTCAAGATGGCCAAAAAGCTTGAAGAAAATTTAAACAAGAGGTAGACGCCAAGAAGAAATTCCATAGTCTCTAATGCTGACGCTAGTAATGCCTTCTGAATGCTTTGATCATAACCATGAGATGATAGCCTTTCCTGGTAAAATCAAAAGCTCCTCTTCTCCTTTCCAGGACTGAGTGGTTGTCTTCACTCTGAGCCTTCTTGGAAGATTCCAAGATTTGAAACATGGTGGTTAACTAGGTTTGATTAGAGGTCTCTCTCTATATTTCTTTAATTGTGGACTTTGGTATATACCACAACAGTGAATACCACAGGAAACACAATAGTTAATTACATGAACAGTGAATTCTTTTTTTTTAAATTTTATTTCATTTTTAATTTATGGAATAAAACAAACATTTCCATAACAGTATAATAAAAAGATGCTTACACATGAAACTGCAAATCTACTATGTATAACTTGCTACTCCTTTTAAATGTACAAGTTAGGTATATACATACACACATATATATATATATATATAATATATCTATCTATTACATAGATAGATATAGAAGTTACCATGAAAATTTCCTTTTTCCCCTTGTTTTTCTCTCTTCCCTTTCCCTCAGGCCCCAGAGATGGTCACCAGGTATGTGTGTGTGTGAACATATATACATGTATGTATATACATGTATATATGTAAAATTATTCTATATACACTTTGATTTATCAGTTCTTTTTCTAGCTGTAGATAGTATCTTTCTTCATATGTCCTTTACAGTTAATTTGGCTGTTTATAATAGTCAAAATTTGTTCAAAGTCATTCTTAAAACAATATTGCCATTACTATATACAACATTCTCTTGGTTCTGCTCATTTTGCTTCATTATTTCATGCATGTCTTTCAATGTTTTTCTAAGATCATTGAGCTCATCATTTGTTATAGCACAATAGTATTCCATCACAATTGTGTATCACATCTTGTTCAGCTACTCCCCAGTTGATAGGCATCCCTGCGATTTCCAGTTCTTTGCCACCACAAAGAGAGCTGCTAAAAACGTTTTATAACATATAGTTTCTTTTCCTTTTTCCCCTAATTATCTTTGGAAATAGACCTAGTAGTGTTATTACTGGGTCAAAGGGTATAGGCAGTTTAATAACTTTGGGCATAATTCCATATTGCGCTCCAAAATGGTTGGATCAGTTCACAAGTCCACCAACAATGAATTAGTGTTCTGATTTTTCTTTTTTTCTTCTCAGTGAATTCTTAACATTTTCTTTTATGAGTTTTTATGCATTTTTCATTCTGTCATTGTTTTAACAGAAAGCTGCCTTTGGAACCAAGAAGGCTTGAGTCCTCCCCCAATCCAGACTCTGGACCAATCATTTAGCCTTTCAATGATTTCAAAAATGAAAAAATTGGGGAAAACTGACCTAGGTGATTTTCCAGGACTGTAACCTGAAGAGAAGGTGCCAGCCTTTATTGGTAGAGAGAGTTTCCCCATTAAACATCTCTATACCAATGAAATGACAGGTCAGGTCCCTATCCATATAACAGGAAATACTACTTGTGGTTGTGGCCATTTATCAGGATTGTGCTGGAGTCCACTCATGCTGGCAAAAACTGAATATTAACTTTTCAATGAGAACCTATTGTTAAATTTTCTATTTTTCCTTTGGAGGGCAATTCGGGTTAAGTGACTTGCCCAAGGTCACACAGCTAGTGTGCGTGTGTGTGTGTATGTGTGTGTGTTAAGTGTCTGAGGCTAGATTTGAACTCAGGTACTCCTGACTGCAGGGCTGGTACTCTATTCACTGAGCCACCTAGCCACCCCCTATTGCTAAATTTTCAGTGAGAGCATTTATACATTGGAAATCAGGGTCTGATTTACTATTTTGTTGATTGTCCAGACTTGAGAAAGTGATGGAGAAACTTTTAATGATGCAAATTAAACTTAAAAGTATGTCACTTACATTTTCCCTTCCAGAGACCTGATTGTTAAACATTTATCAGCACATCCTTGGGTGTAAGGTTGATCTGGGATCCAATTCTATAATGTGCACTAACTCACCATATAAATGACAAAATGCTATAGAAACGTCTATCTTGTTGTTCTTATATTTTACTTTCCTATACCCCAGTCAGAATAGCTTCTGTAAAGAGATCTAGATTTGCAGTCAGAGGACCTGGATTTAAATGCTGACGTAGACAACTAATTATGGTAAAATCATTACCTCTCTCAGTTTCCATATTTATTAAAAGATGGACTTGGACTGATAGGTTCCTTTCAACTCTAAAGCTATAAACCTATGATTCGGCCTGATTTAAAAGAAAATATTCCTTTTAACTTAATTTCTTCAGGTTTCTTATTTTTCTTAAAATGCACTTCTTCCTTTTATGGTCCTTTCCCTTCCTTTCCCTTTTTGCTAGTCTCTCTTGAAAGGTTGTTACAGACATGGGGTGGGGTTGAAACTCATGGCTCCTGCATATTGTTTCATTTCATTTTTCTCTTTTAATGTTTTGGCCTTTTCAAAAATATTAGCCGTGCAAAAGTTGAGGAATTCTCCCTTTTGTATGCTCTCTTGTTCTCCTGGAATTCAAAGTAGGCTTTGTTTGTTTTTCAGAATAAAATTTTGTAGGCTGTTTGTCCATGTGTGGACTGAACTCATGAATTCTTTTCAAACTTGTCTCTTTTCATTTAGAAAACATTCCTACTGTGCATGACCCTAACCACATTTTTTAGCATGATCCCTTCCCCACACACTGACGAGCACTCCCATTTAGAATTGTGTACATGATAATATTTGTAGGGCATCACAAGAGTGTGTGCCTTCAATACAATAAAAAGGGCAAGGAGTCGATCTGAATGTGGAAATGGTCAACTGCTGAACATTAAACCAGCCCACCCAGGTCCCGTACCATACATGAAGAATGATCCAGAATAGAGTGTATTCTAAGATTGCCAAGTCTCTGCTAAGCTCAGGTGCAACTTTTTATATATATTATTTTTTTCTTCAATCATATCAGATGGAACTTTTAAAAAGTCAATTTTAAGTGATTCTTATTTTCACTAAACATCCTCAATGTTTATTTAAATAAATCTGAAATCTTGGTTCCCCCTTTGTTAGCCCCCCCCCCCAGTTACATTGCATTTCCTATGTATATATTTTGTATGGATTTATTTGAGTATGCATAGTTTCTACGCTCCTTGAGAGAAGGGATTTTTGTAACTGGATTTAAAAAAAAATTTTCATTTTTGTTATTGGATTCCTGGCATCAAAGTATATATACATGCTTTATCTTCACCCCATTAAATTACCTATGTTGTCAGATAACTGATCCTTACTTCACAAGCTAATCTGGCCATCACTAAATGTCTAGACAGGACTAGAAGAAGAGTAATTAATGCTCACTCCCCAACCCCCACCCCTACCCCCACCCCCAATTAAGGCTACAACAAGAGACTGTAATTGACTTTTCTTTGTACTTGGTGTTTTCCTGCAGTAGTATGTAAGCACCCAGAGGGCAAAGGATTTTTTTTCTTTGTATCCCCAGAACTCACATACAGTCTGGCACATAGTAGGTATTTGAGAAATATTCACTGCATTTCATATATTCTCTCCCAAGACATTTTTACCAGGAGATTTTGCCTTTATTTGGGGTTTAGATGGCTTTAGGGGACAGTCTTGATTTCATTCTGATTTGTAGGTGTTTGATATAGGTGATGCTCTTTAGTGGGGGGTGGAGGGTGACCTGTAGAATGAATACTTACTTGCATTGGGCGGAAGGTTGGCGGAGAACACTGCTAAGGTCCCTTCCTCTCTCGGAGATTCTCAGATTCACAGACTTTATTCCTGCTGATAAGCGCTACTTTTCTTTTGTTAGGAACTTGGCAATCTTTGAACGTGAGGGTCTTAAAGATGACAATGGGTTCTTAGCAGGTAGTGGCATATGCATGCAGAATCTACCCCCATCCCCACCCCCCCAGGAGAGTCAGCACCTGGGGGTTCCCTTCCTTTTTTGCATATTCAGTTCTTAATGTTTTAATTACTTGGAGGAAAACTACAACCTTGCCCCTATTCTCGTGCTAATCTTGTTTACATCCAGATGGGAAATGTTTGTATAGGTGACTTCTGGCTTGGAGAAGCATTTGCTCAGGAAGAAAAAATCCACGACCATCCTTTCGTCCCAGTATTTACAACTTGAAAGTGAAATCTATTTGGGGAATCTTGCTAAAATATTGCACCACAAGAAATTTCAATAAGCACGTTGAAATGCATTCTAAGGAACCAGACAGAAAGGAAATATGTTACCATAGGTCTGAAACATTCATCTTCCTGGGTGGAAGATGGGGGAATAAAAAGCTTTGGATGATAGATGGTCTGGGAGAGAATCCACATTTATCTGTGGTTTAATGTTTGCCCCAAATGTCTTAATTGTTTTTAAAGTCATGTAAGTAAATAACATTCAGAGGATCCATTGTGTGTTTGCTTGTGAATTCATCTTCCTTAGAAAAAGCCACTTTCACATCTGAAAGTGTTCTTTCCTCGAGTCCTCCCCCATTCTGGCTGGTGAGACCCTCTCCTGGCTAGCTGTGATTTACAGGGTGGACTTGACCAACCTGGAGGGTGTAGAAACTTGAAGCCACCAACTGGCGATTACAGTCATTTAAAGTTAGGAATTCAGCCTGGGAACGGAGCCTGTTGCTGTGCTGGGACAGCCTATGAAACACAGGGCTCTATTTATGAACACGGCATTGGACTGTTGATAGAGAGATTACTGAAAGGATTCTTCCAAATTACTGTTCATTCTCCCAATGAAAAAGAAATCTCGGTGACCTAGGGAAGCCCACTCACCCACAGCATCTCTTGCCGCCCCTAATGGTGATCAAAACCCCTTACTTTTTTGAAATCATTAATTCAGTTTACCAAATATTTATTAAATGCATAAAATACCCTGCTGGAGGTTGAGGGAGAGCATAGTTTAGTTCTATTAACAATGGGCCTTATGTGAATCATAAAAGCAAATCCACTGGCCCCTATAAACTGGCAAAGTCCAGCGACCCAAACACAGCTATTGTCTGACTTGTAGAGCTTTACAAGCCAAGAGAATATTCTCTTTTAAATATTGTAATGCAAGTAAACAACAGCTTGGAGAGATTCCTTCAGAATGGTATGTGGTAGCTTTGAACTGATCTAAGGAACATTCTTTAAGCCCCTACTATGTGCCAGGCACTGGGAATTCAAAGACAAAAACGAAACAAGGCTTGTAATCAAGGAGATAGACAGACAAATCATAGAGATAGGGGAGAGAGGGGGGAAGGAAGGAAGGAAGGAAGGAAGGAAGGAAGGAAGGACGGAAGGAAGGAAGGAAGGCCTGAAGTTGGGAAGACTCATCTTTCTGAGTTCAAATCTGGCTTCAGACACTTACTAGCTATGTGACCCTGAGCAAGTCACTTCACTCTGCCTCAGTTTCCTCATCTGCCAAATGAGCTGGAGAGGGAAATGACAAACATCTTTGTCAAGAAAACTCCACATGAGGTTACACAGAGTTGGATAAGGCTGTAAAATGTCTAGACAACAATACCGACATGCTGTCACTCTGGGCAAATCACTTAACCTCTACCACTACTACTACTACTACTGCTACTACTACTACTACTTCTACTGGCACTACTACTACTTCTACTACCACTACTACTACCACTACCACTACCACTACCACTACCACTACTATTACTACTACTACTACTACTACTACTACTACTACTACTACCACCATCACTACTTTAAGCTCTCTCAAGTCTGAGTTCCCTCATCTATAAACTGAGATAATTTGAGGAAAGCACATAGGAGTGATCTTCAGTCAGGCATAGCTGTAAAAGTGTCCAAGAAGGTACTATTGTCCAACTCAGAAAGTATCTGATTTGGTAATTCACCTATTATAGGTAAGGTATTGTGGCAAATAACAAGGAAGAGGATTTGACCATATAGAGATCATTTAGAATCCTACCTGTACCACTTACTGTATAACATTAAGCCTAGTCACTTAATGGCTCTCAGTTTACCTACGTGTAAAATGGTATAATAGCACTTGTCCTAATAACTTCAAAGGGGTATTTTGAGGACCAGAAGAGATAGTCTATTTCAAAGGACTTTGTAAATTGTGAAGTATTCTCTGTCTTCATTTTTTTAAAAAATCAGGTTAAGTGACTTGCTCAAGGTCACATAGCTAGTAAGTGTCTTGGTCATGATTTGAACTCAGGTCCTTCTGACTCTAGATCTGGTGATCTATCCACTGTACCACTTAGCTTCCCCTGTCCTTATATTTACATATCACATATGCATATGTCTATATGTGAAGAAGAATGAAACTGTGCGTGTGTGTGTGTGTGTGTGTGTGTGAGTGGAATTCAGATTGAAATGATCCTGAGTCAGTTACTCCCACTAGCCTCTCTTCTATTCTTCAGTTTCTCCATTTCTACTCATTCCTTCTTTGCTGGTTACAAACACTCTCAAGTGTCTTCCATCCCTAAAAACTTTTTTCTTAGATTCCATCATTCCTGTAAACTGTCATCCTGTCTTTCTCTTTCATTTCTCAGTCAAGTTTCTTGAAAAAAGTCACCTACACTTAGTGCCTCTAAAATTCCTCCAATGTGGCTTCCAAATTTATCACTGAACAAAAACTGATCCTCCAAAGTCTACAAAAATCTTTTATGATCCCCAGTTTCTAATAGCTTAGTCTGTTTCCTCATTCTTTTTGACCTCTATTCAACTTTTGACAAGGGACATTGTGGATGACAGTTTGTTTTATGATAATGGTCTAATTCTACTATAGGTCATTGACTATTGAAAGTAGAAATTGAGGGCAGGGCCAAGATGGTGGAGTAAAAGCAAGAACTTGCTTGATCTCATCCCAGAATCCTCCAATACCTGTAAAAAAATGACCCTAACAAATTTTAGAACTACAGAACTCACAAAATGACAGAGTGAAACACATCTCCAGCTGAAGACAAAGGGTGTATCACACTGGGCTGGGAGCAGAGCTCAGTCCTTTTTGGGCCATGCTGGCACAGATCAGGCCAAAACAAGCCTCAGGAAGCTGTGGGGTTTCCAGACTTCTCAACCCACAAATACTAAAGAGAAAGTAAAAGGTCAGTGACGAAACCCTGTTGGACCTGGGTGAGAGAAGAGCTCGGTTCTGCCAGGCCCTAGCTCTGGGGCAGTGGAGGTGGTAGTGGCAGCAGTGGTGGTGCGGCAGCACCAGCAACAGTGGCTGCTTCCAGAGCTCCAGGCCTACTGATGGTGGGGGGATCAAGCAGCTGATTAGAGGGCAATTACTCTTGCTCTGCCCTCCTTGGATCTTTTTGAAGTCTTGGGTGGTGGTCTTGGGGTGAGGAGGAGCACTGGCAGGGCAGAGCTTGTGGAGGCTGTGGAGAGGGAATCCTCCTCACAATTCTGAGGCATAAAACAGTGCCTATCGTCACTCACAGACCAAAGAACAGACAGTGGAAGGAGTAAACACATCTTCTTTCATCACCTTAGAAGAACTGAAAATTCACAGGTACCTAGAAGTAGCTCTGACAACAGCTGTGCAAAACCCCAGAAATTTGGGACACAGCCTCTCCACTCTGGAAGCAGAGTTTTACCATGGCAAAGAGCTCAAAAGTCAAGTAATTGGCTAGAAAAATGAGCAAACAGAAGAAAAAAAGTCATACTATAGAATCTTTATTTGGTGGCAAAGATGAACAAATCATACAACCAGAAGACGGCAAAGTCAAAGCTTCTGTGTCAAAAGCCTTCAAGAAAAATATAAACTGGTCACAGGCCATGGAGGAACTCAAGAAGGACTTTGAAAATCAAGTAAGAGAAGTGGAGGAAAAATTGGGAAGAGAAATGAGAGTGATACAAAGAAAAACATTAAGAATGAGTCAACAGCTTGCTAAGGGAGATTCCGCCCCCCCAAAAAAACTGAAGAAAATAACACATTAAGAAATAGACTAACTCAAATGGCAAAAGAGGCCCAGAAAGCCAATGAGGAGAAGAATGTCTTAAAAGCAGAATTGACCAAATGGAAAAGAAGATACAAAAGCTTACTGAAGAAAATAATTCCTTCAAAATTAGATTGGAACAAATGGAAACTAATGACTTTATGAGAAATCAAGATATTATAAAACAGATCCAAAAGAATGAAAAAATAGAAGGCAATGTGAAATATCTCATTGGAAAAACTACTGATCTGGAAAATAGATCCAGGAGAGATAATTTAAAAATTATTGGATTACCTGAAAGCCATATCAAAAAAAGAGCCAAGACGTCATCTTTCAAGAAATTATCAAGGAAAACTGCCCCACTATTCTATTACCAGAGGGTAAAATAGAAATAGAAAGAATACATTGATCACCTCTTGAAAAAGATACCAAAAAGAAAATTCCTAGAAGTGTCATAGCCAAATTTTAGAGTTCCCAAGTCAAAAAGAAAATATTACAAGCAGTCAGGAAGAAATAATTTGAGTTTTGTGGAAACACAATCAGAATAACACAAAATCTAGTAGCTTCTACATTAAAGGATTGAAGGGCTTGGAATATGATATTCCAGAGGTCAAAGGAGCTGGGATTAAAACCAAGAATCACCTACCCAACAAAACTGAGTATAATGTTCCAGGGGAAAATATGGTCATTCAATGAAATAGAGGATTTTTAAGCTTTCTTAATGAAAAGACCAGAGCTGAAGAGAAAATTTGACTTTCAAATACAAGAATAAAGAGAAATCATAAGGAACTTATTAAAGCTGAACTATTCACATTCCTACATGGAAAGACGATATTTGTAACTCATGAGACTTTTGTCAGTATTAGGATAGTTGAAGGGAATATGTATGTGTATGTATATATGTGTGTATGTATACATGTATCTATATATGTATGTATATATAAGTATTTATATGCATGTATGTGTATATATATATGTGTATGTATGTATATATGGACAAAGAGCACAGGGTGAGTTGAATATGAAGGGATGATATCTAAAAAATAAAATTAAGGGGTGACAGAGGAATATATCAGGAGAAGGAGAAAAGGAGAGAAAGAATAGAGTAAATTATCTCACATAAAAGAGGCAAGAGAAGGCAGTTACAATGGAGGGGAAGGGCAAGGAGGTGAAAGGGAATGAATCAACCTTACTGTTATTGGATTTGGCATAAGGAGGGAATAACATACACATTCAATTGAGTATTTTACCCCACAGTAAAATAGAGAGGAAGGTTATAAGGGGATGTGTGTGATAGAAGGTAGGGCAGATTAGGGGAGGAGATAGAAAAAGGAGAGGATCAAAGGAGGAAACAGAATAAATGGGGGGTGGGACAGGATGGAGGGAAATATAGTTAGTCTTTCATAATATGACTACTATGGAAATATTTTGCATAATTATGCTTGTATAACCTATATTGAATTGCTTGTCTTCTAAGTGGGGGTGGGTAGGATGAGGAGGAAGGAAGGGGATCTGGAACTCAATGTTTTAAAAACAAATATTAAAATCATTGTTTTTACATGCAACTGCAAAATAAGATATGCAGACAATGGGGTATAGAAATCCATCTTGCCCTATGAGAAAATAAAGAGTAAGGGAGTAAGGGGGGAGAATAGGGAGGATAGAAGAGAGGGCAGACTGGGGGAATGGGTAATCAGTATGCTCACCATCTTGGGGTGGGGGTAAGGGAAGAGATGGAGGGAAAATGTGGAACTCAAAATCTTGTGGAAATGAATGTTGAAAACTAAAAATAAGTAAATAAATTTGGGGGAAAAGTTTAAAAAATGTAGGAATCCTCTGATCTACAGTAAAAGCCATCAGGTTTTGCTTTCCTAGATGTGAAATTTTTATACCCTGAATTGATATGTTGCATAATTTCTGTGCTTAATCCATATCAATTATTAAGTCAGTTGGTCCTCAATTTGCTGTCACAAAGTGCTATTTCTGCAAGCAAATCTATATAATTTAGCCATTTCTTCAGTGCTTCTTTGATGACCATTGTGTGGGCTGAGATCATATGGATATCACCCATGGAAAGCTTTTTGATTCCATTCCTGGATCTTAGCTATTTGATGGGTTCCCTCTACAAGTAAGCTGTATGGATTACATCTGAAAGATTTAATGGTGTGTACCTGTTTTCAGCCTTCATTTTTTGTTCAGTAAAATATTCCAAAATATTTCTGTTTATTTTTGACCAATCACTCATGTGCTTTAGAAATGTCTATTAATTATTTTCCTCCTTTTTTTGTGAGGACATTTTATTATTATTACAGAACAGTCAGAAAAGGTAAGACATGGTAAGAAATAGGTGGGGGGGTGTTATAGTCAAAATCGCATTAGATTTGGAGACAGCATGGCTTTTGAACCCATGTGGCTACTTATTTAATGCATGTGTGTGTGTGTGTGTGTGTGTGTGTGTGTGTGTCCTTGAGAATTCTGGGTTCTAGTTTTCTTTTTTTTTTGGAGGGGGCAGGGCAGTTGGGGTTAAGTGACTTGCCCAAGATCACATGGCTAGTAAGTGCTAAGTGCCCGAGGCTGGATTTGAACTCAGATTCTCCTGACTCCAGGGCTGGTGCTCTATTCACTGTGCCACCTAGCCAAGTCTTCTAAAAAATAAAATAAAAGTAGAGGATTGCAATAGATTTATCTCTGACCTCCTTTCTTCCTCTAAACCCCGTGATTCTATGAACACAGAGAAGAAAATGTTGCGAGTACCATGGGAGGTTTCAGAAAAGTGAAGCCAAAGCACCATGGGAACCCAGAGGAGGGAGAGATCCCTTTCACCTCAGGGAGAGCAAAGAGGGCTTCAAGGAAGATGCAGTAGAATATGGACTGGGTCTGAGATAATGAATAGAATTTTGACACAAAGAGAGATGTGGCGATAAATGTTTTAACAACCAATAAATGTTTAACATTTTTTGGAAAAAAAATGTACACAGGAGGCACTATTCAGTTTAGCCTGCATTATTAACATTTTGTCCATCACTTTCTAGAGTCTTGACAAATAACAAAACCATAAATCAAGTCCTGATTTTGTAGCGTTGCTGATTTCTGAGGTGTAAATGCTCATACTGAAAATTTAATAATTATCTCTCAAACTGACTCTTGCACTTCTAGGTAAAGGCAGAGAAAGGGCATTCTTGGTGGAAAGGATCATGGATTGTTTGAGCTTGAATGCACTGTAGTGTGGAAATAGGGGATAAGACTGGAAAGACTGGTTAGAGTCAGAGTATGGAGAGCCTTGAATGCCAGGGTAAGGCACCTGCTCTTTGTTTATTAATAGTGTGAATCCTGTCCAGGAATTCTGTCATGATCAGCACTCTATGTGAGGAAGAGCAGGGTGAAGAATGATTGGAGGAAGGACACCAAAGTCCTGGAGTCCTGTGAGGAGGTAATTGCAATGGGATAGACAAGGCTGAATAGCAACAGCACAAAGGGGACAAGGCCCCTACCTGGGGGTTCTTCGCCTTTTTTGTGTCATGGATCCCTTTGGCAGCCTGGTGAAGCCTTTATACCCTTTTTCAGAAGAATAGTATTAACTACATACATAGAATGATCAAGGAGACCAATTAAATTGAAACACAATTTGTAAGATGTTAAAAAAAACACCACAAATTCGCGGTGCCTAGGTCAAGAAACCCCACTATCAATGATAGACTGCAGGCCTCTGAGCCAGGAGCACCACTGTCCACCCTCACCTTTTGATGCTTACTGTTGGCATTACTCTGGGTAAGTCACATGCCCCAGGATAGCTCTCTAGGATTTATTGCTTAGTCTTAAGATGGTTGTGATCAACAGGACTGCATTACTGGAAGGAGTTCTCATGTCTGGAATCCCCTATTCCGATGAAATAATAGATTGTTCATGAGTCCATAGACAAGAAATGAAGCAGACTGAATTACAGGGGTGCTGAGATATCTCTAAGCACATTCAAGGAGGAATGAGCATTCTTTCTGTGTATACGTATATATGACTGTAGTTATGTCTTGGTCTCTTTCTCTCCTTATAATTACTTTCCATTTTCCTTTCAATTTTCTTAGATGTAGGCCCCCCCCACGTTGAATGCGAATTCTGTAAGATCAAATGAGTCAACATATCAATCTTTTTTCAAACCTTAAAGTGACGTATGAATGCTAGATATGATGATGATGAAGATGATGATGATGACGAAGAAGATGATGAAGAAGATGATGATGGTGATGAAGATAATGATGATGATGGTGGTGATGATGAAGATGAGTAGGGACTAGCTCAATTTTTCTGTTTTTATCCCCAGTGATTATCACATATTTAGTGTTTAACAAATTTTTCAAAATTCATTCATTCTTTCTAACACTAAGAACTGATATCTAATCACTCTTTAAGGTTTACAAGGCACTTTATAAATATCATCTCATTTTATCCCCACAATACCTAATACCACCAAACTTGGGAGTTAGGTATTATTATAATCACAATTTTACATATAGGGAAACTGAGGCAGGCAGTAGTTAAGTAGCTTCCCTAGGGAATGTCAGAGGCTCGATTTGAACCAAGGTCTTTATATCTTCAGACCAATTGTTCAACCTGTTGCACTACATGACTGTCTAACAGAGCTAAAGACCACCCCACCTTGAAGTGACATGGACCATATCAGTAGAGGGTGTCAAGGAAAGGATGGATGTCCAGTTGTCAGATATACTGGAGAGGGGAGATTCTTACTCAGGTAGAAATTGGACTATTGGGGCCTTGAGGTCTTTTCCAAGGCTGAGATCATGCTTGTCATTCATTCATTCATTCATTCATTCATTCACTCATTCATTTATTCACTCATTCATTCATTCACTCATTCACTTACCCAGAACTCAGCAAGTTTCCATTATGTGCCCAGTATTCACATGCTAGGATTAGATATGCTTTCCCATGGCATCTGTATTTACTTTTTTTTTTTAGAAGTCCCCTATTTGACCAGGCCTAGTTCTTGTAACTTATGTCTTTGGTTCTTAGAGGACAGCCCCATTCAAATGCATGACATTTCTGTCCAGCTGATGAGAAAGAAATCCTGTTTGAATCACAAGTGAGCACGAGCTTGTTTCTCTCGGTGTGGTCCATTCCACACTCCAGATCTTCAATCAGATATGATTGTCAGGAATCCCTTGGGGGTTGTCCAAGACTGAAATAACCAGGATGTTATGTGGTGGCTTTGGAATCCACGGACAGAGGTCTGGAAGGAATTACACCGAGCTTCAGCTACTCCTGCTTGCATTCTCCTTTCTAAGGCTTTCTCATTTGTTCAGTTCATCAGGCATCAGGGCATGGAGTGGCTCAGGATCTTCCAACTCTAGTCTTAGCTGACACTGGCTGCCATCTTTTCCTAAGAGAAATAATAATAGTGAGCATTAATATAGCACTTACTGGATGCTAGTCATTGTGCTAAAGCATTGCACATTTATTATCCCATTTGATCATTGCAACACCTCTGGGAGGTAGGTTCTATTATACCTATTGTGCAGATGAAGAAACCAAGGCAGGCAGAAGTTAAATGACTTGCCCAGGATCACGCGGGTGGTTAGTGTCAGAGGCGGGATTTGAATTCAGTCTTTCCTGACTGCAGACTCAGAGCTCTACTCATCGCACCACTTAACTGCTTTGTGTATGTAAGAAGGAGTCACTAATATCTTTTCCCCTCAGAAACTCTAGCTGTGTGGCCTTGGACCAGTCACTTTAACCATGGGTACCCTCAGTTTCCTCATCTGTAAAGTGGGAATAATAATAATAGTACTATCTCCTTTCCAGGATTGTTGTGAGAATTAAATATCATCCCATCCATAGAGCACTTTGCAAACCTCAAAGGTGACAGAAATATTATTATTCCCCATCTCTATAGAGAAGAAGGAGCTGGGCTTCATTACCAGTCCTCTGGGATGGAGTTTTGTCATTATCCAGTTAATTCACTGGTTGGAGTCCTCCCCTTCTATTTTTTGGGTATTCATTGTATCTTCTTCCCCTGGCTCTGCTTCCATCACCCACGTCTCCCCACATTTTTCAGAAGCCCTCAATTTCTGTTTCTTATGGGGCAGACACTCTCCATGATAGCCCCATTCCATCAACTTCTTCAGGCATTCTCTAGGCTCAGAGCATTGTCCTGTGATGTTTTGGTCACATATTCAAAAGAAACTGTCAAGAAATACATTCTGACTAGACCTGTGATTTCCTGGGTGTAGGGAGCTATTGGTCCGGAACTTCCCCCTCTCAGAGCAGACCAGTGCCTTCTGTGAACCTTAGAGACATAGAGAGATATTTGCAACATTGAGAGGCTGAAGGACTTGCTGAGGGATACATGGTAGCATTTGTAGGAAGCAGCATTTCAATGCGGATCTTCCTGGCACTTTGGCTTGATGCCCATTTTTAAATTGATGAGAAGTTTTTGGTGCTAGCAATAGAGATCATAGGATCAAAGGTTTCGAACTGGAGGAGACCCTCTAGTCCATTTCCTCCCATTTTACAGATGAGGAAACAGGCACGAGGAGACTGTGGTTTGCCTTGGGTTATGCAGGGAGTAAGAGACAGAACTAGGATTCAAACCCAAGTTATCTGATTCCAAACCCATGATATTTCCTCCAGTCTAGTGCCTCCAATCTTCCTCTCTAAAATATTAAGTAGGAAATTCTCTATAAATACCAATGGGCTATAATTTTTTGATATTACTATAGGAGTAATGCCCTCTGGTCACCTTTGTCCTGAGGCATTTAATCCCTGCCCCCAGACTTACCAGACCAACACATACAGATTCTTTCATCATATTTCAAGATTAAAACCGTTATACACACAAATGTATATATAAGTATTTTTATGTACAATCACTAAGGAAATTTGTTTTGCTTGACCATGTTGTAGTCATTTCAGTTATTTGTGACTCTTTGTGACCCCATTTGGGGTTTTCATGACA
>CM053593.1:11852670-11870218 GCA_028646575.1 Pseudocheirus occidentalis
AGTAGTAGTAATAGCAGTAGTAGTAGTTAGTAGTAGTAGTAGTAATAATAGTAGTAGTAATTAGCAGTAGTAGTAATAGTAGTAGTAAATAGTAGTAGTTAGCAGTAGTAATAATAGAAGTAGTAGTAGTAATTAGTAGTAGTAGTAATAGTAGTAGTTAGTAGTACTTAGTAGTAGTAGTAGTAATAGCAGTAGTAGTAAGTAGTACTTAGTAATAGTAGTAATAGTAGTAGTAGTAGTAATAGTAGTAGTAGTAGTAGTAGTTAGTAGTAGTAGTAGCAGTAGTAGTAGTTGTTGGTGTCATGGTCATGGTTTTCGTCTCATTCTCCATACCGAGTTCACCACCTTCTCAGGAGACAGGCAGAATGCTTCATCATCAGACCTCTGAAATCATGGTTGGTCATTGCGTTAATCAGTTCTTAAGCATCTCAAAGTTTGTTTTCACAGTGTTGTTTTATAGTATTCATCGATCTCCTGGTTCTGCTCACTTCACTTTGCATCAGTTCATACAAGTCTTCCCAGGATTCACTGAATCCAAAGGAACCACATTTTCTCATTTCTTCTTTTGGATTGAAATGGGTCAGTAAACTTATGAAAAGTTCAGGTCTTTTTGTTGTTCTTTCAATTTATATTGTTATAATCAATGTGAATATTGTTTTACTGATTCCTCTAACTTCAATTTTTGGAGTTTGTTTTTTAAACATAAAATAACAAATGAATATAAAAAGAAAACAAACCAGGTGTGTAACCGGAACAACTTAGAAACATGAAAGAGAGACATCACTATTCATAAAGTTGGTGTGAACGACCCGCTGGCCGAAGACTGAGCTGTTTTTCCCATTGTGGGGGATGTGTTGATTGTGACCAGGCTTCCTTTTCGTTGGTGACTTTGAGCTGGCTGGCTTGGGGTTTGGTCTGACAGCAGAAAAAGACCCCAATTTTTATTGGCGTTTCATTGCTATGTTCACTTTCTTTACTCATTTCTCTTACCATCCTCTGTTCTTTCTTCCTTGTGATTTCTGTCCTTTACTTCCCAATCCTCCTTTGAATCTCCCCGAGTGGTCAGGAAATAGTTGAAGAGGTTCTCCCCCTTTTAAAAAATCTCACAGATTTCAATTCCGGGGCTCCCCATGAACTACCTCTTCTTGCCTGTTTTTCACAAGAACCCCATGAGTCAGAGAGGGCGAGTATAATTCCTTGTCCTCTTAAAGCTGGCCTTGGCCCAGTAGAATGATACTCTCCTGCAACTGATTATTTTCTCATGGAAATTCAGGTACACTGGACATTTTAGGCCAGTTTTGACTATATCTCTGTATCCCTCTGAAGAAGAAAAAAAGTAAGTACTTATATAGTGCCAGGCACTATGCCAAACTGGTTTTTTTCCCCTACAAATATCATCTCATTCAATCCTCATATCAACCAGGAAGGTGGGTACTGTTCTAATTCCCATTTTACAGTTAAGAAAACTGAGACAGAGATTAAGTGACTTGTCCAGGGTCACTTGGCTAGTAAGTATTTGAGGACAGATTTGAACTCAGTCTTCCTGACACCAGGCTCAACACTCTACCCACTGTGCTACCAGCTACCTCCAAGAAAAGATGGGTAGTCGCTGGTGGAAATCTCATTACCTGGGCTGCCATGGGGAAGCATCACTTTTCATTACTTTGAGAGACCCTGTCCAAAATGAATCTTTGAACAAAGGTATCTCCAGCGCTGTGTTTACAAAGGATTATTTTTGATCAAAATCAAAATTTTATTATTCACCCTTTACATGAATACATAGTTATACATCCAAATTTGCCTTTAAGTTGGTTTCTTTAGCCACCAGTTTCTTTTTTTTTTTTCAATAGTTGCAATCAATTTATTAAAAGAGATGACTGGTTAGGCATCTGCAATGGTGACTTCAGCTTCTACACCTGGTTCAATGCTGATAGAAGTGATCTGTTTAACAATTTCAGAAGGACTGTGCACATCAATAAGGCGTTTGTGGATTCTCATCTGGAACCGACCCCAAGTCTTTGAACCTTCACCGCAAGGAGTTTTTCTAGTTGTAATTCGAAGTGTCTTGGTGGGCATTCGAACAGGTCCCTTCACTTTCAAGTTCTTCTCTTTGGATCCTCTAATCAGGTCAGCACACACTTTCTCGAGTGATTTCGCGTTGTGGCTGGTCAGGGTGATTCGGCTGCGGTGAATGGCCACTTCGGGCTCCACAAGGGTCTGGCCGGTGTCCTTGAATGCCATGGCGGCGCAGCGGCTTCCCGACCGACTTATTCCTCGGTGAGAGTGAACAGCGGTGAGTCAGGAGGAGAGGCAGAGTCTGCCGACTCGAAACGGCCACAGCAGCGATACCTTCACCAAAGAGGAAAAACTAGCCACCAGTTTCGAAAGAAAAAAAAACTCACACGGCCTGAATGTTTATATTTCTGTGAAAGGTCAAAAGATATTTAAAAAAATTAAATTAATTTTTTTGACAAACAAAAATCTATTTTTCCCTTTCCTACTTCCCCTCCCCTCGCTGAAAAAGAAAAACAAAACCCCAAACTTATAATAAATATGTGTAATTAGGAAAAGCAAATTCCCTAATTGTCCATGTCCAAAAAATCATGTTCCCTTATATTCCCTGGGTCTATCACCTCGTTAGTAGGAGGTAAGTAACAGGCGTCATCCTCAGACCTTGGCCGTGGAGGTCGGTCATTGCATCCATTAGAGCTCCGAAGTCACAAAGAAGATTCTCAAGCAGCATTTCTTTAGGAAAGAGCTTTGTATTCTTTCTCGCTTCATACGCCGCACACAGTAAGGAGCTGCGACTGTGTCGGAGCGGGAGGCGCTTAGACGTCGGACTTCCCTTCGCCAGTGTGGATGGCGTGACCTTTATGGCTTTAATAGATCATTAGGTCATAGCTTAAGAGCCATAAAGAACGCTCATCTTGTAGAAGATAAGGGTTAGAGGTGGTGGTTATTTAGGTAGGGATTCAAAGCCAGCCCCTCTGATTCTAGATTTAATGCTCTTTCCACAGTACCATTCTGCAGCGAGGGAGTTGGCTGAGACTTTGACTTGAGTGAGGAAGGGCTGTGCAAAGTCACCAGCCTCACTTTCTCCTCCAGAGCCATTTGGGCCCAGTGCCCAAGATGGCCCAGGATGTAGTGGGAGACCTTGGTCCTTTTAAGCTAAGGCCTTTTCTGCTTCTCACTTTGAGTGAAGCAACACCCATTCAGTGAAAAGGCCTCTTTAGGAAGTGAATCAAGGGATGGCCCCTTTAATCAAAAATTTAAAAAATCACACTGGAAGGGCAAGACTACTGTCAAGAATACTTCCATCCTCTGAGTCACCTTGGCTTGCAACCTAGGTGTCTTCAACTTCTGACTCTCATTCCAACCCCCAATCTAATTTGTTGCCAACGTATAACATACAACTTCTCTTATATATGCCCCCTTCTGTCCTCTGACACTGTTGCTCCCATAGTGCAAGTTCTTATCACCTCACTTCTAGACTACTGAAATAGCCTACTGGTTGTGACCTCCCTCCCTTGACTCTCTCTCCACTCAGCTCTCAAAGTGATCTTTCTAAAGCACAGGTGTGACTGTGTTACTGCCTTACTCAACATACACCAGAGGCTCCCTGTTGCCTCCAGAAACAAATAGAAAATTCTCTGGCATTTGAAGCCCTGTATGACCTGGCCCCTTCTACCTTGTTTTCCTACATCTTACTCCCTTCCACATATTCTGTGATTCAATGAGACTGGCCTTTGCCTTGTCCTCTGAACCATGACATTCTATCTTTGAAAACTGACTATGCCCCAGGCCTAGAATTTTTCTCTCTTCTCATCTTCACTTTCTGGCTTCCTTGACTTTCTTCAAGTCCCAGAGGAAATCTCACCTGAGATAGGAACCCTTTCTCAGTCTCTCTTAATGCTGGTGTTTCCCCTCTGACATTGTCTCTAATTTGTCCTGTTTATACCTTTCTGCCTCTATCTTTTCTCCCCATCACACTGTGAGCTCTTTTAGAGCAGGGATTTTTCCCCCCCTTATTTGTATTTCTACAATTTAGCACATTGATTGGCATGTGGTAGGTGCTTAAGAAATGCTTCTTGACTTGACTTGACAAAACCTAGGAAGGTCTTCTGTTCCTCAGATGGTAAGCATTTGGTAGAGGTTATACAAGTTCTATCATGAAAAATATATTTCCATATTCGTCATGTTGCAAAAGAAGAAACAGGCCAAAGAAAAAAAGCATGAAAAAAGGTGAAGAACAGTATTCTTTGATCTACATTCAGACTCCATCAGTTTTTTCTCTGTAAGTAGACAGCATTTTTTTTTTCATAAATCCTTCAGAGTTGTTTTGAGTTGTTGTATTGCTGAGAATAGCTAAGTCATTCACAGTTGATCATCATACAATGTTGCTGTTACTGTGTACTACAATGTTCTCCTGGTTCTGCTCACTTCACTTTGCATCAGTTCATTTAAGTCTTTCTGGGTTTTTCTGAAAGCATCCTCCTCATAATTTCTTATAGGACAATAGCATTCCAGGTACTTTATTAAATGACTGTGACTGATCAGTCTTTCTGAACAGTTTATCTAAAAGCCCATCAGATCAAAGAATAATAATATAAGTGGAGAATGTCTAGAGCACAAACCAGTCTTGATACTTGAGGGAGAGGCAATATAAGGTTTGTTTCTGCAGAACTTTTGTAATAATTTGTTTTGATTTCAAGATGGCTGATGATGTACATGCCCAGGGATCAGGGTTTTTAAAGAATCTGACACTTGTGCTGTAAGAAAACAAATATTCATAAATAACATCTTGATCACATGATTAAACAGCTGATGGGATATGATTACAGGGTAATAGAAGGGAATGAAGGAGTTGCCTTGATGCAGTTCACAGAATGCAAATGAAGGTATTTGTATGCATTCGATTACTGGGAATCGACTTGTGCTCAAATGTTAACTGCTGTAGCAGTTTGGAAACAATTTGATGATGGGTTAAGGAACTACAAGAACATGTTGTGCCTAGTCAGATGTGGTCCTAGTTTGATGTAATCAGGTCGTGAACACCAAATCAATGTATTGCATGATCATGATGGTTTTGAGTAGCTATGGAAACAAACCCATGATGCTTCAAGCACACACATGCTGGTTGTCACAAAGAAAAAACATGCGATTATTTATTGCTTAAGGCACCATTAAAGAATTGTTAGTATGAACCCTTTGGATCATTGTCATGAGTGCAATGGTTTCCTATTATCCTTGCAATCAAAGGCAAAGTCTTCAGTTTGGTTTTTATAACCCTCCACAAACTAACTCCTTCCTGCCTTTCCAGTCTTCTTACACTTTACCTTTTATAATATTTTATTTTTCCCAATTATGTGTAAAAACAATTTTTACATTTTAAAACTATTTTGTGTTCCAAATTCTCTCTTCCCTCCCCTTTCCCCACCCCCTCATTGAGAAGGGAAGCAATTTGACATCATTTATACAAGTTCTTGCACTTTACTTACCTCACACTGTACCATCTGGCTACGCTGGTCTGCTTGCTGTTTCTTACATGTGACATTTCATCTTCTGATCCTGTCTTTGTCATGTCTGTTCCCTAAGCCTGGGATTCTTTCCCATCCCACATCAGCCTCTTATTATCCTTGACTTCCTGCAAAACTCTGCTCAGATCTCATTTTCTGCAAGGTGCCTTTCCCAAATGTTCTATTCTACCTCTGCCTCTGTCCCAGTGTTTTCCCTATAATATTTCCAATTTACCTTGTCTGTATCTTATTTGAACATAGATATTTGCATGTTACCTCTTCCATTAGAGTGGGAACTCCTTGAGGGCAGGGTCTTGTTTTTGCCTGTTTTTGTATTCCCAGTGCTTAGCAAACTACCCGGCCCACAGGAAGCGTTAATATTTGTTGACTAAATTTTGATCAGCTGTGGCTGCTTAACAAATATGTGGGGCCTGAGGTGACAGTATTTCATACCATCTCTTCCTGACTTGTCCAATGCTCTTTGACCCCTGCTCAGCTCATCCAGTTGCTTGGGTGACTGACTCCTCTATAAAGCCCCTTACAGATGGCAAATGTTTTATGTTTTCTAGAAAATGACCATTATCGATGGAGCCATTTCTCATACTCTTTTTAAAGTCTTGCTTGTTCTTTCCTCCTAGATGAGGAGAAAGAAGAAAGAAAAAGAAACTCACAGGACCATAAAAAACCTGACCCAAACCAAAGCAAAACAGGAGCATTTGGGAAAGTGCAGAGTTGTCGAAAATGTGAATCAAGGGAACACAATGAGTAATTTTGAACCTTCTGGGTGTAGAATGTTTTAAAAATGTAGGATATTTTTTGTCTGTAGTCATATCAACAGATCAACAATCATTTATTCAGCACCCACAATGCATCAGGTACAGGTACAGCCCCAGCTGTGCTAGAGCCTGGGAGATACAAAGAGAGTGAATTAAATAATCTTTACTTTCAAGTACTGTGCAATCTTATGAGGAGGACAACCACCATTCATAGAGGTATAAATGCTTGTGAAGTAGTTTGGGAGGGGAGTACACTGACAGCTGGGAATATCAGGAAAGATTACAGGGACCAGGTTGTGCTGGAGCTCTGTTCTGCTACCAGGCAGCAACAGACCTAGGACAAAACCCTGTTTGATTATAAGGATGGCACCCATGCATCAGTTTAACAGGGATTTAAATGATAATTCTATTCATTTACCCAAGCCAATTGCAGCTATATTAGAAGCAGAGAAACTCCCCCAAATATTTTATCTAGGCAGCATTGTCCATGAGAAGGTTCTTTTGTCATTACATTGGGGTCTCTGCTAGGAACTCTCCAGGGGGGACTTCAAAAACCTTTTAGGGGGAGGGAGAGAGTGGTTAGGGCTGTCAGTAGGGCTTGCCTTTGACTGGTTGGTGTGGGATAGGGGTGGAGTGGGAAAGGAAATGAGCCAGAAGTAGGAAGGGAAAGAAAAAAAGCAACTGGGAAAAAAATTTTTTAAGGGAAAGAAGGAAGAAGAGAATGAAAGAAGAAAAGAGAGTCACTTAAAGAGAGGAATGATAGAATGTATTGGATCTCTGGGGGGAAAGACATACACATAAATACGTACATATACACACATATATACATATATAACACATTTATATACACACATATACACATATATAGACACATATATGTATCTGTGTGTGTGTGTATATATATATGTATATATATATGTGTGTGTATGTATATATGTATTTTCTTTCTTTTGAAGTTTGTAGACCAGTCTTTAATGAAGCTGACAAAATTTTGATTGGCCTGTCTTGTCCTCCCATATCACATCCTCACCGTAGCCAGCCCCTCCATTTCCCAGTAACCTACCCATCAGAGACGTCCTCTTTAGTCTAACGATCCCGAATTTCAGACAAAGGTAACTGCCACCTTTTGTTTCAGCCCATGCTTTTATTTTTCAAATACCAGAGCTGACCCCTGAACTCAATCTGCACTTGCCTATTGATGCATAAATATCTATAATATCACAGTAAATTAAATTCCAATTTTAAAGGGTTTCTATTTAACAATCTGTCAGAACTTTCCACTGACCGGTTGATTTCTGGTCTCCTCTGTCCACTGACAGGTTTATCTCAATATAGCTTGATTAATGAAACCCTTGATTTGGGGGTAAGCACATGTCCAATCAGCGTCCTCCCTTAATGCTTGCTTAGGGAACATTGTGGTCTGGCTGTGGGGCTTCCCCAAACTTCTAAGGGTTGCACCAGGACACAGACTGAAATTAACAGGCTGGGACTCTGGGGTTCTGCCAGGATGGGTGACATTATCATGCTGGTTTCAGCTCAGTAGCAAAGCTTTCTAAAGTCAGAGGGGCTGGGGCCAAACCAGCCTCTAACCTTTGGGGTTTAGAAAAACGTTTCAGAGTTAGGACAAACAAACAGCAATTGGTTTTCCTTTTAATGGCCAGCCACGCATGGGGAAGGGGCGTGGCAGCAAGCTCCCCCAGGAGCAGAGGAATTGTCAAGTGCCTAGTGAAAGGAGGGGCAAGAGAAAAAGAGAGGGGGACAACATATGGGAGGAGGCTCTTCATGAAGCCAAAGGGCTGTGTGCTAATAGCTCTTTAGGAAACGTAATTTATTTTATTAACAGATACCCTGCAAGCCGCCGTATAGGAAAATGGGAGCGCACAACTGTGCTGTATGTCATTCCTGACAAGTATTCACACTGGGGACCGACTCTCATGTTGTAGCATCTCCTTGTGGTCCCACCTGCCAGGAAAATACTTGGAAAACAGAGCATCCTGCGTTGGACCAGGTCCCGATGTGGCCCAGTCCTACCATTTTGGTTGCAGCTTAAATGTTTTTAGTTCAACTGCTGAAGCTGCACACGGATCAACAAATGATCAGCGAACAGCAACATAAACAACAAATGAACAAATCAACAGCCCAGAATCTTCCAGGTGCTTGTGGGGTTGGCGCTATTTGGGGAGCTGCCCTCCCTTCGAGTTTTCCATTTCAGTTTCCAAGCGAACAATGCTTGGACAAGGACAGCAAGCTCCATTGTAGTGATGAATTTGGCCTCTGGAGTCCTTCTGGTGCCTGGGAACAGCCAGGTTTTTGCCTGCCTTAAATTGTCTTGTTTTTTTCTTTTTTAGTTTGTGGTTTCAGGCTACCAGAAATTCACACTGGAGTTCTTCATAGTGTCTGGCTGGGTTTTTGACTTTGTTTTTGTGTCTTTTTTTAAAAACAGAAATGGCAAGGTCAAGGGTAGGGTTAAAAATAAAAGATAATAAAAATAAACTGGCCATTTTGCTGATAAAAAAGATTATTATGAAAATTAGCAGTCCTAATTAAGACTTGTGAAGTTTCAAGGGGGCAGGGACCTCCACCCCAAAGATTTATGAATTTGTTTTACTTACCTGGTAATCTTATGAACACCACCAATAATTTGCTTACTTCAATTATGACCTGTTATCATAATACATATGTTTATATGTAATCTGAGCCAGAGATCCTTTGAAACATTTCCCCCTGTACAGATGAAATAAAATTAGTGACAACATAAAAAGCCATAGGATTTTTTTTTAAGATACGGCTCTCTCAATTTTTATAATCACTTGAACTTTAATTAGACTCAATAAAATCACAGCAAAGACCTAAAATAAAATCAAAATAAGCTGTCTCTGTTTTTTCACTGTGCAGATGCCCCTTAAGAATATCTGTGCACTCAAGTAAGTAGTTGGGGGATTAGTTTAATCTAAAGTGATGCTGGTAATCAATTAATCAAATATTGTTCAATAACATAGTTAAGCACCAATATGGACTTTCCATTCTATTAAAAATGGATACAGACGTTGCGTTTTTCTTGGTTAAAATATTCCTTTGTGAGAAAATACCCCAAACCCTTAATGAGATGCTGGGTGAAATATTGTTACTATTCTTCAGTGTGTTTCTGACTTTTTTTAGGGCTTATTTCACACCATGCTTTTTAACCTTCAACAACAAATATTGTTGTACCATGAAGACAGCAAATCCAAACAATTACATATGTAGTCCAAAGGCATACACAAGAAAATCAATATTTGACATCTTTGCAACTCCCTCCTTACAGGCTCGCTCAATAGCGCTCATTCATTACACACTTATATCTCTTTCAGAGTCGCCTTTGTCACTAGAAACCCATTTTGTTCCCTCCTTTGACTTCCACATAACTTCTTTGCCCTGTACTTTTACAGATGCCTTCTGGCTATAAATACTAATGAAATCTCTTTGCTTAATTCAATTTTGCTGGTACACTTACAGTTATGACCTAACTTTCCCACGAGAGAGAGACTGATTGAACATTCCAGTACCTTATGGATGGGAGCAAACACTCTACGGAACTGGACTGACAATTTCCATAATTATAGAATTCACAGCCTAATGACCTTAAAAAACAATAAAAAGATCTCTTGTTAATTCCATTTCTGTTACTGACATTCAAGATATTTCATTTTTCACAGGACAACAAATTTACTTTTTTATTTTCCAAAGAGCAGTCCATCCTTTCCCCCAGATTAAATTTTCTGAATATTGAAGGATTCCATTGAATATTTAGCATTTCTTTGTCTTTTAAAAGTTAGAATATTTATGATCCTTAGAATGCTTTTGACTGATTTATAGCAATCAATTATAAGAGTGCGTTTTCAAATAGCCCTTTTAAAAATGAAGAATAGAATAATTAAAAAGATCACAAGTCCTCCCTTGCATATAATTATTTCATCATTGCATTACAGTGCAGAAATTGTTTTTGCTGACTGTGAATAATTTTAATTGAGCAAGATCCATGTTAATATACGATAGTGAGCAGTTCTTCCTAAGAAATAAGATCACTAATTGCCTAAATTTTTATTCAGTACAGCGAGTCTTACGAGTCACATTGCAATATAAGACTGATCATTGAGCAGAGTGGCTACAAAACCTTTTTGGTGGAAATATATTCTAAAAGCATAACCTGCCTGTACAGCTAATTTATTCCTTCAACAGGTTATTGCTTTATTAAACATTTGTTTGGTTGACAATTCATTATCTATTCACAGCAAAAGCTGTGTTAATGAAACATTAACATTGAGGATTAAAGCTACAACAGTTACGGCATTCACGATTCTTCCTAAATAGGAAAATTCTCATTGCCGAAATAGGTACCCAGGAAGGGGAGTGTTTGTTAGTAAACACGGACTGTACATTGGCAAATGAGAACTATCTGAACTGGAACTGCTATGGGACTGTTATTAAGTGAAATTCAATTACATCTTAATCATAGCCATTTCCTTGAAAAACTGTAACATCAATCATAGCTATATTATGGAATGACTGTGATAAGTAAGATATTATATCCTCAATACATGTTTTCTATAAATACACTGTATTTTTAACAGTATTTATTTCGATGTGAAGAAAGCATATGATAAAAAAGTTAATCACTGATACTTTTGTAATGCCCACCTGCTTATGTTGATTAGGAGTATTTTAGGATTTCCATATACTATTTAGTATATGATGAGCTCCTGGTCGGTCTCCAGAATTCAGAATCAAATGTAGTATTTAAATGTGAAAACAAAATATTGAAAACTTAGTGCCATTTATTGATTATAATTCATTATTAATAAATTGATTGGAGCTCAGGATTATTTCATACTGAGGCCACAAAATTTTTATTTCTTTTATTTCCACTGAAAATATGCCTCACCCTCTAACAAAGTTAATGCTTATATCACCTTATTGATTGACCTGGCTTTCAGCTATCTGTATCTGTATATTGAAAATGTGTCTCTTTTCCTTTCACTTTGTGTTCTTTGGAAATTTAAGATATCAGAAAGAAATAATCTATTTAGGAACCTCTTCAAAATGGGTTTTCTTTGTATTCCAATATAGCTGGTCCCTCCTATTCCAAAGGACACATTCCTGTTCATTAGTCATTTTGTCCGAGGCTAAGAACTGTGTGTGGTCTGCAGATGAACAGTGAAAAACCAACTTTTGGAAGAGTTTCCTATGGTCAAGATGTGATTCCAAAGGATTTTAAAATTTCAGATTAGTCGGGTGGAATGAGGACCAACGATGATGGAGTTTCAGATTCTGGTTCTTTCACCTATGTTGAGACTTTGGAGAAATTTCTGTTGCTTTTTTGGGTCTCAGTTTCTTTATTTGTAGAAATAGATATAATCACACACTTTTTGGAGAGACAGTGAGATGTTAAATTTTCTTCCTCTTCCATGAAACCAGAGGACTAGATTGGATGAACTTTAAATTCCCTGCTGGCTCAAATAGTTGAAGTTCTAAAGGTCTATGTTCTAAGCTCTCTCGTTCTCCCATCCTCCCACCATCACCCAAGCATTCTATTATGTCTGATATTACGACTCTGGATAGTCGAAGGTTTCTTCCAGCTATGGCTCTCTGTTCTGAGATTCCTAAGAGCTCCCTTCCAGTTCTGACTTTTTGTGGTTCTGCAAAGCTACAATAAAATAATACATAGAAATGTCCTTTCAAAAAGCACTAGAAAAATATACAATATTATTCTCCAACTTTTTTATGGGCTCAGATAATGTGATATCTTGAAACATGGATATTACCAGTAAACATGGCTTAATACTCTCAGCATGTGCCATGCTTTGCACATAGTAGGAATTTCAGTTCTCTCCCCCTTGTTCCCCAAGTTAGTAATTTATTTATACAGGGAGCTCCTGGGTGAGGGAATTCTCTCTACAAATTCAGGTCTGCTACAAGCACAAGAGTCCTGTTTATTGAATTGAACTGAATTCACAAGACCTTGGAAGCAATACATTTCCTAGTACAAGGTGAAATACAAGAAGGCATGAAATTATGCACAAGGGAAGGAGAATGAGAGGGAAGTACAAGAAAAGAAAGAGACTAGTGGGCACCAAACCCAGGCAGCACTAAGCAGATTATACAACTTGGTCTCTAGAGGGAGGCAGGGCAGGGTAGGGATAGTAGTTGTAGGTTAGGAGTCTGGTGACCCGGATTCTGGACACCTACAGGGTGCTATTATGCATAGAGTGTTAGGCTTGGAGTGAGAAAGACTCATTTTCCTGAGTTCAAGTTTGGCCTCAGACACTTACTAGTTGGGTGATCCTGGACAAGTCACTTCACCCTAGTTGCCTCAGTTTCCTCATCTGTAAAATGATCCAGAGAAGGAAATGACAAAACACTCCAGTATCTCAGCCAAGAAAACCCCAAATGAGATCACAAAGAGTTGGACACAACTGCATAACAACAATAACAGCAGTTTGTAATTTAATTAGGAAAACAACCAGAAAACAGCTCTATACGTATAAATAAGCTTTATGTAGAATAAACTGGAGACAATCCCAGAGGGAAGGCTCTACCATGAAGGAAGATGGGAACAGGCTTGTAGAAGGTTACTTCATATTTTCCTAGGATAGAGACAGCATGATATAATAGGCAGGGCACTGAACTTGGAGCAAGGAAGACCTGGGTTCAAATCCTACCTTTATTACTTACCAAGTCTATGACTTGGGTAGCCCCATCCAAACCTCAGCTTTCCCAATTGCAAAGTGGGGATTATGACATTTTACTAGGGTTGTTGGGAGGCTTAAATGAGGGATCACATGGTATAATGAAGATCGTTCTTGTTTGAAAGTCAAAGGACCCGAGTTTGAATTCTGCTTACTGGCTGTGACCTTGAAAGCACTGTCTAGCTTTAATCTATGATTCAGAACTAAGCAAAGCATTTTGCTTTTTTTTTTTTTTTAACAATGGCATTTTTTAATTTGCTGGCTATTTATCTCTGCTGCCGCAGTCTCAAAAATATCTGGGTGTGGGTAGTATCCCCGGAGAGTCCCAGAGAACGATGGAAAAGAGGAGACTGTTTGCCACAGTAGAAATCAGTGCTCTGGAAATGCAGATTTAGCGATGGCAGAGATTCTTGCTGCAGGGGACATCTGGAGCATATCTGACTTATGTCACTCTGGAATTGCCAATGGGAGCAGAGGGAGATAGTAAAAAGGTAGCTCCCGATGTTTTCTGAATAAGATCCTTTGTAACTATTCAGCTATGAGCCTCCCTCCACCCCACTTTACAATTAAGAAAGATTAGGGCTTGACTAAAACTCAGCAAAACCAGGAAGTTCAAAGTTCAAGTTAAAACTCAAGGTCAGAGTATCAGGCTGCACCCACAGGTACAACCAGCTGACCTTGGTGGGACTCAGGAACAGGGGCCTCCTTGGGCTTTCCTGAGGTCAGGGCATCTGGGCTGAAGATTCTATTGAGTTTGTGAAGCTGACCTACCTTTGCATCAGGCGAGGGGCTTAGCCTAGAGCTCAGAAGTTTGCAGAGCACCTGGCTAGCTCAGTTGATCCCCCCATCTCATGAGTGCTATTATTTATTATCCCTCTTGTTCTTGTTCAGTCATTTTTAAGTCATGTCCGGCTCTTCGTGACCCTGTTTGGAATTTTCTTGGTAAAGATACTGAAGAGTTCACCATTTCCTTCTCCAGCTCCCCCTTTTACAGGTGAAGAAACTGAGGCTCAGACAAGTTAGAGTTTGCTGGGATAACACAGCCAGCAAGTATGTGGGGCATGATTAGAAACAAGCTCTCCTTGAGTCCAAATCCCACATGCTTTTTCTCATTATTGGTCGGGTCCCTTATACCTCCTCTCAACTCCCACCTTCTACAGGAAGCCTTTCCCCGTTCCCTTTAATACTAATGCCTTCCCTTTGAGGTACTTTATCTTTCCATTGTTTGTACAGAGTCCTTGGCCAGTTGTCTCCCCGATTAGACTCGGAAGCAGCGACTGCCTTTTGACTTTCTTTGTAGCCCCAGAACTTAGCACAATGCCCAACACATAGTAGGTGCTTAATAAATGGTTATTGACCATCTCTAAATCCTATAATCCTGTCATCTCCAAGTTCCCTCTGATCTTGATGTTAAGTCACTTTAAAACTGACTGATGGAACCGAGAAAACAGCACAGCAGCCTGAGAAGGCTGATTTTGGCACAAGAAGATCTGGGTTCATGTCTCATCTCTGATGCTTGATACCAGTGTAATATTGGTCAAGTATCTCTGGGCTTCCATGTTCTTCTCATCTGATGAATTAGGTGGATTAAATGAATGTTGAAAACTGAAAGTAAATAGATAAAAAAAAGAAAGATGGATTATTTAAATACTCAAATCCTAAAGTGGATCTGGGGTCTCATTGATTTGAATATTGCTTCTGATGATGTGAGAGGCAGTGAGGTACAATGGATGGATAGTTGGTATCCAAGCCAAGAAGATGGGGTTCAAATTCTCCTTCTGACGTATGATGGCTATCTACCCTGGGCAGCTAGATGGTGCCATAGTGCATAGAGAGCCGTGCCTGGAGTCAGGAAGACCTGAGTTCAAATTTGACCTCAGACACTTACTAGCTGGATGACCCATGTCAAATCATTTAACCCTGTTTGCCTCAGTTCCCTCATTTGTAAAATGAGCTGGAGAAGGAAATGGTATCCAGTATCTCTACCAAGAAAACTTGGCACAGAGAATCAAACGTGATTGAAACAACTCATTGCTGGGCAAGTCCTGGAAGGGCTCAGTGCTCTAGGAGGCTGGGATCCTAAACTGCAGAAACATGTCAACCTGCATGGGTTGGGAGAATTTCCCAGTCCAGGAGTTCCCTATACCAAGAAAATGCCAAGTCTAATGCCCATTCCTTGCCATGATACTGATGGTAATCCTTCCATGCTTTGGTAGCTGCTAGTACCTTCCTCTCACCAAATGAGTTCATATTTACTTTATAATTAGTACGTCCATCCCAAATGCTACATAGAATATGTGCCTTGTGTATACACATATACATATATGTGCCCTGTGTATACATACATGTATACAGACGTATGTGTACACACCACGTACTGTATACGTCTTCATAGTATACATTTACAAGTATGACGCAGCTAGATGGTACAGAGCGCCATTCTTGGAGACAGGAAGACCTGAGCTCAGTTCCAGCCTCAGACACTAACTAGGTGGGTGACTCTGGGAAAATTGCTTAACTTCCGACTGCCTGAGTTTGCTCATCTCACAGGGTCATTGTGAAGATAAAATAAAGTGATAATTGTAAAACACTGGCACAGCACTATAGAAATTTTTGTTATTATTATTACAGATGCATATTGTGTGTATATATATTTAAATATGTAGGACACAAAAGTATATATATATATGTGTATATATACAAACATACAGTATAAATGTGTATATACAGACATACAGGCACGCATACATGTACCTACACATACACACACTTCATGTTGTCTCCCCTGATAGACTGTAAGCTCCTTGAGGTCATGGAATGTTTTTTTGTCTTTGGGTCTAAAGTGGTGTGTGACCTTAATTTGTATCCTTCACAGGGTGCCCCCACAGAGCATTGTGGGGGCCTTCCTTGCTCTCTCCTGACTTTGCTTGGTTACCACTGAAGCACAGACATCCATCATTTATCCCCCCATCTTGCCACAAGACTTTTCTCCTTTTTCCATTGAGTGTTTATCGGATGGTAGCCTGTGTGCCTGTTCCTTAGGGATCTTTACTTGACCTTTGTTTTGGCTTCCTCACCGTGTGTCTCTCCACTGTCCTCTGAGTGATTCTGATTTTTTATTCTTGGTGGCTGTGCTGTCCTATGACTCCCAACAGTGCGATGATGCCAGTGATTGTCATTAACATATTATGTGCATAAAAAAGGTGGACTTTTGCTTCTGGTAGAGGTTTGGGATCATTAATGAAGGTTTGCAATTTCATGAAGGCAATCCTACCTACTCTCCTCATTTTGCTTAATTCTGATCCCCTCCTTGCCAACCATTTGCAGCTCCTGTTTAGGACAGATATAATAATGAACCAATTCTATTGGTTCTTCATGTCATAATGCAGTAATACTGCAATCTGGGCAATAGGTATTTTTTTGTTCCACTTGGTTTTTCCCATGTGGATGGTTAGGTTGAAGCCTTTTTGCATGGTTATGGGTTTCATCCATGGGCCCTGGGATGTTATGGAGCTTGCTCTAGCTAACATGATGTCATCCCTAAACAGAAACATCAGGAAGACCTTACCATCCACAGGGAATCCTTCTTCAACTTAGACTGTGCCCTGGATCCCCTCCATGACAAGTGAAGAACACCTTTTAGGAATGTATTTCCATTTTTTATACCATAGCAGAATTAATCATTAGAGGGTTATAGAACAAAGTTTTACTACTATAACTTTCAAAGAATTGTGAATGATTTTGATATGAGCATCGGAGACATCTTGTTAGAAATGCTTTTAAGATGAAGTTTGGCTTGAAGGAAAGTGGGGTATTTTATTCTTTACAACTTTTTTTTTACAACATTTTTACAATTAAAAAAATTCTTAAAATTGTTTAAATTAATTAATTATTTTTCTTGTTTACATCATTTCTTTCCATGAGATTTTGAGTTACAAATTTTCTCCCAATCTTTCCCCTACCCACCACCCCAAAACAGCGATCCCACTGTATAGCTCCTCCCCCAATATGCTCTCTCCTATGTCCTCCCCCTCCCCCTCTGACTTTCTGGTAGGGCAGGATGGGTCTCCCTACCCCAGTGCCTGTATATCTTAATTCCCAGTTGTATGTAGTTAATAATGATAATAATAATAATAACAACAACTATATATACATATGTATTTTTAACATTTGAATATAGAACTTTAAATTCTAAATTTAAATTTCCCTTCCTCCCTCATCACCCACCCCCACTGGAAGAACAAGCAAATCAATACAGGGTGTACATGTGTAATTACTCAGAACATCTCCACAGTGGACATATTATGAGAGACTGATTATATGTCCCTCCTTCCTATTCTGCCCCCCCCCACCTTGTTCTATTCTCTACCCTGTCCCTATCCCTTTACAGAAGTGTGTACTTCCAGCAATCCTCCCCCCTCCACCCTACCCTGCCTTCTGTCATCCCACCTCTCATCCCCATACCCCCTACTCTCTTGTGTGGCATGATGCCCAGTTTAGAGTTTGTTATTCCTTCCCTAAGCCACATCCA
>CM053593.1:11870718-11898218 GCA_028646575.1 Pseudocheirus occidentalis
GGGCTGAATTTGGAATCAGAGGACGAGGGTTTGAGCTGTGATTCTACTACTTACCACCTCTGCAACTGGACACCTCTCTGAGCCTTAGTTTCCTCATCTGTAAATGAGGGGTTTGGATTGGGTGACGTCTTGGGTACTTTCATGCTCTGAGTCTGTGATTCTATAAACCTATTCTATAAACCTTATTTCTCACTAGCTTCCCTCCTGAATCACTGCACAACACCCTCAGCTCAAAGGCAACCTTAAAGCTAGGCACTTGGGGATGATTGCTCCAGTGAGCATCACTGGGCATTGGTAGGGTCAATAGTAAATCTCAGGAGTCTTTGGGGTATGTATTTGAGGTCAGAAGACAGTACCCAGGAGTCTGGAGGTCATACTTCAGGGCAGATGGTAAATCACAGAGGACTTCAAGATGCAGGTGCAGGGTGTACTGTAAAGCCTGGTGGTCCCCCATCTCACTAGAAGACTTGTTTTTGGTATCTCCCAGCTTGTCCAAGTTGGATGAAAAGACATGTTGCTCTGGGAGAGCACTGCAAACAAAAGACAATGGAGAAAACTTCCTGGCTCTCACTCTTCTCCTCATGGTCTTATTTCTCCCCAGCCTGTGTAAGAAGCATTAAGACAGGAGGTGGCATGTGTTGTTTAGGGGTCACTATGTAAGCCAGTTTGACTGGCATTTAGCATGTGTGAAGGGGAGTAATGTGAAATCAGGCAGAAAGACAGAGTACTTGATTAATTTGTATTTTATCCTAGAGGAAATAGGGAGCCACTGAAACTTTTTGAGCAGAGGAGGGACATGGTGAGGGACATGGTTAAAGCCAGATTGGGAAGGCCCTTAGGTGGAAGAGACTTTAAAATGTCCATAGAGAGGTAAAGGCTTTTGGTCATTATTTCATACAGTGTGACTGTACGTAGGAAAGGGCCAGTATTAGAATCACTAGCTGGGAAAACAGAGGTAAATGAAGGCAACATCATGATTCCCAAATGCATGTAGGGACCACACCATAGAAATTGGCAACTGATTCCATCCAGAACCTGATCAGAGTCATAGACTCAGAGAATTGCCAAGTAGGAAGGGACCTTAGAGGCCCTTTGGGCCATCTAGTTTCTAAGGTTTTCCTTCTTTCATTTGGATAACTTTTGTGATTTTTCAGAAAATGTGTTGGCCCCTTTCAGGGAGCTGTGCCCAGCACAGGTGAGTTCCTCAATCTCTGATAAATTAGAGTGACCTCCACTCAGTCTGTGGGACTCTGGGAAAAGGCATGGATGAACAGTTCCTGCCTTCCTCAGACCTTTGCTGACTTCTGTGGATGAACTCTTTCCATGCACGCTGTCAGGTGGCTCTTTTTACATTCTTGCTTTGCAGCCTCATCTGTGGTTTGGGGTCACAGCATGCACACGATAGAGTAGGTAACAAACGGTTGCAGAACCGAATCACAACAATGACAAGAAAAATGCATACCCAGATAGCCAGGTCCCCATTAGTGTGAGCACATTATTAAAATCTACTATTTGATGTTTTAACTATATGTAAAATATGGTCATTAACTCTGACCCAGTGGAAATATATAATGCAAATTCAAATAATGCAACCACTTCACAGGATTCATTACTCACACTAATTGGGACCTAATAGCTAGTGGTAATAATAATGACAGCTAGCATTTGTGTAGCACTTACTATCTGCTAGGCATTACGCTAAGTGCTTTACAAAGAGGATCTCATACAAAGATGACCTTCACAACAATGCTGGGAAGCTGGTGCTTTTATCATCCTCATCTTACAGATGAGGAAACTGAGGGTAGAATGGTCTGCCTAAGGTCATTCAGTTACTAAGTGTCTGAGGCTGGTTTTGAGCTCTGACTCCAAGCTGAGTGCTCTCCATCCACAGCACCATTCATAAATGCTTTGAAGTTTACAAAACCGACTTTACAAATATTACATACGAACTTTACATATGTAAATGATCTCCGTGAAGCCTTTGAAACATCTCTGTGCAATAGGGACTGCAAATATCATTGTTTCCAGTTTCCATATGAGGAAACTGAGTCTCAGAGAAAGTAAATCATTCGTCTTTGGCCACATTGCTAACGGGTGTGAGAAACGGAATCTGAAGACGTCTCATCAGTTTTGAGTTTAACTCTTTCTTCATTCTACATCTCAAAGAATGATTGTTGGCCTTTTTATAGCTCTCAAATATTTGTAAAGCCTTTGATGTGCTTCTTGTCACTTCTCTGTAGGGAGCAAGGTGAGGAGATTCCTTTTCTTTTCAGCTTGTATCACCAGGGCCAAAAGTTTTCATCAGGGGGTGGAGGTATCCTCGGTTCTTCCTTCTGGCCACTGCTTGCAGGGTCGGTTGGAGTCTGGGTCAGAGGGAAAGATCCAAGTTACACAATCAGTAGTGAATGAACAAAGCTAATTAAGGGACAGAGCCAGGCCTTCCCTGGAACAGAACACTGATTTATCTGGGTCAGGGTCCTCCCCTCTGGCCAGGGGGCCCCTGTCTAATGTTTCATAGGAATGTTTAGGAGCCTCAGGGCTGGATAACCTTGCAATGATAATAAGGGGTGAGAAAGCATCTCTCTATAAAGTCAACAGGGAAAGAGCGGTACTAAGGACAAACATTTCTTGTGTCTGTGTTTAAGTGGGCAGTCTAAGCCTCCTGGTTCCCTCTGGGTCACAGAGCCCAAACCTCTCAATGTCTGGGCTACCCAGCCTTTTTTCTTTTCTGGTAAACATTTCAAATGCAGCTCAGTGGGTCTATTTGAGGTTTCAAGCTTGAGCTTCAAGATTCACAGGCCTTAAAAAAAAGTTGCTCTCACAGTACACAACAGCATCTATGTAAACAATTGGAATCCGACTTCGGGGAAATTAAAACAACACCACTTGATTGCAAATTCTGATTTCATATTTTGCAGATGTTAATATTTAATCATATGCGGGGGCCATTTAAGCTTAAGTGCATTAATGTAACTCATTTCAAAGAGGCCAGTAATTGTCCTATTAACTCCCAGTCTGGGTGTTATCCATGCTGTCCTGCTGGTAAGGCCAGAAGGGTACTCTTCTATTGGTACCCACCGAGATTGCTCTGATCTGTTGAAAATCCTGTTAAAATCTAATTACTTAGGGGAATCAGCCAGGGAATATCTAATGAGCTCCAGGAAAGCCACTGGAAGAAATTCTGGTTTAATATAGAATGAAATGTCTTATGTCTTTCAATTACATTTGGTGCCCCACCAACATAATTGCCTTCTTAGAAAGTCTCTGCTCTTGTTTCTTGCTTTTTAATTGTATGTCAGGCCTTCTGGAGTCACGTGCAAATGACTTAATTTTCCATGGAGGAGAAATGGCGGTGAAATGCTTAACTACTGTTAGGGTTTCCTTGGGACAGTTTGATATGTTGGGTTTTTCCCAATAATTAAACCAAAATTGATATACAAGAATTGGAAACGAGGTAGATGCCCATTGACTGGGGGATGGCAGATCGAACTGGTGAAATGGAAAAGAAATGGAATTTTGTTGGACCATAAAAATAACCAATTTGAAGGATTCAGGGAGGCAGGGGAAGATTTGTATGAATGGGTGACTACAGAGTGAAATAAGTAAAAGCTGGTCAACAATATACACAATTTGTCATTGTTAACTCACTTTTCAGGTGTGTCTGACTCTTCATGACCCTGTTTGGGGTTTTCTTGGCAAAGATACTGGAGTAGTTTGCCTTTTTCTTCTCTAGCTCATTTTCTAGATGAGGAAACTGAGGCAAACAGGGTTCAGTGACTTGGCCAGGGTCACACAGCTAAGAAGTGTCTGAAGCAGGATTTGAACTCAGGGAGGTGAGTCCTCCAGGCCTGGTGCTCTGTCCACTGTGCAACCCAGCTTCCCGAATCTATGATGCTACCATCTTAATCTAAACTCATCTGCTATTTAAAGCTCATCTCATCTACTACTTAATCTAAGTTTAATCTACTCCAGGAGGCTCTCCTTCTACTCTGGAGACACCTTATACTTCTTAAGTGTTTCAATGTTTTCTTTCCCACTGGAATAGAAACTTCTTCATGGCAGAGACTATGTTTCTGTATTTCTTTCTACGTATGGTGCTTATCACAATGCCTGATATGCAATGCAAATTGTTGATTAAATGAAAAAAAAAATGGAATGGAGACTCTTGACTTTGTTTCTGTTTTTACTTCCCTTCATTAGCACAGCGTTTGGCCATATGCAGGTTATCCTTGTATTTAATACAACTACCATTGATTAAATGCCAATTATCTGACAGAAGCTAAATAATACAATAACACAAAAGTTACACTGTCCTTCCCCTCAGTGGGCCTGTGCTTTATCATGTTTTGAGCTTTGCTTATAGAGGCAGTGAAAAGAGCATTTGATTGTAATCTCCTCGAGGGCAGGCACTGTCTTTTGCCTCTTTTCGAATTCCTAGCACTTTATACAGTGTCTAATATATAGCATATGCTTAATAAATGTTTATTGATAGATTGATTGACCAGAAATGAAGAGATTTGGGTTCAAATCCTGGATCTTTCACTTGATGCCTGTGTGATTTCAAGCAAGACATTGTACAGCTAGAAACATATCTTCTGAAAAAATGTCTTGGAGTGTTAGAATCTGGGAACCTCAAGCTCCCTATGACTTAGCAGAGTGTTGTGGCAGCCAAAACAGCTAATTGGGTCTCCTTTTGCATTAAATGAAGTGCAGAGTCCAGACACCCACCACTGGAACACATCTGGAGTTCTGCGTTTAGTTCTAGGTACAATACCTCAGGAGGGACAGTGATTAGCTGGGGAGTATACCAGGGTGGCAAAGGATCTTAAGTCCGTGTCATATGAAGGTCAATTGAAGGAATTGGGGGTGTTTACCTTAGAGAAGTCTTGAGGGGAATGGAGCTGATGATGATGATGAAGAAGATAAAGCAGCTAGCATTTCTATGGCATATTTTACATTCACAATAACCTGGCAGTTTGGTGCTGTTGTTATTTCCATTTTAGAGTTGAGGAAATTGAAATAGAAGGCAAGTGATGTACCCAGGGTCACACAGCTAGTAAGTATCTGATGTTGGATTTGAACTCAAGTCTTCTTGATTCTAGGGCTAGTCTAATGCTCCATCTACTGTGCCACCTACTGACAGGATAGTTACTTATTGGTTATTTGAAAGATTATTTCTTGGAAGAGGGATTCTGTTTGATCCCAGATAACAGATCTACATACAATGGACAGAAATTACACATCACTCTAATGAATATATTTCACACTGAAAGTAGTCCTTGAATGAAAGAAGACTCCCTTGGGATGTGGTGGGTTCCTCCTCCTCCCTGAAAATGGTTAAGCTGAGTATAGATGACCACTTATGTTATGTTATAGAATGGATTCTTTTCCAGGTATGGGTTGTACTAAATTCCACTGAGGTCACTCTCAACTCTGAGTTTCTAATTACTACCCTCCTTCCTTCCCCCCCCCCCACCCCAGTAAGCCAACTTTGTCCAGTCTTGTTTTGGTCTCCACCATTCCATCCCCTAGCCACCATTCACATCACATTATATCCTGCTGGTACTCCCATGTCTGGACATCATCAGACTTACCCTCTTTTCTTTCTGGCTTCATAGTCCATGTGGCCATTTGGAAATATAATCTCAGAGGGAGACAGAATCAAGATGGCAGAGTGAAACCAGCATTTTGCTGAGCTCTCTCTCTCTCAACCCAAAATAAGCATCAAACTGAATTCTGGGCAAGAAATCTCATTAAAAATGACAGAACTTCCCCCCCTCCCCGCTCAGGGCTGCTTAGAAAGACAGAAAGAGAGGTCTATAGACACTGGGGTGGGCATTGGCTCTAAGTATGGTATGTGGAAAAAGCAGCTCCAATGGTGGTGACAACACCTGGCTGTGGTCATGTCAATAAAAGTATCCAGGGACAGTAAGAGGACTAGACACCTGGTCATAAAGACATCCCAGGGCACCCCTGTACTAGCACTGGGAGCAGCAATGATTGTCATTTGGTAGGTCCATTGCCTCTTACCTGGTTCTGGGTTTCACCTCCAGAGTGGGCTCTATTTACATGCGGATCAGAGTGCAGACCAGGAAGGCAGTGAACAGATATCTTCCTGGATCATACCAGGTTGGAAGAACCAAAAATTACAGACCTCCCAGAACAATCTGTGAAAGTAGAAGGATATAAAACCTCAGGCCAGACTTCCCCCACCCCAACCCTCAGAGGTGAGCAGAGCCCATCTCTAATATGAAGTCTAAAATCAAGAAATATGAGTATGGAAGAAATATAAGAATGGAAAAATGAGTACAAAGCAAAATAAACTTGAGCACAAGAACCTGTGAAGGTGACAAGGAATTTCAAGACACAAACTTAGAAGAAGATAGTAACTTAAAAATATCTACAAACAAAACCTCAAAGAAAAGTTCAGATTGGATACAAGACCAACAAGGATTCCTATAAGAGCTAAAGAAAGAGATGGAAAAAAGAGGAAATAAATTCTCAGAAATGTGAATTGTTATTATTTCCTCCTCTCAATCAAAAACTTTGCTTTGTTAAAGTTGCAGAATACTAAAATTGTGGAATATGCAAGAACTATTCAATGATGTCCAACATTCATTTAAAACTAATGTAGAGTGAATTTTCATTATACTAAAGTACTTCTCTCACCATTTTCATTTTCTTTCTGAACTTACTGAAGAAAATAAAAGGATGTAATTTTAGCTGCATGATGCCAGTGAGTTTCATTGCAAAGTTTGTCAAGTTTGGGGGCCATGTGTCATTTTACAATAGCGATGGAGTTCAGTCCTTGACACTGGAAACAAAGCCTGCTTGATGATACATTACTTAGAAAAATCCTGTCGTGGTGATAAATTATAATAGGAATATGAGAGAAGATTTTCGTGATGGAGGAGAAAAAAGGAGAATATTGCCTATTAGTTCAACAATTAATACAATGTAACTATTATTAAAAATCATTGTCCCTCAGAAGCACAGTCATTAGATTTCATGATCTGGTAGTTTTCCTTTTCAACCTTTGGATAGTGTATTTTTAAAAAGACTTTAAAACAACTTTGTTAAATCATAGAATCTTAGTCTTAAAAGGGATGTTCGAGATCATTGAGTCCAATCACTATACCCAATGCATTCACTGACTTCACAATATCCCTAATAGCTCCTTATAACCTGGCCGCTTCCTACCTTTCTGGTCTCCTTCCATTTGCTCCCCTCCCCATACTCTTGCAGTCTAGAGATGCTGGCCTCTTACCCATCAGTCCTTGGTAAGAGGCAATCTTTGTATGATGAAAAAAGTCCTGCAGTTTGGAGTCAGGTGACTTGGGTTTATTGCACAGCAAAGGCAAATATGGATGAGGTGCAATCTGCACTCCTGGAGGGAATGTGTACCTTGATGAGGCCACAGGGCCATTGAATTATTATGCCCAATCTGAATCACTTTTATCTTCATTAAGGAGTTGAATTATTCTCTATAGATGTAGAGGAGGAATAAACTGTCTACATAGCACCTTGTATGGCAAACATGCCAGATTAGTCAAACTCCATAAGGTATAGTTATACATTTTAGCATTTTCCCCTAAATATCATCAATTTTTCATTAGATTGTTGGCCTTTATGTGTTTTCATTCTTAAATGCCCTTGGTAGGGACTTTGCTTACTTGGGTTCTTGGTCCAGACTTTCTTTGGAAGGGGTCAGTGGATAGAATTCAGGGTGATTATATAAACTTGGATGGAAAAAATGCATCTTTATTTTAATATAAGGGATTTCCTTCATAATCCTCCATATTTTATTTTATGCATTTAAAAAACTGATTCTGAGAAGAAATCCAGACGCTTCACCAGATGCCAGAAGGGGTCAAGCCACAAAAAAGGTGAAGACGTTTTGCTTTATGAAGTGAGCAGAACCAGTAGAAGACCGTACACAGTAACAGCAACATTGTGCATTGGTCAACGATGAATAACTTAGCTCTTCTCAGCAATGATCCAAGACAATTCCAAAGGACTCATGATGGACGATGCTATTCACAGCCAGAGATAGAACTGATGAACTCTGAATGTCGATCAAAATATATTATTTTCACTTTGAGTGAATGAGCACAAAAAACTCTAGCAAAATAAAAGGGTATAATTTTATTTTTTGTGTGTGTTTTTTCTTTCGGCCTGTTTCTTCTTTTACAACATGACTATACAGAAATATGTTTTACGTGATTGCACATATATAAACTATATAGAATTACTTATTATCTTAAAGAAGAGGGAGGTGAGGGAGGAAACAAGGGAATAAGAAAATTTGGAACTCAAAATTTTTTTTAAAATGAACGTTAAAATTGTCTTTACAGGTAGTTGGAAAAAATAAAATCCTATTAAAACAAGAGAAATTCTGCTTTAAGTTGTTCCCTCCTTTCCCTGTTATCCCATGAGGTGATACTGCTCTGTACTATACTATCCTCTGGGTAAGATTTTATAAATGGACTTTTATTTTAAAACCGTGTTGCTTTGGCTTTTGTAGGCAAAAAGCCTTGTTCTTCAGTCATTCAGTAGTGTTTGATTCTTTGTGACCCCATGGATCACAGCATGCCAGGTCCTTCTGTCCTGAAGTTGATCCAAGCTCATACTGGTTACTTCTATGACTCTATCCATCTCACCCTCTACAGTCCTCTTCTCTTTTTGCCTTGAATCTTTTCCCAACATCAAAATCTTTTCCAGTGAGTCCTGTCTTCTCATTACGTGGCCAAAGTATTTAAGCTTATGCTTTAGTATTTATCCTTCTGATAAATACTAGAGTCAACTTCTTTAAGTATTGATTGATTTTATCTCCTTGCTAAAGAACTCTCAAGTCATCTCCATGAAAAACCTCAGAGATCACCAAATCCAACTCTCTCATTTTACAAATGAGGAAACTGAGACTCAGAGAAGTTAAGGGATGTGCCTAGGGTCAAATAGCTAACAAGAGTCTGAGGTAGGATTCAAACTCAGGTCTTTTTTTTTTTAAATCTTTTTTTGAGTGCAGTTGGGGTTAAGTGACTTGCCCAGGTCACATGGCTAGTTTTTTTTGTGTTAAGTGTCTGAGGCCAGATTTGAACTCAGATACTCCTGACTCCAGGGCCAGTGCTCTATTCACTGTGCCACCTAGCTGCCCCCTCAAACTCATGTCTTTCTGATTGTAAGTTCTGTGTGTGTCAACTGTGCTCCCTGGCTGCTAATAAATATCTCTCCCCTTGTAGATCAAGTAGATCAAGTGCTTGCTGTCTGAGGTGGTAGAACTGGGCCCAGAACAGAACAGGGGGAGGACAGGAGATTGCATGGACTTGGTGAAGTTGCAAAGTTCTTTTAATCATCCCAAATTCTCCCTGAAATTAAGACTCATTCTTGTAACACCAGAATTCTTCTGCTGGCATTATAAGATCACCATTCATGTAACACAACAGTTTCAAAGTAGCTAGACTCCATCCCCCCTTCCCCTTTCCCAACCTCTCCTCTCCCTTTTCCCTTTCCCTCCCTCTCATTCTTTCCCTTCCCTCCCACTGTCTTCTCTCCCACTCCCTTCTCCCCTTCCTTTCCTCTTCTTCTCCCTTTGCCACATTCCTATCCCTATTCCTCCCATTCATTCTTCCCCTTTCCCCTCCATTTTCTCCTTCCCGTCTTCTTTTCCACTCCTATCCCTCCTCTTCTCCCCTCCCTTCTCTCCCTTCCACCCTCTTTTCCTCCTTTTTCCTCCCACTTTCCCCATCTCTCTCTAGGTGCTACTGTCTTTCCCCCACAAATTACTTGTATCTTTTTGTATCTATTTCGTATATGGAGAACCTATAATCTCCTTTGGGACAGAAACAGTTTCACTTTACTGTTTATATCTCCAGCACTAGGAACAGTTCCTGAAACATGGTAAACTTTTACTAATAACTACTTGATAGATTGATCAAAGATCAAACCAGGGGCAATGGAGAAAATGTAAAATAAGCATTGGTAGACTATGACACATTACAGATAGAGAATTATAAAGGAGAATAGTAAAAACTTTCATTAAAAAAAGCAGAGGACAAGGAGTTCTACCAAATTCCTTCTAAGACACATAATATGGTGCTGATACCCAAATCAGGAAGAGCTAAAACAGAGAAAGAAAATTATAGACCAATTTCCCTAACGAACTTTGATACGAAAATTGTAAATAAAACACTAGTAAAGAGATTATAGCAATATATCACAAGGATCATACATTATGACCAGGTGGGATTTATACTAGGGATGAAGGGGTGGTTCAATATTAGGAAAACTATCAGCATAATTGACCATAGTAGTAACAGACCCAGATCTCTATCTACCAATATGCTACCTAGCTGTCTAATAATGATGATAATAAATTTATATTATATTTTAATGTTAATATTATATTATAGTATTTATATCATAGAATAATTATATCATATTATAATATAAAATAGACCACAATATATCACAATATAATGTTTATTATATTATAATATTTATTTTACATATTGCATGTTTTATTATAATTTATATTATAATAAAAGTAAACAAGTTATATTTGCAATATATCATAATTTATAATAGTACATAACATATAGACTATAGTATACACATTATATACCATTTTTTGTTCTTTGTTTTTGGAGAGGGCCAATAATATCATGGGGTGATGTATTGATTTGTGCATGAATTAGACTTAAGTGAGGCAGAGCTGTGCAAACTCATCAGTCTCTCTCTTCCAGAGTCATTGATATCTAACAGAAAGATGAAAGTCAAGATGACTGGTATGACCTGGGGTGCCATGGGGGACTTTGGTGTCTTCAGGGTCTGACTAAGCCCTCAATGATCCACAGTGCCTGCTTTCAGCCACCTTTATGGCCTTTGGCACAAATTGTTCTCATGTACCCACAAGGGGAAGTCTTTACATGCTTGGGATAGATGCCCTCCTAATTTACAACAGGTTTGAGGCCTGTCAGTTACCCTCAGCCTGGATTAGCTCATTTGCCCCCATAGTTTTACTGGGGTGTGGCTGCTGCAAATGCTACAGTTTTTTGGAGCCATAGGGGAGAGTTGGGAGAATCAGGCAGACACCAAAGGAGGATTAAAAAGCCTGAAAAGGGCTTAGCAAGCCCTCACACCAGAGGTACTGGTCCTCCTGAGCACCCTATGCACCTCATTATACATACATACATACATACATACATACATACATACATACATACATACATACTAAGAATATACTACTAATAATATAAACAAAGATGGGTATGGGAGAAACAAATAACTTACAGAAAAATTCTCTACTCTTATTATTCTTTTGATGTTAGAAAGCCTCCCAGTACCTCTGGGTCCCCTGTTACATTCTTACAGGGTGACAGAGGCATGGCCAAGAGCCCCACAGTGTGATCAGACCTGGATGACTTATGGTCCGCTATGTTGAAGGGAATGCTATGCCAGATGAAGATACAGACCCATTGACTTCCAGAGGCATGGGCATCTAAGAAAACTACAGCTAAGTCAGCCATGGAATTTTGATCATGAGTGTTCTTGGCATATAAGTGGAACTATCCACTGATTATAAGGTTTGCCCCAAGTGGGAACATTCAGCATTTTAAATAGATGCTTTTAGAGATATAGCTTTTCTGGATGATAGGATGTAGAAGAATGGGCTATTGCTCTTTTTATACAATGGAGCACAGTGGGAAGAAGATTGGTTTAGGAGTCAGTGAACACAGTTTGAATCCCAGCTTTTGCACCTACAGTCTTGGGCTAGTTCTTTAATCTGGGCTCACCTTGATCTGCCAAGACATGAGAGAAATCAACAAAGTAGGTGGGGATTTGGGGAACGATTTTGAGGGTGCTTTCTAGTTACAGTCAAAAGTATAGATCAGTGACACCGATCTTTGTGATGACTAATTTCGTTGAAAACTTATGACTTTTCTTTTTCTTGATCCCCGTATCATAAAAAGCAGACACTTGTCCAGTCTTACAGCATCATGGGTCCGTAGATCCAGACTTAGAAGAACTCTCATTTTGCAGATGATGAAATTCAAGCCCCAGGAAATTGATTGATTCGCTTAAGGTCATGCAAGTTTTGAGTTTCCGAGGCAGAATTTGAACCCAGATCCTCTGACTCCAGAGCTCTTATCACTGGGTTGCAAAGTGCTCCATATGTATTATAAGAAATCTGGATAGAGGGAAAGCTCATCAAATTTCCAAGTGATTCAGTGTTGGAAGACATAACTAACATGCTGATCACAATCAGGATTCCAAAGAACTTTGGCTAGGTCATTGGCTTTGATAAAATGGAATTCAGTGGGGGTCATTGTAAAATCTTTCATTTGGCTTTAAAAATTTCAGTATTGTCAGTAGAAGATGGTGGAGGTATGGTTGGTTAGCTACCAGTTGTCCTGAAAAATTATCTGGCGAATTTGGTGGATTGTGAAATCAGTGGGAATCATTAATGTAAAATGTAAAAATAACACCCAGGGAAGCTAATGAGATATTCGAATGTATCAAGTGGGTTATCATCTTCTGGATGAATATTATATACAATTTCATTGTGTCTTTCTTGATCAGACCCCATTTGTAGTGCTGTGCCCAGTTCTGGATTCAGTATTTGAGAATAGATATTGATGAGCTAGCAAGTGTCCAGAGGAGGGCAAGCAGAGAAGGTTGAAGGCCCTTGAGTTTATGACAAAGAAAGATCATCAGCTGAGGAACCTGGGGAGGTGTGGCCTGGAAAAGAGAAGACTCAGGGAAAACGTAACAGAAATGTCAAGTATTTCAAGGGTTGTCGCGAAGAAGGTAGAACTAAGGGTTGAAAGCTGCCAAAGAATGAGTTTTTATATAAGAAAACCTCCCCAAGAATTTGAGCTCTATGAGAATAGATTGGAGTATCTTGGGAGAGATTGTCACTGGAAATATTTAAGGAGAAGCCCACTATTTGGTGGGCATGGCACAGAGGAGAAGATTGTTCAGGTGATAGTTGGACCGGAGAGCCTCTGGTAGTCTTTCTAGCTGGATTTCTGTGGTTCGAAGCTTTACAGCACACTCCAGGCATCATCCTGATCTCCATTTTGGTGGGGGAGGGTCTGGGGGTTCACCTACTGTGGAATTTCCCTCCAGGCCAAGATGCAGATCAGGAACTCTTTGGTAACATAATCTTAGAGAGAGTGAAAGTGGGGTTCCCACGGGCTCAATGTCTCGCTAGTTACCACAAAATGAACAAACATCTGGCCAAATTAGCCTTCTGGTTGTTCCTCACACAAAGAATTCCTTTTCCCCACCCCCAAGCTCTTCCCCTTGCCTGGAATGTCCCTTCTCTTTGGCTCCTATTCTAAGAATCTCCAGCTTTCTTTAAAACTCAGCTCAAAGACTACCTCCTACAGGAGACCCTCCTGGATTGCCCCAGATGTTTGTGTGTCTCTGCTGGTTTATCTCGTATTCATATGTGTAGACATATAGACTTATATGAGTGTCTGTTGTCTCTGCCATAGAATGTAACCTCTTTGAAGGCAACAACTATTTCATTATTATCTTCATATCCCCAGTGTGTGGCATAAGCAGACATTTAATAAATGCTTCCTTGGGTGATTCAAATGAGATATAAACTCGGGTCTTCTTGACAAGCACGGCATCCTCTAGGCCACACTGCCTCTTAAATTAACCCTAATCTTTATTAGATAAAAATCCCAGACCCATAGTTAGGCTGTGTTTTGGTTTACTTTTAGGAGAGAGAGACACAGAGGGAGGGAGAGAGAGAGGACCAAGAGCGAGAAGAGAGACAGACAAAGAGATTCCTTGAAGAGAAAGGGGTGGGCCGAGAGTTGTTAAGTTTCCTGAGCTTGCCTCCAGCTGAGGACATCTAGATCGCCATCCAAAGCAGTCAGGGCATAGGGGAAGCAACTGTTTCTTATGTTTACTACGTATTCCTAAATCAGGTGTTGGTGACTTGCAGAACTCCTGTACTCCAGGGTTTTCAGAAAAGACTGAGCTTGGTTCTTTTCAGTGTAGAAAAAGCAAGTTTGTGCATCAAGAACAAATTCATATTGAGATCTTGGTCTAAATCTTTTTTGACAGGCTGGGTTGATCCTCAGCAAAACCTGGAAGAGTAAAAGATTTTTCTTTTCCTGCCTTCCACCTCCCTTTCTTCACCCCTCCTTCCTTTTTTGCCCTCCGTTAACCAAGGCTTTTCCCCCCACTCCTTCAGTAGCCTACTCAGTCTGTCTGCCTTACTCAGCACACTTCCCCATTCTCCCAAAGGCTACTTCCCTCTCTATTCCCTTCTTTGCCTCAGCAAGACTTTAATTCCCTCAGGTTAGAGGATTTCAGCTGGTGTTTATTGATTAAACTAATAAACATTAAGATGTGAATGACTGATAAAAGTCCTTGGCTTTACATTTCTCTCCTTTGCTTCCAGGATAAACAAAACACTAATTTTTACCATAATGGAGTTTAATCCTTGAGGACTGCTACATAAAGGGAGGTAGACATGACCTACAGCAGGAACAAAGGAGCCTAATAGAGAAAATGCTCTCTCTGCTCCATCTGAAGCAGATTTCTTTCTGCTTCCTTATAGGATCATAGAAGGAGCCGAAAGGGATCTTACGAGGCCATTGAGTCCAACTCCCTTATTTTACATATGGGGAAACTGAGGCACGGAGAGTTTAAGTGGCTTGCCTTTATTTCTCGCAGCCACCTCAGGCATAAAACTACTTGGCAGTTAAAGCCCATCACAATCTGACCCCAGCCTACCTCGGCTGGCTTATTCACATGGGATATCAAAAGAAATAATACACGGGAAGTTTTTTGCAAACTCTATCGCTCCATACAAATGCTAGGTATTCAACAACGACAACAACACACCCTATGGTCCAGTCAAACTGACCTACTTCCTCTTCCCATGCCTTAAACTTGGTACACTGTCTCCCACCTCCTGGTCTTTGTCCTTTGCCTGGACTGCACTCTCTCTTATCTTTCTGCAAGGCGCAGCCTTGGTGCTGCCCCCTAGGGGCAAGGAGCAGAATAGATGCTTAAGAAATACGAGTTGGCTTGGATTGAATTTGCCCTCAACAGAGATGATGACGGCGGTAATGAATAATAACTAACATTTATACAGAATTTCCTCTGTTCCAGGCACTCTGCTAAAAGCTTTGTAGACATCTCATTTGGCCAGCTGTTGGGTATGTTTTTTTTCCATTTTAATTAGACTTGAAAAGCAAATCACTTTGGGTCTGTTATCCACAAGGAAATCTTGAGAGAGGAGGCAGCAGTGAGCAGTCAGACTGAGACAGCCCACATCGCTACATGCATCGCACTTTATCAATAAAATTGGCCTGAGTTTAACTAATTTACATTCCCTCAGGGTCCTGGGTAATGGGCTCATTTTTATAATATTCCTATAAAATATGAAAAATATGAATGATATATCTGGTCCAGCCATGATGATTGATATTTGATATTCATATTTAGGCCTTGGTGTGCTTCCCTAAAACATATTTTTAAACTTATTCAGCTTAATATTTTATAAAAAAGCTGAACTGGAATGCAACCTGCTGGTTTACAGGAAAGCTATGGCTAGGGTTTTGAGTGCTTGATCAGGTGATGTCAGCCCCAGCATCAGAGTTCGAACAAGTTTGTAGAGAAGAGCCAGTCTCGTTTTTTTTTTTCAGTACTTTTCATAGGGTCATAGAGAGCAGGAAGAAATATCAGAAGTCTTCCGACCCAACCTCCTCATTCTATAGATAAACTGAGGCTCAGAGAGGTTGGGTAACTTTCCCGAAATCATACAGGGACTAAACATCAGGGGAAGATTTGAATCCACTTCTCAGAGTCAGCATACTTTTCTAGGTGCTAGATGGAGTGCTTCGCCTAGAGTCAGCCTTAAAGACTTAGTTGATGTGCGACCTTGGGCAAGTCACTTAACCTCTGGCTGCCTCAGTTCTGTCATCTATACAATGAGGATAATAACAACATCTGCCTCCCAGGGTTATTATGAGGCTCTAATGAGATAACACTTATAAAACATCTTGCAAATCTAAAAGCATTGTATAGATGCTGGCTGTTATTACCACACTCTAGTCCTTTCTTAACAGGTAACTTCTGCCATCACTTTCTTTTAGGACATAGTGGGGAGGACATAGAATAGAGGGAGAGCACAAGCATTTATTAAGTTTATTTATTAAATTTATTATTTATTTTTATTTATTAAATTTATTTATTAAAAACACCTGCTGTGTGCCAGGCACTGCGCTAAACATTTTTTTTTGCATATGAAACAAAAAAATATATTATGTACAACTTGCTATTCCTTTTAAATAGATAATTAAGATATTGTTTCTTTTTTTTTCCTTTTTTCTTCCCTCCCGTCCTCCCACCCTAGACATATTAGATACAAATATGTGTATATATGTATATATATATATATAATCACATATATACACATAGGTATTTGTAAAATCACTCTACACACACTTCAATTTCTCAGCTCTTTCTCTGGATACAGATAGTGTCTTCCTTCATATGTCCTTTGTAGTTAATTTGGGTATTTGTAATAGTCAAAATTACTTATTCTCTCAAAAAATATTTCATCTGATCCACACAACAACACTGAGAGGTAAGTGCTATTATTATTCTCATTTAACAAATGAGGGAGCTCAGGCAGACAAAGCATCAGTGACTTGCCCAGGGTCACACAGCCAATAGATGTTTAAGGCTGGATTTGTCCTGACTCCAGGCCCAGAGATCTATCTACTCTGCTACCTCATAGAGAGTCATGAACCTGGACTAAGAAGATACTTGTGTTGAATCCCATTTCTGCTTTAGAGGCACTGGACTTCAGTTATTCCTCCAAGAGTTTCAGCTTCCCATAGGTGCTGTTTCTCCCATGCAGGTGACAGCCCCTCTTCCTGAGTTGCTATGGCAACCAATTCATCATCTTGAAGTCAACATGATGACTGCTCTCTCTACACTCAACCATGATAGATTCAGACGACAGATTTACATATAATCCTTCATAGGGTCCACACTAAAAAGTTGTCTAGTTTGGTGGGACTTGTTTAAATCTGAATTCAAACTGACTTCAAATCCAGTCTCAGACACTTATTTGCTACGTGACTCTGCACAATTCACTTCAAACTCTCTCTGATTCAATTTCTTCATTTGTGAAATGGGTATAACAGTAACATCTACCTGCCAAGGCTGGAAGGATTAAGTGGGATGATATTTATGAGGCTCTTTACAAACTTTAAGGCACCATGTAAAGACGAGCCATTTATTATAATCATTATTAATATTATTGCTTCTAGGAGGTACCAATCAGGGTTGTGGTAGGGATAAATAAGAGAAAGTAAATACGGCATACTATTCCATATGCAAAGCATTTTGCAAACTTTAAATCCGAACTCCTATTAGTGAAAGCCTGAAATCGTTCTGTGGTAAGAAGAGCCAGTGTGGCAGCCCAAGGTCATGTTAAATCACATCTAAAGATCTGGGATTTTCCGAATTACATCTCCATCTTTGGTCCGCTCGCCTAAGCAAACCATTCTCATTGTATGTAGTTAACAAAATAGCTTCACTAAATGCCTTTTACAATTTAAACTGACCTTCTAAAATAAGGTTCTTTGGCTTCAGTTCAAGATTTTCCAGTCAAAAGAAACTCTTCTTCCTTAGACAGATGTAACTCTCAGTGTGAAAATGCCAGGGAAATAGACACAGATAAAGAAAGAAAGGGAAAGAGATTGGGGGGAGGGAGGGAGGAGAGAGTAAGAGAGAAAAGAGAGAGAGATGGAGGAAGAGAGAGAGAGAGGGGAGAGAGAGAGAGAGAGAGAGAGAGAAGGAGGGAGAGAGAAAGAGAGAGAGAGAAGGAGAGAGAGAGAGAGAGGGAGAGAGAGAGAGGAGATTAGAGAGAGGGAGGAGAGAGAGAGAAGGAGGGAGGAAGAGGGGAAAGACAGAGACAGAGAAAGGGAGGGAGAGAGAGAGAGTGTGCTGAGGCAATAGAGAACATCAGTGAGCTATTTCCTACCCCCACCCCCACCCACAGACACTTCTGAAATGCACACACATAAATACGTGCCCATGAGTATCTTTACACACACATGTATACACCTATACACAAATGTGCATATATGTGTATATATGTATACATGTATGTATGTGTATGTATATATCTCCATCCCCTCATAATGAAGTTTCTCTGTGACCTTTCCCCTGAACAAGAGCATCTTTAGCTTCTGTAGTATCTGATGCCTTCCAGGGTTCTTCTAGCTCAGAAGTGATAGAGATAGATTGTGATATATCAGGGCCTGTAGTGTGTTAGCAACTCTATCTGCCACCACCGAGAGATTCACACATTTTAATTATGGGCTGGGTTTCTTAGGCTTTGGAATTAGAGTAACTGAATGTATCCCTGCTTTGCACATTCAGGGATGTGTTCTAATCTCTGTGTAGGAGAATTTATGGGCCCAGTTCCCATTAGCATTAATGGGAGTTGCATATATAAATCCCTGCATGTCAAAATGAGAATATACCCTTTAGTCTCAAGGATGAATTAGTCACATCTCTCTCTCCAGCCCCTCCTGCTGGGTGATTTTCTAAATACCATTGGCAAATATTTGACCATCTGATGCTTGGCTTATGGCTGAGTCTTAAGGGTAGAATGACTTCTTGGTTGAATGGGATCTTATCTGATTATTTTCATTTGACAAACAGTTATTAATTACATACTCTGTGTCAGGCACTGGGCCGGGCAGTGGTAATACACAGATGAGACAGCAGTAGTCGCTGCCCTTACAGAAATTCTGTGAGTTTTTGTAAAAGTGACCTCAACTTGTTGCAATGGGCTGTGTGGTGTATGAACAGACCTCATTAGCTTGGTTGGCTGATGCAACCTCTTCACACAAAGAGGGCTTCTTTCCCTTCTTGGTACTGTCACCTTGACTGTTATATCTGTTTAAAAAGAGGAGCTTTTGTTTTTGTTTTGTTTTGTTTTTTTACTCTGGGAGATCTTGAATTGAATCATGATGACATATGTAAGAGATCGGCCTGAAAGAAATGTGAAGCATGTGTAGACATTTTTTTTAACTGGTTCTGGTCAGCTAGCTTTATGGCAAAGGAGAGGCTGAATATCTTTGGGGGTTTTCAAAAAGACCTGTCAGCTTTGGATACTTGTTCTTGACTCATGTTTGCTTCTGGGGGAATATCAGTGACTACTTTGCTCATGGTGTCTAGGGAAGGGAGTAGAGAGTGAAGTCTCTGACCTTGAAAATTTAGAAAGCTTGAGGGAGTGAACCACAGGAATTTGGAAGTCAGAGTAGGGTGTTGCTGCCAAGCCAGCATCAATGCCCAAGGAATAAGGAGTGATCTTTAGGAGAGTGTTTTGACTCCCTAACCAGTGGAAGCTAAGGACTCATATGGCAGAGATGTTACCTTTGGATGTGAATATGGTGGGGCTGATGCTTCTTAGGAAATGAGCTAAATTAACCCTGCCCCCCCTTCCCATCCCCCTACATCCTGAGGTAATGTTGAGGAGAGGATGCCCGCAAGGTATTATGGGTAATTTTTGCATTTTGTTCTTATTCTCTCTTTTAAGTAAGTATCTCTTTGTATAAGCTTATGGATATGAAGGGGTTAAGTAGACTGAGGGTACAAGATCTGGTCTCTAACAATTGGGGAGAGGGTTCGAAGCCAATAGAAGCATGAGCCAATGTTAGCAGAGTCAACAAGTAAGCCAATCTCCCAGGGTGAACCCCTGGACACTGGAGGGGGGTGATTCAGCGAGCTTGACTCTGGGAAAGAGTCAGGTCATCAGTGTTGCATTGTCATATTTGAATGACAAGGATGCTTGTGTGATTGTTTTCTCCACATCTACCTGCAATAGGAATTCTTTCCTGATTTCCCTTGGTTCTTAGTTCTTTCTCTTTCTGCAAATGTTAACCTGTATGATCATATCTTGTATCCCGTTCCCCCCAGGCCCTCACCTTGCTACTTCCTTCCTCACCAGACTATAAACAACTTGTAGAGGTGAGATGGGTTATCTTTTTGTCTCTGTGCCCTTGGTAGCTAGCACAGTACCTTGGAATTAGTAGCCCTTTCATAAATACTTTTTGGATTGTATTGGGAAGGATTAGCAGTGCTGAGAACCGGCTGTATTTTACTGTCGACATTTAGCTGAAAGGTAGTTGGGTTTTAGCTTTATCTTCAATAGTGGTTATGGCTTAATTGTGCTATTAAAAATCCTTTTTCTTATCACTGTAATTGTTAATAATAGCATCATTATGTCACTAGGTGCTGTCTGTCCTTCATCTACACAAATGGTATTATCCAACCAACTGTCAGAATGGCTTGGGGTCTGATTTTTTGCCCAGCCCTCATTAAAGGTCTAGGTTTACTGACCACTCATATGCGACATTGTAGAGGGAATTCCTGGACAGATAGAGCTTGGGTTGGGCAGATCCTGGGATCTCTTCCAATATTCAGTGTCTGAGACAACACCTTGAAATGAGTGTGGTACAGTGGGAAGAAGGTGAGCTTTGGAATCAGAATACTAGATTTCAAATATGAGCTTGGCTGCTTTTGATTTGTGTGACCTTGGGCAAGTCTGCATTTCTCTAAGGCTCTGTTTCCTCATATGTAAAGCCAGGAGTTGTATTGAATGACCACTGATTTTCCTTCCAGTTCTAGACCTCACATTCTATGATTCTATAAGCTGGTCGGTAGGAATTTTAAGTGTAGGCTAGTCTTGGACCAGAAATAAGCTGACCAGTTTTTTCCTCAATGGGAGCTCTTAATATGGGGTCCAAGTGAATCCAAAGGGGAGCATGGATGGGTTTCAGGAGGTCTATGAACTTCCATAACAAAATTACATCTTTATGTTTATGAACTTATAACTGGAGTTTAGTATTCCCTTTACTCGTGAATGTAATCAACAAATATTATATTTCTAAGAGTCTATAGGTTTTACTAGATTGCCAAAGGGATCTGTGACACAAAAAAGGGTTAAGAACTCCTGCTCTGACATTAGCCTCATTGAGATCTCATTTGCACTGTTATTTAGCTCCCCTTGTTTTCCTCTTCTCTCTTCAATAAGCACTGATGAAATACTTACAATGCACCAGGTACTATGCAGGCACTGGGGATCACATATAAAAGTGAGATAGTACTCACACTCAAGACCCTTGAATTCTATGGCACCAAAGAGGTAAATAGAGGAAGATGAGAAAGCAAAGGGCGAGTGTTACTGGGAGGCAAACATTGTCTTCCCAACAATGAGAGGTCTTCCCAAGTGGAATGGGCTGCCTGGGGAGTGAGTTCTCCATCACTGGAGAGTTTTAGCAGAGGCTGGATGACGACTTGTTGGGGATGTTGTAGAGGATAAGTCACTTAATCTTGTCTGCCTCAGTTTCCTCATCTGTAAAATGAATTGGAGAAGTTTCCTCATCTGTAAATTGAATTGGAGAAGGAAATGGCAAACCACTTTAGTATCTTTGCCAAGAAAATCCAAAGGGGATCATGAAGAATTGGACACAACTGAACCTGAACTGAACAATAAACCTCTTACAAAGTACATGATTAATTAATTTATTGAATTGGATTGAAATCTTGACCCAAGATCTCCAAGGGACCTTAGGAGTCAGTGTCACTGTATCTAAGAGAACATAGACTAGCTCTGTGATCCTAGACCCTATTATAAGGGGAAGAATTGGTCTTTTAGCAATTTCTCCAAATTCAAGGATATAATCATGGATAAGGAAGTGTGGAGATCTTAAACTAAGTTTGAAGGAGGTTGTAATCACCGAAAGTAAGGATCCAGGCCAGCAACAGAGATGAGTTGTTGAGCTGTTACCCCTGTACATAGTAGGAAGTTCTCCCTAATGGAATTAATGGAGTAGCTTGACATTGAACAACAGAAGATTAACCAACCTCTGGTTGCCTAGTTTAAAAGCTTGCTTACTAAGCTCTGTAATTCATCAAAGTCTGATATAATTTTGTGAATTATGGCTCCTTGTGCCTACACTAGAGGGCTTGTTGTGTTTGTCCTTCATTTTAGAAGAGGCCCATGGCATCAGGGAAATGATGACAAGACTTGCAGTTGGCTAATTAAAAGGGCCATTTCTTGACTCACTTCTTAAAGGAGCCTATTCATTGAAAGGGTGTTATCTTACTCTAAGAAAATACCTGAAAAGGCCTTAGTCTAAAAGGGGGCAGGGTCTCCCATTGTATCCTGGGTCATCTCCAGTCATACTGAATCCAGATGGTTCTGGAGGAGAAAGTGAGGCAGGTGACCTTGTACAATTCTCCCTCACTCAAATCAAAGTCAATTGCAAGTCATGTCATCATTTCCCTGATACTAGAGGGCAGCAGATGTGGGAAGAGAGGAAGGGCTACTTTCTCAATAGGAAATATCATATACAACAAGGAGCAGAGATGAGCAGTCTCCAGATAGATATAGACACACACAGAGAGTTAATTGGATCAGTCAAAGCAGGAAATAGCTTCAAGGATTGTGCCCTGTTGTAGCAAAGAAGATAGTCAACTATGGAAATAATAGAATGTGGGGATCAAGAGTCCAACTGCAGAGAAGAGCAGTATTATGTGTGCCCACAGAGTAATCCACCCAATATAACTGCTGGAGTCAGGAGGACTAATGGGAGGATTCCACAAGCAGAGAAAGGACATTGAGATCTTGCGATATGGGAGGTTTGAGTTACCTTGGTCATATGTGTGAATGTACTCTAAGGTTGTGCCCACTATTCCCACAGATGTAAGACAGACTTGTGAGAAAACAATTCCCACATTTATAGGGGAATGATTTTCAGGTACTATTCTTTCTAAACCATCTAAGTAATTGCCTTTTCTTTGAGCTAATTCTGTTTTCTGGTTTACTGTTAAGGGGATGACCACTGATTGGGGCTCATCAGTTATTGTTTTAGAAGTTTAGATGCATAGACTGCTTTTGGAATTCAAGAGTAGTGTTCATACTTGGGAGATTAAACTCTTGAGTGTGAATGCAAGTTAGGGGAGTGTCCTGGGAATGACACACTACAGATGCTGTGCTATTAACCTATGATCCTACAAAGGAGGCTCAAAAGACATGGTTGAACAGGTAGGAAAACCAGGAGAGAGGAGCACATAGCTATAGAACACTAAAGTCTATGAACCTCTTCCATATTACAGCCTTGTGAGATAGAGGTGTAGGCCTTGCTGGCTCCATTTTACAGATGAGACAACAGAGGCTTCAAGAGATGAAATGAATGTCCAAGGCTGCACAACTCCTGAAAATCAGATTTGGGCTCTGTCTTTCTATTGGACTCTGGTATTCCATAAGGATAAGAAGGTTTCTGGGTTCTTAGAAGTTCTGGTCTGATCAGTCACCTTCTTTACATTTGTAGTCATGTGCTGAGCACTATTTGTTTTCCTCCAGGCAGAGGGGTAAAAAATATTCTCCTCTATATCAAGTGTATCAGGAGTTATGGGAAAGAGAGTTAGTCCACTCAATTTTCTGAAATATGCACGGTGTATTGGAGTGGTACATTACATGTGTTTGAGCAGTACAGAATCAAACAGGTCTGTTATCCAGCAGGATTTCTCCTACTTGCCTTTCAATGGCTCTTTTTTTCAAGAGAATAATTAAAATTCCTTGAAAATCTCATAGAAGTGACACTGGATTCATCAAAGCTATGCCAATGAAGTAATAGCTTTGGTAAGTTTTGATAAACTGGAAAGCATAGGTGAATGAGACTAGAGGATCATTGCTTTGGAGTCTAAAGGGACCTAGCAGTCATCTAATTCAATCTCTTCTTTTTAGAGATTAAGCCCAGACTTACCTAAAGTTACACAGGTAGTAACAGAAATAGAATTTGAACTCAAATCTTCTGATCCTAAACCTACCCCCCTTTCCAAAATACCAAGCCGTTCTCAAGGAATGGCTTCCTATACATGGTGTTTGAAAGGTCTTGTGCAGTTCTACACTATTAAGATTTCTTGGACCACCCCCTATCATCTAAGAACCAAGAACTATTATTTTCAGGGGCTCCACAAAAGTCATACACCATGTGACTGATTTTCTTGACTACAAACCTCATGAAGATGGTCTTCTAAGCCATGGGTGAGATTGTAGGTTATGTTCTTCTTAGAGGAAGGATTTATTGATCTTCAAGAGAAGTGTGTGAGGTACATGCTATTATTGTCTCCATTTTACAGATGAGGAAACTGAGGCTAGACAAGTTTAAGTGACTTGCCCAGAGTCACATAGCTAATAAGTGTATGAAGTAAAATTTGAACTCAAGTCTTTCCAATTCCAGTAAACTAAGAAAAGAACTAAAGGTTCTAGACCTTTTAACTCAGAGATTGTTCTGACTTAAAACTCTAGCATTCATCCCAAAGAGGTCAATGATTCCTGCCCCCAAATAAAGGACTCTGACACACTGAAACATTAATAAAAGTCTTTTTGTAGTAGCCAAGAACTGGAAAAAAATAGATACTCATTGGTTGGGGAATGACTGAACAATTTGTGGTACATGAATGTAATAGAATATTACTGTCTTGTAAGAAATGGTGACTGTGGTGAATACAGAGACATATGGGAAGAGGTGCTGTTTGTTCCCCTCCCCTCCCCTCCCCTTTTGGAGCATGCCCAGTTAGCAGGTCCTGGTTACCCATGGACCTTTAGTGGGAAGGGACTTCTGGCTATGCAGGTTTCATCCCTGGGTAGAGTTCTTTCACTGGCTGCTGAGCCAAACTTCTGTGGATGGCTAAAGGGATTCCGCTCCCCCAGTTTAGTCCTCTGGATAGCTCAGGGTCATCCTCATTGCTTCAAAACCAGGAGAAAGAAGGCTGGCCAAGGGAGAGATGGCACTATTTGGTTATCTGCTCCTCTTGCTTTTTTTCTTTTCTTTTCTTTTTTTTTTTTGCAGAGATAGGGCACTAAGGCTATAGAAAACAGGAGGTGACATCAGCCTTTTTCATGAGTTGGTTAGTTTTGCTGAATTGTTTTTCTTTTCATTTTTTATAAGGAAAGGGAAAGGAAATTGTAGGAAATATAGGTGATATAAAAATAAAAATTATTAATAATTTTAAAAAGTGTACCTTGGACTTGTTTATAAATGCCTGACCTCTCCTACCACTCCAGAGGAGGGCCATTCAACTCCCTATATTATCACACTGGATCACCAACTGGAAGGAAAGTGGTAGAGTCAGATCAGGCTCATAGCCCTAGTCTTAGAGCCTAGAGTTAGAAGTGCCTCTGTCAGGTTAGCTCCACTGTCAAACAGTATATGACAGGTTGAGGATGCTGACTGTGGGACCAAAGGAACTTGTCTTATTGCCGTCATCCCACCATTCAGGTCCAACTGGGATTCTGGGATTTGGGATGCTGTGGTCAGGTCCACGGTTCTTGGTTCCTATCCATGTGACTATCCTTTCCAGAATGCTGTGCATGAGTTTGCACTGTGATATTGTTACCTGGTATGGAGTTGGAATGGGAGAGGAGGCTCTTCAATGTAGGACATCAAAAAAGGTTACCTGAATCTCATAGAGAGTCTGCTATGGGTGGCAGAGACGTGGGCAGCAGAGATCTGGCATGAGTCATAGAGACAAGGTGATGGAGATCTAAGCAATAGATGTGCCAATAGCAGAGATACAGGGTGGTAGGTAGAGAAGGAGCAAAGACAGTTGTGTGAAGTGAAAACAATTGGAGGGGACCTGGCCACAATATCCTTAACTCTACTGTCCTATTGCAACGCTGATGATGGTTATGAAAACTGAAGTATGTTCAATGTTCATTTATCCCTGAAAAGCCAGGGTTCTATAGCCTATTACCCTGGGATGAGAAGGGGAAATGATTAGGAAAAGAGGCTTTGGGTGAAGGAGAAATTGTGTTGTTACTCTCTTGAGGCAAAGGAAAATCTATCAAAACTACCCTGGTCCAAGTGGTACCTCATTCAACATAAGTGCCAAGGGCTTGACCTTAATGTCCCTCTTTCCTGGTATGTTGAGGATTCAGAGGGTCTGAATGGGTCAACTAACAGTCCCCTGGAGATCTAGGAGAAGACAGTAATTTAGGAACAACTTCAACCAACATTTACACCTGATTAATTTCCTTGTCATGTGATTTTTTTTTTACTGTTTTCATTAAATGACTTTTGTTTTGAATTCATGTGTCATATGGTATGGTCTAGCATAGGGATATATTGATGGGGGTTTGAACCTTGAATCTGAATTTTAAGTATTCTAAGACTAGATTTTGCTAAGAGCTATGTGGAATATGGGGCAATATGCTTCAATATGGCATCTTCTCATAGCCTCATAGACTTAGAAAAGGGACCCTAGAGTTCATTTAATATAGGAGTTCTTAACCTGAGGTTCATGGATCCCTAAGGCATTTGTGCATAGTATAATAAAGTATAGGACAGTACTGAGTGGTATAATATATAATGCTATGTAATAGTATACTATAGCATGACATGGTATTGTATAGTGTATTATGATATAATAATGCTAGGACTGTATGTGTGAGTGGGTATTGAGTCATTTTTCCTGTCCACTCTATTAAACCTGTTTGGAAGGAAGATACTGACAGGTCGAAGATGTGCCTATCTGTCCTTTGCTTTTAGAAATGAAGAATGGGGGTAAAAGCATCCCCAAGTCCTTTTGGAAAGTTACTGAACCATGTGCAGTTCCCTATAGGTGTGCATATATAGGGCGACATGGAAATTTCTGCTCTCGCTGAATGTTAAAATTCCATGCAAGTAACTGTGTTTAATGCAATAAATACAAGTCAACACACAAGAAGGCCAATCCTGTCAGGGAACAGAATAGTACAGGCAGGGCATGGGAAAAGGGATGTCCCATCTCATGAAAGCCCTGACCCTGGGATGGAGATGTGTGCAGTGGCACCTTTTAAATCAAATGAATCAAATAGTTAAAAGTCCAGTTCAGGGAATCCAAACTGTGATTAAAATTTAAAAGATTTGATAAATAGCTTTTAAATTAATTGTGTGTGCGTGTGTGTGTGTGTGTGTGTGTGTAAGACAAACGGAGAGAGACAGAGAGGGAGAAGAAGAAAGGGGGGGAGAAAGACAGAAATGGGTGGGAAAAAGAGAGGGGGGGAGACAGTTCTGTGTAGAATTTCTGTGTATATCTGGGACCTCCATCACTTCATAACTGATAGACTGGTCAGACTGAGACTGTATTCTGTTTGATGTCCCATTGCAGGTGTTAGTAGGAGAAAAGCAAATCAGCAACAACCATAAAATACAGTTGTGGAATGTAAAAATTTAAGCCTCCAGCATCAAAAATAACAAGATCCTTGCCATGAAATTAGAAAATACTCATGAAAGCAAAAGTCGGTGTGACCGAGGACTATGCAAACATAAAGGGATCACCATATGTAGTAATAGGGTAATTAAATCCAGTGCTTTTCACTGGGCTGATTTTATAGCGTCTTCTTCTGGATGCCAGTTCGGAGGCTGCCAGCAAATATTTTCTTAATTGCCAAAGGA
>CM053593.1:11900718-11975736 GCA_028646575.1 Pseudocheirus occidentalis
GTTATTCTTGTCGAATGATACCAATTTGTAGTCTCCTTTTCCACTTGAGCTACTCTTGTATTTTTTCAGGGGTATGTTTTGCATTTGAAGAAGAACCTGTGAATTCAAAGCAGAGACCACTCAAAATAGAGCACTGGTCCATGTCACAGTCCTGGGTGGAGTGGCAGTGCCAGCACCTCTCTCTTAGTTTGCTTTGGTTTCGTGTCTTGTTACCTGGGAGGGCTATAAAATCTGGCTTAGTTGACTTGTGAGACATGGGCTTTGGGTAAGCTACAAGACCCTCCCAGACACTGATGGGGACTCTCAAGGGCCGAATGTATCTCAGCAAACTCTTCTTCTTGGACCATGTTTTCCTAAACTGACTGATGAAATGTGGTCTGTGTTTCCCTACTTGGCTTCTAGGGTTGTTAACATACTTAACACCAGCAATGACTGTGGGGGTAGGCCTAGGATCCATGGACGCTGATTCGATACCTACCCTTGAGCTCCCCATGTGCACAGTTGGATGAACTCCATGGAGCCAGCTGGGAGAATTCCCAGGATTCCAGGCCACTAGGCAGAGTTTCTGGGGGCAGCGGGCCACCTGTGTTCTTTCTTCTTGTTGGAAGAGGGCAAAAAACAAAGCTAGTTACCAGGCTCCTGGGAAAATGCCAAGTTGACCTCTGGGCTGGTTCACGCTTGTCCAGGCCCACAGACTGCAAAGAATCACATCAAAAAGCATTCATTAAGGACCTACCATGAACCAGGTACTGTGCTAAGTGCTATGGATAAAAAGAAAGGCAGAAACCCACAGCAAACTGACACAAGACCAAACAGAAGCCCCCCAGTCCCTGCTCCTGTGGGGCTCACAGATTAAGGAGGAAGACTGTGCAAACAATTGAGTACAGAGAAGATCCATACAGATAAACTGGAGACAGTCTCAGAGACACAAGGAAAATGCTGAAATAAGGCAAGGTTTTTGCTGAGACCTGATAAAAGTCGGGGAAAGCAGGAGATGAAGGAGGAAGAGAAAGATTTCTGGGCACGGGGGTGGGAGGGGGGAGGGGCGGTAGGGGATAGGGGGGAAAAAGAGCAGTCATCGAAAATGCATCAACTAGAAAGAGGAGATCCAAGAGAATGTGGAGAGAGGACGGTGTCGGAAGCCTGTGAGGGCGGCACAGGGTGGTTCTATGGGGCTTTAAAAGTCAAACAGAGGATTTCATATTTGATCCTGGAGGTAACAGGGAGCACTGGAGTTTGTTAAATGTAGTCAGGATGTGGGGAGTGACATGATCAAATCTGCACTTTGGGAAGATTAATGTGACAGATGAATGGAGGTTGGACTGGAATGAGGAGACTGAAGGAGACCCACCTGAAGTCCTTCACAACAGTGCAGAGGAGAGATGAAAAGGGGTGGACCAAAGTGCTGGTGGCATCAGCAGAGAAGGTGGAGCATAGGACCAATGGAGAGAAGGACATGGCAAGACAATGGCTAGGGGGTGAGACCGAGTGAGGAGCTGAGGAGGCCACCCAGGTTGGAAGTCCGATAACTGGAAGGTTTCTGCTTCCCTTGACAGTAGCAGGAGAATTTTGGAAGGGAGGAGAGGTTTAGGCTCAAAAACGATGAGTTCCGATTTGGACATGGTGAGGTTAAGATATGTATGGGACATCTAGTTCAGGATGCCTAATAGACTGTTGGACATATGAGACTGGAGGTCAGCACAGGGGTTAGGAAAGGATAGGTAGATCTGAGAGTCATCAACACAGAGATGATCATTGAATCCTTGGGAGCTGATGAGCTCACCAAGTAAAAGGAGAGAAAAGAGCAGAGGGCAGAGGGCAGAACAAAGTCCTTCTTAACCTAGATCCCTCCAACCTTTCCTGTCATTTTACATCTTACCCTGTCATGCAGTCTTTGATCCACTGACTTTGGCTTCCTTACTGTTCAAAACCAAGACTCTCCGCCTCTTGGTTCCAGGCAAAAATGCTTTTTCCCATGTCAATAATACTCTCCCCCCACCTTTCTTTGCCCATTGGCTTCCTTTAAGTGCCAAATAAAAATCCCATTTTCTACAGGAAGCCTTCCTCAACTCCTCTTAATTCTAACACTTTCCTTCTTTTAATGATTTCTTATTTTTCTTACATATAGCTTATTTGCACATATTTCATTGCTTGTTGTCTTCCTTATTAGATGATGACCTCCTGGAAGATAGGGACTGTATTATCTTTTTCTGTCTACCCAGTGATTAGCCCAGTGCCTGGCACATAGTAGGTACTTAATAAATGCCTACTGAATTGAATTAAATCTTTTTATCTTCTTCAGGCTATTGTTTTCACCTACCACCATCCACCCAAACACCATGCACCTTCCCACTCCTGTCCTTTTATTTCTGCTTCCCCCCCCTTGTCTGGAATGATCCTAAAGTCTTTCCCTTCCCCCAAACTTCTATTCCCAAATCGAATTTGGAAAGTCTATTTGCTGCAATTGGTCCCACTGTTCTCTATGGTTTGTGTGGACCGTGCCATACAATTTAGGTAGATCATATAGTACCTACTTCGGATTCTTCTCTAAATGGTTCTGATTCTTGACTGCCTAAAGAGGTTTTAACTCCTGAACATCAGGGGTCACATCTCATACTTTTTGGGTATCTCCCATGGCTCTTGATAATTCAATAAATGAAGGTAGACACATAGCAAGTACTCAACTTCCCTCTCCACTTCCCACCCCTAACCCTAGAGCTTTTCAAGAAAAGGTGGGATGGTGAGTCACCAAGAATGTTGTAGAGGAGATTGCTTAATGGGGATGGCCTCAGAAGTCCCTTCCAACCATGGCATTCTGTGATTCATCGCACTTTTGCACAGCCAGTTCCCTATGTTAGTGTTCAGCATAAAAAGAGAATGAATGCTTGTTGAGCTAAATTGAATTGAGTGGGACTGGCATTCACTCCTGCCTCACCTCCCCATCATAAAAGCTTTGGCTTCCTTCAAGACTCGGTTCACATGCTACTCCCTATGGGAGGCCTTTGCTGAGCCCCTAATGGTTAATGCTCTCTCTCTTTTGAAATGACTTTGAATTCACCTGTCTGAGCTTCAGCTTACATTTCCACTGTGATTAGTGTGCATAAGTATGGTGAATTAAGCTACCTGCTCTCTCTCTATATGACATTCTACCTCTTAGCTTCTTGCCTTTGCCTAAGCTGTCACTCATGCCTGGAATACCTTCCCCCTTTCCCACCATCTCTTAGGATGCCTCGCTCCCTTCTCGGCTTCGCTCAGGGGATGCCTCCCATATGAAGCCTTTCTTGGTTTCCTCTCCCTGGCCAGTCCTCTCTTCCCCCCAGTAATTTTGTATTTATTTTGCATATAAACATTTTGCATCCAAACAGTATATACTACATATATGTTTTGTATTTATTTGATATAAAATGTTATACATATTCATTTTCCTTTTAAAGCTTTTGTACATTATTTTTAGCATATATTTTACTCTTATTAATATAGTATAGTATTCTATAATTAGTATATAATTCTCATATAAATATTTTGCATTTATTTATATATGTGATAGATTTATATATATATATATATAGGTATAATGCGATAGACATTTATTTGGTCTATAAATATTTCTTATTGACTCATTTGTCAGTATAGTTGTAGACTGCAAGCATCTTAAGGACAGGGATCAATCATATTTTTGTTTCTACATACCTGATGCCTTGCACACAGTAGGTGCTTAATAGGTGTTTACTGAAGTCATTTCACTGCTCCAGGTCTATTTTTTCATCTGTAGAATGGGACTAATCACACCTACAGCTTTTTCATGCCAGGGGTACCGTGAGACTCAAAGGAGATAATAATAAATAAAGGAAAATTGTTTCATTTTTGCAAAGCTTTAAGCATGGTGTAAATGCCCATCAGGATTATTCTTCTTTAGGACTGTCAGATTTTATTTTTTTCTATTTCCATTCCCCTTCAACTCTCCCTCATGACTCTTTTCTTTTGTCAGGGTGGGGTGGTGAAGGACATGTAGAATCCAATAATTTGGGGGAATTCAAGAGTATGCACTGCTCTGATCTTTTCCAAAAGGTGCCGCCATGTTCTGGTACAGTTGATTCCCCATGCAGGATTTCCATGGCTTATTCATAAGGCCATTGAAAGAGCTTGTTTTGTGCCCAAATCCTATGCACTGGCTCATTCCATCCTCTGAAACTTTGTCTCCCCAGGAGGCCACAGCATTGCACTGAGTGGCTTTGTGTGTCCATCCCCAGGGGTAGACAGAACTCTGAGAAAAGCCCTCCCTTTTCTGCAGGACATCCTTCCTCCTGTCCCAGGCCACCAGGTGTTAATTTTTTGTTTTCTTTAACAGACTGGAAGGAAAATGTTTATTTTTATCTTAAATGAAAGAGGATGAGTCTCACTGGCAGCGTCTCATGGAGTCCTGCCCATTGGCGTGGCCACTGTGGCTTGGCGCTGGTACATGTTTGGTTCAGGAGCAAGTTACTCTCATTCTTCCATGGTCCCTGCTGTCCTCTGCTGCTCAACAGAAAGCTGTCTGCCTGGAAGATGCCCACTAGCCAAGCTTTGCCATGGACACTTGGGTGGCTTGGAAGGGACCTCTTGGTGGGTTGACATCTTTCTCCATTCTTGTACATATTCTTTAGATTAAAAAAAAGTTTTTGGCTCCCACATGTCAACAGGTGAAAACAATTGAGAGAGGACCATGTGGTCCCCTGGCTAGCTGAGAGGAGACCCTTCCTATAGGGCAGATGTCCCCACTGTGTAACACAGGCTGCCCATGGAAACCCTTTTCATTGTCTGGCATCCCTGCCCTGTGCCAAGGAGCTAACCAACTTGCAAGCAGGCACTCTGCCCTCCAAACAGATGGACACAGGAGATAGGCAGGCCAGTGCTCATGTATGAGCAGGAAATGGGCTGGTGCAGGGGAGCCAAGGATGTTGGAAAAAGAGACCTGTCCCTGACTTTGCCATCTCTAGTTGAGTGCTGGATTACTGTTGATGAGTTTGTGACATGGAGCAACTAAAAGAAAGGGAGAAAAGTAGGTGATTTGGCAAGACGGTGACGCGGATCAGCATCATATACAGGAATCTCATTCATTCATTCAGCAAACACAACTTTAGCAGCTGCTGTGTGCTAAGCATTATGCTTACTACTAGTATACTGAAGTTTACCTGGGATGATGCAGCTCCTAACCTCATGGAGATTACAGTCTACACCTGGGTTTGTCTGGTATAATGGAACGTATCCTGAATTTGGAGGCCCTGGACCTGATTTCAAATCTTACCTCTGCCATTTGCTGACTTGATAACTTTTCACTAGAGAAGCATTCAAGCAGAATCAAGTCAACAAGCTTTTACTCAGTGCCTATAATGTGCCAGTACTGTGCTAAGCCCTGGGATGAGGCTAAGGCTGGGGACCACCTGCTTGGGATATTATATTATGGTGGGGATTCCTTTAATGGATGAATGGAATGGCTGAGGTCTAAATTCTTAGATTTTGTGATTGTGTTTGCCATGAGGAGTTTGGAGAGGGGGCACATTGGTGGATGGTTGGTTTGTCTCATATTAACAAGGGAGCTGAACTAATTTGGAGATCTCTGAGGTCCCTTCCAGCTCAAAATTGATGATTCTATATTACACTTGATCCAATTAAACAAACCTTGACTAAGCCAGGCACCATACTAGATACTGGGGATACAATATAGGAAATGCTACTTGTGGCTGGACAAGTCTTTGAGAAAAGAACTGAAACAGATTTTTACAATGAAGCAGATTTCCTCTAACCCTAAGGAAAACTGCCTAGTAATTAGTGTTTGTTCAAAAGCTGGGAAGCTGCCTTGAGAGGTAGGTGGTTCTCCCTGCCTAGAAGTGTTCAAAGAGTAAGGACCACTAGGGTTGTTTTAGAAGGGATTCCCAGGTACAGTCTCTTCTCTTGGGATTGCTTGACTCTTCTCTCTCTTAGTTCTAACTATTGGATTGTTCCTTCTTAGTCTCTTTGCTGGCTCATTATTCCTATCACATTCCTTAACTGCGGGTATTCCTTAAGATTCTGCCCTGGGTCCCCTTCTCTACTCCTTCTCTTATTTTGGCAACCTCATCAAGTCTCACGGATTTAATCATCTTCTCTGTATGGATGACTCATAGTTATCCATCTATGTAGAAATTGACCTCCATATGTATATCTCTACTTCCATCTCTCAGTGTCTGTCTGTTGCCTGAGATACAGCCCTGCATCGCCAGTTGCCCACTGGACATTTTAAACTTGATGTCCTGAAGACACCATAAACTCAACCTGTCCAAATATGAACTCATTGCATTTCCCCTACATCTTTCCCTCTCCCAAACTTCCCTATTTCTGGGAAAGGCACCACATTGATTTTTGACTCCTCATTTTCTGTCACCCATTTCTACCTTCTCATATCTTGTATTTTGAACCCTTTTCTCTGCTCAAATGGCTCCTTCTTTAGTTCAGGTGCTCAACACCTTTTGCCTAAATTACTGCAACAGTTTTCTAACTGCTCTCTCTCTTTCAAGTCTCTCTCTGCTCCAGTCTGTCCTACATGCTGTTGCCAAAGATCTGACCGTGTTACTCCTTGATCCAATCAGTGTGAATGACTTCCTATTACCCTTAGGATAACATGCAAGCTCCTCTGTTTCACTCAGAAAGTCCACAGCCCTAAAAATGGTCTTAACTCACCTTTCCAGGCTTAGTGGTCATTCCTTTCCTAGACTGTCACCTACCTAGCCTTCTAAATGAAGCCAATCATCTTATTTTGGCTGTTAGGGATGCCATATTACTCTTTGGACTCATTTTGAGCTTGCTTTTTGCTGTTATTTAGTATCATTGCTCCAATATTAGGACCTTCGAGACGGAAGAGACTTTCCTGGCATGCTTCTTTGAAGAGGTCATCCCTTAGTTTCACCTTCTTGAAGAGATCATCCCCTTAGTTTCCGGTTCTTTGTCATTGCAAAAAGAGCCACTGTAAACATTTCTATTCATGTATCAAATGGTTTAACATGAGATACTGACATGATTGCATCAGTGGAAATGACATTTTGAATAAGAGGCATTCCCATCTGCTTGGCTGCTGTACCCTATGGGCCATGGACTCTTCTGATGTGACTTCAGCTGAAACCTTCCACGTGTGCTTAGATCCCCACTAAAAGATGAAATCCTAGGGAATAGAGATTGTCTTATCTGTTTCCCTGGTGCTTAAAATGCTTTACACATAGTAAATTCTTAATAAATGCATTTCATTCATTCATTCATTCGTTCATTCGTTCGTTCATTCATTCGTTCATTCATTCATTCATTCATTCATTCTGCTTTTGAATCTGATTTTTGACTCCAAGTATAAGACTTTATTTTTATTCCAATTAAATTTTCATCTCATTAGTCTCAGCCCAATGTTCGAGGCAACAGATCTTATAGGAAAACCCTAGGGAAGTTTTTTTTAGGAAGAATTTCCCTGGAACCTTAAAAGTTGATTTCTGAAGATCGCATTCTTTGGATTCTGATGAGCCTTTCCAGGGTGTCCATGCTTGTTGACCAACTGACTGACTGACATGCGTCACCTGTGACTCAAGTACTCTCAGCTTCTTGTAGGTAGTATCTACCAAAGTTAAATGCAAACAAGACCAAACAGGATGGTCAGTCTTCCACCACAGGAGATCCTGCAACCGTGTGAGGCCCCTCCCAGGTTATTTAGCAGTTAGCATCTTACGGAGTTTGCTAATGGCCAATTGGCAACAGCATTAACAATTACAACAGCTGTAATAGCTAGGATTTATGTAGCAACTTAAGTTTTGCAAAGTGCTTTTCAGAAATGATCTCTTTTTGCCCTCTTTACAATTCTGCGAGGTAAGTGCTATTATGATCCACGTGTTACAGATGTGGAAGATGAAGCAGAGAGAGGACAAATGACATTCTTAGGGTCATGTATTTAGTAAGCCTCTGAGGCTGGATTTGAATGCACTGAGACCCCTGGCAAGAAGGGAGAGTGCTCGAAACAGCCTCTGCCAACTCAATGGTTTTCCCAGGGCTTTGTCATGTGGAACTGATGAGGTAGACCCTGTATCTGGTGATGGAGGCAATGTCTGAGAACTGGAAGTCAGTCATAAAGGAGCCCTCATGTAGATAAATAGAGGCAGTAAGGGGCTTCATGGTTAGAGCGCTGGACTTGAAATCAAGAAAGCAGGTGTTCAAGTCCAGTCTGGCTGAGCCACTTACCCTCCGCTGACTCAGTTTTAGCATCAGAAGAATGGAGAGAACAGTAGCTTCTACCTCGGAGGGTTATTGTAAGGGTCAGACAGGTGTTGCAAACCTCACAATACCATGGAAGTGTTAGGCATTTTTATTACATATACAGGGGATAGATTCAGGAAGTTCATCATGACATGATTCCAGCTCCTAGGTGGCCACTGATGTTACTTATGCCTCGGGCCACCTATAATGATGTCTGCCACCTGCCACCCATCTCTGTCTATAGAATTAATGAGATCATGTCTGCAAAGCCTTTTGAGGGCTCTGGAAGACACTGCAGGTAAAATCCCATTAAAATGAATCGCAGAATTCTGAGTGGGAAGGGACCTCTTGGCTTATTTGACCCACCAGTGCCTGAATGAGAAGCCCCGTCACATCATAGCCATCTAGTGGTCACTACTCTCTGTCTCAGGACCTCCCAAGATGGCCCATTTCCCTTTTGGACAATGCAGGCCAACTTCTGCTATCTATCCTGGGTCTGCGCTCTGTGGGCAAGCAAAGCAGGCAACCCTCCCCCCCTTCAATGTGCCAGCCTGGTAGGTATGTGATGGGAGCTGTCCTATCCTCAAAGTCTTCTCTCCAGAAAGGAAGATCCTCCTGACCTGTTCCCTTCCTATTTTCCCTGTTTCCCTTCTCTCCCAAACTTTCTGCTGCCTTGCTGTTGGTACATCATGAGGTGCTGCTCCACTCATGCTTTGCATGGATGCCTCCATGACTGGAATGCTCTCCCTTCTTGCCCCTCTCCCAGCTTCCTTTAAGACTCTATTCAAGTCCTTCCTTCTGCCTTTCCTCATCCCCTTCAGTGACAGCATGAAATTACCTTCCATCTACACCATATATATCTTTGGGGGTTAGGGGATGCTGTCTCCTCCATTAAAATGGTGGGGAATTGGCTTTCTTTTCATTTGTATAAAAAGTGCCTCTTGCCTGCTATTAGAATTTCAGTTCCTTGGGAGCATGCACTGGGTTAACACAATAAATGTTTATTGACAGAGTATAAAGTTATTCCTCAGGTTCCAATGGATGGCCTTTTGTGGATCAGAGTAGTGGCACCCATGAACATTTCTGTCAGACTCATGGATTTTTTTGTTGGCTTTAGTCAGTCAGCCAGTCAGTCAATTATTAAATATTTTTAACGTTCCTGTTATGTTCCAGGTACTGTGCTGAATGCTTAATCCATTCTCCAATACTTTAATACTCATCAGCTGTGATTTCATGGTGTGTGTTTCTTCTATAGATGAAGATAGCAGCTCTTCTTTAAATTTGAGAGTTGACATGATTCCCCACAATTCATCACTCTGTGGCCAACTTAGTGCCAAGACTCCATGATTTGAGTCAGGGTGGTCCTTCCATGATGGATGCAGCTGCCACAGAGCTCACACAACCACTCAGTAATGTGGAACTGGAATCTAGTGAGGGAAAGGTTGTTGGGGTGGAGAGACTGCACACCTTGGTGATGCACTAAATAGAGCAGTAGTTCTGGAGTCAGGAAAACTTGAGTTCAAATTCAGCCTCAGATGCTTGCTAGCTGTGAGTCCCTGGGCAAGTCATTTGACTTCTGTCTGCCTCAGTTTCCTTATCTGTAAAATGACACCAACCTCTCAAGATTGTTATGAGAACCAAATGGCACGGTATTTGTAAAGTGTTTACCACAGTGCCTGGCACATAGTAGGAACTTAGTAAATGCTTCCTTGCTTGTTTTCTTCCTTTTTAAGGAGTTTTTCAGATTTTGGGCACATCTTATTTTCAAGGAGGAATGTTCTTTTCACACCTCTCCTAAATTCTTACCTCAAGCATCTCAGCTACCGAAGCAAAACTCATCTTTATTCCCAATCTGCTTATCAAAACAACAATACAAAACACACACATGCACACACATATGGGTAAAGATACACGCCTGTGTTAGGTGGTAGGTGTACTATCTCACATGACAACCCCAGGTCCCTTCTATAATGGGCTCAGAATTCTTCCCTTTCACTAATACTTCCCTATAGAGGAAATACATTTTTGTTTAAAAGAACTGAACCACAGAGGTCCTTGACATCAAGACAATTTTTTTAAAATTTGTTTTGTTTATTTACTTTTAGTTTACAAGATTCAGTTCCATAATCTCTTGAGTTTCAAATTTTCTCCCCTCCTTCTCCTCGCCGCCCCATGGCAGCATGCAATCAAGTACTGGATCTGCAAATATTTTCAAACTGGACATTAGTCTGGTTGTCTAGAACGGCTGTAACCAATGGAGTGAACAATGGGAAAAAAGAAAGAGAACCATACGTGAAAAAGAACGATAGCATGTAGACTGCTTCAGTCTCCATTTAAACTCTGTTCTTTCTAGATATTTCTCTGAATGTAGATATATCCTTCCTTCCTGAGACTTTTAGAGTTGTCTTATAACTATGTGTTGCTGAGAAGAGTCCAGTTTATCATAGTTGGTCATCACATATGCAATATGTCTGTGATTGTGCACAAATTTTTCCTTGTTCTGCTCTCCTCACTTAGCATCAGTTTTTATAAGGTTCTATCAGGACTATTTTTAAGTGAAAAGGATCTGAGGGACATAGTAGACCACATGTTTAACATGGGTCATCTGTATGACGTAGTAGATAGGGTGATTTGGGGAAGGATAGGGTAATTTGGGGTTGCATCAAGAGAATAAAGAATAAGAGGGAGTAAGGAGGCTATGCTCCCTCACACTGTGACCTGCCCTAGTCAAGGCACATCTAGAGTGTTGTGGGCAGGTTTTGGGTGTTAATGTTTAGAAGTAGGAGAGCTTCCAGAGGAGGGAGACCAGGAAGATGAAAAACCTTGAGCTCATGTCATATGAGGATCAGTTGAAGGCACTGAAGATGGCTAGCCTGGAGAAGAGAGATGAAAGGAATGTGACAGTTATTTTCAGTATCTGAAAGGCTGCTTCATGGAAGAGGGATCCAGCCTGTTCTTCTGGGCTCAGAGGACAGACTTTGGAGCTTTGGAGAGGAAGAGGATTTGCTGCAGGAAAGTCCTTGCTAACCCTGAGCTATCCCCATGTGCCGCCTTAAGAGGCAGGAGATTCCCCCTCATGAGACATCTTCCAGCAAACTTCTTCGGGAGTGTGCTATCAATTCTTGGTCAAGAATGGGCTGGATCAGATGGTTCCGGAGGTAACATCAGAGATTCTGTGATGTTTCATCCCTATATCACTGAGTTTGGGCATGCGATTTCCAGCAATATGTTCCTTTGAACAAAGCTACATTTGGATGTAGCACTTGACATGTCCTGTAGTTGAGAAAACAGTACACTTTAGCACAGCAATTATGTCCTTTATAATGTAATCTTGACATCAAATATTTCATACTAGAAAAGGGAGAGCAGGGGTATAGTTGTTCCGTTTTTCACAGTTTGCTAAGTAGTTAATACTAAACATTAGTTAATGGGAGAATGTTGAACATTAGCTAGCTTATGAACAGTGACCATAGCATACACTAATAAAGGAATTAGAACTGCAAGGACCTTAGGGATTGTTTAGTCATTTTACTGATGTGAAAACTGAGGCTCAGAGAAGGAGAAAAGTGAAAGTCAAACTATTACTTACACCTTTGTCTTCTTACTCCAAATCCAGTGTTGTTCCCACTCTACCTTACTGTCCTTTAAAAAGACAAAGAATTATTAAGATAATAATAAAAGATAGTAAATTATTACAAGAATTGTGCTCTCTGGTCATGTCTGCTGCTGATTCTGCAGCATTGGGAACATTGTTGGGGGCTTCCTCTTTGTACTTCTGATAAAGTCTTCCTCTGATGCCTCATCATGGGGGAAAGTGACTGTGCATTCTCTTTTTCCTTTTGATTATGGTATCACTGATTAGAAATTGTTCTCCTGCGCTCGCTTTCTATACACTGCATCTGTTCGTATGAGTCTTCTCAAGATTCACTGAATTCATATAGTTCATCTTATCTTGAGGTGTAATGAAGTTGCATTATATTCATTTGCCACAATTTGTTCAACCCAGTCTCTAAACAGGAAGCACTTATTTTCCTATTAGTTCTTTGATATTACAAAAAATACTGCTCTAACTAACTTTGTGTTTGTTGCTGTTGGTTAGTTTTTTTCGGTTGTGTCCAATTCTTTGTAACTCCTTTTTGGGTTTTCTTGGCAAAAGATACAGGAGTGGTTTGCCATTTCCTCCTTCAGCTCATTTTACAGATGAGGAAACTGAGACAAACAGGGCTGAATGACTTGCCCAGGGTCATACAGCTAGTAAGTATTTGAGGCCAGTTTTGAACTTATGAAGATGGGTCTTCCTGACTCCAGGTCTGGCACTCTAGATGGTACCATATCTTTGTAAATCTAGTACCTTTTCTTCTTTCTTTTATGACCTTGGTAGCTAGGTGGTTTAGTAGTTAGATCACTAAACATGGAGTCAGAAAAACCTGCACTGAAATCTCTCCTCCAACTCTCACCAGCTGTATGGTACTGTCACTTAACCTCTCTCAGACTCAGTTCCCTCATTGGTAAAATGGGCTAATAATGGCACATACTTCCCAGGGTTGTGAGAATCAAATTTATATATGTATATACACACATATAATGCATAACAGATATAATAATATATATGTTACATGCACATATGTATATGTAAATTATTTGGAAGTCTTAAAGTGTTGGCTATTATTATTATTATTAGGGATATATGCCTAGTAGTGCTGACACCTTCATTTATTTTGTTTATATTTGATAAATATTTATACATGTTCATGTTGTCTATGCTTCTTGAAGGCAGGGAATGTTTCTATTTTGACTTCAAATCACTAGCTACTAGTAGGAGTTTAATAAATGCTTACTGATTTATTAATAGTATTATTGCTGGGCCAAAGGGGTATAGACTGCAGTGAATTTTTTAGTTCATTTCAATTGTTTTCCAGAAAGCTGAAGCAATTGACAATTGCACTTGGAGAGTGTTAGGGAGCCTGTCTTCCCCCAGCCTCTCCAACATTGCGCACTTCTATCTTTTGCCATCCTCGCCAATCTGATGCCAACTCCGTGCTTCTTGCAGTCTGCTCCACTGAGGGTCTTCTTCAGCACACATAGCTTTTCAGGTTCTCTGCACCCTCAGTGGAGTCCCCAGGGCCAGTTCCTTCTTATTCCTGGATTTACTGTTCAGAAGACAGTCTAGTATACACGAGATGACTTATCTCGGAAACGTTTTGAAAAGGTAAAGCCGACAGGACACGAAAGAATCATTTGTCACATGTAATTGCAGGCAGTCAGAAGGAGCTGGGAGAGTCTATGAATCATGACGTAAGCACGGCTGTGAAGGGCAGGCATTGGAGGCCAGTCGGCAGCTCTCCCTGACACAGGCTGGTCTGGGGATGATATACAAATGTTATGGCAACAGGGGCAAGTCAGATGAGCAGATCATGCCAGGTTGTGAGCCATGAGGTCCTGCAGCTCAGATGCTCTTTGTCATCTTTCTTTCTCTCTGTCTCACCTTGTCCCTCTCTTACTTTCTTGGTCTTTCTTCCTTCCCTTTCCATTACAGTAAATTGTAGCCTGAAGAACTACCAAAGTTTTCTTTGTGAAATTTACATAAACTTCCTGTGAGATGAAGACAGAGATTCTAGAAAAATAATCATAGCGTGGGGTGTAGCAGAAAGAAGGGAGCCTCAAAGCTAGGAAGACCCAGGCTCAAGTCCCACCTCTGATACGCTATGTAGTGACTCTGGGCAAGTCCCATAATTTCTGCCTGAAGCAGCTCCAGCCTTCTAAGACTTTTAAGTTGCTCATCTACACTAGTAGAGTGACTTTCCTCACCTGGGAGCTCCCTAAACCAGAGAAATCTCACATCTAATGCCTATTCCAATCCACACAGAACAAAGAGAAATTTTAGCAACTGGGGCCCAGTAGGACTGATCAAATTTGGATTCAATGTGTCAATCAATCAAAATTATTTATTTGTTAAATACCCAGAAGATATCAGAGACTGTACTAAATATATATAAAGACAAATAAAATAACCTTTGCTCTTGAAGAGTTTCTATTCTATCAGGGGAGCTAGAATGCAACCCCCACCCTCAAACTCTTATGGTCATAGCAGCATAGTATCATACATATAGAGCTGGGAAGGACCCTAGAAGTCATTGCATCCAATTCTCTCATTTTATAGATGAGGAAACTGAGGCCCAGATTTTTCAGGTGACTTGCTAGTAGATGTCTGGTTCAAGATTTGAGCTGAGGTCCTTGGTCTCCAGTTCTAGCACCCTTTCTACTGCAATGGTACCTGGTGTCATTTCTGACTCTTCCTTCTCCCATTTTCCTACATGCAGTCAGCCCCCAGCACTCACTGATTCTACCTCCACAGTGTCTTCCATTCCCATCTTCACCAGTCTCATTCAGGTCCTCATACACTTTCTCCCAAACATTAATCAATCAATAAACATTTAATAAGCCTCTCCTATGTGCCAGGCACTGTGCTAAACACTGAACATATGTCTACTTTTCTAACTCTTCTCTCCAGTGCTTCTATCTCTTCCCTAGAACCATTCCTAGGTATGACCACCATGTTACCTAGTTCAAATACCTGTAAAATGGAGGGATACCCACTTCTGCAATGGATTTGTGATTTTATTTATGTGGGTCCTCACTCCAGTTATGTGGATCACAGACTATCTGTCTACCCGTCCTGCATGGCTCTTCACCATGTCCTTCTATAAAGATGTCAGAGGAATCCACCAAAGATGTGGATGCCTTTCTTGAGTTCTCCTGACATTGTATGGGTACCAGTGAAACTTTTGGACTTTCTTACTGTCATCCCTCTCTCCCTATGTGATGAGAATATTTTTTTCTTCTTCTGGTCGCATATTTCTCTGATGACTGCTTCTGTGATGTCATTAAAATGCCACAAATAACACTCCCCTCATTGATCTGCACAAGTAGAAGTGACCTAAATAATCCTAAAAAACCATCCCCATGGTCAGGTTGGTCCTCAGGCAACAGACTTAAAGACACTGTGGCTTGGTAGAACCTGCTGTAACTTGGATTTCATTAACATAGCTATCAAGAGGTCATTCCCACCTTCAAACTAAGATGAAGTATTGTATTAGACTATTATAGGAGAGCAACTTGGTTTGGCTTCCTAACATACTGCTTTTATCCTGCTCCCCTTCAACTCCAAAACTTTCAATGGCTGCCTATTGCCTCCTGAATTAAGTACAAACTCCTTTGTTTGGCATGCAATGCCTTCCATGAGGGCCACCTTGCTTGTATTTGTAGCATGAGTCCCGAAGTACCTAGAAAAACCTAATAAATGCTTGTTGATTGATTGGTTGGTTTATTCCATGTTTATCAGCCACCTTTGTGCCCAGCTCCTGTGCTCCAGACTCCCAACCCAGCACTCCATTGACTTCTCTGGGGTACTTTCAATTGGTGAACCATCATTATTTCTTGCTTGAGTCATGTCATGCTGAGTGTCCACTCTCCTCTTCCAGTCCTCCACATCTCAAGCTCTGGAAGTGGTAATCAAATCAGCATAGCCATTCCTGGATAGGACATAATAATCAGCTCCCTTTGACAAACTCACATCAGTAGTGTAGTGAATAGAGTGTTGGCCTTTGAGTGAAGAAGACCTCAGGTGAAATCCCTCCTCCAATCTTACCAGCTATGACCATAGGGAAATCATGTAACTTCTCTCTGGGGTTATGCTTCCTCATCTGTTAAATGGACCAGATGGTCTTGGAGGTCTTTGCCAGCTCTAAATCAGTTATCTCCACATGGTCTCTGTCTCTCTTAAAATCTAAACTACTTGAGGACAAAGATTGTGCTGTCTTACTGTTTGTATACCCAGTACTAACACAGTGCCGGGCACATGGCATGGACTCAATAAAATGTGTTTTCATTCATTCACTTGTTTGCTCATTATTAGCATAGGCACATAGTAGGTGTTTGATAAATACTCACTGACTCACTGATTGGTTCTCAGTCTATCTCTACAGTCTTGTTTTCCATTCTATACCCCAGTCTAGTCCAGTCAAACAAGAGGCTACATATTTCCTGAAGATGCCCATGTTTTCTGCACCCCCAAAGACCTTTGCTCATGCTGTTCCTTTGGCCAGGACTGCCCTCCGCCTCCTCATCTCTGCCTGTCCTTCAAAGCCCAGCCCAAATGCCATCTCTCCCATGGAGCTTTCTTTGACCCCCCAGCAGGAACTACCCTCTCCCTCTTCTGAAATGCCAGAGTAATTTGTATGTCTCTTAGTGCACTTTCAAATTCTACCTGGCATTAGGGTTATTTATGTACATGTCTTATATCCCCTACTAGACTGTAAATTCCATAAGGGTAGGGACCATGGTGTCCCCTTTGAAACCTTACCTCCTGCATCCAATCAGTCACTGAGTCATGTCTTTTCTGCATCTGTAATTTCTCCTTGTCTCCATTCCCACTGCTAAGTCATGCTAATTCAAGCCATCTTTACCTTATCCTATTGTCCACTGGGTCCAGCACAAGAGACTAGCCCGTCACGAGGGCTCACTAAATATTTATGAGCCCATCAATTAGTCAATCAGTGAATGAGTGAATTGTAGCCACCCTGGCTGCCATACCAGGATTATTCTGGATGCATACTCTAAATTGTGCAGGATTTGGGACCTCCCCCATGTGATTTAATCACTCCAAAGAAGCAGATTGCAACCCGTTTGGACCACGCCTGCCTAACCTATGTGATTCTTCATATCCTTTCATAAATCTACCATGGGTGACATGCTGGGACCATCTTTTCATTCACTTGGTATTCCTTATTAAAAGTATTGTAAAAAGAGGTCATTGGTGGCATATTGTAAAGACTGGTGGACTTGGAGTGTGGAAGATGTGAATTCAAATTAGGCCTCAGACACTTAATATTGCTTGTGTGACTCTGGGCAAGTCACTTAATGTCTTTCTGCCCTCAGTTTCCTCATCTGTAAAATCAGCATTATAATAACACCCCTAACTCCCAGAATTGTGAGGATCTCAGGTGATGTTTTCAAAGTACTTCGCAAACCTAAAGTATTATATAAATGTTTGCTATTAATAATAATACCTACCTCCCAGTGGAGCACTCGGGCTGTCCATTCACTATGATTCACTTTTGATATGGGATTGGACCACCTATTTTTCTCACCGTAGTGACCTTTTTGGGGGGTCATGGACCCTTTTCAGCAGGCAATCTGGTGAAGCTGATGGGGCCATTTCAGAATCAGGCTCTGAAATGCATAAAATATAATCATGGAATCACAAAAGAAACCAATTATATTGGAATGCAGTTAGAGAGTTATCTTTTAAAAAGCAAGTTCTTGGACCCCAGGTTAAGAATAACTGCTTTATCCTCCTTCCTCATGTAATTCTTCATTTATCACAGAAGATGATAATGTTAGGGCTTGGAGGGATGTTGGAGGCCCCTCTAGACCAACGCCGTCATTGACAGATGAGAAAATTGCAGTGCCTTTAAGGAACCTGGTCAAGGCCAGAGACACAGCACAACTCTGGCTTAAGACCAAGTGCTCTCATTTCGAATACAGGGCAGAAGCATTCATTGGTTGGTTCTGAATATATAGTATGGTATTCTTTCCATCATGAGAGGCTACCTCTCTTTTGGGTTGCCACTTCAGGCGCCTTTCTTAGTCTGTCTGTCTGTCTCCTCTGTCTGTCTCTCCCTCTCTTGGTTTGTCTAGATCTCTACCTCCATTCCTTTTCTTTGTCTCTTCTCCATCCTCCTTTTTCCTCTTCCCCTCCCTCCCTCTCTTCTTCTTCTTCTTCTTCTTCTTCTTCTTCTTCTTCTTCTTCTTCTTCTTCTTCTTCTTCTTCTCCTTCTCCTTCTCCTTCTCCTTCTCCTTCTCCTCCTCCTCCTCCTCCTCCTCCTCCTCCTCGTCCTCGTCTGTCTGTCTGTCTGTCTGTCTCTCTCATTCTCTCCTCAACTTCAGTTCTGTGGAATCTGCAGTATTTTATGATTCTCGACCCAACAACATCCTTGGGATGAGATTGGTATTAAAAAGATGGCCTTGTGTTTCATCGAGAAGCTTAAGGTTTTTTAGAACTGTGTAGTTTTCCAAAGACCATCCAGCTCACTGTCCATTGGTGGATCTGCCCAAGACATGCAGTACATATTCAGGGACGAGCTCTCTAGATGGTCCATTCAACTACATTTCTGATTAATAATGTGAGAGCCAGGGTGTGGTAAGGAAGAGCCCAGTGGACTGGATGCTGGAAGATCCAAGTTCAAATTCTGCTTTTGCCATTTCTTAGCTGTGTCTTATCAAGATTAAAGCTTCTCTGAGCCTTAATTTCCTCATTTGTAAAATGTGGGCAACAATATCTTCTCTACTTGCCTCAAAAAGTTCATGAGATGATGCATGTTCAGGATTTTGTATATTGAAGGGGGCTGTGAACTTCAGAAGGAATCCTCTCTGTTGACTTGGACTGCAATTAGCTGTTATATTCTCTCTCTCTTCCCAAAGTACTTTGTACATATTCTGACTTACTTTTTTGCACAAATCATCCAGCCTTCCGCACCCCCACCCTCACCCTATTCCCCACCCCAGAAGAATGGACTGTCTTTAAGGTCGATTTTTGCATTTATATTCCCAGAGCCTGGCAGGATCCTCAGGGCACACATTTGTTGTGGAGCCTCTTCAGTTGTGTTCAAATCTTTGTCCTCCCCATTTTGGGTTTTCTTGGCAAAGATGCTGGAATGGTTTGCCATTTTACTTCTCTAGTTCATTTTACAGATGAGGAAAGTGAGGCAAACAGGATTTGGTGACTTGACCAGGGTCATACAGCTACTAAGTGTCTGGGACTGGATTTGAATTCACAAAAAATGAGTCTTACTGCTTCCCGGCCTGGTGCTCTAACCCCTGTGCCACCTAGCTTCCCAGGGGCATACATAGTAGGTGTTTAATAAGTAATTGTTGAATGAAATGGAAGGGAGAGGGGGAAAGGGAATAAGTATTTATCTAGCAATTACCATGTGTTAAGAACTTTTAAAAACTATTATCTCTCTTGGAAAGAATGGAAATGACCTGTAATCCAAGGGACTCAGAAGTGGAAGGCAGAGGCCATCTTGGCTCAACTTCCCTTGAAAATGAAGCCCCCAGAACACACCTGGTGATGATCCTGCAGCCTCTGCTTGATGTCCTCCAGTGAGGGGGAGCCCAGCCCCTCAAGAGGCAGCCTAGCCTGCTTTGAGATAGTGCTGGTGCATAGGAAGCTTTCCTTTCTATTAAACCTTAATTTGAAATGATAATACTTCCACCAGTAACCCCCATTTCTACCCTCTTTGATTTGGTGAATGGTCTTCATATTGCTTCCCTTGCAGCCAAGCTGCTGCAGACTTTCTCTCAATTTAGTCGGGATGCTGCTTGGAGGACCAAAGTACAGGCCCACTCAGCCTGTCTCTGAAGACTTCCCAGTTTGGTAGGACCTATCAGAATGAGTTCCCCACTGATGTAACCTCTGAGAATCCTTGATAATATCTCAGATGTGACAAAGTCTTTGGAAAAAAATACTAATGAATAATTCTCCAGTTATAAACAGAGGTGAACATTAAATTTATGTTACTACCCCCTTTGAGCTAGCTCATTTTCCTAACTCTCTAACTCACAGATTGGGTTCTTGAGGGAACCCTAGTACTTGTGCCCTAAGGACCTAGGGGTAACACAAAGGGGTTGAGGTTTCTAGTACTATAACTCCTGAACCTCCACTAATATGGTATCCGTTAGAAATCAGAATTAGTGAAATTCCATTTGCTTTTAGAAAAAGATATTTCCTGAGAAAGTATAGCACGAACAATAGTTACAAAAATATTCCTTCTAATCTGAGGTCCCACTCTCCCACTGCATACACAGAGTCCTTAAGGAGAGCTTGTTTTAATTTAAAATAAAAATATAGTAAGACATATATGTAGAAAATGTGTGGGGGAAAAGAGGTACTTCAAGACTTCCAGTCTGAGGAGTGTGTCCCTTCATGAAATTCTCATCAAACTAAATCTAAAATGTAGGCCCCACTCCACAGTCTGAGGATGTTCTGAGGGTATCTTTCTATAGTCCCTAGCTAACAATTTCCTCCTTAAGGATGGGTCTTGGTCTCTGAAGCCACCACAGTCCTCAGGTAGCTTCATGCACCTACATACAAGTTCTTCCTCTGTTTTCAGTCACTACTTGATAGTGACCATTGCCACTACCTCCAATGATCTCTCCCACTGATTCTTCTTGTTGGGAAGACTTCTCCTGAACTCACCAATGCCTAGACAGCTCCACCTCTGGATACTCATTTGCCTAAAGCCAGGGGAAAATAAACACAAATCAAAAAGAAGTGATATCTGCTCATGGATACATGGCAGCAGGATGGGAGATCATTGCTCCCCCACCAGTAACTTATACCATACTTCCATACCATTGTTGTGCCCCCATCCAGTAACTTATAACATTTTTCCTCTCATTTGCAGCTAGGAAGGAAAAGAACCTGAGGGATTGTTGGGCAGACCCTTTTGTAGGCCAGCTCAGTTCTGGCTTAGCACTTCCTGGGCCATTGATTTTTCTTGACCCCACAGTCAATTGGAAGATGTCACATCATCACACAATAGCAAACTCTAAGTCACTTGACTGGAAACAGGCTCCCAGAATTCCACATGTTGAATTGGAATCAAATGAGGAATAATTGAATCTGTTCTATCTAGCCTACTAGGAAGGTAAAATCTGAGCGTGCTCAGAAGATTGAGCCCTCATTGGCCAATTGCCCATTAAATATGGCAACAGGTAACATTTTAAAAACAGCAAAATAACGTGCCTATTAAAATTGTCTTCATGACGAATTGGATAGAGTCCCGGACTTGGATTCTGGAAGACCAGGGCTCACATCTTGGCTCTGATATTCACTAATTGTGACCTATGACAGTTCATTATCATTCTGTGAGTCTCAGTTCTTCATTCATAAAATCAGAATTGTAATACCTACAATTTCTACTTAATAATTTTGCCAGACACTGAAGATACATAGAAAAATTAACAAATGTCTCTGGCCTCAAGGAGCTTATGTTCCAAACGGGCAAATATCATATCCATAGAAATATATGGCATATAGAAAGAAGAAAAGAGATATAGAGCCCATCTCTAGTAGCTGGAGAGACTGGAAAAGGCCACCTGTGGAAATAGTGTTTGAACGAAGTTAAGCTGGGGATTCTTAGTGGTACAAGAGATGAGGAGGGAGAGCCTTCTGGCATTCAGTGCAGAGACGTGGATGTGAAAAATGGTTTGTCATATGCTGGAAGAACAAGTAAGCCAGTGTGGCTGGATTGTAGAATGCATAGAGGGGGACTAATACGTAAAAAATTTGGAAAGATAGCAAGGGGCCAAGTTATAAAGATATAAAGAGATTTCAATGCCATAAGAGCTCATTGAGTTGACAAGAGGAGTGAATAAGGGGTGTATTGTGAGATGGTCCAACCTGAATCAAATGAAAGAATGCATATAAAGCACTTTTTTGGTGTGGGTTGACCCTGTAATTTCATCCAAATAGTGGACTCCCAGTGTGGAATCTCATTGGGTCACACTGATAGCATATGTCAAACATAAGAGTTCAACTCCCAAAGCCTGGGATTCTAGTCACTACTATGCTATACTTTGTAAGCTTTGGAGTCCATATAAATGTCAGGTGTTACTTTTAGCTCATTCTCATCTTTTTCCAGTTTATTTTACCCATATTACTTGATGGAGCTCTTCTCTTGGTGGGACTTAAAGTACCTAGGGGGATACAGCTATACTTATGCCTCACAAAATCCAATTAAAAACTAGCCGCTCATAAGCTCAAGCAAACTAAGACATTTCTGAGCTACTGCTTTCTTGGACCAATCCTGGGCTCCCATCTGTGCAAGAGACTCATGATAAGTTTCAAAATGCTTTTTTTAAAATTGGGTTTTGTTTATCCAGGGATTTCTGTATCCACAAGGCAGCCATGATTCATCAGAACTGGTCCTAGAGTTTGTCCAAAAGCACCATGTTTTCTATAGAGTACTTTGTCCTAACTTCACTGTGTCAGAGTGTGAAAAGAGTTAAAGATTCCAACAGGTAGAAGTGAAGGAGAGTGTTCCTGGCATAGGGTACGGCTAGTGCAAAGATATAGTGATACGAGATAGAAATTAAGTTAGGGGAACAACTTTGGCTGGAATTGAAAGTATGGGAAGAGAAGTGACATGACCTAAATCTGGGAAGGCAGATTGGAGATAGATTTTGTAGTTTCAGAAATTTGTTAGGAAATTTTGATGAGTAAATGAGTTGAACTAAGGCATAATTATATCAAAATTTTAAGGATCTATTTTTTTTTTACTGGTGCAGATTTTCCCCTCTTTAGGCAAAGAAATTAACGCCCATTTCCACAGCACTTTAAAGTTTACAAAGTGGTTTCCATAAATTATTATTCTTTTCTTCCTACCTTTTTTCCTCACTCTCTCTTCCCCTTTTCCTTTGGTCTTTATTTCCTTCCTCCCCACCTTCCTCAGAGCTGGAAGAGGCCACATATACTCTAATTTCCTTATTTGACTTATGAAGAACCTGAGACCCAGAGGGACAGCTAAGTGTCCATTTTCATGTGGCTAGTAAGTAGCAGAACACAAACTTGAACCCATGGTCTTTGGTTTCAGACCAAATATGCATTCCACTCCACCACACTGCCTTCCCAAAAATAGAAATTAGGAAGCCATAATTGGGCTTTAGTAAACTCATTAGCTCTAGTGGGGACATTATTTTGAGTAGTATCTGAGAAACAATGTTGGCTATGTAAAGGAGAAGCAGTGATGATGTGGCAAGGTGGAGGGAACTGAAGGCCAGCATGAAGAGTTTTGGTTGCTGAAGAGTCATGCATGGGTCAGTGAAACTGCCGAGGACAAACTTCTAAACTCTCCGAGTCTCAGGTAACCCACTGAAACGGGTGGACTAAACACCATTAAAACCAGAAATTGCTGACTAGGGATTTATCACATCTTGGATCCTGAGCTAGGACAAGGCATGTATGTACCTAAAACAAGGTTGGAAAATTGTGTCTTGTATATTACTATCCAATGGAAGCAGTGTAATACCCAACACAAAACAAAAACTTTAGCACCATGGAGGGTGAACTTTGATGGCAACAACGGGTGATTTATTTAGTACATTTTATGAATCTCTTTTGCTTTCACATTGTCAACATTGTCCCCCCCCCCATATTTCTCTCCCTCTCCTTCCCTAGAACCATGCCATATAACAAACAGTATCCTTTTAAAAGAAAATATTTTGCCACGTCAGTTACTTTTGCTTAATCTACTTTGAGGCAACCTTATTCCCACAGGTTCTCTTCTGATCACCAATCAAGCCCCCATTCCATTGATCACCTTTTCCCCAATTTTAGAATTTTATTTAATACCTTTTTCTTTCATCTACTTATTTAATTCTTCTACTCTTTTTTTACCTCAATTAAGTAAAGTAAAATCTCCACTTTTCTCTTCCCCTTCAATTTCTTTGTTAGTTTAACATTTTTTTCTGCACTTAAAAAAAGGTTTTCTTTCCCTCATTCTCTTCTGCCCTTCATTTCTCTTTCTGTCTGTTCTAAATGGTTAATCTTTGATTCATGGTCCTCATACTTATTCCTTCTTTAGTCAGTCTCCATGTTTCTTATGGACTTAAAGCTTTTAAGGAACATATTTCAAGTTCTTCTTTCTAAATGGTTTGGATGTTATTGCTTTGTCAATCCTGCCTCATCCTATTTTCTTTTGCTTTTCTCTTAGAAATATCAAGTCCTGCAAGGAAGAGAGAGAAACATTTTCATGTTTCTGACTGTGTGGTCCATTTCTACACCCCACCCTCCAACCTTCTTCATGATAATTTTCTTTCCCATTTGTCATGAAATCTCCTCTCTGTGTCCATGTTCTCCCACCATTCCGTGACTCCTTTGCTCCTAGGACCTCTGATTCCCCTTCTGCTGAGGCATGATGCTGTCCTTTGAGTCAAGGCCCTCTTTCACAGGAGACTGGGGTCTCTCTAAGCCCCAATCCTCTGCCAATTTTGCCCTCTATTAGGCCCACATCCCCCACTACAGAATCCCCTTCCCTCCATGAGTATGTTCTTCAGTGATATCTCTTCTCACGTTGGAATCTAGATTCTTCCTTTCCTTCCCTTTCCCATCTCAATCCCTTCATTTGCCATCTTACCCAATCTCCTAGAGCACCTCTCCTTCCTTCCTTTTTTCTCCATCTCTCCTTTTCTTCCCTCTCTCCTTTCCTTCCTTCCTCCCTCCCTCCCTTCATCCTTACATCTCTACTTCCTTCTCTTCCTCCCTCCCTGTTTCTTTTTACCTTCCTTCCTTCCTTCCTTCCTTCCATTCACCATATACTTATTAAGGGTCAGTTATGTGAGGGCCCTCGGGCAGCACAAAAATCTTGTCTTTGAGGAGTTGATATACCCTTGTGTCCCTTCTCCCCTGAGAATTGATTGGCTATAATAAGATGTAGCCAGAGAGCTAGCCTCCCAGCTGAGAAGATCCAGGTTCAAGCCTTGTCTCTGACTATGCTGGTTGTATGATGCTGGACAAGTCTAAACCACTCAGGGCTCTAAGCCAGTTCTGTCAAACCGAAATAGAACATCCCTGAGATTCACATACTAATTTAAAACCCCACAAATTAACCTTATGTGCGTGTGTGTTTGTACACACACATATAGTTGTGTTTTATTTATTTTCTTAAGCATTTCCCAATTACATTTAATCTGGGCTTATTTGGGAATGTTGGAGGCTTCATCTATTGCCTTTAATTCCTTTGCAGTCTGGGCAACTTCCTAAGACTCTAAATTGTGAGGCAGGTGCAGAGAAACTTTGGTAGAGTAACTTTCTTCAACTGATAGTTCCTCATACCAATTAAATCACATTAGTTTAGCTTTTTAAAAAAATTGTCTTTATTAATTTGTTTGTTTATTTTAGTTTGTAAGATTTAGTTCCACAATTCCTTGCATTTCAAAACAAAACTAAACATGGAAAAGAATGAGAGCATGTAGTTTGCTTCAATCTGCATTCAAGCTCTGTTCTTTCTAGTTCTTTCTCTGAATGTAGGCATCTCTCTCCATAGTTTAGTTTCTTTTAAAACTGAATAAAGTGTTGAGGCACCAATACATAGGCAAAATAGATCTTACACTCAAAAAAGTTACAGTCCATTGGAGAGATACAATGCATATGCAAATAAGTATAATACAAGAAAATTTGAAGTGGAGGGGTGCATAAACAACTAGATGGTCCTGGAAGTCTCATGGAAGATGATCCCATTTTCTGGGAGAGGTAAGGACCTTGAACAGATCCACAAGGATAAGGACCTCTGGATAAGCCCAACAAATCACCATTCAGCCTTTGCTTAAAGGGCTCCTCTAGTAAAGGGAAATTCACTGCCTTCCAATGATGTCCATTGCACTTTTTGGACAGCTCTGCCTGGAGGAAGAAATTCCATTGAGCCTAAATCTGGCCCTTGGTGCCATCCACCCCTTCCTTCCCATTCTGCCTGTTGAGCCAAACAGGATCCTGGGGCTAATTGTCTTTTGAAAACCCTGTATTTGGTTTGAGGTCTTAGGTTTGGATCTTTTTTTTTTCTTTTTTTTTCCAGAATCTTCTCCAGTAGCCAAGCTCATAAAAAAACCAAAGGATGAGTCTTTGGTATAATTTTTCCTACACTAGGGGTTTTTAACCTAGGATCCTCAAACTCATTAAATATATGTGTGTGCACGTATGTGTATACACATATGTACATATACACACATATACATACATATATGTATATATTTATCTATATGTCTTAATCATGATAACTGCATTTCAGTATGATTGATTTCCTTTGTAATACTATACATTTTGTTTTATGCATTTAGAAATGCTATTCCAAGAAGACCTTTATAGGCTCTACCATACTGTCTAAAGGGTCCATGATACAAAAAAAGTGAAGAACCCCTGGTTTAGGTAGGTGTCAACCCAGGAATTAAACAGTTAGGTGATTCAGTGGATAGGCTGGGAATTAGGAAGACTTGAGTTCAGATCTGGCCTTGGATACTCACTGTGTGCCCCTAGGCAAGTCATTAAACCTTTTGCTTCAGTTTCCTCAACTATAAACTGGGAATAGTAATAACACCTAACTTCCAAGGTTGTTGTGAGAATCACATAAGATAATTGTAAAGCCATTAGCACAGTGCTGGGCACAGAGTAAGCAAACACTATATAAATCCTAACTGTTACTATTATTTTTTATTGGATACATTGATGATTTGAGCTTAAGTAACTCCAAACTGTTAGGGTCACTCCAAATAACTTTTTGAGCTCCACCAGCTGCTCTTTCCTCCTCTGGGTCTTTGGCTGCTGTGTTAAGCAGCATCTGCCCCTGTGCTAATCCTGAGATCATACGACTCTTAATCAATTTGCCCATAATTAGGTTGGGCTTACTGGTCATCATGCTCGGAATAGTAATGGCCATCTTTGGGGGCCAAGAATAGAAACGTGACCATCATTCTGATCCTCTTGCATGTTGACAACACTTATTTCCTATCACTGGTAGCAGAGGAAGAGGAGCAGGGCTGGGACCTAATTTTAATCTCACTGATGTGGGGCCAGATAGGATTGCAGGCGCTAACATCCTTCATCCTCACTCTGAGCACCTGTGATATGGCTAGGATGCCTCTGTGGGCACGTAAGCACACGTGCATGTGTGTTTGTGTCTCTACTTGTGTCCCCATCTATTCGCCTAATCAACACTTCAATAAGACTCTTTAAGCACTTAATAAGTACTTTTTCATTCCTTCCTTCCGTCTTTCATTCATTCATTCTCTTAGTATTTCTCCACTAATCTGGGGTAATAACTCCCCATTAGCTATTTTTGTTCTGTCCTTTATAGTCCAAAGGTCGTTCTTCTTGGAAGACAAACCCAAAGAAGAATGTATTATTCAGGCCAACATTCTATACATTATCACTATCCATTATCATCCTCCCAAGCAAGCCTTTGTCTTATCATTTCCATCAACCTATTTCCCCTAATTTATCTACCCCATTCCTCATTTTTTTTATTGTCCTTAACTCTCCTTACCAGCCTCAGCTTATCCTGAGTTTTATCATGCCAACCATTATTATCATGTGACCACATCATGCTTTTGACCTTAGACATCATGCAACATAACCTTCTTATTTTATAGATGAATAAACTAAGCCAAGAGATGATGTGACTTCTGCTGTTGTACAGTCCTATCTGACTCTTCATGGCCCCATTTGGTGTTTTCTTGGCGGAGATACTGTAGTGGTTTGCCATTTCTGTCTCCAGCTTATTTTTACAGATGAGGAAACTGTAGCAAACAGGGTCAAGTTACTTGCCCAGGGTGACACAACTAGGAAGTATCTGAGGTCAGATTTGAACTCATGAAGATGAGTCTTCCTCACTCCAGGTCTGGCACTCTATCCACTGTACCACCTAGCTGCCCTTCGTGTGACTTGCCCACAATCATAAATGTATTAATAGCTAAATCAGGATTTGAACTCAGGTCTTCAGATGCCGAACCATTTTCCCTAATACCATCCTTACTAATTCTAGCTCAGCAACACAACCCTTGGCTTCTGATTTGTCCAGACCTGCAAGATCTACCAAACCTCAGCCCAACTTTTTATTGGTCAGAATCCTTTTGTGATTCATTCTCTGGCTTTTCCAGGTCCTAGCTAAAACCCCACCTTCTACAGGAAGCCTTTCCCAATCCTCCTTAATTCGAGTACCCTCCCTTTGTTGATAATCTCCAATATACCCTATATACCATTTGCATGTTATCTCCCATGTTAGGCTGTGAGCTCCTTGAGAGCAAGAACTGACTTTGACCTTTCTTTGAAACCCCAGTAATTTAGCACCATGGCCAGTTCAAACAAGGTGCTAAAGAAATGCTTGTGGACTGATCAGATTGGCTAGATTATATACTCCTCTCAGGGAAGGACACTTTGGTAAAATGGCAGGGAGTGGGATGGGGATGGGGAGGAGAAGACTTGCAGACTTCTGGGGTCCTCCCAGCTCTAAATCTGGGATCTTATGGTTTCACATTTTCATTTGTATCTTCACTGACTAACAAGGTGCCTGCCATTGAATAGATTCTTAATACATGCTTGTTGCTGGGGTTAACAGTCAGGTATGTAGAAACCATTCACAGTAGGTCCTCTTGGATTTTGATAAACATTATTTGAGTTGAAATGAGTTATAGCTGCTAAAATCCATCTCAACTTGGCATATTCTCGAGGGATGAAGATGAATTTTCCTTTTGTCATTCTAGTATGTACTGATAAAATCCTGGACCAGAGAAATCCCCATAGGTTAGGGTTTGAGTACTACATCTTGGTTCTTGACTGAAAATTCATTTGCACTGTGGGCGTTCACTCCATATGCTAGTTATCTGTGCGACCTGGGGATAGCCATAGAGTCACCAGTTTCGAGTTTGAAGGCCATCAAGTCCAAACATCTCATTTAACAGAAGGAGAAACTGAGGCAAGAACAATTAAATGTCTTGCTGGGGTCTAGTAAGTCTCTGAGGCCAGATTTGAACCAAATCCTTTAAGTCCAACTCACTCTGCTATTCTATTCTTCAACCTTTTTCTCTCTGGGCTTCAGTTCCCTCTTGTAAAATGAGGGGATTGGACTGAATGATCCCTCAGGCTCTGTTCTGTGGTCCTATGATAGTGGATTGCCCAGGGTCACACAACTAGTAACTGTCTGAGGTGGGATTTGAACTCAAGTCATCTTGACTCCAGAGCTAGTGCTCTATTCACTGTGCCACTTAGCTGTCCTAGTCTTATGATTTTATGACTGTATTTCATTCTCTGCTTCTGTTTCCATGGTCCTTGGGGTCCTGAAACTACTTCCAGACCTAGGAATGAAAGCTAAGCTCTGTACACATTTAAATGGAGACTGCCCAGGCCATAGATGATGGTAAAAATTTCTTTACACTTTTTTGGGGAAAAGAAACCATTTTGTCCCCCCTCGGAGGGTTTGAAGATGATGAATATTCCCTTTCAAAGCAAAGAATAAAGAAAACTACCAAAGACTATATCCTCTTTTGGAAATTGATCCCTTTTGTTTCCTCCAAAAAAAAACTCTGTTCTTTAATCAACAAATAAACCTGCAAACAAACTAATGGATGACTAACCAAAAGGATAGATATGCAAGTAAATACATGGCTAAGTAAATAAACACATGCTCACCTGCCAAATGTCTATTAATGACATGGTGATCTTCAGGGATACTTGCTGTTTTTTCTGCATCTATTATATATCCTTGTCACCGAAGCCACAATTTCCCACTTCATCTCATTCAGGACCCTTGGTTCAATACCATCTGGTCCCGGTGATTTACTGCTCTGAGTTTCTCAAGTTGCTTCCTACCTTTCTCCTCAGAGACTGAAGAATCTCTGTCAAGGCCATTCTCTGCTTCCCCATAAAAAGTGTCCTTGGAGCCAGAGTCTCCCTGTTGTCTTCTCCAATAAATACTCATCCAAAGTGTTCCTTGAGCCTTTCCTCTACTTCATCATGCCATACAGTTTCCTCCTGTTCTGAGTCTCAGTCCTTCTCATCAGCTGAGCTGTAGCTTCCCTGAAGTCCCTTTGCCTCAGCATCAGCATTATCAGGATTTCCATTTGCCTATTGCCTGTTTGATCTCTGCTGCTCTGTACCTTTGCTGGGGGTCAGTTGAGTTCTAACAAGAGCTGACCGTCTACAAAGAATTTCTGTTGTTCTTAAAATGATGTTTTGAAAGCCCCATAGATTTAAGAATCAATAAATGTTGACTGACTTACTCCACATTTTTGATACTCATTTTTTTGTGGGGTTGGGGGGGGAAGATCTAGCTTTGTAACTTCACCATTGTGAAGACCTCCTTATAGTAGACCTTCACCAATATAGCTTTTCAAAATATAACACAAGATCCACATTACATTAGGAGAAAACTCCTTTTAGTCTGATTTCTTAAAATTATGGATAATTTTACTTTTAAAAGAAAATTAATATTCACTAATACACACTAGTGTATTTTAAAATTTGACAGGTTGTTCCCCTACTCAGGAAGACCTGAGTTCAAACTCAGCCTCAGTCTCTCCTAGCTGTGTGCCCTTGGGCAATCATTTGACTTCTGTGTGCCTCAGTTTCTCCATTTGAGGCAATAACAGCCCCCATCTCACAGGGTTGTTGTGATGATCAAATGAATTAGTATTTAGCAAGTGTTTAGCATAGTGCCTGACACATAGTAGGTTATCTGTAAACTTTTATTCGCTTTTTCCCCCTCTATTAAAAAATTTTCTGTGGTTCCCTATTGCTTTAGGATGAAATACAAAATCTTCACTATAGCATTTGAAACCCTCAATCATCCGACTTCCACCTATATTACTAATCTTATTTCATCAAATAAAGAATGAATAATCATTCAAGAAGCATTCACTAAGTGTCTTCTATGTGCTAGAAATTGGGGATACAAAGACATGAAGATGTCCTCTGTCCTTAAGGTGGGTTTCCATGGGCTAGGTGGCCTTACCTGGGCTAAACTTGTTTTTAAAAAATGTATTCGATAATTGCATTTTAATGTCATTGGTTTCCTTTGCAACTCCATATATTTTATTTTATGCACTTAAAAACATTTTTTGAGAAGGTGTTTTTAGGTTTTATCAGAATGTCAAAGACGGATAGGACAGAAAAAGATTAGGACAATATGCACCCACACAGATGTGCATGACCGTATATGAGCACACACACCCACAGAGCCAGGAGTGACTGGCTACATGGTGCTCAAGAAGATCCTGTTTAGGTCTTGATGGCTGCTGAGCTCCCTCCCAACACTAACTTCATGGATTCTGTGATTTTTTGATTCACATGACTCCTTTTTATGCACTCCAGCCAAGCTGGAAGAGGAGCCCTTCCCCAGATAGAATCTTCCATCCCTTTGTCTCAGTGGTTCCCCATACCTAGAATTATTCTCTTCTTGCCTCAACTTTTAGACTTCCAGGTTTCCTTCAAGGTTCACATAGGTTATTCCCTTCTCCAGGAAGCCTTTCCCTAGCCTCCCTGTATTTAGGAAGCTCACCCACATTATGATTCTTCATATTTTAAGTAATTACTTTGTATTAGAGGCATCTGGGTGGCAAGGTGGATAGAGCATATTGCATGGAGTCAAAAAGACCTATGTTCAAATGTGACCTCAGATACTTACTATCTGAATTGCTCTGGCCAAGCCACTTAATCTCTCCTAGCCTCAGTCTGCTTCTTTGTAAAATGGGTTTAATAATAATACCTAACTTTTGGGATTGTGGTGAGGATGAAATAAGATGTTTTCTGTCATTTTTCCAGTCATTTCTAATTCTTCATGGCCCCATTGGGAACTTTCTTGGCAAAGATGCTAGAGTGGTTTGCCATTTCCTTCTCCAGTTGATTTTACAGATGAGGAAACTGAAACAAACAAGAGTGAATGACTTGCTCAAGGTCACACAATTAGTGTCTTGAGGCTGGATTCAAACTCAGAAAGATGAATCTTCCTGACTCTAGACCAGTGCTCTGTGCGCTGTGGCACCACCTACCTGAGATGCCAGCTGTAAAGCGCTTTGCAAGTCTTAAAATGTGATCTAAATGCTACCAATGATTATTTCCTTCTCTGTGTTGATGCATCCACTTCCTGTATACTGAGTAATAGCTTGATCAGTCAGACCAACATTTATGAAGCATATTCTTTGTGGCAGGAGCTCTGGACAAGATTCCCACGGCATGAGAAGGCAGGTTACCATCTGCCCTGTTGGAGGATTTCTCATCCTCATGAGATCACAGAATTTCCCCAAATACCAAAGTAGCTGCAAAGTTATTGTAAAACTCTAAAGAGTTATCCATTCAGAGTCTAGAAGGAGATTTTCAAATCTTCTTAATCCATTAAACAGTGATATTATTTGATTTCCGGTAGCTGTGCTATGGTAGAAATAGACCTGAATGGGGAACCAGAAGATGGAGATTGGATTGCTAGCCCTGCTGTCTACTCCCTGTGTTATCCAAGCTCTCACTCCAACTTTCTATGGCTGTTTCCTCACCTATGAAAGAAAGGGATTGGACTCTGACTACTACTGTGGCCCCCTCCAGCTTTAGATTTAAACAACACCCCGACTTTGAAAGCAAATGGCTCATAGGGAATGGATAGGGAATGCAGTTTTTACTTGCAGTGGAATTTGTTAGCTGTTTTGCCATGAGCCAAGGGAGCTCTTCTAGCAGATGTCTGGATGGTTGGACTCTCCCGTGGCTATTAGACTGTTTTTAGGAAACTTAATGAAATTTGACTTCTCTGAGAGTTGGGGCCTTTGTAGGAAAGATGTAAGCTCATTCTATCGGATTTTCGGTATTTCTCTTTACAAATACATAGCTGGTTGTGAGGAAGTGTGATGGGTGGAAAGGTGTTTGGCTCTGGAGTCAGAGCCAATGGAGATTTCAGTCCAACTCTAATGCTTCCTGTCCATGTGACTTTGGGTGAGGATGACTGAGTCTTAACCCTATTACTTATGAAAGGAATGGCTTGGATTAGATGTCATCTAAGTTCTTTCCACCTCAAAATCTTTGATTTTATGATGATTTTGGACAGTATTTTTAAAAATAAAAGTACCATTCATTTTGATGAGTTGGGAACCCAGAGCACGGCTACTCAGGGCTCTAGGGTTGGCCCTAAGAGTTTGGGGGTTGTCTTTCAAGCTGTGGCTCTGAGCCCACCACTTGTGTGCCTCCCATCATGATAATGAGTTGATACCAATTACTCAGATTTAATTAGGTTTTCAAAAGAGTTATTTACTCAGGTGGTATACTAAGAAAGTTGGCATCAAACACCTGCCCAAATATCTGTGATATATTCTCCTACAAATACAACTCTTCAAGTTTATGATAAATCTTGCAAATCTAAAAATGCATCTAAATGCTAGCAAGGATTGTTTCCTTCTCTGGGCTGACACATCTGCTTCCTGTATGCTGAGTAATAGATTGATCGGTCAGACCAACATTTATCAAGAATATCTCTGTGGCAGGAGCCCTGGACAAGATTCCCATGGCACGAGAAGGCGGGTTGCCATCTGTCCTGTTAGAGGATTTTCCCATCCTCATGATCACAGAATTTCCTCATATACCAAAGTATGTGAAAAGTTATTGTAAAACTCTAAAGAGTTATTATTATTGTGAAGATGCCTCTAAGCCAGCAGTTCTGGATTTGAACTCAGGTCTTCCTGAGCTCGGGTTCAGTGCTCTTTTCACTGTGCTACCTCTCTGGTTATGGTGACATGGCCAAGCATGGGCTCTACAGTCAGTCAAACCTTACTTAAGAGATTTCTGGCTCAAGGTGACCTGGGCTTTACAAATTCATAAACCTTCAGAGTTGCAAAGGATCTCACTCCATCCCCAAAGGGAGCCCTCACTGGAATATGCCTGAGAAGTGGCCATCTAGCCTCTTTTTGAAGGCATCTAAGGAGGGCAGGCCATCATCTCTTGAGGATCCCACTCCGCTAAGGGATGGATCTTCTACATTCAAGAAGTCCCTCGTGAAACTACACATGGTCATTCCTAATTCATTCCTAGCAGCTCATCTGCTGCATACAGAGGGATGGAGAATCCCTGGATATGGGTGCTGCACATGATATGGCGGGAGTTAAATTTGGAGTCAGAGGACCTGGGATTTCATTCTGACTGTCACTTTGAGTAAGTTATCCAGTCCTTCTGCGTATTAGTGCCCCATCCACAAAATGAGGGAATTAGTCTGGATAGTCAGACTGATAGATGACAGCCATCTAGATGATAGAGCATTTATTAAGCACCTGTTGCATGCCACTTCCTAAGCAAAAGGGATAGAGATACGAGTAGACCATACAGTCCCCGCCCTTTAGGAGCAAGGGAAGGCAGCTTCTAAAGGGGAGTTTGAGGGGAAGGGGCTATCAGAGCCCCAGCATTGTTTGAAGCTGCAAAGTGAGTGAGAGGCCAGATTCTGGGCAAGACACAAGCGGTTCCAGGGTCTGAGTCCAAGGTTCCTGCCAGTTCTAAATCTAGGACAAAGATGTACTCTGTACATTTTTGTGGAATTGCTAGAGAAAAGACCTAAATGACACAAGGAGAGAATATTTCAAAGGCAATTGAAATAACTGTGTGACTGACTGTATGTGTATGTCTATGTGCTTGAAGGAACTTTCAATGAAAAAAATGCTCATGGAATAGGGTAAAGGAGAGAGAATCCTACAAAGCCCTTCTTTCCTCAGCTCCCCAGTTATCAGAACTCCCTCCTTCCTGAAATCTTTTTGGGTAAGACCAATAAAGTCTTTGTTGTAGGGTCCTCCCAGAAGAGGACAATGTGTCTGCCAATGCAGATCAAGGCTCCTCTTGGAATTTATGATCTTTGACAGTCACCTAGAGCCCTGAGAGGTTAATGGCCTTTGTCAGGGCCACGCAGCCAGGATGTGTCAGAGACAGGGCTGGAACCCAGGTCTTCCTTACTTCAAGGAAGGTCCTCTCCTCACTGTAACGTACTATTCCTCCTGCCTCAAACTACTTTCCCTACATTTCCTATTTGCCTGTTGCTATTATCATCCTTCAGTTGTATCTTATTCTTCATGATCCCCTTTGGGGCTTTCTTGGCAAAGACACTGGAGGGGTTGGCCATTTCCTTCTCCAGATCATTTTACAGATAAGGAAACCGAGGCAAGCCTGGTTAAGTGACCTGCCCAGGGTCACAGAGCTGGTAAGTGTCTGAGGCTGGATTTGAACTCAAGAAGATGAGTCTTCCAGATTCCAAGCCCAGTGCTCTATGACTATGGAGTCATCTAGCTAACACGGCCAGACCTACCTACACTTTAGAAAAATTACTTTGGAAACCAAATGAGGGCTATATTGGTGTAGAAGAGACATTGACACAAGGAGGCCAAGGAGAATAAATGCTGAGATTGGGCCTTAAGCCAAGACTTAATATCTGTGCCCCCAGCACCTACCATGTGCCTGGAACACAGTGGGCATTCAGTAATACATTTTGGGTTGGACTGAATTAATGAAGCTGATCGGAAACTGAGCCTGGAAGAAGCAACAGAACCCAGGCCTAGAAATATTTCCCTGCTCTAGGAGGGAACAGCCAAAGGAATGACAGCCCCCTGCTTCATTCTACTGATTGGGGAGATCCTCAGTCCAAGTTCTTAAATCAAACAGTTCTTAGTCTCAGTCTCCAAGGATGACAGCTGGGTTATTGTGCCCTGTAATCACCATGATCCGTGTGGACATCACAGCGAAGCCCGAACATTCTGAACCCATCTCTAGGAGAATGGGTGCACTATGTGGCCATTAGTCTGGAATCTGGAAAATTGCAAACAGAATTAGCTAATGGTATTAGAGCTATTTATTCTCTCTTTATGCCTTTATTTTCTTCATTTGGGGGAGAAAATGATCCATTATTGTTTCATAAGAAGATTAGATTGCACATTCATGTTCAAAGAATTTTATAAATTTGTGGAAAATTTTCTCAGCTCTCTCCGCAGGCTCATTTCTCATTGGCAGATCTAAAAATGATGAACATGACAGGCGCTATTCACTGCACGCAGCTATTTCTAACTTTCTTGGCAAAAAAGGAGTCTAAGGAAGTATTTGTAAGAACTCAAGGAGGCCTTGATGAGAAATGGCCTTCATCTAGAAGAGATTTTAGGAAAACTTCCTCATAATTAAGCACATTGTTGGACTCAAGATAATAGATATGAGAAATATAAATTGATGTTTGAATAACACTTTTAAGATCTGAAAAATGCTTCCTAGACATTTTCTCATTGGACTGCCACAAAAATCCTATTCTATTATTAAGCTGCTTTCCAGCCCAAGAAACCAAGTCTAGAAGTGAAGCTATTTGCTGTGCTAGAGAATTGTGTAGGGCAGAATCTGAACCCAGTGTCTCTGTGGGACTGCAGGAGATGTATACCAGAACTTCTCAGCGAGGCCAGCTCTGAAAACATTTTTCCATGGGGTAATGAGTTGATTTATCATTTTATTGGGAATCTCTCCCACCAATGCAGGCCAGCACTTAATATTGGTGCTGTTGCTGGAAACTACAGTCTTAGAGAGAGAGCATCCTAGAGCACAGATTGGGTAAGTGACTGGCCCAGGGTCACACAGTCTGTAGACGTCAGAGATGGAATAGAACCCAGGTCTTTTTGACTCTTTCCGTATGATCTTTATTCTCTGGCTTCTTTTTTCTGTTGTATGTATCTCTGGCATTTTCTTATAGACACAAAATCATTCTTCTAGGGGTCTCTTCAACTAAAAAGAGACCAGGACATTTTTAGGGCAATAAGAGATTTAAGAGGGCATCCAAAACAAGGTCCAGGGAGCTCACTCATCAGGAATACAGCTGAAAAGGAAGAAGGAAGCAGCCAGCTGAGCATCTCCATGCCCAGTTAGAGCTCATTGAGTCAGGGAAGGGCTGTTACATGGAAGAGGGACCTGAAGGGTTTGGCTCTGACTGAGGGCAAAGCAAGGACATTGGGGAGGAACAGACTCAATGCAAAGGAAAAGATGACCCAGAGTAGAACAGGGCTGCTGTGGGAGGGAGATATGTTCTTGAGAAGGTTGAATGCCTTCTTTCAGAGGCATCTAGATGGTACAATGGAGAGAGTTTTGAGCCTGAGTCAGGAAGACCAGAGTTCAAATTCAGCCTCAGATACTTACTAGCTCTGGGACTCTGGATAAGTATTTACTTATATCTGACTCAGTTTCCCCAACTGTAAAATGCACCTACTTCCCAGGGTGATTGTGAGAAATAAACTAGTTAATATTTGTAATGTGCTTGACCCATATTTGACACTTCATAAGCATTTCTTCTCTTCTTTCTTGTCTTCCTTCTTTCTTTCCAGAAGGAAACAGCAAAAAGAACCTTGCACTGGCAATCAGGAATTGAGTTCAAATCTCACCTTGATGCTCGCTTGCTGCGTGGTCTTGATCAAGTCTCTGAGACATCATCAGCCCGTTTCCTCATTTGTAAAATGGGGGTGATAACTGCACCCACCTCCTGAGGTTGAGGCTCATATGAATAACACGGGTTTGGACTAAGAAGGGACTTCAGAAGTCAGCTAGTCCAAATCTCAGAAAACAGAGGTTCATGGAGGTGAGATCAAAGGTCACACCAGTAGTAAGAATCAGACAGAGGTAGGACTCGCACCCAAGACTGTGGCTCCAAATCTGGGTCTCTTCCCATTACAACTCATTTAAGGCTGCCATGTTGTTTTTGTGAATGAATGAATGAGATATAATTTTTACCCTCATTGAACTTATAGAGCCTCCTTTCCAGGTATATAAGGATCATATGAGATAACAAAGGTAAAGAGCTTAGCAAGTGCCTGGCACGTAGTAGGGGCTTTACCTTCCTGCGTTAGCCGTGATTGTTGTTGTTGTTGTTGTCGTCATAGTCTAGTTGAGACCTAGAAATAATACACTTGAAGGTTCAACCAACAATACCTGGTAGTCACAAGGAATGATGAATTTCAGAGATGCTTGGAGAGACTTTAGAGGATCAGTAGGAAGAGGCAGAGTCGAGAAAACAACGCAAACAGTGATTAAGAAACTGAACTCTGTAGAATGACAATGACCAAGCTTGGCCCCGGGGCAGAATGGGGAAAGGTTGCAGCCAGCTGATCTATCTGTCCACCATACTGCAAGAAGTGCTCAACAGCCATGTAAGCTGCAGCCGCCTCTTTTTGTAGAGGTGGGGACCCTGGGTTTGGATTGGTGCATCTTCAAATGTTGTTAGGCACAGTTTGGTTGAACTGTCTTTTTACTTTCTTCTTTTTTAAGTCTTTGCTTCAAGGGGACAGTTTACTGAATAAGAGGAAGGATAATTTTGGGAATGAAGGTGATAAGAAAACAAGAGATCAACAAATACTTTCTTTTTAAAATTTAATTTATTTTTTGTTAGGTTTTAAGTTCCAAACTCTCTGCTTTCCTCCTTGCTCTGCTTTAGAGAAGACCACCATGAGGCACAGGTATATGTGTATCTATGTATATGCAAGTATATATATATATATATATATATATATAATATGTGTATGAGTATATATATATGTATATATATTCACATATATGAGTAAAACCTTACCGTGCATGTTTCTATTTTCCACTTCTTCCTCTGGAGGTGAACAGCGTCTTCCTTCATAGGTCCTTTGTGGTTGATTAAAATGTAATTGGGAAATATTTGTTTGTTTTGTTTTGGTGAGGCAGTTGGGGTTAAGTGACTTGCCCAGGGTGACACAGCTAGTAAGTGTCAAGCATCTGTTCAGAGGCTGGATTTGAACTCAGGTCCTCCTGACTTCCAGGTAGGTGCTCTATCCACTGCACCACCTAACTACCCCCTTGGGAAATATTTAACAAGAGAAAATTGTAAAATAAGGTAAAATAGATAACATGTGACTTTCTGCTTGCAGGGATCCTTATTTATGATTTAATGGTCTTCATTTCTATTTTAGTTTGGTATAAAGTGCTCTGCAGACAGGTAGGTGGGACATTATATGGTACTTTAAGGTTTTCAAAGTGCTTTAATATATAATCTCATTTATTTAATCATGGAAAGATCCTTGGGTGGCAGGTGATGATGATGATGATGATGATGATGATGATGATGATGATGATGATTCCTATTCTACAGATAAGGTTAAGTGATTTGCCCAGAGTCACATAGCTAGGAAGTATCTGAGGCCATATTGAAACTCAACCTTTCCTTAACTCCAGTTCTATCCACTAAAAACACTATGTTGCCTCTTACCTCGTGTTGGTTTACTGAAAGCATCTTCAAGACAACTCCCATAACAGGTAGGACAATGTGGCTGAAATGGATTTTCTCCTGTCCAGATCTGGTTTTGACTTATTCTTCTTAGTCTCTATATTTCAAGAGCTTTTCATTCCTGATAGTTTGGAGGATATGAGTATTAGTGAGGGTGACATGAATTCAAACTGGTGTTCTTGAGTTTTTTTTTTATCAGTGTCATATATGGGCCATGGTAGACTTATAGGTCAGTTGCTGGTAATGATCTAATCCCAGGATTGTTAAATTCTCAAAATATTTTAGCATTAGTATTTGTAATATGGGCATTTTTAATCTGTTAATTATGAAGGATAGTGAACCTTTGGTGTAAAATTCTGGCTGCTTAATCATGGTTTTTTTTAGTTTTCTTCTTTTCCATCATCATCATCATCATCGTCACTAGATTGCCATATTCCCCTCTGCTTTTGAGGGGGGTCTTGGACTTGGAGTCAGGAAGATGTAGGTTCAAAATCCTTCTCTTACAAATTAGCCACTCGACCCTGGCCAAGACACAACTCCTCTGAGCATCAGGTTGGTGAAATGGGAAGAATGATTAATCACCTGCACTACCTACCTTCTAGGGTGGTCATGAGATGTGCATGAGTTAATGCTCTACCGGTAGGAGCTTTCTAAGTTTGAATATGCTCTACACACACATTTATGGAGTCTTGTTCTCTGCGAGTTACAACCCTTTTACTAAATGTTGCCTTGTTCTTTTTTTCCATTTTCCCAAGCAGGAGGGGCACCCATGGTGGTGGCAGGTTTCATTTATCCTTTCCACCAAAATCAATGGAGCCTCTACTAGACAACATTGAGAGGGGTTAAGGACCTAAAAATGAAAACGACACAGCCCCTACCTTTAAGGACGGCATCATCTACTGGGAAATACAGCACATCCCAAGATAATGGTGTGTGGAGTTGGCTGAGAGGCAAAGGGAAGATGTAGATAGAATGCTTAGGAAACTGGAGGATGGGGAGATTGCTGTCACCTGGGGGCATCAGGGAAGGGGAAGGGAGTGGGCCTTGATGGAAGCAAATGATTTTTGAAAGGTACATAGGTTGAGAGGGCATGTGTGACTGATGCAGAGTCCTAGAATCTCAGACCTGACTGAGAATACCGTGGAATTTTCATGGCAAATGGTCCCACATCTTCTGTTGGAAGACCTCAAGTGATGGGGAAGTCACTATTTCCTTAGGCAACATATTCTCCATTAGAACCATGGTCATCCTTCCTTACACTGGTTCTGAAGTCAAAGGGCATGGGCTCAAATATTGCTTCAAATACCTACTAGCTATGTGACCATGAGCACTAGTGCCTCAGTTTCCTCAAATGCAAAGTGAGGGGACTGAACTCAATGGCCTCTAAGATCCCTTCAAGATCAAACTGTGTGATCCCATGAAATCTACCCCAAGCCCTTCAGTAGCCATGTGCCCCTGAGCCAGTCATCTGCTATTTCTGATCCCCAATTTTGTCATCTGTAAAATGGGGATGATAATAGCACCCACTTTGCCGTGTTGTAAGAATTCAGTGAAATGGTGCATATAAAAAGCTCTGCAAATTCCTTTGCAACAGGGCAGTATGAACTAATATTTTTATCATTATCCCTTCTCAGACCCTCTTTGTCCAGGATGGCTCTGTCATGAATGTGATGCAGGATTTTAGGATCACAGATTTAGACTGGGAAATGACCTTAGGGGCCTTAATTTTACAGGTGCAGTGGCTGAAGCTCAGATGGACCAAGCAGCTTGCCTGAGGTGGCCCAATTAATATGTCGAATAAGACACAAACCCAAGTTTTCCTGACTCTGGGTCCAGAGCCTTTATTCAATACACCACGTTGCCTCTCCACCATTCAGCCTGAGCTGGTTTCTCAGGATGCCAATGTATTCATCATTTTGTAGAAGGTACACAATGTTCTGAGGCTAAACAAATGATGGTGTTGCTCCTAAATCTGACGTCCACTGGAAGCAGTCACAACATTGAGAAGCTGGCATTGGGAATGCGTCATACACTCGCCGCTTCCAACAAATAACCAGGGAGGGAGGGGAGTCTGTTGATGCCATGTTCCTCTGGTTTCTTCTCCACATATTCCTATAATTATTAACTACTAGCCCTAAAATCTATAGAGTTATCATTATTGTTATTATTATGAAACTTCATCCCATTTCCATGTCATAAAGATAAACCAAATCTCATTTCAATTAGTCGCAGCAGGAGGGAATGAACTTTAAACAGACATTTAATTTCTGAAAAAAAAATTAGGAAGTTCTTCATGGAAATGTTATGGCATTTTGAAACAGATTAATAGTTCAGTATGAACACATCCACCCTGCAGCTAAATGACGGGGGGACTCTGATCAGAGACGGGTTAAATGAGCAAAACCAGTCGACACCATTGGTTTGGGATCTAATCAAGTAACATGAATTGTTCTGTCTCTCTGGTGATATTCCCTCCATCATTCCCTTTGCTCCTTGAATTATCAGTCTCCTACAATGGGTGTATTTTATTTATTAAGAGAAAGCAGTTGACTTTCAAGGGTATCATAAAACTGATCAAAATCTTCTGAAAAGTCAGTGCTGTGCCCAAAGCTTGCGATTCCACTCCTACACCCCACCCAGAAAGGTCAACTCCCTAAGACATTCCCCTGTAGCAAAGGAAGGAAAGGGGCCAGGGAGCAAGGAGCAGGGGTGTAAAGAGCAAGTCTGCTCTTTTTTTATTATTAGCATTCGAATCCAGGAGTGTGCCCACTCTTCAGCAGTCAGAGAATGACAAGGGGAAAAGGTTTCCATGATGAATTCCTCCGTGTCTCTGTAAATTTCATGCTTGTGAAGTCGGATTAATAGCTATGGAGACTTTGGTTCTTTTGTTCCCCTCACAAACAGTTACAACGCACAGAAGGCCAAAAGAACTTCTTGATCTACAGTCCAGGACCACGGCTGCCACCTCGAGCTTCTCTGCAGAGAGCCAATGGTGACTTTGGGTCCACGGGAACTTAGAAGAATACCTTTAATCTGGGAGTGTCAAGGCTTAGATTTTCTCTTGTATACAATACTTCTACTTGGGATATAGTCCTTTTAAACATTCTGCACTGGCTATTGCCAGTCAGAGCATCCCAGATCTGTGGCCAAGAGAACTAAAACCCTTCTAACTAGCATCTGGCTCCACGATCCCTTGGCAAATCAATCAGTTTTGACAAATAAGCATTTTTTGAGTCATAGAAGGAGGACCATGGTTCAAGTCCTGCTCCTGGCACATACTGGCTGTGTGACCATGAACAATACACTTAAGAGCTCAGTACTGCTCAGTTGCTGATAGGATGCTGCCTTGCATTGGAAAAGGAATTTTCTTCAGCCAGGGATTTCCTATCCCAATGAAATCATAGGTCCAGTCCCCAGTCTCCTTCAGCAATTTGCTAATGTCCCTGGGTCTCAGTTTCCCTAGGTAGCCTCAGATCCCTATTGGCTCTAAATCTATGACTCGAGGCTCAACATTGTCTTCAGTTAATGTGTCCATATAGACTTTGACCTTGCCTCCCCTTGTTTTTGTAATTGCAGGCAGTCTTTGTATCATCTTGGCGGTTCTTAAAGAGCAAATAAGGCTGGGAAAACCCACCCTGTGCAAGCCTTGGCATTGATTAGCATATGGCATTGGAATGAAGTCTGTATTGGGAGCTATTGGGAGGGCGGACTCCCTGGGGCCCTCATGCATAGTAATGTCAAAATGTGGAAGTGTGTCACCTTCCTGTCTGGTTTTCAATAGCACGGAGAGTCAGTAGGCTCATTGAAGAGCTATCCTTGTCTCTTTAGTGGATTCAGAGCTTTTCAATCCAATTCAATTCTACAAGCATTTATTAAATACTTTCACTGCTTGAGCACTGGGTGAGGCGCTGGGGAGACAGAATGAAAAATAATCTGTCTTCAAGCATCTCAAATTGAAGCTAAAAGTTTGTGGGTGCCTACTTATGCATACTTTCCATTATCTAGGGAGAGTCAGACCCAGAGCCAGGAAGGCTTGGATTCCAATCCTACTTTAATAGATATGGACTGGGTGACCTTGGACAAGAACACTGGATGGTTCTGTCAGACTATAAAGTGTAGAGCAGAGGTTGATTTGTGTCAGCAAAGGGAGTTTCCTAACTAAGTGATCAACAAGAAAGCATTTATTCAACACCTTTCATAAGCCATACACTGAGCTAAGTGCTGTGGATATGTGTGCAAAAAATGAAGCAAATCCCTCCTCACAAGGAATTTCCATTCTGATGGAGACAATACCATGTACATACATTTGTATGTACAGAAAAATAATAAAGAGAAACATCGAAATATATGCAAAGTCATTAAATGTAAGGCATTTTGGGAAGGAGAGCAGGCACTAGCATTTAAGGGGAGGGAGGATGAGGAAAAGCTTCATATAGAAAGCTGTACTTGACCTGTACTTAAAGCAGAAAGGTTCTCTATGATGTGGAACGGTGGAGAGAGGAAATAAAGAGTCATGTAGGTAAAATAATTGTTGTTCAGTCATTTTTTTGTTGTGTTCAACTGTCTTTGACCCCATCTGGGGATTTCTTGGGAAAGATACTGGAGTGGTTTGCCATTTCCTTCTCCTGCACATTTTACATATGAGGAAACTGAGGCAAACAAGGTTAAGTGACTCAGCCAGGGTCACACAGCTACTAAGTGTCTGAAGGCCAGATTTGGAGTCAGATTTTCTGGTGTCCAGGCCCAGAGATCCATCGATGCATCATGCCATCTAGCCAATGTTTTATAGACTAGACTAGAGGAAGGCCAATTTGGTTAGCTCAAAGAAAGTAGAGGGAGAACAATAGTCAGTGAGGATGGAGCATTATGTAGGGGCCAGGATGTGCAACTGAGCTGGGAGTACCATTTACCAGTGAAGTTGCCCTTTCTCTATGTGTGTTGTTTAGAGAAAATACTTTAAAAGTAATTTTTTGAGGGGAGGGCAGTTGGGGTTAAGTGACTTGCCCAAGGTCACAGGCTAGTTTTTGTATTAAGTGTCTGAGGTTGGATTTGAACTCAGGTCTTCCTGACTCCAAGGCTGGTGCTCTATTCACTGCCCCAATTATTACTTGTTTTTATACTAAGACCATTTCCTGATATATTACCGCCCTCCCCCCCCCTCCGTCTCCTGCCCCCAACAAACAGGTAAGCCTAACTGCTGAGTCAGACGGTGCATGGCTTTCATCATTTGGACTTTGGAACCCAGATTGGTCATTCAACTTAAATTGAAGTCATTTCTTTTCATGACAGTGTGATTTAGACTCAGAGGTCAGGGTGCTAGGCTGAATTCAGCAGGATCTGGGTTCGAATCCTAACTTATTAACAGCAGACCATAAACAAGCCCCATTGCCTCTTGAATCTCCCTTTCCTTTCCATCTATACTCATTTCTTCTCCCCAGACCTCAGTTATTTCTGTAAAAGGAGGGGGTTAAACTAAACATTGTCTGAGCTTTCTGCCCACTCGAATATTCTCCGTTTCTAGTCCCCTTTTAGCTCTAGACCTGGGCTCTGCACAATGTGCACAATCATATTTGTGGCACCTGCCTCCCAGAGTTCACTCAGATACTTGGTCATCGACTATGGTTAAAAGCACTTATTAAGTGCCTACTGTGTTCTGGGCAATGTGCTAAGTGCTGGGGAGACAAAGAACGCCCCTCAAAGTCCTACTCTGAAGAGGCCAGTAGTTTAATGGGGAGACAATATGCAAACGCTGTACAAAAGAGAAATGGGATAAATCGGACCCGGTTTATTGTCCATGAAGCACTTTGCAAACTTTAGTTCTGAGTACTAGACCTTGTTCCTATTACGCTGGCTTTTAAGAGAGGTGTTTTGGGTTTGGTAAACAGCAAACCAACCACCACCACCAGGAAAGTGAATCCCAAGCAAACCATGACATTTGTCATAGGCCCTTTAGGCCTTTAGCACCATTCCTCAAATTCACTTAGAGAAGATTCACTTAGAGTTCCCTGAAGAACAACTCCTCTGTAAATTATTAACTTTTTATTGATGCACTTTCTTGCTCCCATTAGAGGAAGGGCGAGTGTCGTTTTTCAGAGGTAACCTTCCTGATAGTGCTTTGAAAAGGGAACCAAGCACTTCCTGGCAATCGGTTTTGTTGTGATAGATCTCATTTCTTTGGTGCATGCATGTGTATGTGTATGTATGTATGTGTGTGTGCATGTATGTATGTATGTGTGTATGTGTGCCTCTGTGTATTTGTGTGTGTGCATTTTTATGTGTTTGGGCTGGAGCAGAGGGCGGTTGGGTGGGATATAGCTTTATTGTAATTAATAACTAGAGGAAGCATCACCCCTGAGGCTGCTACATGGTCCCCTCTAGTGAGAATCATGCTCGAGCTACTGAAATGTGCTGGCTAGGCCTTGCCGATTCCCAAAGTACCACTCTGAATACAACATTTATTTCTGTCCAGTAAACCATGTCCCTGCTGTCGACAAGTAGCATAAACTGACTGACGGCTCTCCCTTCTGATGGGCGGGCTCCAGGTAGATGACCGGCCTCCATTGTTTGGCGCTGCCTCGCAATCCTCCCTCCACTGTATGTGGCCTAGCCCAGAGGAGACAACAGGCCCAAGCTAGCCCCCTTGCTCTGGCAGCAGCAACTTCAAACATAGCTCCATGAATAGGCTTTCACTGACCCTTGACCAGAACCAGCCTCTAAATTGGCAGATGGAGAATCGGGCTAATTTGTATCGCTTCAATTAGTTACTAGCGGCAGAACAGGGGGGTCATGACTTTCGGCCATGATGACTGCCCATGGCAACCAAACTCCAGTGTCCCATCAGTTTCTAAGGACTTTCACTTCATCAATGTGAGTTCACAAACAAGGCCTGATTGTTGGGTGACCCAACAAAATGAATCTCCCACCCCACCACGGAAGGAGCGGAAGATGACATAACTTTGTCGGCAGAATCCTTTTTATTTTAAAAGAGAAAGAGAGGGAGAAGCTGATAAATGACTTTAATAACATGGGCTTGAATGGACAGTATTGATTGTGGAGTATGGAAAACAGCTTGGGAAGAGGCGAGTTTGTCTAAGGACACTGGTGTCCTTCTGGGAGCCGGCTGTTTTCATTCCCAGTTTGTTCTATGCCCCCAAATTCAAAAAATGCTAAAATCAATGTTGCTATTGTTGGGCCCCAACAACACACCCTGACCACAGACAATGCACAGAATTCTGAAACATAGATAGCTCCCTGAGAGAGACCCCAGTGGATAGTCAAGGAGTACGGGGTTGTTTTTCCTTCTCAAAGAAAGGACGGCTTGTCCCAGGCTGAAGACAATGGTGTGTCTACATGCCTGCAAAACTCCATAAACCCAGGGCAAGAATCCCGGCTTTTGATTTGAAAAATGTTTTGGAGTCTTCCTCCACATCCCCCCAAACCTTCTCACTTCCCCGCCAACCAAGGGTGTTTGAGCAAGTCCGTGTTTTCCACTGGAAAAAGAAGGAAAAAAAAAGTTCAGCGCGTACCTAAGTTTTGCTATTTGGCTTTTGTTTTTTGAATTAAAATAAAGGTTTCCTTCTCTCATGTCACAATCTATTAGCCACCAGGAAAGCTGGTATCACAGTTCTCTCCCCTTCAGCTGGGCATTTTGTAGCAGATTTGACGGGGTGTGGAAGCTACCCTAGGCGCTGCGGTGTGACTGCGTCACCTGCAATCAGCCTGGCCTGCGGCGAAGATTAATCATGACAGTAGGCAATATTTCCGACATTATTAGAAGAGAAACCTAATATTTTGGGACATCAGGGATCTCTGAGCTGTTGTCCATCAAACGGAGAACCTTCATTCCCCACTCCTTGGATGGGTAACCTTAAGTTTTAACCACTTAATGGACAGAATCTCCACAAAGACCCGAATGATGCAAAACAAGAGAAAAGAGCGTTGTTGGTGGCAGTGTGCAATGTTGATCCCCAGTGCTTGGATTATTTATTTGGGGCTAAATTGTTTTATGGGCAGACTATGGGGGAATGAAGGAGGCTGTAGCTACACTTCTGTTTTCTTAAAATACCTGATGTCTAAGAGTACTAGGCCAGGCCCTGAACAACTTAGCCCATATGGCTTTTATTTATAGATACATGAACAACAGAGAGATCGCTCAGCACAGGGTCCTGACTCCCATTGACAGCTTTTTATTGTTTTAAGTTGAAGGAGAATTTGCCAAGGGCGTCTCAAATACCTTTATGTGAATCAGTCAGGTAGTCAGTTGACGAGCATTTATGAAGCACCTACTGTGTGCCAGGCACTGAACTAAATGTGAGGGTACAAAGAAAGGGAGAAGATGTCCCAATCTCAATTTCAGTGGGGCAGACAGAACACAAACACATTCACACGTGCGTATGTATATCTTTATACACGTGCACACACAGTTATATGTCTATATAAAGATATAGACAACATGGAAATATATAATAAATAACACAATAATTTAAATATCCCTGTGTGTATATATATACATATATACATGTATGCATGCACATATCTGTGTCTATGTATTCACATACGCATCTGTGTGCATATATAAACATACTGACAACATAAAATACATAATAAATATGCAATTTAAAATATCTACGAGCGTATACATCTATATATATATATACGTATATACACATGCACACGCACACACACACACACACATATATATAATACACATAAACATTTATCTTCACCTTGTCTTCCTCATGAAATTGAGAGCAGGGACTGTCTTTTCCCTTTCTCTGTGTCCCCACCATTTAGTGCAGAGCTTGGCAGGGAGCAGGCACTTAGGACACGCTACTGACTGACCCATAGAGCTACACGTTGAGTGCACATGGTGTGTTATGTACACATTTGTAACAGTATTTTATATGCACACACAGTCTATTATGTACACATGTTAGATGCATATAAACAATTGACATGTATATGTATACACATTGTATGTGTATGATATATACTTACTATATATTGTGTATATACATACATATATGCGTGTATACATATATACACACGCATCACATTTCTAGTGTATATGTGCATTGTAGATATTGGACAAATATATATATATGTTGACCATACACACAGCTTATATGTATATAATATAGTGTATATATACATGCGGTATACACACATGATGGTTTTATTGAATATGTATATACATATACATGCACATAGGCATACACAAGATGGATACAGTGACTCTTCAGCGTGTCGGGGGTGATCATTGTAGAAGGAAGGTCTTAGGGGGCAGGTGGACCAGGCCTCCTGGACAAGGTGGGATTTGAGTTGAGTCTGGAAGCCAGCCAGGGAAGCCAGGAGGAGGGGACGAGGATACCTGAAGTTTGTTCCAAGTTACTTAGACTAAAAAGTTTCTTGAGGTCATGGATGCTCTTTGTCTTTCTGACCCCAGTGAATGGTGCACATGACTCTGTGCTTAATTGACATTTGTCAGATTGAATCTTATCCATAACTCTCTGCTTCCTTTTCATTGGGAATTTATGGTCAGCATCTGGGGCATATATAGGCTCCAGAATGGGAAATCCTGCCTGGCTTCCTCCCTGGGACCAGACCTTCTGAATTACAAATCTGAATTACAAATCCATTACACGTCAGGACGGGGGGGGGTGGAAACATTGGAAACCCCAGGTGTGTTCCTATGCTCTCTACTCCTTCAGGCCCCCAACTGCTACCCAGCATTGCCATCATGGGCAACCCCTGGGAGCTGTAGTGCCTTGAAATTCTCTGCCTTTACAGTAGCATCTCATGCCAAGGGATATATGTGTGTATGTATATGTGTGTGTGTGTGTGTGTGTGTGTGTGTGTGTGTGTGTGTGTGTGTAAACAGAAGGAGTACCAAATCTTGACACATATTCCTCCAAGGAACAGTTTTCAGTGTGGGAGCAGCTTCCATTTTCCGTCTAGAATCCCAACAAAAATCACTGGATCTCGGGGAACAAGAACTAATTAGCCACTTGTTCCATGCTGCTCCTTGCAGCCCCGAGGAAGAGGCTGAGAGAGCTGAGGACTTCTTTGAGGACCCTTTCCCTTCTCTGGGCAGCCGAGGCTCCCAGCTCTATCCATCATCATTTTTGCTTTGAAAGTTGTTCCATTTGTCTTGTTCCCTTAACTCTGTCACCTCGAGCTTGGAGTGTCGAGTCCCGGCTTCTCACATGTGGTCTTTCATGTGGCCTATTCCCTGCTGGCAGCCACTCCATCATCTCCTTTGCCATTTGATGTCCTGTCCTCTCCACATGGAGAGCTCCTCACAGCCACCTGGTGGGTGCTGTCTCCAAGCCTGCCCTAGAGTGCTCCGGGCTTTTCCTCTCTCTTCCTCTTCCTCAATTCTTTCTCGGGATAATGGGATATGGTTTTAGCCTTTATTTACGCTCTGTACTGAGCAGCTTACGAAAGAATTGCTTTTATTTGCCTGCATTTATTTATTTATTTATTTATTTTAGAAGCATCTTTCACTGAATTTTCCTTCAAAGATAATCTCCAAATGCCATAAAATTCCGTTTTATTCTCTTTTCGCTCTAATTTTCCTTCTCATTTCCTTCTCACAGTCTTGGCCCTGAATAAAATAACTCATAGTTTAAAATAATGCATGTTCCCGGCTCCTTGCCCATCTGTCCTGCTTGGATATGCCACATTAGGGATTTTTAATCTGGTAATAAGATCTTTATCTGGTTTTTTCCCTTCCCCTTGCTTTTGGCATGAGAGGCAACATTCAATTCAAATCACCGAGTCATAGATTTAGAGCAAGGACAGATCTCTGAGGTTATTCAGTATAACTCCCTACAGACAAGGAAAGGGAAGCAGAGGTTACATGACTTGCCCAGGCTCATACAGCTACTAAGTGTCTGGGAGTAGAATTCAAGCCCAAGTCTTCCTGACTCCAGGCCCACCATTTAATCCACTTTGCCAGCCTGTCCATGGTGTTGGGCTCGACATCAGACAACTGGAAGTATAAAGATAAAAACTAAACAATACATTGTCTCGAGGAGATGATGCTCTCCTAGGTGTCAAGGGGTGATGTGTGCACAGAGAAGAATTTATAAATTCAACAAACATTTGTTAAATGTTGGTTTTGTATCAGGTGAACACTGGGGAAATAAAGATTCTTTTAAGGAACTTGCTTTCTACTGGGAAAGGTGAAGGGAGAGGGGATAAGAGGTGGACCTGGATCTAGGATCATAGGGCTAGAGCTTGGAGAGACTTCAGAGGCCCCTTCTCTCATTTACAGACGAGGAAGAGGAGGTCCAGGGAGCTTCAGAAGGACTGGTCTGGTCCTACTGCTAATTCTGAGGTGTGGAAACGCCCTCTATCAATGCAAGTCAACACTTCCCCTGCAACTGAGACTCACAGAGGGAGGTCTAGAATGCTGAGAAGTGGCCCAGGATTACCCAGTCTGTATGTTAGCAGAGACCTTGAGCCCATGCTCATCATGCCACCACACTTCCCAAGTACAAGGCACATCATCATCATCATTATCACCACCACCATCACCATCACAGCAATAATAACAACTAGCATTTCCATAGCACTTTGAAGTTTACAGAGGGCTTCACAAATTTTCTCATCTAGCTTCACAACCACCTAGCAAGCAGGTGCTATTATCTCCCCCATTTTATAGATGAGGAAACTGAGGCAAATTTAAGTGATGTGCTCCAATGTCACAGAGCTAGCAAGCATATAGATTGGATTGGAAGTCGGATTTTCCTGACTGCAAGTACAATGCCCTACTCACTGCACCACCTAGCAATTCTAAGATTTTAAGAGTGATAAAGTATTAATAATTGGGAAAGGGAATCATGGTGGATAAAAGCTCTGTTTTTTTCTGAGCCCTCATTTGTTCTGGCTTTGATATCTGCTAATATTCTTGGTGCTATTCCAAATGGTCACTATTGACTAACCGAAAAATAAGAAAATGTGTGCAAGGGTTGGTGTGATGTTCTTGAGAGAGAGGCTGCTCCTGCCCATGCTTGTCTTTCTCTTGTCAGAACTCCTCCAGCACATGTTATCTGCAATGTGGAGCTGCACACTGCCTCACACATTTTGCTCATTTGTGATGCTCTCTGAGGGTGCATTGTGTGCTTTTTATTATGTTCTTGGTTTGATTGTAAGGTCCTTGAGGGAGAGGAATATGTCTTGTACTTCCTTGGTTGCTCCCTGTGGCAATGATGACGTAGTTGATGGCTTGGCCAAGACTTTAACTTTCTCCCTCCCTCCCTCCCTCCCTCCCTCCCTTCCTTCCTTCCTTCCTTCCTTTCTTTTCCTTTCTTTCTTTTTCTTTCTTTCTTTCTTTCTTTCTTTCTTTCTTTCTTTCTTTCTTTCTTTCTTTCTTTCTTTCTTTTTTTCCTTTCTTTCCTTTCTTTCCCTTTCTTCCCTTCTCTATTTACTTCTCTGTCTCTTTTTCTCTGTCTCTGTCTGTTTGTCTCTCTCATCTCTCCATCACCTTGCATGGTGCCTGGTACATAATACCCACTTAAGAAATGCACCTTGTTTGACTGATAGTATACATCATTAGATAATTCTTTCCTCCCTTTAAGATGAACATCTTAGGGCTTTAGTTGATTAAAAAATAGAGAAAACCATCAATTCACCTCTATTCCATCCTCATGGCAGCTTCCTCAGACTGTTCTCCTGTTCCACGTGTGCACCATTAGGACCCGGGACTTTATCAATGTGCGTATTCCTTCCAGTGGTGTCTTCCATGCCTTAGTTAGTTTCATGAGCTGCTGTGGCCAAAATAAAACACTATCGAGTGTTTTTCTCATCTGCTTTAGCTCTATTTCCTCAAACTCTTCAAAATCTCTCCAATTCTTCCCCGATGTAGATAACAATCCCTTCCATTTTTTGGTGGAACATAGAAATAGAATGAAGTGTTCTTGGTAGCTGTTCTTGGTACCTTCATTTTACAAATAAGGAAAAGGAGGCTGAGGGATGTTGGATGACTCACCAAGGTCACCCAGGTAGTAAGTGTTGGATGGGATTCAAACCCTTCTATGAGTTCATAGAAGGACAGCTGCAAGGGATCCTAGAAATCATCTAGTGAGTGGCAGGGGAGGGGACCCTGCAGCCTTGTGGCCACATGTGACCCTCTAGGTCCTCACGTACAGCCCTTTGACTGAATCCAACCTTCACCTAACAAATCCCCCTAATAAAACTTTTACTCAGTTGAAAGGCCACCACCAAGGACCTAGAAGGCCACATGTGGCCTCAGGGCTGCAGGTTCCCCACTCCTGATGGATTCTAGTTCATGGGTCCCCTTTCCATGGAGACTCAGAGAAGTAAAGTAACTTGTGTAAAATCAAACAGTAGGATTTGATCCTAGTCCTTGGATTCCAGAGCCGTGCTACCTCCCTGATGTTCTTTAGGAGTTGTTGTACCTTATTCCCTCCACTCCATCTCCTAGCGGCTGGTTTTCTGATGATGAGCCTTCCCAGAATTGCCAGGATGATCCTTGGAGAGCAGATACAGAGTTCATTGCTGGGTTGATACTCCTTAAAGAATTTTGTTGCTCTGATGCTAAGATTTCAAGCTGAAAGCCTCCATAAAGTGGGTTTATTCCAGTCCTTTTATTTTATAGAAGACCCAGAGAGGAGCAATGATTTGCCCAGGGTGACACAGCTAGTAAATGGCTAAGCTAGGGCTAGACACCCCAGGACCCCAGACTCCCTTCAGAAGTAAAGACAACCATTTCCAAACTCCTTAGCGATCTAGTTGTAAGCTTTGGTATCTGTGAGCCCAAAGGGTGATGGTTCACTCCTTTCTTGGATATTTTTACCTGCCTCCCACCTCTGACACCAGCTTTGCCATGTGGATACAGTTAAAATCACTTATTTCACTGGGATCTTCCTGTCTGGAGCGTGTTTATCTTCCATTGATCCCTCCCCACCCATCCCTCTGTGCCTAAGAATGCTATTCTTTGTGTAACTTTCCCCCTAGGAATTTAGGAAGTGAATTTCCCACCAACAACATTCCCTTCTTATTTCCTCTAAGGGTTTTATATGGTGCTAGGTAATGCTTTCTCATAATCTCCATTTCCTCAGTGTCTTTGTCTTTCTACTTGGAATAACTGATATTTTCCTAGATTGGTCTGTAGAGTTCAAAATATTGATCTGACCTGGTGACCTAGGCTGAAGTTCTGAACAAGGAACTTGGGAGGTTTTCAGGGCCCTGTTGGCATTTCAAACTCCAAAGGTCTAGACATGAGTGCATCAAGCTTCTTCCCCACTCATGGTTTCCACTCTCCCTTCTTCCACAGAATTCCTTTCAAAGCTGGAATCATGATGTTAAAAAAAAATCCATGAATTACAAACCATACATGCTCAGAGTCCCATTTTAGTCACATTTATGTCATCATTTGGTTCTCACTGCCTCCATTCCCACTAGCTCCTCCACCAAGCCACCAGGCCATGGTCAGATCTCTAGAAGTCCAAAGTTCTCAGATCAAAGAATCACAGGTTTTGAGAGTCAGAAGGGACCTCAGTGACCATCTTGGCGAACCCATTTCCAAACAGAATCCTCACTCTAACATAGCCAACAAGAGATCACAGAGCCTCTACCTGAAGACCTGGAGTAAAGAGGAAAGGATGACCCCATTCTGTTTGGGACAGAGCTCATCGTTAGAGAAATGTTCCTAGCATTAAGCCTGACTTTGTTTCTTTTCCATTATTGCAACTGGTTCTGTCCTCTGGGGCCAAACAGAACAAACCTAATTCCCTTTCCTTTGAACAGCTCTTCAAATACTTGAACACAGCCATGACATATCTTCTCCAGGCTCAGTATCTCTAATTCTTTCAACTTACTCATTTGGCATCACCTTGGGCATCTTCTCCAACCTGGTCATCTTGTTCTAGAGGTTCTTCAGGTTATCTGTGTCCTTAAAATGTCAGCTCTCTCCACTGATGTCTTAGGGACAATCAATTAGAGCCAGATTTGTCAAAGTCCAACTAATTGTGGCTTTATTTTTTAAAATCAGTTTGCAAATCACAAGGTTGTGTCACCCTCACAAGGCTGTGGTTGTTCAAACTTCCTCCATTACCTGGGGCGTGATCATTGCTGCTTTGGGAATGGATTGAAAATTTTGGCGTTAAAGTCTAAAGTCCATTTGTGTTTCTCCTTATTTAACAAAAAAAGATGGTGGTAATTTATGACATCTCATTGTACAATGTAATTTAGTCTGAGTAATTAATAATAGATGGAAATGCCCAATATCTGAATAATGCATCATTAATATACTCGTCCTATCATTCTGCAGTTATATATTTGATGCTTTTCTCTCAGAGTTCTGGAAACTTCTAAAATGGTACTTAGTAGACAGTTATTCTCAGAGCACCCCCGTGAGGTGGGCTGAATATATTAATAGTAATAATGATAATGGTAATCATTGCTTCAGTCTCAATCATGTCTGACTCTTTGTGACCCCATTTAGAGTTTTCTTGGCAGAGATATGGGAGTAATTTTACCATTTCCTCTCTAGCTCATTTTACAGATGGGAAAACTGAGGCAACCAGGGTGACGGGACTTGCCCAGGGTCACACAGCTAGGAAGTGTCCAAGGCTGGATTTCAGTGCAAGTCTTCCTAACTCCAAGCCCAGCGCTCTATCTACTGTGCCATCCAGCTTCCCTTAATAATAATAGTCATAGCCAGTAATCATAGCACTTCAAGGATTGGAAAGCACTCTCATATCTTATATTATCCTTGTAACAACCCTGGGAGGTATCTCCCTTTTACAGATGCAGAAACCAAGGCAGAAAAAGGTTAAATTACTTTCCTGGTGTCAAATAACTAGGATGTGTCTTAGGAAGGATTTGAACTGAGATCTTCTTGCTTCTACGTTGAGCGCACTATTCACTTTGTGATCTAGCTGCCCTTCATAAAGTTGAAATCAGAACCACTGACTAATATAAGGAACCTTCCTCCTCTCCAAGGAAGAGAGTGAGGGAGACTCAAAGCATTAAAGTTTCTGGATTCAGACTATCATAGGGTCTTAGCAGATTCGAGCTACATCATTGGTAAAGATGCTGCCAAGGAGAATCTTCAAACTCAGGTTAAAACAAAAAATTAACAGGCTTTTAGACCCTAGAAAAGTGAGGAGATGGTAAGAGATAAAGCAGCAAAGAGTTTGAGTTCCATCACTAGTAAGCTATGGAAGGACACAGTCAGGGTCTGGAAGATGTGGCAAATGTAATTGCTTAAACTAGGAATGGACAAGGGTTAATCCAGATTTTCCAAAAAGAGGAAGATAGCAGAATTTTGAAGCTAGAATATGACAAGATTGCAGCAAAGCTCTTGAGCAAGATGTAGAGATATAAATAAGGTGTAATGAGGCAAAAACCCCACCTTTGGCAGTTTAGAAGGAGACCAGACCATCTTTTGAAACTAATACTTCACAGGACTATGCATTCCATATATCAAAGGCTTAATAAACATTTGATGATTCTATATTTGATGGCTTGCCCTTTTGGGAAATTCACAGAATCACAGCACTGAGAAGACCCTCCCAAAGCACCTAATCTAATCCGTACCTGAATGACAATCCTTTCTTCAATGCATCTGGTGAGTGGTTATCAATCTTTTGCATGAACATCGTTGATGGGGGGAAGCCCACTTCCTCTTGAGGCAGTCCATTTACACCTTTGGACAGCTCTTATGTCTAGGAAGCTGGCCTTAAAATCAAGGCCAACTTTGCTTCATTAAAACTAACATCCATTTCTCCTGTTTCTTCCTTCTGGGGCCAAGCAGAGCATAGGAAATCTGGGCCATCCTTCAAAGAACTGAGGACAGCTGTGATGCCCCCTTCACTCTCCAAGTCTTCTCTTTTCCAGATGAAGCATGCCTAGCTCCCTCAATCAGCACTTATCTGGCTTAGACTCAAGGACCTTCCCTGTCCTGGCTGCCCTTCTCTGGACTCTCTCTAGCTTATTGGCTCTGCAGAACAGAAAACAAGACTCCAGGTGTGGTCTGACCAGAGAGCAATGTACAATGGGACCTTCACCTCCTTGTTCATGGATGGGTGGCCTCTCTTCATACACCAGACAACCGTAGTCTCATCGGGTTTGTGATTATTTGATCTAATATACTCCAAGAATGGGAAGTGCCTTTTAGAAAATTCTCTTCTAGTTGAGTATTGAAAAGATCAGAGGGAACCTTATTAATTTCCTTTGAGTAAGTAACAAACACTGACTCCAAAACATGCATTTTCTTTCTGATTTCCTATCCTATTATTTTTATTAATAGTAACATTTTTATTATTTAGGGGGTACCAACCAGCTGAACTCAGTCAGATACTGTTTCAGAACAAAGATGTCTTGTGTCAGTGGCGAGGTGCCCAGGGCCCAATTCTCATGCCCCTCTGCCCTCTTGGATCATTTCTGCTCACAATCCTGTCTTTGAAGTCCAGCAGAGCCCTGCTCCCAGGAGAGAAACACAGAGTAATGGGATTGAGCCAAAGCCTGGACCTCCAGCTACCAGGGTGACAACTATCTTCAGCATGGCTTCAGTGAGTACCCAATGTACAAGACCTGCCATTCCCCAATCCCCAGCATTTGTCACATGGGCAGAGAGAAGGCAAAGGAACAAGAGGAAAGAACTTTTTTTTACAATTAGGGTGCCCTGGCCTTGTAAATGTACTCTCCCAGGGTTAAGCACAGAGAAGGGAAGGACTCCATCCTTACACTTGCACAGCACTGCTTATGTGACTAATGCCATCTGGCCAATATCCATTGACCAAACATCCTTTGACCATAGACCAAACAAAGCACGGACCACTTCAGTCATCCCATTCACACAGAAATTCATACTAATAGGTAATCATTTTAAATCCTTCATTCAGGGCCTAAATGTTTGGAGGGAAAAGAAATATTCAATCAAGTAGACATAAGCTTTCAGATCTTTTCCCCCCATGAATTTCTTAATTCCATTAGTTGTTAGGAAGTCCTGCTACCTCCCCACTAAGTATCTTGAATTTTCAGGTGCCGCTGTCTGCTTCACTCTGAAATGACCTTGTATTTACATCACCATGACCAGGATCATTGATTGGGTTGGGAAGGGACCTTAAAGGACATTTAGCCCAATTTCCTCATTTTACAGATGAGAAAACTGAGCCCCAGGAAATTTAGATAACATCTCCAGACATATTAGGAGTAATATCTGAACTCAGATCTTCTGACTCCAGAGCAATGTTCTTTTCCTTGGGCAACATATTTGTTTTGTCCACACCAGGTCTTCCAGAATCCAGTCTCCCAGTCCTGGGGAAGCTAATCTCAGCTCCCCAAAGGGCACAATCCAGTGGGCTGGCAACTGAGTGGGTTTGAGCTATTCTGTTGTTCTTCTTTACTTACTCGATGGTTCTAGACCTCAGACCAAGCCACCCAAGCCATCTCACCATCTTCTTGCAGGTTCCTGGGCCTTCCCCTTTTCTTCTCACCCGTCCAGAACAGCGTCCCTTCCTGGTCACCTTTTCCCTCAGCACGTTTCCTTCTTCACCTGGATGTAAGCTATTTAAAGACTGGGACTATCTCTCTTCAGCACTTAGAACACAGTAAAAATATTTAATAGATACTTCTTTATTCATTTTCCAGATAGAATGTAACCTCTTTGAGGGGAAATATAGTGTAAGATCTGGTTACTCTTAGGGTCTTGTCAATGGCTTGTTAAAGATCGTTACATTTGAAGCAATAGGTGGTGGAACCCTGAAGAGGGTACTGTGACAGCTTTCAAAATGACCCGAATTCAAATGCAGCCTCAGTGCTTGCCAGCTCTACCTAGTCCCTGGACAAGTCACTTAACCTCTATTTACCTCAGTTTTTTCAACTGTAAAAGGGAACTAATCATGATACCCCTCCCCCACCCCGGTTATTGGAAAAATTAAATGAGAAAATATTTGAAGGGCTTAGCTTGTTGTACACAGTGAACTCTGAAAATGCTTGTTTCCTCCCTCCCATTCCTCATTTCATTTTTGGCTTTGTATCCTCTGAGCCTAGCATGGCCCTGGCACATAGTAGGTGCTTGCTTAATAAAGGTTTGTTGATTGAATCATTGATGTTATGCACACTGTCTCATCTGCGCTTCTCACCTGAGTGGCGCTACATTTTACAGATGAGGAGATTGAAGTTTAGAGGTTAAGTGACTTGCCCACAGCCACACAGCAAGTATGTATGAGTCAGGATTCTCTGTTTTCCCAGGTCTTCTTGTTTCCAAATTCAACAATCTAACAGCCACACCAACCTTCCACCTCCCCCCCTTTTTCTTTAAGTGGAAGAAATACATAAATTAGAAAGCGGATTCCAGCCATGATCAACAAGCTTACTTAGGAGAAATGTGGTGTCCTCTGTGTGAGGACATGTTATAACTGCCTTTCATCAGTAATGATGACTAAAAAAATGTGATTTCTAACCATGACATTTGCTTAGATACAGAACACAAAGGCAGACCGTATGTGGGGAAAGCTTTGTGTCAGAAGCATTTGAAATAGTCAAAGATAGAAATTGAAAAACCCCACAAAAGTGAAGGCCACAGTGACTGTGATGGAGACCTCCAGACATGAGTCAGCTGCTAAAAATGCCCCAATGGATTTAAGGAGCTCTTTGTCATGCTCAAAAAACCAACATTTTTTGTGTTTTCCTTTGACTTTACATCTCGCTATTGCAAGTACAGGGCTAATTATTAGCTGAATGATATCTATTATTCCTGTGCTCTGCGAAGCTGAGCCGGATATGAGCCAAATATGGCCACAAACACATTACAGTGTGCAGTGAAATCAAAAGAATACAATAATTCTGTTTTCAAGGGTTAATGGCATTTTCCCTCCTCCTCCGTTTGAATCACCGGACAAAGGCTCCACTGTTGTCTATTCTAGGCAGCTGTGCTGAATAGTAAAGATTTGGAGTTCTTTGTAGGCAGGAGAAAAATCGAGGCTTTGTCCCCCCTTCTAATTCGTATATTCTAGCAAACACCCATGCAAAATGGTTGGACGCTTGGAGTTGCAACAGGCTAAGGAAAGTTTGCACAGATAAACGGAGTTATTCTAAATTCTGTGCCTACCAAGCTCCGAATCACAAAGTCTACTTGCAAATCTGAAAATTCAGCCTGAGAAACTTTTTCTTACTGCCCACTATGTCCTGTGGGCTCCGTTTATTTCCCTGAATGATGGGAAATATGAAAAAGGCCAATGGGTTGGCTTTCTCTTCATCTCCTTCAGTCCTAAACAGCAGTGAGCGTTGAGTAACTTGTTCTTAAGAGGAATGGGAACTCATTTGTCCAAATGTGGAACCTTACTATCTCCAGGTTCTGTTTAACATTGAAGACTTTGTGAGCTGATGCAAGCCTCCCTTTCCACATTTATTCTCCACTATCCGCCTTATGAACTCAATATTCCACCCAACCTGGCCTACTTGCTATTTCTCACAGGTCGCAGTCCACTTGCTGTCTCCATGCATTTTCACAAGCTCTTTCCCATGCTAGGAGTGCTCTCCCCCTCCCCAAATCCACCTCTTTGAGCCCCCAGCTTCCTTTAAGGCACTGCCCTCCCTGATTCCTTCTTGCTCCTGGTTGCTGGTGTTGGCACTCCTGAAATGTCTTTCTATCTAATATAGTGCTGTATTAGATCTAGAGACTGCAGGGTCCTCAGAGGCCATGCAGTCCAACCCTCTCACTTAACATATGAGTAAACTAAGATCTAGGGTAGCTGGGTGGCACAATGGATAGTGCAGATGGCATATCAGGAATACCTGACTTCAAATCCAGCCTCAGACACGTCCTAGCTGTGTGACCCTGGGTAAGTCACTTTACTCCACTTGTCTCAAATTTCCTCATCTGTACAATGATTTGGAGAAGGAAATGGAAAACCATTCTGGTATCTTTGCTAAGAAACCCCAAATGGGATCATGAAGAATTGGACCTGACTGACTGAAAACTGAGATCCAGAAAACAAGTCACTTGAGCAAAATCACAGAAGGAGTATCAGAGGTAAGATTTGAAGCCAAGCCCTCTGATTCCAAAGTCAGAAAATTTCCCACTGTACCAAGCCACCTCAATGGTGGGAGATGGGAGTGGCAAAGGATATCCAGAAGTAAAAGTGATATAAAAAGGCATTAACAAAACTTGGGTTACAAAAACAGAGAGAACAGAGATCAGAGCTATCTGCTGACTGCTCAACTTGTCGTCATCACTAAAGGAAAGAACAAGATCATTTGTTATGTGTGTATGTAAGCATGTCTTGCAGTTACATAGCTTTGTCGTGTTGTTCACCCTTAATAGAGACACAGACTTCTTTTTTATATAGCTAAGGCCTCAGATTATGCCTGACACATAGTAGGTAAATGTTTATTAAATGAATAAGGAAATGAATTGCAAACAACTATGTGAAAAGTACTCAGAAACACTCCAAAGTGACAGCACTTATTTGGCAGTTTTAAACAGCGTTGAAGTCGGTCTAGATGCCTCCAAGCCTTCAAATATTTCCTATCTTATAGTGGCAGAAAATCCCTTTTGGGAATGGTCAGAAGAATCCCAGGATCATAATCCCAGAATCTTTGAGAGGTTGTCCAAGCCATACTCAAACAAGAATCTTTTCTATAATATCTCTGGTAAGTGGAAGACCAGCCTCTTCTTGATGAACTCCAATGACAGGGAATCCCACCAAAATTTCCCCAGAGCCACATACAGACAACTGTAACTAACATCATTAATTGGTCCTGTAAAATGAGATCATTAGGGGGAAACAATGATGCAAAAGAAGACTAAGGTGTCCCACAGAGGAAGGGAATTGAATTTGGAGGAAAGACCTTTCCCCCAGTGCATCATTTGTGTCTGCTGGGGAGAGATCTAGGAAAGCTTCAAACCCCATGTATTCTTCCCTGCCTTCCTACCGCCATTATTTGAGAAGGAGCTGGAACCAACACCTCAGCTTGGCCAGGCTTGTGTGCCCCTCACCAAGACCTGACAGGAGACCTTTCCACTTGCCTCTGTCTCCACCATAGCCTTTGAGAACTGACTATTAATGAGCAAAATATTCTAACGCTAACAAGGCATGCTTCCTAACTGCTGAGCCACAGACCCCCTCCAGGCTGGGGCAAAGTTTTATTGCACCACAAGACTTTGACTACCCAAGATCCTTTTTTAACTTCAACAAAACAGACCTGATAGACAAGGTGGATTACCGGCTAACTTGATGCAGTCTCTATGAATAGGCTGGGACCCTAGGTGGGCAGGGTGGCTCATTATGTCTCTGCACATGTGCTATGAACCTTGTGTCAGTTACATAAAGCTGAAATTGACTTCCCTACAACTTCCACCCATTGTTTCCAGTTCTCCCCTCTGGGGCCAAGCTGAACAAAACTAATCCCTCTTCCCACTGACAGCCCTTCAAATTCTCAGAGACAGTAATTGTGTGCCCCCCACTCCAAGCCCAAATCTTCTTTTCTCCAGGCTAAATATCCGAAGTTCCTCTGACCAGTCCTTATGCCTGGTCATCCTGACCAGCCCCTTTTGCATACTCTCCAGGTTATTAACATCTTTCTTATAATGTAGTGCCCAAAACAGAATGCAGTACTGCATATGTGGCCTGACTAGGACAAAGTACAGAGAGGCTGACATATCCTGAGTTGGGGGCCACTGTCACTTTTTTGTTTTTAGAATTTTTATTGCTATCTTTGGTTTTTATGTCACATTTTGCTCCAAATATATTTCTTTTCACTTCTCTACCTGGGAAATCATTCAATGTAACAAAGTATAAAAACAATACAGAAAAGAAATAGCTCAAGAAAATGAATGTATACAGCCCAAGCCTGACAGATATGTATGCAGTGCTCCACAGCCATGGTCTGCCACCTCTGCAAAGAAGGGAGTCTGGAGATGAATTTACTCATCTCTTCTTAGGGTCAAGCTTGGTCATTGTGCCATTGTATTATGTGGCATTTCTATACCCCTACCTTCTAGTTTGTTTCTCCAGTACCTATGGTCTTGGTGAGTGTGTTTTGGTCTTTCCCTTCCCCTTACTTTTCGATCTAAAGCTTTTTAGATTAGCTGTGCCTTCTAACAAGTCTTTGCTAAATGCACTCCATCCTCAGCCAACAGATGAGTACTTAATTGGGAATATTGCCCGTACTTGGATGTGGGACTAGATCCCTGAGGTTCCTTCTGATTCTGAGGGTCTGTGTTTCTATGATTCTAAGACAATATGACCAGAGATAAAGACACACAGGGCACTCACTCAAAGGACTTGGACATTCAGGCACCCAAGACTATTTCCTATGATTTCAACTCTTTAAATGTTACAGAATCACCACACTCATTGTGTGGCTTAGAAAGTTTAGACAGTTTGGGGACAGACTCGAGGGAGGAAAAGGTATTTGTTCAGAGAAATTCTCAGATTCCCTTGGAAAATCAGAGAAAGACCTCCTTGGCTAAGTTGTAAAATTAACGAATGTCCAACAGAGACATATTCACCCCCCCCCCCACCTCCCTGCTACGGAATGTCCATGCCACTTTGGGTCTGAAAGCTTCAGTCTGTGGACTCCCAGGGTTCCGCCTCGCTCCCCTGCTGCTGTAGCCACATTTCTGCAGTAGCCCGTGGATCACCACTCTCTTGCATGCTGGTGAGGAGCACTCCAGTTCCCATGAAGATATATGACCTTTTCAGAGCCAGTGAAATTGTGTCTCTTTCTCTTTTGGTCTATTCCCTGCTGGGCACTCTCCTGGTAACCCTTTTTTACTGCTCTCTGGATCATGCTCCAGGAAAGGAAAGGGAAAAAATTCAAAAGAAAGAAAGGAAGATTTTGAAGGTTGTGTACTTAGGTCAGGGTGTTTAGAGAGACTCATGGCACAATTGACATGTTAGGGACTTTATTCAGGAGCAGAGAATTTTGAAACTGAAAGGAATCTTAGTTCATGGAATGCTAGAACACAGAATGTCAGCTACAAGGGAACTTAGAGTATAGAAGGTTAGAACTAAGCAAGGCTTTAGATATGGAATATTAGAATATAGTATGTTAGAGCTAGAGTGTAGAACGTTCTATGTTCCTTAGAACATAGGGAATGTTCTAGCCATAATGTAGCTTAGAACACAGAATATTAGAAACAGAAAGAACCTTAGAATGCAGAATGGTCAAACCAGAAGGGAGCTTAGGACATAGAATGCTCCAAGCAGAAGAGAGATTAGTACAGAGTATGTTAGATAGTACTAGAATGTTAGAAACCATAAGTACCTTAGAACACAAAATGTTAAAGTTGGGAGGGACCTTAGAACACAGAGAGTATTTGATAATAAAATATGAGTTATCAGACATGGAAGAGACTTTGGAGAGCATTGGAGATTCATTCTCCATCATGTCAGTGGATAGCTGAGCAACCTGTTAACAAAAATCACCACAACTTATGCATCCCATAGTTCAGTGAAAAGATTGAAGGTCTATGACTTGGTTTTGAATTCTGCCTAGGTGACTTTCCAGCTGCACGATTTAGGACATTGCCCTCTCCAGCCTCTATGGTCTTATCTCCAAAATGAGGAAGTGAGACAGTGATTCCAGAACACCTTTCCATGTCTAAATCCCATATTCCAATGAGATAATAAAAGCTAATTTAGTATCTTACATGATAAAGGAGAAGTAGTAAGCGTGCTACTCCTTCCAGACACACCAATGACTTTTCCATCCTTTCCTTCATTGATGGACACAGAAAAGCTTTGCCATTAGCAGGAACCCATTGATTCTGGTGTTTCTTTTCTTTCCTTTTTTTTTTTAAATGAATGTTTTGATGATTCCTATTTTTTAAAGTTATTTCCAGATTTCCTCCACAGTGAACCTTCCCTCATAAGAAGGAAGGCAGCTAAACCAGACTAACAAACAGTGACATCAGCTAAGAATGTATCCTGGTGTCACGGTCCTGTACCTTTCCAAGGACAAGAAGAAATGTCTTTGGGAGGGCCGAGAGCAGGAGTCCTAATTCCATAGCCTCCAGTTTCATTCCCGTGTTCTTTTCATTTATATTGTTTTAGTCATTGTTTCACATCTGCCCTCTTGGTTCTTCTTAGTTCCCTGTATCAGTTCATACAAGTCTTCTCATGTTTCTCTGAAATACTCGGCTTTCATTGTTCTTTATGGATCAGTAATATTCTGTTCTATTCATACACCACAGGCTTTTTAAAAAGCTATTTTCCTAGTCTTTCTTTTCCAGAGGCACCATGGTGCAGCAGAAAATCCGCTGGTTCCAGAGACCAACAATGTGGGTTCAAAATTTAGCCAGTCACTTCTTCCTCATCTGTAAAATGAAGGAGGTGAACTGAATGACCTTTAAGTTTCTTTCCAGTTCGGCATACATTTTATTAGGTCATATTATCACTAGTTTCCTAAGGGATGTCTTCTCCAATGACTCCTGTGATTCTTTTTAAGAGACCAATGGCCAGGGGTAGCTAGGTGGTGCAGTGAATAGAGCACTGGCCCGTGAGACAGGAGGATCTGAGTTCAAATCTCGCCTCAGACACTTAATACTTACTAGCCGTGTGACCTTGGTCAAGTCACTTAACCCCAATTGCCCCTAAAAAAGGTCAAAAAAGAGTGACCAATGGCCACCTTTTCTTCCTCAGCAAACGCTCATATTCTAATTTGCTCAGCTCCTCAAAGACCCTATTACCTTTCACGGCAATGTTGTTTCTCCAAATGAGTCTGGTTCTGATTTGTGCTGTTTGTACTAATGCTGGGAAGATGGCAACTCAGTATAAAAAAGGACTCCTCTCTACCTCTGAGCTTTGGTCCTGTTCATGTGAGATCCCATCTGTGTGGCATGCCACATAGTGCTGGACCAAGGCGTCATCATGTATATTGTTCTGTGTGGACCCCAACAATGAAAGTCCCCATTTAGAATGCACAAACCTCCCTATTTCCAGGGGTTTAAAATTCCACTACAAAACTCTTTTGGGCAAGCACAGCTGTAGCTGAGCAACAAATAAAGGCCTAATCAGTGGCCGCACCATGGACGGAGCAGGAAATGGTTGCCCTTCTCTCTTTCAGGCAGCTTTTTTTAGTTATGGTCAGCTCACCCATAACTGACTGGGGAAGGGGGAAATATTCTGAATACAAACCAGGGCTATTGAGCTTTGTATGTGGAATTATTGATTTCTTGATATTTACAGTTTGGAAAACTCTCCCATCTCTGAAATGAAGCCAAGTTCAAGTTGAGGCTGTCATTGCTGGCCTCCAGTTTGAATGCTGTTTCTGTTTGTGAATGGAACGCTATTGGATGCCAGCCTAGTATGACATCAGAATTGAAATGGGAGGCAAAGGTCTCTTCTTTGTGCTGAGAAAAAGACACCCACCATGGCTGCCCCCTGGGGATGCATTTTGAAATTTTGTGGGGTGGTTAAAGTCCTCGGTGGCTCATTGTGTGGGAGCGACCCTGCATCTTCAAGGCCGTATCAAGGAGAACAGAAGCTTGGGAGGATGTCCCTGATGAGAGACAGGGTATTTGTGGTTCAGGAAGCTGAGAGAGCAAGGATGAACACAGGGTGATGATTTTTATGTTTTCGATATGACTCTTGGAGACTTTGTGGAGTCACGATCTTCGTCGGCAGAGGGAGCGTGCTCACCACCAGAGTCATTGATCTTGGAAGTATCAGTGTCTTGGGGACAATAATAAAGACAGAAGGACTGTGCCTTGGAAGAAATAAGCCCAATTTAGCTGATGTTAGGTTGTGTCTGGGAGATATCAGAACAACCAACTGAGGTCATAAAGCTAGAAGAGACTGGGGAGATCATCTAGGCTGACCCCTCATTGTCCAAATTTAAGCAATTGCCACACATGTTCCTTCTCTGCCTTCTTCAGCCTCCTCTGATTTTTCTTATCAGAACTCACTTCTCTCTGAATGAAAGTGTTATTGGATCTAATAGGATATCAAAGCTTCAGTGGAAAAACCAACAATAATCATGCATATTTAATATAGACTTTCAGCTAAAAATAACCTGTGGCCAATCCCATCTAACTGTATTACTTAACACTTAGAGGAACCAAGGCCCAGAAAAATTAAATGATTTGTCCATGGCCACATAAGCTGCAGTAAAGCTGGGATTCAGACAAAACAAAGGTCCTCTGCTTCCAAATGCCTGCCTGGCTGTTTATAAAATTCTCCTTCTACATCATATCACTTGATCTTTGTAACATCTTGGGAAGGTAAGTAATTCAAGTTTCCCCATTTTAGAGATGAGAGAATCATGGTTCAGAGAGGCCATAAGATCATAGGTTCATAGGTTAAGAGAAAAAAAGTCATATAGGTCAACCCCTTCATTTTTCAGATGAGGAAACAGACTCTGAAAGGTTCAATGACTTGCCTAAGGTGACACAGCTAGTTATTGGGCAGAGATGAGATTTGAACCCAGATTCTCTCTCCAAATTGAATATTATTTTCTCTGCACTAAGGACAGTCTTCTGCTGCCTACAGTTCTTTAGATATTCTCCATGAACAATTCCTCTGTTGACTCCAAGAAATGACTTATCTGAGGAACAAAGGCACAGAAGCATGACTGAAACCCAGGCTTTCTAATCTCTTCCCCAGGGATCTTCCTAGAATACACGATCCCTCACTAGACTTCTCTATATCTACCAATTTAGGATACACACATATACTTTTTCATTTCTCATGTGTACTTGTCATGGTCCATTTAGCATCATAGTTATTTCTCTAGTCTATACAGAGTTCTTCTGAATTGGATGCTCTTTGCAGGCAGGGAAGACTTTCGTTTTTTGCCTTGCATTGCCCATCCATTAGACAGAGTCCAGTGTCCTACAATAAAGAGTTGCCTAAGATTTACTGATCTCTAAATATTTTTACTTATTTGTAAAGGACACGTAAAGAAAATGTAAAGAATTATTTATACTTCTTTGCCCCTTTAGGATGTTTAAGTTTCTTCTATTCAAACTGATGGAATTATAAGGAGACAAGCTTTTGACTGGATGAATGGTCAGCCATGCCCCTGGTGGCCTTTTAAAAGGGAGCTGGCCAGCTCTGGAGTTGGCCAAGCCAGAGGATCTGTGGGAGTTGGGAGGAAGTCAGCCCCGGCAGCTAAGAAGACAGCAGTTTATGGAGGAAGAACCCAGCTCTAGAGAAGGAATCCCTCTTCGCATTTTCCCTTGTGCCTGTTGTAGACAATGGCAGGAAGTGGTGGAGCAGTGGTTCTCAACCTTCCTAATGCCACAACCCTTTAACACTTGTATGTGGGCATATCTGCATGTGGACAGACCCACCTGGAGACAGATAGGAGCGGTATCTCGGTTCCTAAGACCATCAGAAATATGTGTTTTCCGTTGGTCTTAGGTCTGTGACCATTGTGAAAGGGTCATTTGACCCCCAAAGGGGTTGAGACCCCCAGGTTGAGAACCACTGCTCCTCTCCCTTTCCACAATGATAGCATTGGGTGGTGGACTAACTTTTCCAGTAGGAGAAGTTACCATGCCATCAGAAAGCAGTCCAACTGTAGAAGAGAAGAGAGCTGCCCAGAGGCTCAGTAAAGCAACATGCCCAGAAAAGATCCAGTGCTGGGGTGGGCAGCATAGGCTTACTACAAGAAGAGGAAATTCATCAGGGTACTGTGGTACTAGAGGTGGAAATTTCCTTGGCCCTGGATGGTCTCTTAACAAGCGTGCTCTCTATGTGTGCCCACTTTCCCCTGATGTCTTGGGTATTTGTGGGAGAGATCGCCCCAGGGTCATGAGGGCTGTTTTGTTACTACTGTTCATGGTATCTCAGTTCAATAAATACCTTTGATTTGGGCCTAATTACATCAGAAGACTGACAAATAAGACCAACACTGGTGAGAGGGAGCTTCTGGGCTATCCATCTGGGAGTAGAGACTCACAGAATTCCTTGAACCAGAGGTTTGAATTCATGAGAATAAGTTGGTAGGGAGCAGCCAGAGATCACAGATTCTAAATTTTAGTGCCTTGTTCCCTCTTACCTGGACTATTACTATTATAATAGACTCTGTTTTCCTGAATCCAGCTCCTCTTTCCCCTCATCTATCTTCATACAACCACCAAATGGATATTATTAAAGCTCCAGTTGGATCATGTCGTTACCTCACAGGAGATGCTTCCTATTGCCCCCAAGGATCAAACACAGACTCCCACCTGGCATCCAAACCCTTCACAACCTGGCTTCCCTCCCCCCAGATTTTTCTCATGTTACTTCCCCTCATGAACTTACACGTTTCATCCAAAGTGGTCTAGTTGTGACCCCCCATACACTGTATCCCACATTCCTCCAGGACGCTCTCCTTGCCTTTTGGAATCCCGAGCTCCCTTCAGACTTCAGCTGAAATGCCACCTTCGGTGAGAGCCCCTTCTGATCACCCCAATCATTAGAGTTCCCTCTCTCCGTTACTTTGCATTTATTTGTACTCTTTGTGCATAGGTGGTTATATGTGTGTAGATACATGTGCATATATATGCACAAGTTGTTGACTGTAAACTCTTTGAGGACAGGAACTGTTTTCTTTGTCTTTGTAATCTTGGTTACAAGCACAGTACCCGGAACATATTAGATGCTTTAATAAATTCTGGTTGGATTGAAATGAATTGGGCCAAGCCTGTGAGATCAGCAGTGGAGGTGTTACTGTCTCCCTTTCCTGCCTCTGAAAGTTCATCCCAAGCAGCACCATCTTGATTCCATGGGGTCTCAAATTCCTCTACCTCAGGCAACACACCCGGCCAAGTTTTGAATAATCCCTTTTATCAGCCTCACTGTACGATATTGACAAACAGGCTTTCTACATATAGAAATCCATTCCTCAGAGTCAATCCCTTCCTGACCTAGAGGGGAGTTTTCTACATCCCCTAAAGCTTATCTGTCAATATTCCACCACTAGTCCAATAAAAGGTATTACTTGAAACTTGACTCCACATTTTGTCTGACCAATAAAGGCAAGTAATTAAAAATATTGAGTGGGGTTACAAGACATACTGGGCTCTAGAATGTACTAGCAGTCACAGCTTTGAAAAATAATTTACTGCCCAATGTTTAAAATATGAAACAAAACACTTCCCCCCCCCGAAAAAGGTTGGAAATTGATAATGTGAGGAAATTCCTTCCTTTCACATTACTGATATTTCTTTCTATCTCTAATGCTCAGCACGGCTGGCACATTGTAGGTGCTTAATAAATGCTTCTTGATCAATGTCTGCAAGAGTTCATTAGAACTATAGAATGAGAAAGACTGGTACTAAAACGCAAAGCCATTTTAAGAGGGCTGTAGGCTTTAGATCTGAAAGGGACCCAGGGAACAGAGCACAGATTCTGCATCAAAGGACTTGGGTTGGAAACAGCTTCTGATAATTGCCACCTAGGGTACCTCAGCGGTGCAGGGGATAGAGGGCAGAACATGGAGTCAGAAAGATAAGGTTCAAATCCTACCCCAGACACTTCCTTGCTGGGTGATTCTAGGGAAATCACTTAACTTTTCTGTGCCACCATTTCCTCATCTGTAAAATGTGGTTAATAATAGCACCTAACTCAGACCATCAGTGCAAGGATAAATGAGTTACCATAGGTAAAGTACTTTAAAGAGCTCTATAAATGTTAACTGTCACTATCTCTGTTACCTCAGTTTCCCCAGTACCCTCAGGGATTGGACTAGCTGGTTGCTGAGGTCCCTTTGGGGTTACCTCATCTATTTGGGGCCCAGAATGGTGAAGCAATCATTCCAAAGTCATGAAGAAAGCAATCCCAGGAGGCCAGTTTGATTCCAGAGGCTCTGATTCTAAAGCCAGTGATCCCTGCTGCCTCCCTCAATTTGCCTGATGAAAAAAATTGAAAGTCCACAAAGGACTTGAAAGTCTCCTCTTCCTTTCTCTTACCCAACCTGCTTGATCCTCAGTTCACTCATCTATAAAATGGAGCTAGCATTATTGAAGTTACTTTCCAAGGACATCGCTGCCCTTACCCTGGTAAAATTGCACAAAAAATTTAAGTTCCTACCATGTACAGAGCCCTGAAGGGTTTTTTTCTTTCTTTTATATGTGTACATGGAACATCATCCAAAGAGGAATGGAAGCTCTCTGAGGGCAGGGGTTGGTTCATCCCGATTTTTGTGTTTTCTGTACTGAGAATGGTGACTCTCATAATAAATGCTTGTTGAATTAAATTCTGTCATTTGATAAGCATATTTGAAGCCAGGCACTGTGTTAAAGGCTATTAACACAGAGACAAGGGGGAGGAGCAGGAGGACAAGGACAAGAAGAAGAAGAAGAAGTCCTGTGAAGATGTATGGAGTCAGGGCATAGAATACAATGTGTGGGGAGCAGGAAGTGGACCAGTATGGCGGCATTGTGGAATGCATGGAGCACATTTGGTGTATGAGAAAACTAGGGAAGTAGAAGCACGTGTGAAGGGATCTAGACACAAACAGAGGAGTTTATATTTGATCCCAATAGTAATTTTGCATGAAAATCTTTGTACCTCCACATCTTTTCTTGCCATCAACGATAGCCTTCTGATGTAGCCACAGGCATTAGAAACAGTCACTCCCAACAGGAGAGCATGGAGGGTTGGCCACAGAATTAGGAGAGACTCCAGCAGTCAAGTATGTTCAAATATGACTTAAACATTTACTAATTGTGTAACCCTGGGCATGCCACTTAAATACTACCTCAGTTTCCTCATCTGTTAATAATAGCACCTGCCTCCCAGGGTTGTTATGAAGATCAAATGAGAACATGTAAAGTTCTTTGCAAAACTTAGAGCCCTGTAGAAAAACTAGGTGTTCTTATTATCTTTTCTAACCACCACACAAAAGGAATTCCTGAGGTAACTGACCTGTCCAACCTCACTTGAAGACCTGCAAGTTTTGCTTGAAGACCCTCCCCATGTTAGCCGTCCACCACCTCTTGAGGAAGCCTCTATCTCTTTTGGGTGCTTTTGATTGGGAGGAAATGTTTTCCTGACATCAGATTAATTGGATCTCTGCTTCTCCCCACCTCCACCCCCAATGTCTTCTGGTTCTGACACCTCTGAGGCCAAATCAAGCAAATCAAATCTCTCTTTTATACAACAACCTTCAAGTACTAGAAGATAGTGATCGTGGACCATTTTGAGCCTTCTCTTCTCCAAGGTAACCCTCACCGTGACCTGTAGTGTTAGAAGGATTGTCCATATGAATGAGGTCTCAGGGCTATTGGAATACAGGACTAGAATCTTAGGACTAAAGGACATGGGAAATTTTACAACTTTTCCTATAGAGTTCCAAACTGCCAGAATAGATGGTGGTGGAATCACAGAGCCTGAGGGGATCTTGAGGTCAGCAAGTCCAACCTCCTCATGTTGCAGATGAGAAAACTGAAGTTTAGAGAAATTAAATGTCTCATAGACAGCAAATGGCCAAGCTGAGATTTGAACCCAGAGCCTCTGACTCCACAGCTAGCACTATTTCCACCATTGTTTGAACCAGTTCATAGCCCTGGACTCAGAACGCCAAAACTAGCAACAGAGTCAGGGATTATGATTTGTGTTGAGGAATGCATCATGATATAACGTATAGATTTGGAGCTGGAGGGGACCTCTGAGGCCAATGAAATCATAAGCCATTGGTAAATCAAACTCTTCTGCCTGGTGTTCAAAGCCTATTACAACTGAACTCCAATCTCCCTTTCTAACCTTATAAAATTCCCCTTCATGTACTATGTGACTCAGTCAAACTGGTGTTCTTGCTCCTCTCGCTTCTCGTTCCATCTCCCATCTCCAGTTTTCCTGCCTCAGACTGTGACTTTGTTTCCTAGGCTGTCATTAAGTCTGTTGTTCTCGTGCCCCAGCTTTCCTCTTTCTGTATCACTTTCTAAAAGCCTTCCTGTGTTAGATGAATCAGGCTATTGGCCCGGTCAGAAGCCAAGCATTCAGACCAATGCATTCATAATGACCATCTCTCAGTTATTAAGAATTGTCTTTGTAAATGGACTTGCTTCCGTGGCCTGGCTTATTAACCTTAGAATTGATATTGTAACAGCCGTCAGATACTGGCTTCTGAGGGGCTACTACATTAAGACAAATGGCTTTGAGAGGATGTTCCCACTTTCCTTGGAGAGATATTGTTTTGGTCTGTCCAGAGGAAGAGCAAACTAGCCGGCAGTGTATTGATTTACAGTATGAAGACGCTCCTTCCCCAGATGGAAGGCTCGAAACTTTATTTTCCTTTAATGAAAGTTCACCTTCTGTAGACTAAAGTCTTCTGAGGGGTAGGAAGGAGGGAGGAGGAGAAGAATGTGAGGGATTTTTTCACCTACAGATCTGATTGCTTTTGGCCCTGTGGGAGCAGAACGTCCAAGTGGGAAAAAGGATTAGCGAAATTAACCCTTGGGAAAGCAGACAACTTCTCTAATTTCTAAAAGTCGGAATATTTTTTATAAAGGGAAGCAATCAGGCCTATTTTTTTTAGAAAATTCATTGGCTTATTATTTTTCTTACCATGATATAATCATTCAAAGGTAATCAATGTATTTAGGAAAATCCCCTATTCATTTTATTTCTGAGAATTCCTTTATTGCTGTTTTTGTTTGTACAATGTAGTCATTATTCCTTAACCTTGTTCCTATCATTAAACAATTCCCTGTAACCCCCAAACAAGTCAAAAGTCAACCAGCACAGTTAGTTGATGAAATATTCCAGCAGTATAAAGATGAATTCCACATCTAGAGCCCTCACCTTATCTATGACAAAAAAAGCATAAAAAACGCCCTATTTACCACCTGCCGTCCCAGATGGGTTTCTTTTTTTCACTCTTTAGCCAAATTAATCAGATTTAAGAAATGCTCTCAAATTTTCATTCAAAAGCATTGGTTAAATTCCTTCTGTGTGCCAGACATTATGTTAAGTGCTGAGGATATCAAACCAAAATGAAAAAGATATTGCGTTCATCCATCCATCCATCCGTCCATCCATCCGTCCGTCCGTCTGTTCATTTGTTCATTCATTCATTCATTCATGGGATCAAACATAAATAAAACCTAGGATTGAAACAAGCACTTGAGTAAATAAAATGTAAATTTCTATTTTTGAAGACATATTTTGTACTCTTGCTCAATTCAACTGGCAGTTGTTAAATATCTACTATGCACAAAGCTATGTGCTTTTCAACATGAAGAAAAAGCCTAGAAATCTCTGTTTTCACTTCAAAAGATAGAAGTGAGAGTTCAGCTTTGGGAAAAGGGAAATTCCCTGGGGTGATTTTCTCTGTACTCCAGCTGGACAGATATCTGGCATCACCGGCCACCAACAAGCAGGTTCTTAAAGGGCCAGGGATTGTCCCTGAGAACATTGAGTACTGAAGAATGCCCAGTCATCTCTGGTGAGATCCAGAGGACTTTTTGCTTCCTTGGCACTCTTGAATGTGCCTCAAACACTTTTGCACAGAATGCTGAGCCTTCCAGGGCAATTTCTGCTTCAGTTTTAGTACAATTTGAAGTTTGGGTTCGACATAAACAAATGAAAAATATGACCTTTAAAAAGATAAAACCTATTGCATGTTTAATTTCACTGAAATTGTGGCAATATCCCTCCAATTTAGCTCTTTAAAATGCTGGGGTACTAACGTCAAGGGAGGAAAGGAACATTCATTTTTTAAAAGCCTACTATGTGCAAGGCCCTTTACAAATACTACCTCATTTGATATACATTATACTGTTTTTTTATCATCTTTTTGATTTAACTCTTCTTAAAATAAGGTTTTGGTGCTAACATCAAGACATATGTTAACTTCTCCCAATAGCAGTGAGAATTTCAGGCTACATGATAAACTTTGTTTTGCTTTTTATCTCTGTTTGGTTTAACTCTTAAAAACTGGATTGAATCCAGGGACAGATTTTAATCATAATACTATGGAATGAGGTTACAATAACGGCAACATTAACTTGAGTGGGCCCGCTATATTTGACTTGGTTTTTCATCATCTCTTAGGCTGAACACTTTTGAAAACTAGTTTTTGAAGCTAACATCAAAGCAGACATTTACTAATAATAATAACAATGAGAAACTGGATATGCTTAACCAATTCATATTGATAATGGGACAGAAAAATCTTGAGAAAAAAGGAAAACAGGAGATAGAGGAGGCTTTGTGCCTCATGGCCAGAGGTTTCAAACAAACCTAAACATCAAAATATTAGAATGCCCACACAGAAGACCATTGTCACTAGAACTAATTAGTGTTCTGCCGGTTAATGCCTGAGCCTCCGTGCTGTCCTGACCTTCCTGCACATTGTGTCTAAGGGGGTGTCATAAAGCAGAGGGAAGTACAGCCCCTCCCCCACACAGCCTCAGAGCTTTCCTTTATAAGTAGCTCGATTGATCAGCACAATGCCGCCTGTGTGTGGGGCTCCTTTAAAGATGCTGCTCATTAGATCTTGATTACAAGGAACCAGCGAATTAAAGTGATGTCCTGCTAGGGAACCGTTTCCAGGGTGAAATGACGGCTGTTTCTCTTTAATGCCATCCTGCCTGCTCTCCGTGGCACGCGTGACTTTGAAAGTTAGCTTTCTGGGGGAAGATGCAAGGCAGGCATCCTTCACAGCAGCAGCTCTGCCCCCAAGAGGCTTCAAAGGAAGAGTGTGTGTGTGTGGGGGGGGTGACCAAACTTCCAAAGATGACAGTGTCCCAGGGAGGCAGCAGAATGTAAGGTTAAGATAGATCATTGAGCCGAGAATAAGAGGACCTGGGTTTGAATCCTACCTTTTCCACTGACAGCTTAGGTTTCATTCATTTTCTCTAGGCCTCAGTTTTCTCATCTGTAAAATGAAGGGATTGGACTAGTAACCTCTAAGGCCCCTTCTAGCTCCAAAGCGATTATCTTTCCCTTTGAGATTACCTCTAGTTTAATGTCTTCCTTCCTTCCTTCCTTCCTTCCTTCCTTCCTTCCTTCCTTCCTTCCTTCCTTCC
>CM053593.1:11976236-11993450 GCA_028646575.1 Pseudocheirus occidentalis
CTACCTATCTATCTATCTATCTATCTATCTATCTATCTATCTATCTATCTATCTATCTATCTATCTATCTATCTAACTCTCTGCTGCACTGGAAAGATTGTTAGGCTTGGAGTACGGAAAACTTGAGATCAAATCCTTCCTCAGATATTTGCTAGCTTCATGACCCAGGGAAAGTCATTTACCCTCAGTTTCCTCAGCATCCCCCCTCCCAGGGTTGTTGAGAGGATCCAATGAGACACTATTTGTAAAGCGCTCAGCGCACATCATGCCTGGTACATAGTTAAATGCTGTATAAATGCTAGCTGTTATTCTTTTCTCCATCTGCATCTCAGCCTGTCTCTCTGTCTTCTCTCTGTCTACCCCCTTCCTTCCCCCCTCTCTTTCCCCTCTCATATCTAGTATGGATTTATTTGTATACAGTCTCTTTCCCCCCTTAGAGTGGAAGTTCCTAGTGGACAGGTAGGGGCTGTTTTTCCTTTTCTTTGTATCTGCAATGCTAAGCATGATGCCTCCCACACAGTAAGTGCTTAATAAATGCTTGTTGACTTGACCATGGTCTTATAGTAAGAGTACATGCCCACAATACCTTTGACTTGCTGATTGGGCCACACTTGGGAGACTATGACTCATTAGCACTTTTTGGGGTGAGTGGGGGATTGATCACTTCAGTCTTTTGGGGTTGGAGAGACTGAGTCATAGAGAGGATTGAAGATGCTCTAAGGCAGAGATTCTTAATGGGTGTGTATGTGTGTGTGTGTGTGTGTGTGTGTGTGTGTGTGTATGATGGACCTCTTGGGCAGTTTGATAAAGTCTATGGCCCCCTAGTCACCATAGTATTTAAAAATGCCAATAATATCAGGCATAAGATTACAGGGGAAACCAATTACATAGAAATGTATTTATCAAAATATATATATATTTAAAACAAATGCATGGACTCTCAGTGAAGAACTCTTGCTCTGTGGAGAAGTTGACAAACACCATTCAGGACTCTGAATTAATTAAACCCAGTAACAAAGACACTTAGTTTCAATGACATTCTTATATCCAAAAAAGGATGAACTGTTGGTAGAGAATATAGAAACTGGAGTAACACCCAACCCATTACATTTGTACTTGGAACACCCTCCCTAGAGGAAGATCCCTCTACCAATGCAGACCAGCAGCTTCTTTGAACCTAATAGCCCAGGAGAGAGTTGCCTAGACTAGATCCCTGAGAAGTTAAGTCCAGGCACTTTATTTTGGTGATGGATGGCAAAATTGGGAAGGGGCAGCCAGAGATTATGGATTTTCATCCTGAAGAGATTTAAGAATGGATATCCTAGGTCTGAGTCCAAAAGCCAGTTAGTCCAATCCACATCTGAATAAAGAAACCCCATGTAAACATTGTTGACAAGTGTATAATCTAGATTTTGTCTAAAGATCTCCAATGAGAGGAACCCCGTTATCAATCAACCAATCAAAAGGATTTACGAAGAGCCTACTCTATACCAGGCACAATGCTAAATGCTAGGGATACACAGAAAAAGCAAAAATACTCTCTTCCTTTAAGGAGCTTCTAATAGGGAGACAAGATGGATATAAATAGATTTATACAAAGTATATTCAGAATAAATAGAAGGTTATCTCAGAGGAGAGAGCTTAGCAACTGGGGAGGCTGGGAAAGACCTGCAGAAGAAAGATTTTGAGATGAATCTTGAAGGAAGATAGAGGTTTTAAGAGGTAGAGATGAAGGATGTGAAAAGTGGGGCACAGCATCCCAGTAAGGGAGACCACCTTTGCAAAGGCACAGAGATTGGAGATAAAACATAAGGTAAGAGGAACAGCCAAGAAGGCCAACGTGGCGATACCCAAGAGTGAGTGAAGCAGAGTCAAGGAAGAGGAAAGTGAGTGCAAAGAAATTCAAATGTCAGATAGAGGAATTCATATTTGATCCTAGATACGAAAGGAGACCACTTTAGCTTTAACCATTAGGAGGGTGACATCATCAGAACCACATGTGCAGTTTTGTGGTGGATGGACTGGAGAGGGGAGAGACTAGTCAAGGTCCTGAGCCTGTCTCAGTCTTTAGTAACTCCCTATAACTTATTCATAAGCTTCTGGAGGTTAAGAGCCCTGTATTAGACCTTTCTGTATCCCCTTCAGTGCTGAGAGGAATGCCTCCCTTGTATGTAAGCTGATAAGCTATGTAGGGTAATGGGAAGGATGCTTGACTAGCTATAGCTAAATGACCAGATGTAGAAAGAATTTCTTAAGTGTCTAAGACATACCGACCACCATTCTAAGCACTGGGGATTCAAAAACAGAAGTGACGCAATCCTTGTCCTCAGGAAGCTTATATTCTAATAGGGGAATGATGTGCAGGCAGGAACGAGTTATTTTGGGAAGGTTTCTGGGATGGTGAGTGGAATTATAAAGGAGTAGATTGACACCTTTTTCAGGAGCAATGACAGTATAACCTGATAACTCTCTTTGACATTGAATAATGAATTTGAAGGTGGCTGGCTGCATTGAAATTCTTTGGCTTTTCAAGATTCACAGACCGAAAAGAGACTAAGTTTTGAAGCAACAAGGTGCTTCTTCCCCTCCCAGAAGTTGAGTCAAGATGTTGCAAGAGACAGGAGTAGAGACAAGATGGTGGAGTAACGAAGCACTCAGCTGAGCTCTCCCAGCCTTATCCTCCAAACAACTTTAAAATAACACCTCAAATTGAATACCGGAATGGCAGAACTAACAAAAGATAATAGTGAGACATTCTTCTAGCCCCAGACAACAAAGAAAGTTGGAAAAAGAGATATGTGACACAAGGGAGGAGGCTTCCCAGAGCCCATGTGGATGAAACACCATTGTTAGGACTAAGTGGTGGTGACAGAAGCAGCAGCTTTGGGAACTCTCAAGCCAGAGACAAAGATACCACCTTGGAAGCACCAAAAATATTCCAAGCCCCAAGAACTAGCTCTGAAAACAGTACTGCAAAAAAGCCTGAAGCTCAAGGCAGACCCTGTTACCCATTTCAGGACTAGAGCCCAACATTAACATAAAGTTCCAAATCAAGAAATAGGATGGAAAATGAGAAAACAACAACAACAACAACAACAACAACAACAAAAGAGCTTGATAATCAAAAGCTATTATAAATACAACAAAGATTGAGAAGCAAATTGAAAAGAAGACAACAAAGTCAAAACAGCTACAAGTAAAGCATCAAAAAAAAGTATGAATTGAATGCAAGCCCAAAAATAATTCCTGGAAGAACTAAAAAATTATTTTCAAAATCAACTAAGAGTAGTAGAGGAAAAAATTAGGAAAAAAATGAAAGTATAGGAATAAAATTATGAAAAGAGAATTACCATCTTGGTAAAAGAGGCACAAAAATACTGAAGAAAACCACTCCTTAAAAACATAATTGACCAAATGTAAAAATAAGTACAAAAGCTCATTGAAGAAAACAATTTTTTAAAAATTAAAAATGGGCAACTAGAACCTAATGGACTCCATGAGATATCAAAAAAAAATTTTAAAGTAAAAAAGAATGAAAAGTAGAAAAAATATGAACTATCTCATCTCAAAGAAGAACTTTTACAAAGGGGGAGATGGTTGGGGATACAATGGTTTAATCTCATATTTAAATTATTTCAAAAAGGATTCATATGTGTGTGTGTACATATATATGTGCACATGCACACATATATTTATATATACATATACATACATACACATATGTGTGCATATTTTTGTGTAATAAAAAATCACTTACCCAACAGGGAAGTAAAAGGGCAAAAGAATAAGAGAAGGAGGGTGGTGACAAGAGGGAGGGCAGATAAAAGAAGGCAGTGATCAAAACCAAAACATACTTTTGAGGAGGATCAAGATAAAAAGAAAGAGAAGGATAAACAGAAGAAAATAGGGTGTAGGGAAATGTATTGTGAATGTTAATGGGATAACTCACCCATGAAATGGAAGCAGATAGTATAATGGATTAGAAACTAGGATTCAATCATGATCTCAGACAAAGCACAAGCAAAAACAGACCTAGTTAAAAGAGATAAAAAAGAAAACTACATCTTGCTAAAAAGGAACCATTTAAGATAATGAAGTAATATCAATACTAAGCATATATGCATCAAATAGCACAGCACCAAATTTCTTAAAGGAAAAGTTAAATGAATTACAGGAAGAAATAGATAGCAAAACTATACTAGTGGGGGACCTCAATTTTCCCCTCACAGAGCTAGATAAAACTAACCATAAAACAAATAAGAAATAAGTCAAGGAAATTAATAGAATCTTAGAAACATTAGTTGTGATAGCCCTCTGGAGAAAACTGAATGGGAATAAAAAGGAGTATACCTTTTTTGCAGTTGTATATAGTACCTTCACAAAAACTGACCTTGTAGTAGGGCATAAAAACCTTAAAACCGAATGCAAAAAACCCCAGAAATATTAAAAGCAAACATTTAAGATCATAATGCAATAAAATTATATTTAATAAAGGCCCATATAAATATAGATCAAATGCTAATTGGAAACTAAACAATGTAATCCTAAAGAATGAGTGGGCCAAAAAAAATTCATAAAAGCAATCAATAATTTTATTAAAGAAAATGACAGCAATGAGATAACATTCCAAAATTTGTGGGATGTGCCCAAAGCAGTGCTTAGGGGAAAATGTATATCTCTAAATATATACATCAAAGAGGAGGGAAAGAACAAATCAATGAATTGAGCATACAACTAAAAGAAAAAAAAACTAGAAAAAGAATGAAATAAAAATACCCAAGTAAACACCAAAATAAAAATCCTGAAAATCAAAGGAAGAATTAATAAAATTGAAAGTTAAAAAAAATTGAACTAATAAATAAAACTAGGATCTTGTTTTATTGAAAAAAAATTTTAAATAGACAAAGCATTCATTAATTTGATTTTTAAAAAGAAGAAAACCAAACTATTAGTATCAAAAATGAAAAGAGTGAATATACCACCAAATGAAGATGAAATTTAAAAAATTATTAGGAGTTATTTTGCCCAGTTATTTGCCAGTAAAACTGACAATGTAAGTGAAATGGATGAATATTTACAAAAATATGAAGTGCCTAAATTAACAGAAAAAGAAATAGAGTACTTAAATAATCCTATCTCAGAAAAAGAAACTGAGCAAACCATAATTAAGTTCCCCCCCCCAAATCTCCAGAACCAAATGGATTCACAAGTGAATTCTATCAAGCATTTGATTGGGAACAATTAATCCCAATATTATATAAACCATTTAAAAAATAAGTCAAGACAGTCTACCAAATTCCTTTTATGATACAAACATAGTTTTTTATACCCAACCAGGGAAAGCAAAAACTGAGAAAGAAAACTATAGACTAGATTCCTTGATGAATATAAATTCAGAAATTTTAAATAAAACACTAGCAAGGAAATTACAGAAAGATATCACAAAGGTCATACAATATGATCAGGTGGGACTTACACCAGGAATGCTTTGCCAGTTCAACATTGGGAAATTTATGAATATAATTGACTGTATCAATAACAAAACAACAAAAATCATATTATATAAATAGATGCAGAAAAAGCCTTTGGCAAAATACAATACCCATTCCTATTAAAAACACCAGAAAGCATGCAGATCAATGGAGCTTTTTCTTAGAATGATAAGTAATATCTATCTAAAATCAAGAGCAAGCATCATCTATAATGGAAATAAACTTGAAGTCTTCCCATTAGACCAGGGGTGAAGCAAGGATATCTGTTATCACCACTATTATTCAATATTGTATTAGAAATGCTAGCTATAGCAATAAGACAAGAAAAAGAAATTGAAGGAATAAAAATAGACAATGAGGAAATAAAACTATCACTCTTTGCTAATGACATGGTAGTATACTTAGAGAACCCTGGAGAATCAATTTAAAAAAAACTAGTTGAAGCAATGAACACCTTCTGAGAAGTTACAAGATACATACTGCCAACAAAACTGAATAGGCATAATATTTCCTTCCAAGAAGGAAGAGATAGAAAGAGAAAATCCATTTAAAATAACTTCACACAATGTAAACTACTTGGGAGTCTACCTGCTAAGACAAATCCAGGGATATCTGATCCTAATTACAAAACATTTTTCACGCAAATAAAGACAGATCTAAACAACTGCAGAAATATTAATTGCTCATAGATAGGTTGTGCCAAAATGATAAATTGACAATTCTACCTAAGTTAATACTTGCTCAGTGCCACAGCAGACTACCAAAGAATTATTTTCTAAATCTAGGAAAAATAGTAACAACATTCATCTGGAAGAAGAAAAGGTCAAAAATATGAAGAGAATCAAAGAAAAAAAAGTTAAGGCAGGAGACATAGTAATTCCAGATTTCAAACTATATTACAAAAGAGAAATCATCAAAACACTCTGGTACTGGCTAAGAAATAGAGTAGTGGATAAATGGAATATACTGAGCATACAACACACAGTAGTAAACTACTATAGTAATCTAGTGTTTGATAAATCCAAAATTCCAAGCATTTAGAATAAGAATTCAATATTTGACAACAATTCATGGGAAAACTGGAAAGGAGCTTGGCAGAATCTAGACATAGATGAACATCTCACAACATATACCAAAATAAGATCAAAATAGAAAAATTATTTAGACATAAAGTGGGATATCATAGGTAAATTAGAGGAACATGGGGAAATGTACTTGTCAGATTTATGGATAAGCGGGGTTTGTGACCAAATAAAAGATAGAGGAGATTACAAAATATAAAATAGATGATTTTGATTACATGACTTTTTTAAAAAAGCATTTGCAGAAACAAAACTAATGCAGTCAAAATTAGAAGGAAAACAGGAAATTGGGAAAATATTTTACAATGAGTTCCTCTGATAAAGTCTCATTTCTCAAATATATAGAGAACTGTATCAGATTTATAAAAATAAGAATCATTTTCCAGTTGCTAAATAGTCAAAGGATTTGAACAGGGAGTTTTCACAAGAAGAAATCAAAGTTATTAATAGACATATGAAAAATGCTCTAAATCACTACTGATTAGAAAAATGCAAATTAAAACAACTCTGAGACACTACCTCATACCTATCATGACAGCTAACATGACAGAAAAGGAAAATAAATGACAATTGCCAGAGGGAATGCAGAAAAAAATGGGACACTAATGCATTATTGGTCGAGTTATGAATAGTTCAACCATTCTGGAGAAGAATTTGGAACTGTGCAAAGGGCTATAAAACTGTGCATACCCTTTGATCCAACAATACCACTACCAGCTCTGTATCCTAAAGATATCAAAAAAGAGTGGGGGAAGGGTTTATTTATACAAAAATATTGTACAAGCTTTTGGTGGTAACTAAGAATTATAAATCTGGGGAACACCTATCAATCAGGGAATGGCTGAACGAATTGTGGTATATGATTGTGATGGAATACTAATGTACTATAAAATGATGAGCAAGATAGTTTCAGAAAATTTTGGGAAGATTTATATGAACTGATACAAAGTGAAATGAGTAGAAACAAAAGGAGTACAAAGTAACAACAATATCCTAAGAATATGAAAGACTTAGCTATTTCTGATCAAAACAATAATCCAAGATAATTTCGAAGGACCCCTGATGACAGATGCTACCTACCTCCAGAGAGAGAACTGATGAACTCTGAATGCAGATTGAAGCACACTTTAAAAAACTTTCTTTTTCTTTTTTCGTTTGTGTTTTCTTTTGCAACATGACTAATATGTTTTGCCTGATTTCACATGTATAATAGAAATCAAAGTGCTTCTCTTCTCAAGGATGGGTGAAGGACAGGAAGGCAAAAGGAAGAGAATTTTTAAAATGATTGTTAAAAAAAATTTAATGCATGTAACAAAGTAGATCTAGTGTATCATGTGAGGCACTACCAATAAGGGCAGCACAACTTCCAGGATAGAAGTTCTAGAGCTGAAAGGGTTAAGTTTTCTAGAACCTGGTCTCTGATCAGGAGGGTACAGAACAGGGCAGGGTAGTGAGATGATGACTGGGGTGTAATATCAGGTAGATTTCAGAAGATTCCTTCTATTGTTGGCTTAATAACTTACTATTTCGGTCAATCAATCAACAAAGCATTTATTAACCACTTGCTTTGTGCCACATTATATCCTAGCCACTGAACCTATAAAGACAAAAGTGAAATAGTTTCTGCCATCAAGGAACTTACATTATATCAGATACACACAGACACATATACTATGTGTGTATGTGTATGGGGTAATACATACAAACCTACATAGATATGCACATATATGTATATATACAATATACACACACGTGTGAAATAAAAGGTAATGGGGGTAGGTGCCAACATCTGGGAGGACCAAGAACAGTCTTGTTTAGAATGTGGCATAAAAAGGTGACCTTGGGGTCACTTAATATAATAGCTAGCATTATCCCCACAACAACCCTGGGAGATGGGTGATTATTAATCCAGTTTTATGGATAAGGAACTTCAGGTAGACAGAGGATAAGTGACTTGCTCAGGGTCACATAGCTAGTCTATGTCTGAAGTAGGATTTTAACCCTGGTCTCTCTGATGACAGGTCCAGAGTTCTATCCACTGTGCCACCTGGTGGCTTTGATTGTCATCATTTTCAATGTCCTCCTCCTCTTTTTCTTCTTCCTCCTCCTCTTCTTCCTCTTTCTCCTCTTTCTCCATTTTCTCCATATAGTTCTTTAAATTTCCATAGCTCTTTACATACACTATCAAATTGAAGCCCTGTAACAGCACAGTCCTATAGAGCCCCATGTTGAATGACCTCCCCAGCATCACATAGCCAAGATGCGTCAGAGCTCATACTGTTTCTCAGGTCCAATTCATAGCTAAGGAAACTGAGTCTCAGAGAAGTCCAGTGACTTGCCCCTGGCCAGCCCACTGTAAGGTTCAAGGCAGGAGCCAAGGCTGGGCTCCTTCCAACCACAAAGCCAGCTCTCCAGCTCCCTGGCCCTGGCTCATTTCATCATCTCTGGGCTGGGATAAGAAATGTTCTCCAACTCAAAAGCCTGTTGTTGAGTATCAGACCTAATGCTGTATGGATGAATACTTTAAATACCAAAAAGTACTACAGATAGAAGTAAGTCAAGTCAACTAACATTAATTAAGAGCCTGCTGGGTGTCAGGCACCATGCACCGGGCTGAGGATACAAGGAATGGCCTGATTTTCAGTCCCTGCCTTCAAGGAGCTTCCAGTCTAATGGAAGAGCTCATCCTCTCATGTAAGGCTTTGGAATGGGGACACTATAGAACGATTCTGTAATGTCAGCTTCAGTGATCTCCAAACTAAGGAGCCCCAGAGCAACCTGGAGGCTTGCTGTCCTGTCAACCATCCCAAGGCTGGGTTTTCATCAGTCAAACCCTGCTACCATTTTATTGATCATTTAATGCAGTCCTGAGCTTTCCTTAATCAGAATTCATCTCCCATGGCAGCAAGCTGGATGCCGACCTAAACAAGATAATATTTGCAATTTTTTAATGTAGTGGCTAGAAATTAAGCGTTTGTTAATTTAGAAAGAGAGACTGCAAGGCAGGCCAAGGCCCTTTGTGTTGTCTGGAGAGTTATAACAATTCTCTCCTGGCAGTTAGCTTTAAGATCATTAAATGGGCCTCATTTGCAATATATTTGCAGAAGATTACCGCCCATCTAAATTGACCCTGAAGGAAGACTTATTTCATTAATGGGCTGTCCTGGGCTAATGCATAAAGCTAGAAAAATATATCTATTAAATTCTTAATGTGTAAATGATGTTTCTGGCTTTCTTCTTAATTACAAAGCAAAATGAGCCTGAAGTGTGCTCTGTCTAGGAAAAAATGATCAATTTTATCCATCTTTTAGGGAAGAACTTTTCTGGTACATTCCCAAATTCCAGACAGAAAAGATCTTTGGGGGTAAATAGACTCTAGTCTCACCACTACCTATGGAAGCAAGGCTAATGCAGAGAAAGGTGGTAGACGACAGGCACTGAATGATGCATACACTGTCAGTCATAGCCAATGTATTTGTTTGTTTTGCTTAATTGACTGCACTCTGTTGCTAACTTGGAAAATTCTCTTGGGGAGGAGAGGAATGGAGTCTATTGGGAAATGAAAATGATTTTTTTAAATCAATAAAACATTTTCAAATGTTTAAGTTTCCTCCTCCAACTAAGTTCCCCCCCCAATATGATAAAAAAACAATAAGAATTTGCCTTCCATCTTCAGCTCTCACCATATCATCTCCCAGTTCAGAAGGCTAGAATGGCTCCCTGTGGCCTCCAGGACAAACCAAGCTTCTTGGTCTTGCCCACCTCCTGGTTGCAGCCTGGTCCCACATCCTCCCCACTACCATTCTCCATTCCAAACAAAGGGCCCTGTTTGCTTTTCTTCCTACATGGTATCCATCTCTCATATCCAATTTGCTTCCCCCAGTGGCAGGAATGCTCACCCTCTTCATCTCTTGCATGTTCTCTCCCCTGTTAGACTGCAAGCTCCTTGAAAACTCAAATCCAGCCTCAGACTCTTAGTAGCTATGTGATCTGGGGCACTGCCTGCCTCAGTTTCTCCATCTGTACAGTGAGAATCACCATAGCTCTTACCTTCCAGGGTAGCTGTGAAGATGAAATGGGCTCTTTGCAAACCTTAAAATGCTGCATAAGTGCTAGACATTTTATTATAATTTCCTCCATTGGTAATACTTCTCCAAAACCATTTGCGTCTCTTTAGTATGTATTTATGCGGGCACATATTGTATGTGTCGTCTTGATAGAAAGTAAACCTCCAATGAGCATGTCTTTATGTTCCTGACTTTTAGCATGGCACCTGGCTCTTAACATGGAAGGCAATCTGGCACAGTGAAGAGTGAGCCAACCTTCCAGTCAGGAACACCCAGGTTCTAGTCTTCCAGCTGACATAGGCTGACTGCATGAGTCTGGGAAAGTTGCTTAACTTCCTAGTGCCCCAGGTGACTTTTGAAAAGAGAATTGTGATTTCTGGGTAAGGAATTCTCTTTACCAATTCAGAGCAGTATCTGCTGAGTTTTAGCCAACTGTTGGGGGCCCTGAGAGTTTAAGTGACTTGGCCAGGGTCACGTAGCCAGTAGGTGTCATAGGTTCCGATTCTTCCTGATCACCAAGCCAGTGCTCTACCCACTAAGTCATACGGCCCCTCTCAAGAAGGCATTCTTCAAGACATTAAGTTGGACAGTAGGTATCAACCTGCATGGCTAGTAGGATTTTCCTTATTAAGGGTTCCCTATGCCAACAAAACAGATCCAATCGGAAAGAAAAAATAAATTTTCAGTGACCAGCATCTAGGGGGTGTTTATTAAATGCCTGACGAATCGAACCTAATTGGCTCTTCCTCAGTCCATTCCAAAGCTGCTGCTTTTTCCTGGAAGGATTCCTCAGCTGACTTCCTGCGCCTCTGTGCAAATGCAAAACATGGGTGAGTGCAGATCTGGAGATGAATGATGCTGTGGTATTGCTAGCTGATAAGATATAAGCTGGATATTAACACAGTCTATAGAAAGAGATTTACTGTACATATATATTTCCAGTGTATGCGCTGAGCCGCCTAACTATGCAACGACTAAAATCATAATATAATATAATGATAACTAAAGGGACCCGAGAGCAGCCCCATTTATCTATTTTAGGATGGCTTTTTAGTGGCAGAGGAAATAGAGAATGAGCGGAGAGGATTCTTCCTCAAGGAAGAGAGAGGGGTAGATTTTCTTTGGGGATTTAAATGGTTAATGTCAATCGATTGGCAAATGCTTATTAAATTCCTACTATGTGCTATTTACTAAGATAATGGAGAGATTGTCCTTACCCTCAGGAAGTTTGTATTTAACTATATGTCTATTACTAATACTTATTCCTCTTAAACAAAAAAATTACAATTACTAATATCTATTCTATTGCTAATATCTATTCTCCTTAGACAAAATTACTATTACTAATACCAATTCCCCCTAGACAAAATTTATTATTACTAATACCTATTCTCCTTAGACAAAATTTACTATTACTAATACCTATTCCCCTTTATTAATGTCTATTCTCCTTAGACAAAAATTTCTATTACTAATATTCATCCTATTACTAATATCTATTCTCCTTAGATAAAAAAATAATAAAAGCACTTATGTAGAACTTTGAAGTTTTCAAAGCACTTTATAGATTTTCTATCATTTAATCTTTACAATAACTCTTGGAGATGGGGAAACTGAGGCAGACAAAGGCTAAGTGACATGCTCAGGGTCACCCAGCTAGTCAGGGTCTGAAGCTGGATTTGAAGTCAGATCTTTGTAACTCTAGGACCAGCACTCCATACACTGTACCATCTAGCTGCCTCCAAAAGGTATGGAAGACAATTAGAACTCCTGGCTGACCAGGATCCCAGCCAGTCAGCCCTGGAAGGGTCTTCCTAAAGGGAGTGTCCATGGAACCCCATTGGCAACATGCCCCTAAGGGATTTTCTGGAACCCCAGCTGCTGATGTCTTTCCAGCTAAGGTTGTCCATTCTGTCTGTCTTGCATTTCATTTATGCATGTTATCTTCCCTCTTTGGGAGGTCCTTGAAAGTTTGAAAATTGGTTTTATTTTTTCCTGTATTGCCAATATCCAGAAAAGGTCCTAGCTTAATAAATGTGCTCAATAAAAACGTGCTTAATAAATGCTTGCCAAAATCGGACAACTATTTTAACCTTCCTGGACCTCAGTTTCTTCATTTGGAAAATGAAGGGTTGTGTGAGATGACCTCGAAGGTCCCTTCTCATTCTTGACATATAATCCAAGGATTGGATGGATATGGTGTGATCTAAGGCTCTTTGCCACCACCTTGGTTGCCTATCTTGGGGACTCTCCAGCCTTCTTAAACTGTGGGTCCTAGAAGCAAGCAGAGCATGCTGTGTGCAGACTGGCCAGGGCAGACCCTTTTCTCCTTATTCCTGGCAGTTTGTGGACTATACATTTCATGGTCTTCACTCAATTCCTCCATAGAGAGTAGGAACCAAATATAACCCATTCCTCACAACAACTTTCAGATATTCCTAAGCAGTGGACATGCACAAGTCTGATTATCCACATGCTTATTTCTGTACTTTAGAGATGGAATATTTCACCAGCGTGGGCCAACTCTCCGCAGATATAGATGGCGACCATTAAAGAGTTTCCTAAAGTTGCTGAGTCTGAGAAGATGTATTGGACAGGGGTCAGCCTCTCTCTGCTTAGCCAGCTTGGTCCTTGGATAGTAAATGTATAATCTGTCCTCAGGCCCTTAGCTAAAGCTAGGCTTAGAGGTTAGGTAAGATTATGCCCAAATGGCATAGACTTGAAGAACCCAGGGTCTCCTGTATATCATGAGGAGGCATCAATAATTAGGTGTTCTCCCTTCAGGGTAAGATGTAAACATGGACAAATATACACTCACACCCACACCCAGGCACACGCACCCACACCCCCTTATCCCCTCCACACCCCTCTGCCTCCTATACTTACTCTACCCCAGTATTTGTGTCAGAGGTAGGATTTGAATCCAGACTCCTTTGATGCCAAAGATAGCTGTCTATTGCCTCCCACAAAACAACAGGCAAACTTTCTTAATTACACAGCTAGGCTAGCACAATGGTTAGAGCACTGGGCCTGGAATCAGGAAGACCTGAGTTCCAATCCTATTTCAAACACTGCGTAGTTGTTGTTACACTTCATAAGTCACTTAATCTCTGTCTGCCTCAGTTTCCTGAACTGTGAAACAACAATAAAAGCACCCATCTCCCAGGGCTGTTGTGAGGATCAGACCAGACAGTCTGGGCAAAGTGTTTAGCACAGTGCCTAGCTCCCTAGCTGGCACATAGTAGGTGCTGTACAAATGTTGGTCATTATTCTGCTTAGTTTAACTTACTATTAAAATGGAAGAGGCTGTGGGAAATGCACCAGCTCTGGAGGATGGTTATCTGAGTTCAAATCTTGACTCCTCTTCCCACCAATGTGACCTTGTACACTTGGCCTTGAGTTGTCCTCATCCCTATGATGAAAGGAGTTGACCAAGATAAGCAGTAGCTCCCTAAGTTTTCAGTCTCAGGACCACATTACATTCTAAGCATTGCTGAGAACCCAAAGAGCTTTTGTTTCTATGGCTCATGTAAATAATTTTCGGTATTATTATGAAAATAGTTTGAACCTTCTGCCCCCTGAGGGACAGCTAGGGTCTTTGAACTGCTCTTGGAGAACTGGTGAGCTAGAGACCCCCAATATCGCATCGACTCCTAAACTCTCCATAATTGACGGGTGTTTTTGGAGTGCATGCTAACCGATGGCAAGAGAACAGAATAAAGCTCATGTGTGGAGTAGTTGAATGAGTGATGGATTTGGATCCGGAGGATCTGGGTTTGAATCTCAGTTCTGTGTCACCTCAGTTCTCTGTTCCTCAGCAACCTCTTTTGTGAAATGAAAGGGCTGGTCTTGATGACCTCTAAGTAAGGTCCCTTCCAGGCTAATTCTGTGATCCATGGTTCCCAGACATAGAACATTCCCATTGTAAGTGACTTTGCCAAACAATTAGTTCAATCTCCAGTTTTATATATGAGCAAACTGAGTCACAGACAGGAAGAAAGTGATAGACATCAGATAATAATGACAGCCATACAGTCTACAAACCATTCCACTTAGGTGATCACATTGAATCTGCCATCTTGGTGAGGTAGGCAGTTTGGTTATTATTATCCCAATTTTAAGGACGGGGAACCTGAGTCTCATAGAGGTGAAGCTAATTTGCACAATGGTAAACAGCTTAGATGTCCCTGACACCAATTGTAACAATACTGTGCACTGAGCCATGTTGCTTCCCTGTTGATTCATCATCAGAAGCAGAGCAAGAACCCTGGGATCCTTCCCAAGTCTAGAGTCCCTCTAACTACACTATCTTATTAAAGAATCCAAGGAGAAGATGCCCAGGCAAGAAATAAAGAGGCTTTTCCATCCAGCCACAGGACACATTTCTAAAGCTTGCTAAGACTTACAGAACACCATCTCTATTAAGGCGACCACCTTGTGGTAGGGAGTGTAAATATTGATATTTCTATTTTATAGATATGAATAAAGATGCTGGTTACTAGAGCATCACAGAACTTCTAGTTTGAAAGGCACATCACTGAATGTCCAGTCTGACCCATTTCTGTATCTGGTTGAATTCTACTCAATTCATAAACATTTAATTACAACTGCTTTGTGCCAGGTTCTAGGAGTAGGAGCTAGATCTGTGATGTCATTGTTATAGGGTACTCCCAGGTGAGGAAATTCCTTCTATTAGTGCAGGTTGGCACCTTTTCTGTAGCTTGTAATTCTGGAATTGCTAGGGCATGGAGTGGTTAAGTGACTTGGTTAGGGTCACACAGCTAGTATGTTTCAGAGGCAGAACTTGAACCCAAGTCTTACTGGTTTCCAGACTGACTTTCTACCTACCATAGAGTCTCAAAGATACAAAGATAAAGCATGAAAAGATTCCTCCCTTCAAAAAGCTTGCATTCTAATGGGGAGAGTGAGGAGACAGGCATATACAAACAAGGATATAAAAGAAATACAAGACATGGAAAGTAGGGGATGGATGGGGTCATAAACAACTGAAAAATCAGGATGAGTTTCCTCCTTAGGGGGCCCTTGGACCGAGCTCTGAAGGGAGCTGGGGACCCCAAGAGGTGCAGGTGAAGAGGGAGAGCATTCTCGGCATGGGAGGGAGATGGAATATCATGTACAGTACAGAAGAGAGTAAGGAGTCTGGTCTGACTGAAATGTAGAGGGGGCACACGTGCAATAAGTATGGAAAGAGGCTGGAACCAGACTGTGAGAGGCTCTAAATGTCAGAATGAGAAATTTTATCTTATACTAGAAGTGACTGGGAGCCACTGAGGCTTCTTGAGGAGGGCAGTACTGTGACTAAATTTGTGCTTTAGGAATTTAATTCCTTCTACAAAGTATTTATCAAGTGATCATACAGACTTTGTTTGAAGATACCCCATGAGTCAACCCATCAGGAAGGAAACAAGCACTTATTAAGCACTTACTGTGTGCCAGGCATGGCACGTATTATTTACAAATAATCTCTCATTGGATCCTCACAACAACCCTGAGAGATGGGTACAATTTTATCCCTATTTTACAGCTGAGGTAATTGAGGCAAACAGAGAACAAGAGACTTGCCCAGGGTCACATAGCTGGGAATCATCTGAGACTAGATTTGAACTTTGGTCTTCCTGACTCCAGAGCTATGCTATTTACTGTGCCACCACCATTTCCCAAGGCGACCTTTTCCAGTTTGGTACAGCTTCAACTTGCTGACAGTTCCACAACTAATAAGTGCTAAAACCAGCTTTCAAACCCAAGTCTTTCCTGACTCCAGACACAGCCCTCTTTCCACTACACCACACTGTCTCTGACCTGGATGAGTGACCCCAGGGTCACTCATCATTTCAACAGCATGCTAGCTCCATGCCAGAACATTGCCCAAACTGTCAAGCTAATGAGCATTTATTAAACTATTGCAATATGCCCAGCATAGATATGTGAAAGCCTGGGGTCGGGGGAACTGGGTGGAAAATATCCAGTCATTTCAGGATATCTTTTCTCCACAAAATAGGGTGTGTGTGAATATTTTTAGCATCATGAAATTCATAAATTTTTTACAAAATTTAAGTAACAGATGTAAAGTTTACAATAAAGGGTGCATGTGGTGTGTTTCTGATAAATTATTCCCATTGTCTCTATTACTGCCGGGTGTTCACACAGTCTCAAATGATTTTAACAACAGCAGCTATACATGAGAAGAATTTCTGTAAAATCATCTCTGATATGTGATCATGGAAATTTCTGTATGGGAAATGCAAAAGATTGCTGTCCAATTCGACAATGTAAGAACAAGATACATGACTGCCATTTTCATAAGAACAGGAAGAAGTCACTCTTTAAGGAAAGAGGAGAAAGAAGTCAGGATTCTTTTTATTTATTTATTTATTTTATTATTATTATTATTTTTTAATCTTAATTTATTTTCTTGGTTATATCATTCATTTCCACTAGGTTTTGAGTTACAAATTTTCTCCCCTTTTTGTCCCTACCCCCCAGCCCAGAACATTGATCCCACTGTAAGACCCCTCCCACAATCTGTTCCCTTTTATGCCCTCCTCCAACACC
>CM053593.1:11993950-12011825 GCA_028646575.1 Pseudocheirus occidentalis
GGGGGAGGGATGCTGGAAGTACACACGTCAGTAAAGGGACAGGGACAGGGTAGAGAATAGAACAAGAGGGGGAGGGATAGGAAGGAGAGACAGATGATCTCTGTCACTATATGTCCACTATGAAGATGTCCTGTATAATCACACATCCCCAGATTGTGTATTGTATTGTATTCGTTGTCCTTCCAGTGGGGGTGGGTGACAATGGAGGAATTGAAAGAATCTAGAATTTAAAGCTCTGCAATACCTGCAACTAGGAATTAAGATATACAGGGGCTGGGATAGGGAGACCCTCCCTGCCCTACCAGAAAGTAAGAGAGCAGAGCAAGGGAGGGGCTTTACAGTGGGATGGCTGTTTTAGGGTTGGGGCAGGGGAAAGACGGGGAGAAAATCTGTAATTCAAAAATGTCATGAAAATGAATGATGTAAACAAGAAAACAAATTTTAAAAATTAAAAAAAAGATGCATAGAGATAAACAAGGGAAATACATAAGATCAAAATACATTCCATAATAGATAAATTGTTAAAGTACATAAGTACACTGTTCTTTAAAAATTGTAAACTATGAAGCACTGTAAGAAAAAATGCACATAATCAGAGAAATACAAAATAAAATAAGACTCAGGTTTCACATTTATACCCAGAAAATTGGCAAAGATTATGAAAGATAGGAAGTCAGTACTAGAGGAACTATAGAAAAATGGATACACTAATGTACTATTGGTAAAGCAATGAATTCACCCACCTGTCCAGCCATACTGAAAAAAAATTGGGATTATGCTAAAAAAATTACTAAAATTTCCACACTTTTTTTTAGAGGCAGGAAGGCAGGGCAATTGGGATTGAGTGACTTGCCCAAGGTCACATGGCTAGTAAGTGTTAAGTGTCAGAGGCCGGATTTGAGCTCAGGTCCTCCTGACACCAGGGCAGGTACTCTATTCACTGCACCACCTAGCCACCCCCCCCAAAAATGGATCATGGTCCAGAGGGCATAAAAGATTCATAAACAAATGTAAAAAAACAGAACTAATAAGTCTCTCCTTTGTAAATTATAATTCAACAATAACAATATATACCATTAATGTAGAATTTTGAGGTGTATGAAACTTTGTCAAATATATTATGTAGTTTGATCCTCTCAACAGCTTTGGGAGGCAGGTGTTACTGTAACATGAATTGTCCAGGGTCATTTGGCTATGCATGTCTGAGATCAGATTTTAACTCAGTTCTTAACTCCAAATCCAGCCCTTTATGAACTTCGCCATGCTGCCTCTCTAAATAAAGATTGTGATTAATAAAGGAAAAGGTGCACATACAAAAGATATGGGATTAAATAGAGAAAAAGTAATGCCATCCTGAATAATGAAGGTAAAAGAAAATCACGAAAACAATAAACGATTATCTTAAAGAGAGAAAGGTAACTTTTTTTCATTTTATGAAATAAAAAATACAATTCAGAAACCCATCCTAGCTGCCTGGTAACGAGACAGTTATAGAACAAAAAATGTTGCCAGCTGGAATTGTCTAAGTATATACGTGGCATAGTAGACATAGGAAGGAAGGAAAAGACAGGCATTAAGAGCCTAGTATGTGACTGATGTTTAATAGAAATTATCTCATTTAATCCAGATGACAACTCTGAGAGCTGTGATTATCCCCATTTTACAGTTGAGAACACTGAGGCAGACAGATTAAGTGACTTGCCCACTAACTAGACAGCTAGTTAGTGTCTGAGGGAGGTTTAGAACTTCACTCCAGGGCCCAGCATTCTATCCACTGGGCCACCCAGCTGCCTCAAGAAGTATGGGACTTGAATTCAGGACCTAGGTTTGAGTCAGACATTTACTAGCCATGTGGCCCTCAGCAAATCACTTGGTCTCTCTCAAAGCCTCTATTTCTGGAACTGTATCCTTTGATCCTCACAAGAACCCAATGAGGTAGATGCTACTGATAAGCTCTTCCCATTTTACAGTTAAAGAAACTGAGTCATACAGAGGTATGCAGTGTCAGCCAGCTTGTAGGTGTCGGAGGACAGATTTGAACTCATGTCTTCATATATCTCCGCTGCACCACTGAGCTGTCAAAGCTATAGTTTGGGCTTACTTACCTTTAAGGTTTCCCCGGCTCCAACTCTACACCCATGAAAAACGTTAAATCCCAGATGGGCAGTGAGATGCCTCAGTGACTGGAGCCCCCACACTGATGAAATCACACATCTTTCCTGTACCACTGGGAGACATTTTCATTCACATCTCTGAAGTCAGCACTCCTCAACGAGGGATTTTTTTTTCTAAACACAATATTTTCCGGACCAAGCAAACATGAAAAGACACACCCCATTCCTTCATTTCCTTGGATTATAAATTGCTGAAAGGTAATTAAATGGGCTTCTTGGTGAGTGTCAGTCTGACTACTGCCTTCCCTGGTAACTGACAGTATGAGATATGTTGTTCCATCATATTGAATGCTGCTAATTAAAAAGGTAAAGATTGCATTGTGCTCCAGTTCCTTTGAAATAAAGGGCTCCGCTCAAATGCCATCTTTGGAAGCTAGTTTCTAGCAATTAATAGGCAAAATTGTGTACCTAAGATTTTATTACATTGATTCCAAAATAATTAGACTAGCAAACACAGTATGAATCTATCACATAATAGGAATTCAACTGCCATATTTCCACTCATTCTAAAGGATAGCCGCATTATACCATGAAAGGTACAAATTTGGGGCAGCATTAGGGGACAGATTCCATTTTCCTGTAATTAAGGGGTTTTTAGAAATGAATGCTCACCTGGAACCCACAAAGATTTCAGCCCTGGAGAAAATGACCAGGATTTACAGAAGTTTTATATAAACAATTCAATAATCAATTTTAAGCACCTACTATGTGCCCGACCCTACAATTTTCATTTAAGTAACATCCCCGATCATTGCCCAAGCTTTACCTCCTTTTTCTAGATGTCTTAGAATTAAACATGTTTTTACCGAACTCTGGGCGCTTCAGATAGCTTTCTGACACCGAGCATGTAAGCCCCCTGCTTGCCAGGTCTTCCTTCTTTACCAAACACCTACTGCTGCCCAGCCCATCACTTGAATACCCTCAAGGAAGTTTGAAAGGCCCCTTAAAAAGCATGACATTCAATCAAAGTTCAGGGAGGAAAGTTTTAATGAATAAACCTGGTAAATTGGAAAGCAGGCTGGGGCAGACTGATTAACTCTCATTTGTGCATTAGTGTTAAAATTAATTAAAACGTTGAAGCTGCAGGAGGTTGGCTACCTCCTCTAGACCTGGGCTCTGCCCTCTGAGTCAGCTTGGATCTAGCAACGATTCATCTTGCATAGATGAGACGGGGTTACAAAGGGAGAAACAGCCAGGACAAATGTGTTTGCAATGGGGCTTAACAGCAGGGAGACCATTGAGACTTCAGGCCCCGTTACTGAAGTGTGACATCATAATACTCTCGCTGAGGACGTCGTTCTGAGGGGCATTTTAGGGATTTGACACAATTTTCTTCTCTCTTTTCTACCCATCTCTCTTTTCTCTCTCTTTTCTTCTTCCTTTCTTTTCTCGCTGATTTCTCCCTACATTTCTCGTTCCCTCCTCCTTTTCCTTTGCTTCTCTTTTCTATCTGTTTCATTTCTCACTTTCTTTTTAGGCAGACAGGCAGCAGTGGGGAGAGACTGTTGGACCTAGAACCAGGTGGATCTGAGTTTGAATTCTGCCTCAGACACTGATGAGCCTGGTCAAGTCACAATTTTTCCCATCCTCATCTTGAAATGAAGATAACATTCACTTCATAGGATTGTTGTAAGAATCAAATGAGAGAAGACATGTAAAACACCTTTTAAGCCTTAAAGCATTCTATTAATACTAGCTATTACTATTATGAATTATTATTATTATAAATAATAGCACCCCTTTTACAGGGTTGTGGTGGGGATAAAATGAAATAGCACATAAATTGCTCTGCAAACCTTTAAATACTTTAAAAATACTACTTAATATTATTCTTTATTTCTCTTTCCTTCCTTTTCTCACTCTCTCCTCTCCTCCCCTCCACTCCCTTCCCTTCCCCTCTCCTCTTGTCTTCTCTCTCCTCTCTCCTCCCCTCCTCTCCCCTCCCCTCCTCTCCTCTCCCCTCCTCTCCTCTCCTCTTCTATCCCCTCCTCCCCTCCCCTCCACTCCCCTGCCATCCCCTCCCCCTTCCCTCTCCTCTCCTCTTCTCTCCTCTCCTTTCCTCTTCTCTTTTCTTCTCTTCTCTTTTCTCCTCTTTTCTCCTTTCCTCTGCTCTCCTCTTCCTTCTCTTCTCTTTTCTTCTCTTCTCTTCTCTTTTCTCCTCTCCTCTCCTCTCCTCTTCTCTCTTCTCCTGTCTAATCTTTCCCTCTTCCTTCTCTCTCCTTTTAGCCTTGCTGAAAATGTATCAATTTCTCTTCCAGGCTGAATGCTGCAATCTGCTGTCATCCAAGCCCCTTACAAATTAGAGATTTTCTGAGCTCCATTAATAGTTTCTGTTTGTGGTGTGCATTTTATTTCTGCAGTATCCCACAGCACCTACATCACAAGGCTGTTGTGAGGATTAAATGAGCTGATGTGTTTAAAGTATTTCAGAAACGTTAATGCGCTACATAAGTGTCAGTTACTGTTACTATCATCATCATCTCATTCTCATATTGTCTGATGAAATTCAGATAGAAATGGTCTTATTATTCATAATAATTATCTCATTCACGGTTTTTCAAAAAGAGAGTTCAGACTGAAACCCTCCCGGGACAGACGAGGCACTGCACGACTATTAGTCCTTTACATTTCATGTTCTATTGTCAATATTGTCACTTTCATTATTATTACTACCTCTAACAGAAATACCCACACCCCTCGCTTTCCCACAAGTACCTCTAAAGCATAAGAAGACAGTTGCTTCCAAAAGAAGATACAGACACACAACACTGGATTTATTGTAAAATGACACCCTCCCCCATAATAGGCTGTGCCGACACCATCCTCCCCAGAAACCCCCAATGTTCCATTCCCATTAGGTTTTTAAATACCTCACCAGCTCCCTTCTTTTCCAGAACCATGAGTCTGTGGATCTCCTTATAGAAACCCATTACCATGTGCCTGTTTAACAAATCTGTGCCCGCCTGAAATTATAAATGACAGCCCATTTCAGAGCAAGAAAAATGCTGCGTTGACAGCAAAACAATATCAGATGGTTCTCAGAACGGCAACAAATGGGATCCTATCACATACGGGCAAGCAGCTTTGCTGGTATTTCCAGTGGATGGCCCTCTCTTCCCTTGGGAGTCAAAATTAAGGGACTTTAAGAAACTCACATCCACCCAGAACCCTGAAGGGTTTCAGTCCAGAGAAAATTACCCCGATTGGCTACAGATCTATTTTCATAACTTTAAAAACTGTCTGTCTTCCTTATTTTTTGCTCTATAGATTTCTTGTCAGCAGTGGTGTCAGGGGTCACTGTCAGAGTGCCCCTTTGGCACTCATTAACTACAACCAGCAAGCTTGTTTGCTATTGATCCATGATGTCTAAGTATCTATTATGGTGCTTATAAAAGGTGGCTTCACATCTTTCTAAACAGATAATTCATAAAGGCCAAGGGGTCATGCCTAGTGATATATTATTGCTTCACTGTATCTGTGACTGAATGTGGAGAAGGGAAGAAGACAGAGAGAGGGAGAAAGAGGGGGAGAAGAAAGGGAGGGAGAGAGAGAAAAAGAGGGTGCAAGGGAGAGTGAGAAGGAAATATGGAGGGAGGAAGAGGGATGAGAGGAGGTATGAAAGGGGAGGGAGAGAGAGGAAGGAGGGGGAGAGGAGAAGGGAGGGATAAAGAGGGTCAGAGAGAAGGAGGTATGGAGAGAAAAAGAAGGAGGGAGAGAGGGAGAGGGAGAGGGAGAGGGAGAGAGAGAGGGAGAGAGAGAGAGAGAGAGAGAGAGAGAGAGAGAGAGATATGTTAACTCACAGATGTCCTTCAATAGAGAATAAAATAGTTATATGTCTATCACAAAAATAGTGAAATGTACTTATATTTGCTCCCCGAGCAGATGCCAATCTAATATGCTAAAGAAAGGGGAGAGTACTCAAGGGAAGTCACATCCAAACAGTGAAATTTGTTGTTGATGTGTTCTCAGGTCTTCCATTGGGTACCTCACCATGAGACCCTTGTGACCTGTTTTCAGAGAAGATGCCTGTGACTAAAGCATGAATAGTCTGCTGGGGAAGTGCTTGTGAAGGTGCTGACAGTCATGGGATAACAACTAACATCAGAGCTAGGAGGGCTTCAAAGGCCACCTCCAACTCCACCGTTTTACAAACTGAGGAGCAGAGTGACCTGCTCAAAGTCACACAGCTAACAAGTGTCAGAAGTGAGATTTGAACCCTTCCTAAAGCCAGGCCTGGCACTCTATCCACTGTGCAACACTGTCTCAAGACATGATAGATTTCTCTTCCTCTGAAGTCTTGGTTATCCATCTTGTTAATCAAGGGGCTTAATAGGCAACTGGGTGTTACAAATGAATAGAGCCTTGGGCTTGGGAGTCAGAAAGACATGAGTTCACTTACTGTGTGACCCTGGACAAGTCATTTCACCTCTTTGCTTCGGTTTCTTCAACTGCAAAATGGAGATAATAATCACACCTTACCTCACAGGGCTATTGTGAGGACTGAATGAGAAAATACTTGTAAAGTGCTTAGCGCAGCCCCTGCACATAGTAGGTGCTTTAATGCATTTTTATTCCCTTATTCCTTTCTCCTGTCTGTATGCCTTGATTTCCTAAGGACCTTCGGGAGCTGACAACCGCCTCACGCCTCACAGTCGCACTCTCCTGTAGGCATCATCTCTCCCTATTAGAATATAAGCTCCTTAAGGGCAAGAACAGCCCTACTTTTATCTTTCCGTCCTCAGCATGGCGCTGCATTTAATAAATGCTTTCCTTCCACCATTCCTGCAGTGGCTGCATGACCGCTCCTCGGGCGTTTTGTCCTGGGGGTTCTTTCTCAGGAGGAGGACTAGAGATCTGTCGAGTCGGCTTCCATTTCCAGAACTCCATGATTCATTCTCTGTGATGGATGATCAATTTATTGGGTTCTAGTTGAGCCTTTTCACTTTACAGATGAGGCAGCTGAGGCTCCATAGAATGGATTTGCCAATGGAGCTTGGCCTTTAGCAAGCAGGATGAGTTCAAGGAAAAGTTTGCTCATGGGGGCTACCGCACTCAGTTGGGCTTCCTGCTTCCCATCCCCACTCAAGTGAAGGTTCCCCTTTGCCCAGGGGGGTGCTCGATTGTTCCAATTACTCCACCACTGCAGACCATGTCCTACACCACTGGAGAAATGGCTCACTTTCTAAAGAAAGGCTACATTTCAGAGGAAAAGAAATTGAGACGAATCTCAGTACAGAGTGTTAAAACGTCATGCCCCATAAGTTTGAATGCAGCTTTCTAGCAATGAACAGTTAAATGCAACTGAACATTGAAGAAAAAGAAACAGAAGGAAATAAAATAAGTACTTTCAGGAAAATCCTTTTTAAAACTGGGGCTAGGGGATGCTACCCCCCAGAAAATGAAGCTGGGTCTGCACAGACATAGGCGTGCCTGCGCCCACGCACACACACACTCACTCTTGCTCAATTGCAGCTACATTTTACCCATGGACTTTGTTACCCATCACAGCTGAGTGTAGGACACACTAAGATTGCTAGGTTTCCGAGACAAACAATAAACTGCAAGCTTTATTTCTGTGTACAAATGTTGCCTGAGGGAAATGTCCCTTTACCAGCTGGATAAATTGCAAATCCTCCACAGTAAATATGGGACCCACTGATGGAGTGTGTCCGGAGTCTCCAAGCCCTCCCCCACAAGAGGAATGGAAGGAGGAGGTGGCTCTAACTAGGTATCTAACTGGGGGAATGGGCTGCTCTGACATCCTCATGGAGCACAAGTCATTGTGAGCTATTGGCCAACTTTACAACAGTTTAAGTTAAAAACCCTGAACAGAGCCCCTGAGCCATCCTGCTCTCTGCAGGCTGTCTACCTGAGTTAATGCCCTGAAACCCACAGTCACTCCCCTCTTGTATGGAAACTGGCTTGTGGTAAAAACCTAAGAGTAGGGGGGATTACCCTCTGAGGACTGGGATTGTGCCCATGGAGGAAGAAGGCTGATCTGGAAGCAGAAGCCCTCCTCTGACCACCTGTGTGACCATGGACTAGTCACTTAACCACCCTAGGACTCAGTTTTCCCCATCTGTAAAATGGGCTGTTTGGATAAGATGGTCTCTACTATCCCAGGTCTAAGTCTGTGCCTCATTTTCCCATGCAGTGGGTCATGATCCTATGAAGGTCCCTCCAGCTTTTCTTGCCTGCTCCCCTTCTACATGCAAGCTCTTTGAAAGCCCCAAGCCTTCACAATGGTTCTTAAAAGGAGAGGGATGAATGGACTAGGAAAAGTCAAATCTTTGACTTCCAAGGGTCCCTCTACTCTTTGCTTGTATTTGTTCTCCCCCTACAGAATTAGGGCCTGGAGTCAGAAGATGTGAGTTCAAATCCAGCACAACTCTTGCTGGCTGTGTGACCCTGTGCAAGTCACTTATCTCTGCCTCAGTTTCCTTATCTGTAAAATGAGCCGGAGAAGGAAATGACAAGGCATTCCAGTATCTTTGCCAAGAAAACCTTAAATGGGGTCACCAAGAGTCAGAAACAACTGAAACTACCGAACAACAAAAGCAGGAAGGTGCGGTAGAGTATGGGACAATCTCCCTTCCTTGTTTAATGATTCACTACACGTTAAGCCCCTTGAGGGCAAGGACTGTTTTTTGCCTTTTTTATATTCCCAGAACATAGCACCATGCCTCACGCATAATAAAATGTTTATTTACAGATCCATTGATCCTGAGTCTGCTAATCACAGAAGTGGCTTGGCCAAGTAGATAACATTGGATCTTTCATCACAAGACTTGGGTTCAGATTCCATTCTGTCCCTTCATCAGGGTACCCTTGGACAAGTCACCTCCACCTCTATGGACCTTATTTCCTCATCTGTAAAAAGAGAAAGCTGGATGAGAAGACTAGAATCAGAGCTAGAAAGGGGTGATCTGTGCTGTCCAATCAGCCAAAAGAAACCCAGACTCAGAAAGGTTCTATGGAATTTAGTCAAAGGCACACAAGTAGGGAGAGGAAAACTACTGGGCCTTCTGCTCCCGAGGACGATGTCCTCTGGCTACTCACTGTGGCTCTGAGCCCAGGTGCAGACGCAAATAGCCATGGCCTAGGGCTGAGAGGGTCCGAATTGGAGCCAAGAATGGTTGGGTTCCAGTGTGCAAGCGCGCCGCCTGTGAGTCTTACCAGCCCTCTGACCGTGGATGAGCCGCTAAAGTTCTCTGAGCTGCAACCTCCTCGTGTGTAAAGGAATGACTATAGCGCTAGCCCAGCTCACTGGAGCTGCTTTGTTTAAGGCTTAAATGAGATAATGTACGGCTAGAACTTGGCAAACTTTAAAACACTTTATAAAATGTCTGATTAAAATATGCTAAAGGATAAAGAAACAGATAAACCGGTGGACGTGACTTATAAATTTCAGATGCTATTGTCCTTGATAATGATCTTCTTATCTCGGCACAAGGCTCTGAGCACAGTAGGGGCTTTCGATGTGGCTGCTGAGTTGTTGCACGCTATGTGTTCCCTGTGCACAGTCTCCATACATGTCATTTACTCATAACGACATCACGGTTGAAACATCCGTTCGTTCTTTCAGCCACTAATTAAGCGTCTATCCAATGCAATCTCCCAAACATAGATCAAGCTCCTACTATGTGCCAGGACACACACACCCCCCCAATGGGATCGTGATGAGTCAGACGTGACTGAACAATAACAACGATACGGGAAACACCGGGGATAAAAAGTAAAAAATGAAAAGCCATTCTTGCCCTCAAGGAGCTTACGTTCTCCCATTTGCAAAGCCCTGTGCTAGATCCAAGGGGGTCACAAAGATACTTCAGTCCATCCATCAATCAAGCACCTACTATGTTCCAGGCACCACTCTAGGCACTGGGGAATTACAAGAATAAGGAATGAAGCTTACTTCCCAGTTTTATAATTAAGACATAGTCCTGGTCTCGCTGTGTAGTTTTAGGGTATTATTAATAGTATTTTTATTTAATGTTTGGACATGGAGTAAAAAGTGATAGCTGTTTAAAAATGTGACCTCTGTGAGGTTTCAAACCTCCTCAGTCAGATGAGATATGAACGTGCTCCATGTAATGTATGACTTAAAGCTATGTTTTTTAAACTTTAATAGGAAATGTCTGGCTCCTAGATCGCTGTTTCTAAAGGCTGGCAGACAGAAGCATGCCTTTTTAAAAGGCCCCATACATATCCCAAACAGAGCCCCAGCATGGCAGAAAGAGCCGCATCTGGGGGGTTGGAAGTGCCAGCTCTACTCCCTACAAGCTGTGTGTCCTTGGGCAAATCACTTCATCTCCCCCAGGGGCTGCAGTTTCTTTAATTCTAGGATGATCTCCTGATCTCCTAGGAAGTCATGTTTTACAAATGTTGGCCTCTAGGTTGCCTTAAATAAATTTAGGTATAATGACAGAGACTGGGACCTAGAAAAGGGCTGGGAAAATGGACCTTTTCCTTTTCAGACATGGAGAGCTATGGGGTTGGAACCTTGAACATATTCTTGGTCTATTGGATAATTTTCACGAGCTCATGTTTCTTTTTCTATTTCTTTTCATCCTTTGTTACAGTGGAAGATCTGCTAGCTAGAAGAAAGGAAAAGGATGTATCAGATGTGGAAATAGTAGAAAAACCCAAGATATCAATATAATTTTAAAATAAATGAGTGAATAAATAAATCAGTGGGTTTATCTTAAAGTTTCACTAATGGTTTGGGTTTTATATCATATTCATTTCTGTCTGATAGTCAATCAACAGCATTTATGAATTATTTATTATATGGCAAGTACTGTGTCTGCCCTGGGGGATACAGAAAAAGATGGCAGTCCCTGCCCTCAGTTTGCTCACAGTCCAATGCAAAAGACAATAGGAAAACCATCAGGTACATAGAGTGTAAACAGAAAGTGATCTGAGAAGGAAGGGATGGGGGCAGAGGAACTACGAATGTAGATGACGTGGATTTCTAGGAAATTTTGCACACTAGAAATGTGTAGATCTAGAAGGGTCTTGTGATCTGGAGGCATCATGACGCAGTGGATGCAATGCTCAATTTGCAATCACTGGATTTTGGATTTAAATTCTGCCTTCATCACTTTTTACCTGAACGACCTTGGACAAGTCACTTCACTGTTCTAAGACTCACTACCCTCTCTTGTGAAATGAAGGGATTGGACCAGATGATGTCTGAGCTCTAAAACTCCAACACCAGTAAGTCACAGATGGGTCTCAATCTGCCTCTGTGAAGGGAGTTCCCATTCTGGAAGGACCCTGTCCACTAACAAAACCACAGATCTTCTACATATGTGTGTATTTGAGTGCTTAGTCATATCTCTTAGAAAGCACAAATCTATGGAATTCTAGAAAAGTAACACCAGTCCTTCCCCATTGTATGTCTGACCCATCCCTGCTGTACATCATAAGCATCATCATTCAACAATAATGAAGGTTCTAGGGATTCTGAGAACTTCTCTCTTCACATTACAATAATATCTCTCTTTTGCATTGATATCTTTTATTTTGATGTAACAGTCATTTCCAGTCATTTCTCCTCTGCCTGAGCCTTACTTTGGTTTTTAAATAATATTTTCCCCCAATTATATGTTAAAACATTTTAAACATTTGGGATTTTTTGTTTGCTTTTAATTCCAAATTCTATCCCTCTCTCCCTTCCCTCCCTCCTTCCTGATATGGTAAACAATCTGATATAAGTTACACAAATGCTATCATATAAACAATTTCCATTTACATAATGATTTAAGGTTTTGAAAGCACATGATTCTCAACAATCCTATGAGGGACGAGGTATCATTTTTTGGCCATTTTACAGAAGAGGAAATTAAGGCAAATAGGGTTCGGTGACTTGCCCAAGGTCACACAGCTAGTAAATCTCTAAGTCAGTCCATAAACATTAAGTGCCTACTATGTGTCAGACAATCTACTAATTCTGGGGATACAAAGAAAGGTTTAAAAAAAACGGTCCCTATCCTCCAGAAGCTCATACTCTCATGGGGGAATATCATGCAAACATCTATGTTCAAACAAAATATATTCAGGATAAATGGGGACTAACCAACTGAGGGGAAGGGTCTGGCATTAAAGGGGCAGGAGCGGCAGGAAAGTCTTCTTACAGAAGATTTTTAACTAAGGTGGGAGAACATTTTAGTCACAGGAGAATGGGCAGGATTTGAACTCCACTCTCCTTGACTCAACAAAAACCCTACACCACTTGGTTGCCTATAACTCTGTAGCTTCCAGATTTTAAGGATGGCCAGGTGATTTCATGGAAAGGGGAACAGGAAAAGCTCGAAACCCTTCTTCCAATGCAGCTCTCTAATTGCCCTGCACTTTAATCTTGGAGAGTTGCCTGGGGGCATTTAGAGGCAGCAGTGACTTGTCCAGGGTCACACAGCCAGGATGGATCAAAGGAAGGTTTGAAACTGACCTTTCCTGGCTGTTTTTTTCTGTTGTTGTTCACTATGCCCTGTTACCCCTTTCCAGTTTTATAGCTGAAATATCACACTCTGAAAGTTGCTTTGGTTTGAATTTAATTTTCCCAATTTTTGCTTTTTCAAGAGAGGGAGGATTTAGGATTTTTCAGGAAAAGCTGGATGTCTTGGGCTGGTGGCAGAGGCAGAGATGGAGTTCTGATAAGCATCGCAGGGAGCCATATTTTGCTTTCCCTTCCATCCCAAGAACAAATGGATCATAATTGTCTGCTCTCCCTGGACACCTTGCCATGTCTCAGAAACCTAACCCAGAGCCTTGGTTCTCCCAAGCGCCAGGGCAAGCTTCTCATGTGTGCTTTACAGCCAGCAAGGCAGGGACTGGAAATGGGGAACTCTGAAGAAGAAATTGTTCCCCTGCCAGAGCCAAACAGCAAGTCTAATGAATCCTAGAAGGAGAGAACCAGAAAATCCCTGAGAGACCATGGGAGCCACTGGTTCCTAACAGCGTCAAGCCTGAGGACTCCTTTCAAATGTCAGAAAATTTCACAGATTCTCACCTGAGAAAAGACATAAAAACCTGCTGACCAAAGCCACCACTCTTAAATGAGTTCTTTTATTTCTCACAACATCACATATATGTATTTGAAAAATAACAATACTTGTAGGTGAGAAATAGCATTTATTTGTTCTGCAGGAGACCCATTTCATTATTTCACTTTGCCTTGTTTCAAAGGCATTATGGATAGAGTTGGCTGCAGAGTGAAGACAATCTAGATTCAAATCCTGTGTCTGACACATATTGACTGTGTGACCCTGGTCTAGTGATTTCACTCACTCAGTTGTGCCCCCTTCCCAGGCAGACCTCTCAGAAGAAGCTGCAGAGAAGCCTCCTCATCTAGAGGCTCCTCCCATTAATGAAATCATGGGTCCAGTCTATGTATGCCAAAGAAGGATCCAAATTCCCTTCAGTCATTCAACAAGCAGTTTAAAGCACCTACTATGCACAAGGTCAGGCCACTAGGTATAATAAATAAGGAACCACAAGGGTGTATTAGAGTAAAAACTGTCATTCTAGAAATGGTCAAGCAAAACATGGTAGGCATGAGGACTCACCATTGGCTCCCCAAGACCCGCCAGGGAAGCTATCAGCATAGCTGAATCCTGAACAAGAGTCCCATGGGATGATCAGGAGTCGATGAGAACTCCCAAATTGATGGAATCTCTGATCTGTTTAAAAGAATCCACCAAGTATGGGTGCCAACGACGACTGGTTGCAAAGAGAATCCAATGAAGATAAAACAGTCCCTGCCCTCAAGGAGTCTCTGCTCAACAGAAGGGGCTGGTAACACTTGTTGGCGCATGAACTGGCTGGGAAGTCCCTGGCAATGCCTCGGGGCCACCCTGGCCCCCTGAATGTGAACTCCTCGTGTAGATGTTGTTCACTTGTGCCCAATGCTTTGTGACCCTTTTTGGGACTTCTTCGGCAGATTGGAGTGGTTTGCCATTTCCTTCTCCAGTGTAGACCAAACTTTTCATTTTATTGATAAGAAACATGAAGCTTAGAAATAAAGTGACTTACTCAAGAACACCTGGCTTATAAGAGGTGGAACCAGAGCAGAAATTAATTCTCTTAACTATGATTTGATACAATTGCCCTCAGGAATAGAAATCCTGACCCAAAAAGCCTTTTCTGTAGGGACATTTCTTGTGATTTTGTAACTATGAAATATTCAACTTAAAGGGGGACTTTTGTGTATAGATATGAATTAAGAGATACACAAATGTCTTTTTCTCCTTTTGAGTTCAGAAGCGAGATCTTCAGTGGATGGAAGGATGACAGCTCTGCTTTCAATCCCTTTGCTCATTTTCTAAAGGAAACAACAAGGTTAACAGTTCAATTCTCTGTTGCTCATCTCTTTCATCTGACCACTTCCCTCTGCTCACACTGGTATCACCCTCATTCAGGAATGAGTCTTCTTACTTGGGGTGCTATGACAGACTCTTAATTGCTTCCCTTGAGTCAAGGTTTTCTCTCCTCCAATCCATCTTCCAAATAGACCCAATGTGATTTTCCTAACGCCCAGATCTGGCATATTACCCCCTACTTAACAAACTCCAGTGGTTCCCTATCACTTCAGGACCAGATGTAAGTCCTCTGGTGGGCAGATAAGAGTTCTACCATCTGGCCTCTTCCTATTTTCCAAGTCTTGCGTTCTGTTCTTCTCCACACATCCTGCAACTCAGCCCTACTGGCCCTTTTGCTATGCCTTGAACATGGTGCTCCATCTCTAGACTCTGAGCCTTTGACTGCTTGTCTTCCATTCCTAGAACATTCTCCATCCTCACTTCCTCTCTGTTTCCCTGTCTTCCTTCAAAACTCAGCTCAAATATTGCCTTCTACTGGAGGCTTTCCCCTTCCCGATATCCTTCCATCTACTCTCTCCTCCTCCTCCCTCTTCCTATATAAATCCAATCAATAAACATTTATTAAGTGTCTTATATGTACCAGGCACTGTGCTAAACTCTGGAGATAAAAAAAGGAGATGACAGACAGTTCCTGCCCTCAAGGAGCTTGCAGTCTAATGGAGTGGAGGGATGAGATGCTCTATAAAATGCTTTCCAGTTTTGAATCTTCTGCCCTCCCATGGTTTCTCCCATGGATTCTCTGTCTGTGGTGTGCCAGGTGAGGAAATCGAGTACTGTTGGCCAAAGCTCTAGCAGTCAGAAGTGCCCTTTTTGGTCATGCCAAGTGAGATAAGACCATGAAATGACGTTCTTCCAAGGAGCTGTACAATAGCCAAGGAAAGGCCACACGGAGTTGTTCTTTCTTTTTTTCTCTTGATTAATATCACTTAAAATTGATTATCAGCATTATGGCGTACATCATTTGCATAGATTGGCTTCTGATATCCATGTAGAATGATGCCAATCATGTTGCTCATCCTTTGTTCTCAAAGAGGACCAAGCACATCATGAGGGTGACATCTTAACTTAATCATGAATTGGATTGAAGTGAGGCAGGACTGCACATTCGCTATACGCTCACCAAATACAGCGGAGGGGCTGGTCACAAGAAGGAGGCGGCTGGAGCCTCCCTTGTGCTGGAGTGCTCCATATCAAACCCTCGGTGTCTTCTTGATGAAGCTGAATAGATGAAAAACAGTATTATAAATGAAATAAATAAAAACCAGCATTGTAAATTAAACAAACCTGCGGGTAAAAAAGATTCCCGTATTCAAAGGATTCCAAACCCCACCATCAGGCAAGGGAGTAGACAGCCAAGTTGTAAAAACAGCAAAAGACTACTGAGGGAAAAAAAGAAGTCTTTTCCCCTCCAGAGTTTCCAAATGCAAAGAAACACTTGGCACAAAACGTCAGCATGAGCTGTAACCATGTAAAACTTGCATTTTCACTGGTCTTGCTGCTGCCACCTTTGTTCCCCCACCCCCTCCGCTGGCCCAGAGCACTCGAGAAATCACCAAAAACCAGGAAATAGCGAGCAGTTTTGAAGAGAACTACCGTTACCTGACCAGCATTTTATTTTGCTTTTTTGTTTACTAGTTGATCTGAGATTTGGCTAAAGTACAATCTTTACCTTCTTCTCTTGTGTGTTTGCTGTGAAAACACAACACTCACATTAGAATTGTGTAGATGATTGCCTTTGAAAATGCCTAATAAGTTGGACTAGTCAAAATATATCACAAGACCTACTATTAACTATTGCAAGGTAAATGCTAGAGATTGCCACCCCCAAGTCCCAGACTCAGGCATCTCCCAGACTCCGGGGCATCTAAGTGAACCAGAATCAGTGTTAAGGATTTAGATTTTTGACTGTGTATACAAATGGGGTTCAGGGCCTTTAATCATGAGGTGGCTACTGTTGCTATTTGCACATTCCTTACAGACACCTTGTGTTCTGAAGACAAACTGTAATGTAGATGGTTTGTGAGGGAGGTAAATGGCTAGTAAAGACTAACTGAAAGGAACAGTTAAAAGGCTATTTGCACCCTGGTTTTAATGTCTGGCTTAATAAGGCTAGGAGCTTGGGGAGTTATTCTTTTTTGCCTTGGCATCACTCCATGGGGGGTACTTTGTTATGTTTCTTTTTTTTTAATCTCATGAAATTGCATGAGATTTAATCATGCCAGAAGTGGTCTTGAGGGACTAGCAAGCCCAATCTCTTCATTCTACAGATGAGGCAACTGAGGCACAGAAAGGTTAAATGACTTTCCAAAGGTCACACAACTCATAAATGTCCAAAGTGGGATGTGGGTGCTGGTTTCCTGACACCAAATATAGTCCTCATCTACTATAACATAGAGACGACTTTTCTGGGGAAAGCAAGAGGGAAGGGGAGGGAAAGATGAAAGGCTTTTCTTTATGGAAGTGACACTCTTGCTAGAGAGTCAGTATGAATGTGGTCAGAAGAGCGCTGGGCTTAGAAAACGTAATTCAAAACCTTTTCCTGCTGCTGGTTCTAAATCCATGAGCCTTAGAAACAGAGGCAGACTGTCTAACCAGAGCAGTGTGCTGAGTACTTGTTGAACCTGCGTCACTGGGTTCTTGTGAGGTACCTGTGAGATAATGGAGGTCAGTGGCTCACAGACTTTGGGCTGAAAGAGACCTAAGGGCCTATGGAGTCTAACCCTCTCATTTTACCAAAGAAGAGGCTGAGACTCAAAGTGGGGAAGCAACAGGAACCCAGATCCTCCCTTTGGCTCCAGAGCCAAAGAACCAAAGAACCCTGGTTCTTTCTCTTGTAACATAATTCTTTCCTCAAATAAAGGGAAAATGTTTAGCAAACTTCAATGTGCTATCATTATGTGTAATATCACCCATTCAGTGATTAAGGCCAGGTAAGAAAGGAGGCAAAGAATGTTCTTTTTACCCCATAAAAAAATTATATGAATCTGAGAGGGGTAGACCGTCAGGGTTTCTGGCCAAAACAGAAACAATTGCTATTTACACTCACTCTGAGCCATCAGGGCCCAAACAATGACCAAGCGAGGCTTGGCCTGGGACCTATTGCTGGCCAGTCAATGAGAACCAGAGGGATTTGGGTTTGAGGCATGGTCCTTAAAAAGAAATCTAGCCCATAAACTGTAAGATATCTTGGGAGGTTTCAGCAATCAAAATTTACATTCCTTTGGTCAGAATACCTGCAAGTATGGGTATGATACCCTATGTGGACAGAGGGAGAGGAGGAAGGAAGGAAGGAAGGAAGGGAGGGAGGGAGGGAGGGAG
>CM053593.1:12012325-12040153 GCA_028646575.1 Pseudocheirus occidentalis
CATAATAAAATGTAGAATGGACCCAATGTTTAATGAAAAGAAAAATCTTTCAGTACTGAGTAACATTTTAAGCCTCTAACTTCACTGAATCCAGAAGTGAACGTGCTTCTTTATACTCTTCAGATTCTTCCAAGTCCTTTTCATTTTCCAACAACTGTAGAAGATCAGAACGTGCAGCTTCCAATCTGCGTTGGCAATCTGGAATCATCATTCGGGATTCTTGCAAAATTTCTGTCTGCGTCTTAATGGCATAGTTTTCACCATCTTCAGCTTTCATTTTTTCAACTTTTTCTTCTTGTTGTTTTGCTTCTTTTTCATACATCGATTTTTCTTTGATCAACCGCTTCACGACGCCTGTTTTGATCTTGATCTGCCTCACGCGAGGATCGGCCATGGTCCCCCACGGAGCGCGGCAGGCGGGAGGACAGTGAGGAATCGGGACTCTCGGAGGGGAGGAGACCGAGCACGCTGACACCGGTTATGTCCGCTGACCCGTGGGAGGCGCCCCCTTGCAGTATTCTTGATGTGATCAACACAATGTTGTCTACAAACAGAAGCAAATGAAAGAACTCTTCATCTACTTCAAGAGAATCTTTATTCTGTGGACCCCATCCAGGACACTATCTGTGAAAGTGGGACATATTTTTGGCAAGTGTAAGAGGGGCCAACCCTCCAGTACTGATAGGGCTTAGGAGAATGAAGCCAGAATTTGATACTCCAGCAAAATTTCCCTTCTTTTAATATTTCTATTAATATCAGTCTGAAGCATGGTATAGAGAATTAAAGAGCTGGCCTTAGAGCCAAGAAGGGGGAGGGTAGGGGAGTGGGGTGGGGGTTCTCATTAGCAGTGTGGCCCAGGGCAAGTCATTAGCTTTTCAGTGCTCCAGGAAAATCTCCAAAACAAAAAGTACTGAAAACGTGCTAACCTACATTAGCAAAGGGAGAGTCCTCATTCAGGAGCAGGCTGTGCCAATGAAGTTAGAATTCCAGACCTTTGACCTGTCCTTGATATTAACTACATAGGGGTCAGTATCCCAGTAGCTGTTTTTAAAGGAATCATGTAGAATCTTGATCTATCCACTTGACATTGTTATTTCTTTGAGCTAAGTGCTGCCCATCTCAAGGCAATGCTAGTTAGTGCCTTCTGAGATTCCATTCCATTTATTTTCAATGTACAGAATTCTATGTGTCTCTCCCATGAGAAGGTGAGCTCTTTGAAGGCATGGACTGTGTTTTTGCCTTTCTTTATATCTTCAGTGCCTGGCACATAATAGGTAGGTCTAATAAGTGTTGACTGACTGATGAGTAACAACATCAATTAAGCAACAATATGAATTATTTTATCAGAACAGTATTAATCCCCATCATGAAGATTTGTAGGAACAAAGAGTATAAGTTATTATCCAAAAGTGGATTGGTTGCCTTCCTTTCTGGTAAACTCTTCTTTGCTGGTAATCTTGAAGCAAAGATTGGAGGATTAGTTTAGTTGGTAGTTAGGGCAGATATTCTTGAACATTTATGGGTGGACTACATGGGAGCCCCTTCTAACTCTGAAATTCTTTGAGCATCCATGATCCTGAGAACTTGACAGCTGCATAACATGACTACTTACTAGTGGACAGAACTCCACATAACTCCAGCGGCTCTGGGATCTCACTCATTTGGATGGTCTTTTCAATGATGTAATTTTACTCCATCTCTTCCTACCCATTCCTTGATGTGTCTTGTTCTTATTCTCTTTCAGCTTCTCCACAGGGGCTTCATCCAATGTGGTGGGGGCCTTCTTCTCCCTCTCTTCTGTCATTGAAAGTGTACCAGCAGAATGATCTGACTGTTTGCCTGTCATCTCCCATCCTCTCCATATGGCCAGCCCATCTTTTTCCCTGTTAACTTCCTTTATACTCATTCCTCTTCAGAATTCCTCTTTGGTTACAAATTACTTCCTACTTTCACCTCGCATCCATCTCTCTATTGCCATCTGCATAAGATTATTTTTTAAATTCTTTACAAATTGCTGTATTCCATGCCCTTTAGAAACACCAGTAGAGTGTTTGTATTAAAATTATGGGCTCTCCTTTCATGGGAAGTTTAAGGTCTTAATTATAGGTTCATTGATGTAGACCTAAGGGACCTTAGAAACCATTGAATCCAACCATACCATCTTACAGACAAAGAAACTGATGCCCAGAGGTTGTGTCTTGACTATGGCCACCAAAACACTAAGAGTCTGAGGCAGGATTCCGACTCAAGTTTTCTAGATTTCCAAGTCCAAGAACTCTCTCCTAGTAGGTCATCTAGCTGTCTTTAAAGGATATTTCCAATTTCCTGAAGATAATACAGCTCACTCTCCTCATCTTGTTAAACACTAGACCCAACTCCTTGCCCAGTCATACTCTCTTGGCCCCAAAATACATCCTGATGTGAATTTTATTGGACAGTAATAGGGAATAATAATGGAGTGGATTTCCTTTCCTATTTCCCCAAGGTCCTCCTCAAACTTTTGCCTGAGCTATGGTGGTGATGGACTGGCACATGGGACTCAAGAGGCCTGATTTTAGCCCCTCATCTTGTGCTTCCAGGGATAAAATGGTTAAGACAGTGGCAGCCTGTGGCCTCATCCAAGCTCTGTTTGTTTCTGTAGAGATGAATGGAACTTCTGTGAAGAGCAGCCTGTTATTTTAACGCCTAGTCTCTCTTTTGACGCTGTGACCAGTTCACATGTACACAAGACTTTCTTCAGGGAGATTCCATCTGTGTTTCCTCACCTGCAGGTGTGGGTGCTTTAATTAAAAGCTCTCACTAAGATGTTGTTATTTTGTGAAAGGATGTGAATTATAGCAAAGCCTAATTATGAAGGATAATTAGCAGCCAGGCGTCCCACCAGTTTGCTCTCTTGCATATACACTGGCAGACAAGACCCAGAGAGAGTGATCTAGGGGAGAGGGAACTGTGGTCTTCCTTGGCATTCTCCCAGAATTCCAGAGGAGGTTTCCCAAGCTGTTGTATGTGGCATCTTAGTGTTGTGTGTTATAAAGATGACAGCAGTGACATCCTTCTGTCAGCAGGATTTACATTTGAGTTCCTAACATCATCACCATAATTTTAGTTCTGGAGGGGACTGAAGCCACAGAGTTAAACTTTCTCACTTTACAAATGTGGAAACTGAGGCATAGTGTGACATCACAGGATCATAAGATTTGGAATTAGGAAAGTCCTCAGAGGCCACAGAATCAAACCATCTCATTTTACAGAAGAAGGAAGCAGAGTCCATGGAGCTTTCTGGTGCATTCTATTCCCCACTTCTATGCCTTCCCACAATGCATCCTCCATGCCTATGTAATGTGGGAGACTCGTCAATGAGGGCTCAGCCTTTAGGGCACACTCAGTATCCACCAGGAGGCTCAATGAGCCTGCTCCCAGAAATGTGTGCTGTAGGGGACTCCTTCCCTCCTTTCTTCAAAGCAGGCATAGATACCCTCTGTTTCCTGTCAGCCATCACATAGCAAAGAAGAGTCTTTTACCTGGCTGCTCCAAGAAGAGAGAGTAAGCCCAGTCAGAGCTTGCACTCCATCTGGGGTCTGTCCACATGGCCGCTGCTCATGCTCTGAGGACTGGACCTTAATTAGCCAGGCTCTGCCCATTATGCTTGAAAGGTATCATCTTCTCCCTTCTACTTTGTTGGCTTCCTTTGGGAAGCAGCTCCTGTGCCATGCCCTGTGAGAATCTTTTTGAAAAAATCTCCCTAATTGTTAATGCTCCTTTGCCTGCCTCTAATTGCCTTGTGTGTACCAACAACTTTAAATCCTAATTTTGGGACTAGAAAGGTCTTTAGAGATCATCTATTCTAGGGGTTCTCAAAATGTGGTCCTTGGCCTTCCAGAAGATCCCAAAGACCTTTTCAGGATGTCCACAAGGTCAAAACTACTTGTGCAATAATACAAAGAATTTGTCTTGCAAATACTAAGAAGTGTAACCACATAAGGTGTCAATATACAGCCTTATTACACCCCTTCTCCAATCTTAAACCAATCAGTTCCTTCATGTTTGCTCCTAGCTGTTGCTTCTAGACCCACATACAATTTCCTCAGGAGACAAGCAAGATGCTACTTGTCCTCATGGTACAAGTCTGGTCCTCCATGTCTCTGATATTTGCCACAGTTTTGGTGATCCACAGTCTGGAGATGATTTTTGAGAATCCTTTGGAAAGCAAGGAGATCAAATCAGTCAATTAAATCCAATTAAATCAATCAAAGAAATGGATTCAGACCATTCACTGGAGGTCAGAAACCGAAGCTGAAGTTTAAATACTTTGGTCAATTAATGAGAAAATGGACTCATTGAAAAAGACCTTGATTTGGGGAAAGATTGAAGGCAAATAGAATAGAGGACAGTGGAGGATGATATGGAGATACTGTCATGGAAACAATGAACATGAACTTGAGAGATAGTGGAGGAGAGAAGGTCCTGGTGTGCTGTGGTCTATGGGCTCACAAAGAGTCAGACACAACTGAACAACTGAACAACAAGATTGGTTGGGGGTCAAGTTCTGAAGACTTCAAAATCTAAGCATCATTTATAATTGATCCTAAGGAATAGGGAGCCACTGTGGTTTAGTGAGTAAGGATGTCACATTGTCAGATCTGTTTTTAAGGGCAATCACTTTGGCAAAAGCATGAGCTAAACATGAGTCAGCAGTGAGATGTAGTTACAAAAGAAAGTAATCACATTTGACAGACTCCTATATTAAGTGCCCTCTGTGTACAGAAAAATATCCTCCATTCTGAATTTAGATACATACAAAGTTTAGCTGGGGAATACCATGTCAGCTCTCAAAGAGCTTACAGTCTAAATGGGGAAAAGTTCCAATAGAGAAAAATGATGACGCATAAAATTACATTGTAAGTGAATAAGAAAGAAGCAAAGTAAAGGACTAGGAGGGAACTGAGTAGTGTAGTTAGAACCCTGGACCTGGGTTTGAATCTTAATGCAGATTTGTGTGGGCCAGGAACTTGACCTGTACCAGCTATGTTTTCTTATTTGTAGAGATATTAATAGCATCTACTCTGCAGGATTGTTCTGAGGACCCATTTCTTTTCTCCAGGCTAATTTTCCCCAGTTCCTTCACCTGACCCTCCTATGGCATATTCTCAACATTCTGGTTGTCCTTTCCTCATTACTTTCAGTTTATCAATGTCCTTCCTAATACATGGCACCCTGGAGTCCAGATATGACCCAATATACCTTCCTCTCCAAGGTCAGTTTTCATTTCCTCTCTCTGTGCTCTGTACATTCCTATCCATTTAAAAACCATCTCCTCCATTGGTACATATGCTCTTTGCCTCTCTTAATATCCCCACACAGTACATGGCACACAGTAGGTGCTTCATAAATGTGTGTTGATTGATTGATAGATTAACTAGGGCAGAACACGGCAAGACTCTCAACTCCCTGCCCTTGGACACTAAGCCTCCCTTGATTAATGGCATTAATTTTGCTAATGGCCATACTAGAGTAGCAACTCATATGAATCTTTAATCCATTAAAGACCCTAACTTTTTTTCCACAGGAGCTATGAAAACTTATTTACCCTGTAATATACTTAGGAAGTTGATTTCTGAAACCCAAGCAAGACCTTATAGCCAGAGTTCCTGTTAAATTTCATCACATTGAAGGGAAAGAATCTAGAATTTAAATTTCTATAATAAAATGTTTAAATATATATAATTATTATTATTTACATGCAACAGGGAATTAAGATATACAGGTACTGGGGTAGGGTGATCCATTTTGCCCTACTGGAAAGTCAGAGGGGTGATGAGGGAGAATATAGGAGAGAGCAGATTGGGGGAGGGGGTATACAGTGGGATCACTGTTTTGGGGTGGTGGGTAGGGGAAGGATGGGGAGAAAATTTGTAACTCAAAATCTTGTGGAAATGAATGATGTAAACTAAAAATAAACAAAAGTTAATTTTAAAATAAAAAAATTAAATTTCATCACGTTAGATTTGGTCCAATAGTCTAGTACCTTTTTGGGTCCTGCTCTGTCATCCAATTGCAAGGTCTTCCACCACAGTTCCATCTGCAAATGTGACAAGTATGGGGAGCAGCTAGGTGGCGCAGTGAATAGAGCACCAGCCCTGGAGTCAGGAGGACCTGAGTTCAAATTCAGACACATGACACTTACTAGCTATGTGACCTTGGGCACAATTTAACCCCAATTGCTTTCCTTTCCCCTCTCCGAAAACCACTACCACCAACAAAAAACTCAAACACATATGGCCTTTCTTTAAGTTGCTGATGAAAATGTTAAAGAGAGATGACCCCCAAATGTTAACATGCATTGTCTTTATTAGCAACATGTATCAGCATGCTGACAATATTTTGTGAGTTGTTTCATTCTGGTTCATCTCCAACCTGTTATTTGCCAAACCTCTCTTGAAGGATTTGAAGGATTGAAACATGGAAGAGAGATTAGATTTGTTCTACTTGGCCATGGAGGACAGAATGAGGAACAGTAGGTAAATGGCTCTGGGGAGGACAATGTCAGGAGAAGCTTCCTAACAGCCAGAGCTGTCCAAAAGTGAAATGGGCTGCCCCAGGTCCAGTGGGCTCTGCTATCATTGGAGGTCTTCAAGCAGAGACGGGATGACAGTCAGAAATGTTACAGAAGGAATTCTTTTTCATGTCTGGGTCACACTAGTTGGCCTCTGAGACCTTCTAAAGTTCTGAATTTTTTTTATTCTGTTATTTATCTTTGTACTTACAACCCAGTGGATTTTGATCAATGGTTATGTCACAAATATGCATATATCAGCATAGTGCTAGGGAGCAAGTGCTGGGCTGGGATTTGGGAGTACCTGGTTTTAAATTCCATCTGTTCCACTTAGGAGCTGTGTGATCCTTGCTCAGTCTCTTTCCCTCTCTGCACTGTGCTTTCCCATTCTCAAAACTGGGGAAGGTGATACTTGACCTTTCTAATTTTACCTTGTTACCATGAGGAGAATGCTTGGTAAACCTAAAATGCTATAGAAATGAGAATTCTTCTTAGGCCAACTATTTGTGATTTAGACACTTGGGGTAACTTTCTGTCTTGGAGAGAAAATGAGCCCCAAATCCTGGAATTATGGAGAGTTGATAATTGAATGGGACCCCAGGGGCCCTCTTGCTAAATTCACACATGAAAAGAAACCCTACTATAATACACCCAAGAGGTGGTTATCCAGCCTTTGCTGGTGCATACTTCCTCAATGCTTCCATGCCATGTAATTCAGAAGAAAACTAGGATATGGTCTTTCTCTATTCACAGTGTGATGGTTTAAAGATTGAACCCTAGTAAAGTTTACGGGCAAGCCATAGTGATGCTAAATCTACCAGCAATGAAACAAAAATAGCACAGTCACTTTACAGGGGTTTTCCTGGCAACTGAGGAATTCAAGTGTGGAAGTGAGGTTGATATCATAAAAGAAGAGTTTATGAGAGCTTCCAGGAGGAGTGGAAACCGGAGGAAAGGACACTTCAGTTGGGAAGAGCCTTAACAAGAGTTGGTGGAGAAGACTGGCTCCAAAAAGAGAGTGGTCAGTAAGGAAAATAATCCCTTCACCAGTGTCCCCCTGGACTCACCCCACAGAATGGGTCTCTCCATTATCTCAGCCCTTGGTGATCACTTTGCTTTTTTCAGGGCAGGCTTACTGCTGTTTAATTTTGGGATTGGTGGGGGTAAAGAATGGAATTAAGACTTCAGGCATAGGATTTGAAGCTAAGCTTCACTGCTACACAAAAAACTGTGCAAATGATTAAATGGAAACAACAGGAAAGGAGGTTGAGACCTTTCCTGATACCCCAGCTACTAATGCCTTTGCCCACCTAAATTATCTTGTATTTGTACGTTTATTTTGTATGTAATAGTATATGTGTACACAGCACCACGGAATAGTGGAAAGGGTACTGGGTTTGGTACCAGAATCCCAGGGTTCAAATCTTAGCTCTGCCTCTTATGATCTATCTATGTGACCTTAGTAATAACAATAATAATAACCATTATAGCAGCTAACATTCATAAGCGCTTTACGGTTCCTAAAGTGATTAACACGTTAGCTTATCTGACAAGCAAAAATTAAGGGACTTGCCCAGTGGTGCAGGGGATGGAGAAGTGGCGTTGGAGTTAGGAAGAAACTGAGTTCAAATTCGGCTTAAAACGCTTACTAGCTATGTGACCTTGGACAAGTCACTTAACCCCTGTCTGGTTCATTTTCCTCCTCTGTAAAATGGGATAATAATAGCACCGTGTCTTCCAGAAATACAACAAGAATAAAACGAGATATTTGTAAAGCATTTTACAAACCTTAAAATACTATATTAGTGCTAGCGGCTACTACTACTATTAATAATAATAATAATAACCAATCATCACCACCACCACCACCATCATCATCTCTGACAGTCTCAGTTTCCTCATCTGTAAAGTGGGTATAATTATAGCACCTACTTCATAGGATTGTTACAAAGATCAAATAAAAAACTTAATATAAACCTCTTTGCAAGCCTTGGAACCTTCTATGAATGTGAGCTATTATTATTTAACCTTTATATGCCTTGATTTCGTCATCTGCAAATCAGAGTATTAGTAAAGTTGGTCTTGGGGGTCCTTCCTAGCTCTAAATTGATGATCTGAAAATCTTCTTTTGCTCCTTCCTCTGTTAGAATGTAACCTCCTTGAAAGTAGAGATGTTTTTCGTTCTTTGTATTTGCATGCCCAGTTCTGGGTACAGGGACTGGCCATTAGTAGGTGTTTAATACATGTGCATTATTTAACTGATGAGCTTTCCTTCCTTAGTATCTTGTATGATACTTTGTATTTCCACTTATTCTGTTATGTGTCATAGGCATATGATGAAATAGTGAAGACCCAGCCACTCTCTCTTGTTGTGTGACCACTGGGCAAGTAATTTAATATCTCAGTGGCCCAGAAACTCTTTAAGAAGATCATTTTTAGAATATCTGCTATCTGCATTGGTAGAGAAAATTTCTTCACCAGAAATTCCTTGTACTGAAGAAGTTACTGTTCCACATTTCAAATGCATACTTATTACAGTTAGAGTACAGCTGGGTATGTGCAATATCTCCTCTCTTAGTACTTAATGGAAATTAAAACTGGAATGTGTTTCAAAAGGAAGTCAGATAGTTCAATAATGTGGAAAACAACAATACCTTATTTTGGATGCTTTGAACTCACACAAGGGAGGGGTCAAGTACTATGCAATAAAACAGCCAGGACCAGGGCCAGGGGGAGACAGGAACATTAAGGACAGAGGAATTCAGGCAAACGAGATAGCACCCAGGCAGGGGTCACTCACTACAGCTTTGGATGGGCTGGTCTTTGGACTAGAGTAGGAGCAAGTAGAGGAACCATTAGTAATGATGGAGAGGTTGCCTTTAGGCTTGATACATAAGGTTTCATCCAGGCTTCCCTTCACTGCTTCCCTGGGATGGATGGTTGGTTGGTTGTTGTCCTTAATTCTTGAGGAGGACCAAAATGGCATCCCTCTGCTAGAGTCAAGTTTCAATGTGTCCAACTGTGGCTGATCAGATCGGTATCAGCTTGGAATGCTCTACCAGAGGTTGGACATAAATAGTCCGTGTGAATATTTGGGACAGATACTCCAAATTTGCACATCCTGCATTTATTTTGAGCTGTCTCAATTCTGCTTTGCTCATAGAGCACAGCACCTTTTCTGATGTGGGCACACCATGCTGACAGTCCTGTGCCAGTGTCTCCCATGTCGCAAATCAGTTCCAAAGTTCTTGAGAGAGATCTTGAGAGTGTCCTTGTATAGCTTCTTCTTACTACCATATGAATGCTTTCCCTGTGTGAGTTCTCTATAAAATAATCTTCTTGGCAAGTGTTCATTTTGTATTCAGACAATGTGGCTAGCCCATTGGAGTTGCCCTCTCTGAAGCCGAGTGTGAATGCTTGGTGGTTTAGTTCAAGAAGGGACCTCAGTGTCTGGTACCTTATCCCGCCAGGTGATCTTCAGAATCTTCCTAAGGCAATTCAAATGGAAGTGATTCAGTTTCCTGGCATGGCACTGATAGACTATCCAGGTTTTGCAGTCATGCAATAATGAGGAGTTCGTTGCTGTTGTGTGCCTGTGAAACCTTGACACTCCTTCCCATTGACATGAGGGATAGTTTAGCTCCCGTCACCTCCAGGAATGGACATCTTCCTGAGGGTATCTAAACTCATTCGGAGATGGGATGGATTCTTGCTCAACTACATGGGACTTCTTTGATGGTGGACACATTTTATCTCACCTAACAAAAGGGGTTGGTCTAAATTCTCTCTCAAGTCCCTTCAACTCTAAAATAGCTGTCCTTTGTAATCTTTTAAGGGCTGAAAAGTGCTCTCCATATTCTGTCCCATTGCTACTGAACACTATGGACAGAAGACTATTTAAATGATGTCCAGTTTGTACAGGCAGGGTTATCTATCATTCTCACCTCTCCAAAGGAAGTTCAGCCTGGTTAAACAGTACTCGCCAATCCAATGGTTTTTAGATTACAGATAAAAACCATATAAAGACTTCTCATTTGTTATTAGGCAGACGAGCATTGGTAGCAGGGAGGTTAATATAAGAATAATGCTATTACTTTTATGTATTTTGGGGGAGGGTGTAAGGAGGGAAAGCTGGACCTCTGATTGCTTCTATGTAAGAAACTCCCATCATGCAAACTCCATCCACCAATGAAGACTGACAACTTGCGGTCAGTGATCAGCTCACACCAGCTTAATTCTAAGCTCAGTGTTAATGATCCCAGGTCTTTGTTTCTGTCCCAAGTGTTTTTGCAGCCATGGCTGTTCCCCATGGTTCAGATGTATTCCCTCCTCACCTCCACTTCTCAGAATCCCCAATTTCCTTTAAGATTCAATTCAAGAGGAGGAAGCTAGGCGGCACAGTGAATAGAGCACTGGCCCTGGAGTCAGGAGGATCTGAATTCAAATCTGGCCTCAGACACTTGACACTCACTAGCTGTGTGACCTTGGGCAAGTCTACCTTCCCCCTCCGAAAAAAAAGATTCAATTCAAGAGCAACCTTCAATATGAGATTAATCTCTTAGCCTTCCCCCCCTTTCTAATCCCAAGTCACCCTATGTCTGTTTTATATAGAGATATATGTGTACATTGTGCCAGTTAGATGGTAAACTCCTTGAGGACAGGACCTTTAAAATTTCTGTCTTTCAATCCACTTGTGCCCATCACAGAGTGTGGTATACAATGGGAGCTTAAGAAATGACCATTGCTTGACCAGTTTGCAATTTCTAGTCTTAGACAGCTGTCAGGGCCACCAAGAGATTAAATTACTTGCCTATAATCACCCAGAGAGCTTTTGTGGGAGCTAAGGCTTGAACCCCTGTTGTTCTCATTTTAAAGCCTGTTCTTTATGCCAAGTGCTTCTCCATAAAGTAGTATAGTTAACATTCTTTGGAAAATATAATTGATTATACACTTAATTTTAAACTACTACAAAACCCATTAAACATATGTTCCCAAACATACATTTAAAAATTAATTTCTCTGTTTAATATGCCCATAACAACTTATTAGTTTCTCTCTCTGAAGCCCATTCTTTTCTCTGTCTATTTCTCTCTGATCAAAAAGAGGAACTATATTCCCCGAATGTCAGGCTTGGAGTCGAAGGACCTGGGCTTAAATCCTGACCACAGTCAGCCAACTAACATTTATTGACCACCTACTATGTGGTGCTAGGCACTGTGCTAAGTCCTGGGAGTACAAAGAAAGTATTCTGTTTTCCAGTAGCTCACAGTTTAATCAAAGAGACAGTAAGCAAACAGCTATATAAAAACAAAATAAATAAAGGCTAATGAGGAGATAATCACCAGAGGCAAGGCATTAGGGAAGCCAGGAGGTAGGGGATTCTGGGTGTGGGAGACTGAGGTCTTGATCAAGTAATAGCCAGCAGACCAGTGTCATGGGACATTTACCATCTGCATGACCTTCAGCAAGTTGCTTAACTCAGTTCAATTCAATCAACATTTATTAAGTGCCTACTATGTGCAAGGCACTGTGTTAAGCTTTCTGGGTCTCAGGTTCCTCAGCTGTAAAAAAGAAGGGATTGGACTAGGTAATCCCATGGGTTCCTTCCAACTCTGGATCTATGGTTCCATTCAATTGTGTGCGCAGCAATATGAGGAAGGGCTTGATTCGAATCCTGCTTATGGCATGCATATTAACTGTGTGACCACAGGAAAGATGCTTAATCTCCCACCTGAGCTATCTAGGGAGTGCCATAGTGCACAGAACTCTGGGTCTGAAGTTCAAATCCAGCCTGATACATATACTCACTGGGTCATCCTGGGCAAGTCACTTGACTTCTGTTTGCCTCAGTTTCCTCAACTGTAAAATGGATATAATAGCAGCATCTGCCCTCCCAGAGTTATCATGAGAACTAATGTGATAACAATTATGAAGTACCCAGCATGGTGCTCGGCATATGGTAGCTGCTAATTCTCTCTTCACTTAATGCCTTTTTACAGTATCCTTGGCAGATGGCTATCCAGTCTCCATCTGACTATCTCCAAGTCACCTCATTTATTTCACAAAATGACAGAGACCTGAGTTCGTCCTCCAGTTCTGACACAGACCAGCTATATGACCTTGGGCAAGTCACTCTCTCTGAGCTTCAGTTTCCTTCCACTTCACAGAGGTACTGCCTCCTTGCCAGGTTTACCCTGAGGAATGCAGTTTGGAATTTTCAGCATCATAGCTTTAGAGCTGGAAGCAATGTTAAAGGGTCATCAAGTTCCACCTCCTCATTTTACAGGACAGGCAACTGAGGTTTGGCGAGGTTAAGGGACTTGCCTGTCTCATACCCTTAAAACCCATCTTTCCTCAATGATCAGCATACTCCTTCCTATCCCTTGTTACTCTTCCTCGCCAAGTGATACCTCAGGACTGTTCAAGCCCTTTACCCAGCTCTAGTTCTCAGGCCTTTATTCCCACACATCACAATCCTACTGCCCTAGTATCTGAATCTGTTCCCCTCTTACCTTGGGCCATTTAGAATGTCTATCCCATTATTAACAGACTTCCTTTCATCTTATCTTTTTCTGTCTCTTTTCATCCCCTGGCACTCACTGAGACTTGGTGACAACCCTTTTCAACACTGGCTACACTTTCTCTCATACTTTCACAGCTCAGTGTTTGTGGTCATGGAGTCAGAATACTGCTTGCTTCCCAGAATACTCCTTTTCCCAACCGTCATCCAGGTTCTCTCTCTACCACCTCAATTCAGATTGACATTCTCCAAATTCAGTATCACTCTTCCCTAGAGAAAGCTGGCTCAGACTTAATGCTCAATGGTACTAGGCTCACCTGTAGAGAACATAGTTGTCCAAGGGGTATCTGCCTCCTCTTGGCCTGAGATGTCCTATATTCCCTTCCTGGACTCCTCCTAAAGTTTCCTTTACATGTAGCTTCCCAATGGGCTCTGAATTTTGATACTTTTCTAGTCTCTTCAAGGATCTCACTTAATGAAGCTGCCACTGCCCTTGGATGACTGACTTTTCACATCCATCTGCAGATACCAACCTCTGTCATCTTACCCTTCTGATGGCCACTGCTACCACCTTTGATGGACTTCACTTCCCTCAATGAATTCCTTGTCTGGTTTATTGTCTTTCTTTCCACTCCATCTCCTATCTAATACTACAAGACCTTAAAACACAAATCCTCTAGCTCTCAGTTCCTCAGCTTCCTCATTTTCCATGACCAACTCTACTTCGGCAATCCTCAGAAGCAGGGTCATAGCCCGAATCTTGCCACCACCCACAAGTGTTTATTTACCTTCCACATTTATGAACACCGATTTTTAAAATCTGATGATAATCTTTGGTTACTCCATCTTTCCTTATGCCTTTTTGACTCCTCACTCTGCTCATCTTCCCCAATGAGACCTCAGATCCCTCCATGCCCCAGTACTTTTCCCAACCATCATCCATGCACCTGATACAACTTCCTCCCTTTTTAAAAATCTTAATCCCTTGATGAATCATTTCAGCTCTACATTAACCTCTATTCTTGAATCCCTTGCCCCTATTGTCCTGTCAGCAACTGCACACACTTTGCCAAATACAAATCTAACATTAGCCACACCATCCTCTCCTTCTACCTATATACTGCTGAACCAAGTTGGAGAAAATCATGAATAGATTCACTACAAATTTATTTTGTATAGTCTCACCTGGTCCCTCATATGAAAAAAACTCCTCTCTTATTATTCTCTACTCCATTTACTTCAGCAGATGTTCCAAACCTTCTCAGCTCTCCTCATACCTCCTCCACACATGGTCTCCTATCCTCTCAGCTGGGCACCTCAGATCAAACTTCAAGGGAAGAAAATATAGATTATTTGCTATAACCTTTACCTTCTCCAATTCTCATCATCTCACTTCACACTGACATCATCCCCCACCCTCCTGTACCTTTAGTCTAGCCTGGGGAATTCCAGTTTCTGATGAAGGACTTTTTGGGACCCAGGCAAACTCCTTCACGTGCACATTTAATCCCAACCCCAATCTCCTGACTTGGTCCATTCATCCCCATTAGTCATCAAACTTTTCTCTTTCCCTCTTCTGCTAGACTCAAAGTAGTCATCTATACTCAGTACCTCCACTCTCTCTTTTCACTCCTAAACCCTATGTAATCAGGCTTCCAAACTCATTGCTCAACTAAGATTGCTCTTGCCAAAGTTACCAGTGATCTCTTAACTGCCAGATCTAATGGCCTTTTCTCAGATCTCATCCTTCTTATCTTCTCTTTGTCATTTGACACTGTTGATCACCTCCTCCTGCAAACTCTCTCCTCTCTGAGTTTTCATGACACTACTCTCTTACTTGGTTATTCTGCTCTCTGACTGTTTGGTCTCATTCTTCCTTGATGGATCTTTGCCCTTGGCATGCTTCCTAACTGTGGGTGTCCCACACAGTTCCATCCTTCTCTTCTTCCTCTATACACTCTCATGTGGTGATCTCATCAAGTCCCATAGGTTTGATTAGCATCTAGATGCCAATGACTCCTGGATTTCTATATCCATGTCTTGTTCTTCCTTTTGCACTCCATCCCCCACTTCCAACTGCCTATTGGACACTTAGAACTGCATATTGCATTGACATCTCTAACGTAACACACCAAAAACAGAACTCAATGTTTTTTCCCCTCCAAACCATCCCCTCTTGTGCACTTCACTGTCACTGCTGAAGACTCCGCCCAGGTCAGCATCTCAGCAGTATCAGCCCTCCACCTTCTCATCCAGCCTACACCTTTAGTCTGGTGCCAGATTGGACCAGCTCTCCTTGACAACATTTCTTTGATGAGTCCTAGTCTCTCCAGTCACAGAGCTCCCTCACCTCTTCTGACTTCCTTCCAGTCTCAGGTCAAATATCACCGGCTGCAAGAAATCTTTTCTGTTCCCATCCCTCCACCCCTACCCCCATACATATACCTGAGTCTTACCTTTCAAGGGTCACATGCCTTCTCGTCTATAAACAGCTTGTGTCTTTTTGGTGATAGTTTGTCTCCCTCATTTGGAGAGAAGCTCCCAAAGGGCAGAGGCTGTTTATGTAATTTCATCATTCTTCATATTCTCACTTTTGTACATGGTCAGTGTTTAACAAATGCTTATTAGTTGTTGATTGACTGATATGTGACTCTGTCAACATGGCATAGAGGAGGGCAGGTCTGGGTTCAAGCTTTGCAGGTGCTACCTTCGTCTGTGTGACTCTAAGCAAGTTACTGATGGGGGAACATGATGTGATATGTACGTTACAGAGTGCTCATGGATCAGCATCAGTGAAGGAGGTTCCTTTTACATCCTTTTAGTCAGCATACACACACACACACACATATTTGGCTCTGTTTTCCTGGTTTCTCATTACTTTGTGTATTCCAAATTTTATTATAACCTTCAACATCTAAAATTTTAAGAGAACATTGCACATAACTGACTCTTGGTACCTCAGCTGTCTCCTGCATAAATCGAGGGTGATAATAGCACCTGCCTTAAAGGGTTATTGTGAAGCTGTATCCACGGTATTTTAGAAATTTAAAGTGCTGTATAAACATGGGCTATTATCTATATAATTTCACACAACCCTCTGAGAAGGCTGTAGTTTCTGTCTTCACACCATCTCTTGCTTACATCTCCTTCTGTCATGGTGCAGTGGAAAGAGGGCTGACTTTAGAGTCAGGGACCTGGGTTCAAATATTCCCTTTTCTACCTTTGTATGTAGTGTGTACATTTTGCATACTGTCTCCCCAACTAAACTGTACACTCTCTGAAAGCAGGAATTGTCTTTCAGTTTTCTTGGTATCTCTAGTACTTGGCACAGTACTTGGCACATAGTAGGCTTTAATAAATATTTATTGACTGACTGATTTTATTTGATGCAATAATAAATGCTCTGAACCTGGAGCTGTGGAAACAAGGTTTGAATCCTAGTGCTGCTACTTACTACCCGTGTGACCCTGGGCAAGTCATTGAATTTTCTGGGGCCTCAGTTTCCTTATGAGGGGGTTAGACTCCAGGGCCTCTCTGGGCCCTTCCAGCTCTAAATCTATGACCCTAGGTAGGTGCTAAACTAGATTGGTAAAGAGAGTTGACTATCATAACAAGTCTTGTCCTACACACGCACATCCATATACATACATACATACTTGAAGACAATTATTATTATCATCTTACCATTAGGGGAACTGAGACCCAGAGAGGTTAATTCCTTTTTCTAAAGCCACACAGAATGCCTAGGTGTCAAATTGACAGCAACAACAACAAAAGCCAAGAACTCATCTCCTCCAACCTGCTCTCCTTTCTGCTGGGATAGAATTAAGAAACTGGTGGAGGAGGGGAAGCCATGGAAGATGTTGTAAGCCCTTAACAACAGTTTGTCAAATTTGTTAAAAAGCAAATTCCACCTCTATTCTCCCAGCTCCCATTTCAAGTACTCAGGACCCCCAATACCATCCCCCAGAAAGATTTCTTGTCTCCTTGTGCTAAGAGGTTAAAATTCAATTCTCCCCCACGGCCATCAGATGCAGGAATATTAACCCCGGCGCTCTTCACCGCACCCCCCCCTTCCAGGTCTTGTGTTTCTCTCCTTTTCATTTTGGTTGGTGGGTCTATTCATTTTGCGGGTTGCCCGTATGTTGCTAGGCAACGGGAGCTCAGCGTGTGGGGCTGGTCCACGGTGGCTGCCTTCCCTAGCGCTGGCTGCCGGCAATGCAGCCTCCTTGAAAAGCATTTATCATAGAGCGGGCCCTGTAATGGCCACTCAGTGGAGGGGAAATTGAGCTGACCTCAAGGCCAAAGCTGTTAGGGAGACTGGTGGGAAGGCTAAGAGGGTCACAACACCCTTTTCCCACCCACTTAGTGGGCAGCCAGGACCACAACAGCACTGCCACTGTTTTCGCTCCCATACCCCGAGGCTCTGCACCTGAAATAAATGTTTGCTTGACATTAACAATAAAAAAAAGATGGAAAAAATAAAATCTTGTTTGGCCCAGAACAATGGGGCCACTCTATTTGAAGTTAGCCAAAGTGGCTGCTGGATCTCCCCATATTATTTTTTCTCTCCAGTGAGGATGACTAAAATGGGGTGATTTCCCACCTCTTTTGATTTGAGGTCTCAGAGATAAAGAAAAGGTTTTTAGCTCTCTCTGTATTTGTGGCATGCATCATCGTCTTTATAGGCTCCTAACACTTGAAGCCCCTACAAGGTTTCTTTTTTGGAAAATATATCGAGCCAATTTTTGTCCAGTTAAATCAGGCTGGATTATGTGAACATCTTAAAAAACATATTTTAATAACTGCATTTCAATACGATTGGTTTTCTTTGTAATCACGTATATTTTATTTCATATGTTTAAAATCATCATTCTGAGCAGGGGTCTGTCTATGGGCTTCTCTAGACTAGCCAAGGGATTCATGACATGCAAAGGTTAAGACTCCTTGAGGTGAATGAACCTATTCTCCCCTATTTTTCAGGGTTAGCAATAAGGAGCATTAAAATAAATGTAAGCAAGGAATTTTTACAATATGTCCCCGATGTATTTTTTGCATATTATTCCAATCTGCATTTCACCATCCTCCAAGTTAAAAATCATCAGCTGCTTTGGTGTCTTCTTTTGCCCCTATGTACATGTCTCTTTGCCTGTGTTAATTTTCCAGATCTTGTCTCTTTTTTTCTGGATACTGCTACACAATGCTGATTGGTCTTGATTTTCAATCCCAATGCAGATTTCAGAAATATTTTGAAGGGCTTGGAGCACAGAACAAAGGAAATAGGGCAAATAAGCAAAGCACTGGTAACTTAAGTCCAAATGAAGCAGCCTTTATGACCTAGGAGGGAGGTCACAGTCATATATTGTATTGGCAGTGACAAAAATCTCTGGTGAGAGGGTTGAGTTGAAGGATGGCATCATGGACCCAGTGCTGGAATGGGAGTCAGAAAGACCTGGGTTTCAGTTCTTACCTCCAGCCCATTCCCCACATACTCATGATATGACCTTGGGCTTCTCTTTGACATCTCTGAGCATCAGTTTCCTGATCTGTAAATAAATCAGGATGAAAATGCCTACAGGTGTCTATCTCACAGGGCTATGATGAAGACCACATGAAATAAGCCATATAAGGCACTTGTCAAACCTTGTAATTCTGTATAAGCTCAGATCAGGAAGAGCTGAGTCCGTGCCCTCAATCACTTACTCTCTATGTGACCCTGGGCAAGTCACTTAACCTCGGTTTGCCTCAGTTTCCTCATCTGTAAAATAAAGATAAGAACATTTACCTTATAGGATTGTTGTGAGGATCAAGTGAGCTGACACTTTTGGAAACCTTAAACTGCTGCATAAATCCTGGTTATTACTATTATTACACTGATATTTATTATTCATTTTAATAGCTGTAAAAGTAGTTGTGAAAGCCTATGGAAATTCCTCATGTCAATCTGTCACAGACCAGGCTCAGAGAAGAAGAGATGGCTGAGCTTGAAGGGACTTCCCAGGCTCCCTACTCCAACCTCCTCCTTTCACAGAGGACAGAATTGAAATTAGGGAGGAGGAGCTTGCTCAGGTTCATGCAGGTACTAAGTGTGAGGGTTGGGTTTGAAGCCAGATCCTTTGACTGCAGACTCAGTGCAGTTCACTACTTCTCTGTAACTAAAAGTCTGAGAAGATACACACACACACACACACACACACACACACACACTACAATTATAACAACTATATATTAATAACTTACATTTACACAGCACTTTTGAATCCTAAGGCTACCAGAGGTAGGGGCCTATCAAGGTGGGACTTTGGCATCCAGAAGATCTGAATTGGAGTCCTGCCTCTGACCCATACTATCTGTACTGCCAGAGTTCTTAACTGGCCATCCAAGATTTTACAGGGTCTGTGAATCTGAATAGGAAAAAAATTACACCTTCATTTTTGCTAACTTCTACCAAAATTTGGCATTTCCTTCAGTTATGAATTTAAAAAAAATTATTCTGGGAATGGGTCCATACGCTTTGCCAGCCTTCCAAATATACCCCTGACATAAGAAGTCTTGCTCTAGTGTGACCCTGGACAAGTCACTTAATCTTTATATGCCCTAGGCAGCTTTCTGAGATCATAAGTTATAGACAAATAACCTATTTGCATAGGCAAAGGGAGTTTCCACACCAGAAATCCCATCACACTAAAGAAGTCAAAAGACTTACTCAAACAAATAAACCAAACTGTATCATGTCCTTTCTTTCTTAAGTTTACATTTATGAATAAAGTGCTCATTTTTGTCTCCCTGAATTTTTACAAAACAAACTGTAATTATCCTCCAAGAGTTCATTTTAGTCAACAAGAATTTAAGTATCTACTATGTTCCAGGCACTGTGCCATGCTTAGGGACTGATTACAAAGTGAAAAGCTAAATGGTTTCTACCCTCAAGGAGCTTATGTTCTAAGGAGGGAGACATTTACCAAGAGATAGCCAGAGAATAGATGGGGAAGGTGTAGGAAGCTGGGAATTCAGATCATAAATCATGTTTCTCATTAACAGTAGTTGATCTCAAGCCTTTTCCTGTACCTATGTCTGTTCAAACATTCACAGAAATTGAAATGACCATAACTAGATTTCTAACTCATAGTTAGGCTATTTAAGGTGATCACATCCTACTTCTGGACTTGGTTTAATTGTAGGTTAAAAACAATGTCGAGTTGGAAGGAACCTCAGAGGTCATCTAGTTCAATCTCGTAATTTTACAAATGAGGAAACTGAGTCACAGAGCTGTCAAGTGACTTGGTGAAGGTCAGGCTTATGCTGAGCATTAGAAAAAGGATCTGAAATCAGAATAAGCATTCTGTCTACTGCCTGGAAGTTTTCTTGCCTGTTAGCAGATTGCTCCTGACCACTGGAATCCCTTTGGGTGCTCTTCATAAACAGCACAGAATCAAGACCCCCAAGGCTGAGCTGGCCCGCCTTCCATCCCTCTATTTCCCCCATTTTCCAACAACAGTGTTTCCCCAACACAAGAAGAGACCAAGTCAATCTCTGCTTCAGTGATTCCCTTGGAAGCCATCAAATAAAAACGTGAACTTTGGAATTGATCAGGATTAATTTCAGTGACACTGTATCATAACATATATCTCTTTGGAGACTCATTTGTTGAACTGCAGATGCAAAGAAAGTGAGGGAGGAAATAAATCAGAATGCATACAGCAATTAGACTTTTTGCCATTGATAGAATACTAAAAATGTCTGATTTATCAAAGCATTAACAAACGGGAGTAAACACAAGACTTATATTTTCTTACAAAATACCCAGAGAGGAAGAAGGAAAATCATAACCAAGGCCATGTGCATCGATCAATTTAATTTATAAATATGGCTCCTTTGCATAGGAGATGGCAATTTCATTTGCTAATTTGAAGAGGGCAACAGAGTGGGATGATGGATGGCGGCCGTCCTGAGAAGAGGGAAGAGTGCTGCTCTCATCCCAGTGGGCATTTTTCCTACCTGGAGGAGAGAGTACTGGGGAAGCTGAGGTAGAATTAAGCAGGTGCAAATGCCCAAGCATCCTGGCAGCCATTTTTGTGAAGGTCAGACATGAGACAGACCCATGTGTCAGAATAACAGTGAGGAGAGGAACCAACGTCTGGGTGGTGTATAAAGAGGAGAAGCCCTTGGCCTTCAGCCTTTGCAGTGTTGGCTCAAAGGTCAGCTCACTCCTCCTACTTTTAAGTTTCAATGGGGAAGCTTCCAGACTGGAGATTTCCTCCACAAAGGAAACTTTCCATGTCCACACATACCAACAATTCTGAGTGTGCGTCACAGACCCAGAGGGGCCACTCTGTGCCAGAGGCTCCTTCTCAGAGGCTGATCCTCATCAACTGTCGATGTCTCCCCCGTGGGATTGCCTTGCATTCCTTAGGCACATTTTAAATATATACATTGATACTTCAGGCAGACTACCCAGAATTCCTTGTGTTCTGGTATACAGACACATCAGAACAGAAGGAATATATGTGTGTACATACATATACACACATATATATCATAAGTGTATGTCTACATACTCACACAAAAATATACACACTATATGTATATATAATACATACAAGAACACAAGGAATATACATGTACCCTATGTGTATATATACATGAGAACACAAGGAATCTACATATATACAATGCATATATATGTTATATACATGAGAAAAAAGGAATATAAAATATACATGTATATTTACATGAAAACACAAAGAATATATGCACATATACACATTATATGTCTATATATGTACATATGTAAATATATATGCACTAGAACATACTCTTTCTGTGTATATATACACACATACACAATATGTATGTCTATATGTGTGTGTGCATATGTACATATATACACACTCTCTATGTATATATATACACACACATAGATATACATATATGTACACCACATACATGCCAAAACACACAAAATATGTGTAGCAAATATGAAAACATATAGAACACATCTACACCATCTGTATGTATATACACATGCATACACTTGTATACCAGAGAATAAAGAACATACACACAAACATACATATATACATACACATGTAGATACGCACTTCCACATACACAAGACAACAAAGAATACACTACCCTATATATGTGTGCATGCATGCACAACAAAGTACATGTGTGCACATGTATGTCCTGCCTATGTGTATATGTGTGTGTTGTGTGTGCACATGTATGCCAGAAAACAAGGGTTACATTTCACTTCTATTATATGTAAAGAATATCAATGTATGTGTGTTTGTACATATGTATTACATATATCAGAACACAAGGAATACATGTGCATATAAATATTATCTATACACACATTCCAGAACATAAGACATACATATATCATATCTATTATATATAAGGTGTGTCTGTGTGTGTACGTGTGCGCAGATTCTCTCTTCCAATAGGATGTAAAACCCCTTGAGGCAGAGGCTGTCTTCCTTTAGTCTCTGTAGCCCTAGTCACAAGCATATATAGTGTTAAACCCAGCTGGTGCTGGAGTTAGCCCACTGCACCTGGAATTGCAAAGACTGACGTTCAAATCTAGCCTCAGATATTTATACAGTGTGACTCTGGGCAAGTCACTTAACCTCTCTAAGTCTCAGTGTCCTCATCTCTGAATTGGGGACAATAATAACATCTATCTCCCAGAACTATTGTGAGGATGCAATAATATTTTATAATTAAATAATTACAAATAAAGGGCTGCCTCTTATCTCAATCATTAGAGCAAGAGGCAGACTTCTTTGAAAATATTGTCTTTGGACATGAACAGGCAGTTTTCCAATAAAGAAATCAAAGCTATATATAGTTAAATGAAAAAAGTTTCTAAATCATTATTGATTAGAGAAATGCAAATTAAAAGAACTCTGAGATACTACCTCACACTTATTAGATTGGCTAATTTGACAGAAAAGAAAAATGATAAATGTTGTGGGGGATGTGGGAGAATTGGGACACTAATGCACTGTTGGTGGAGTTGTGATCTTATTCGACCATTCCAGAGAATAATTTGGAACTATGCCCAAAGGCATAAACTGTGCATACCCTTTGATTCAGCGATACCATCTCTAGATTTGTATCCCAAAGACATCAAAAAAAAGGAGAAAGGACCTATATATACAAAAATATTTATAGCAGCTCTTTTTGTGGTGGCTAAGAATTGGAAATCAAAGGGACGCCCATCCATTGGGGAGTGGCTGCATGAATTGCGGTATATGATTGTAATGGAATACTATTGTGCTATAAGCAATGACAAGCAGGCAGATTTCGGAAAACCCTGGAAAGACTTACACGAACTGATGCAAAGTGAACAGAACCAGGAACATGTTTTACTCAGTAAAAGCAATATTGTTCAGTGAAGAGCTGTGAACAACTTCCCTATTTACAGTAATACAGCAATCTAATATGACTCCAAAGGACTCATGACGAAGCACATTATCCACCTCCAGAGAAAGAACTGATATTGTTTAAATACAGACTGAAGGAGGCGATTTTCTTGCTTTTTTTAAAATTATTTTTCTATTATTAGAGAATTATTATACAAAATAACTAATATGAAAATATTTGACATGATTTCATATGTATGACCTAAATCTTATTGCTTGCTGTCTTCAGGAGGGGAGAGGGGGGAAGATAGGGAGGAATAGAATTTGGAACTCAACACTTTTTTAAAATGTTAAAAAAAAGTTTTAACATGCAATTGGAGAAAAATAAATATATTGAAAAACAAAAAAAAAAGGAAAATATTTCCTTTGAATGTCAGATTCCTTCTAAGGTTTTCTGGGAATAATCTCCTTTCTTCATTTTAAACGTAAGATGTCTCATTTGCAAGGAGGGGCTGGGTAGAGGAAAAAGTGCTAGAGATGCCTTGGGAAGTCTTGGGTTTGAGCATAACTCTGCCACTCAGGCAGTCTGGATTATTTTCCAGCCTATTTGCCTTCTCAAAGGCTCAGTTTTTTACTCCGAGGGAAAAAAAACCTGTTACTAATTCATTAGGGCTTATGTGACAGAGAGCAGAGTGCTAGGCTTGGGTCCAGGAGGCTCGAAGAGATAAGTGCTTCCTGGGAGCTAAGCTTCCTCATCTATAAAATGGGGGTGAGAAGAGAATGTACTTTCTAGAGTGGTTGTGGTGGAATCCCCTGAGAACTGTCCCAGGTGGAATGGGCTGCCTTGGGAGGTAGCAGAATCCCCATCACTGGAGGTATTTAAACAGTCATTGGATGCCCACAGAGGAGATGTCTCAGTGGGGATTCTTTTCAGGTATGAGTTGGCCAAAATGGGTCTCTTCCAACTCTGAAATTCTACAATTCCACAATTATGGGTGATTTCTATTTCTTCTCCTTTGCTTAGTCAAATAAAAATATGAAGATGCTTAGAAAAGATGCCTTGACCTTTCCTTAAAAAGGCAACTGAAAAGATTTCTTTCAATAAATAGCATCTGCAGCAGTTGTCTAGGAGAACATGAAATTAGAAGCATTAATATGTAAGCTACAACCTGCTAAGTTCATTAATCACTTATCTCTTCGAGACAAAACATCTCTTTGATGTTTTGAAGGTATCATTTTAAAAGTTTTATTGATGTCATTTATTTTATAGCTGTCTTTCCCTGCCTTAACAAAGAAAAAATAGTAAACAAAATGGACACAGTGACCACTTTCCACTTGTCTACCAAGGCAAGGGAAGTGGAAGCAAGGGGATGGATCATTTTATGATCTGTCCTCTGGCATTAAGGGTGGTCATTGCATTTTAGTTACCCGTGTTTTAGTATTGTTTTCATTCTTATCATTGCACCCTTTGGGTATACCATTTGGCTCATTCAAACAATCAACTAATCAATAAGCATTTATTGAATATCTTTTCTGCACCGGGCACTGCTCTAGGCACTAGGAAAATAGATTCAAAAATGATAAAGTCCTTATTCTCCAACAGCTCATTTCTAGTAGGGAAAACAACAATATCCCATTAAATCTCACCTTTAACAGTTATTTCCTGTGTGACCTTATGGCAAGGCACAACCTCTCTGGGCCTTGGTTTCTTCATCTGTAAAATAAGGGAATTGGACTCGCTGGTCTCTGAGGTCCATTCCACTTCTAGACCTGTGATCTACAATCAAATGTTCATAAATATAGAATATATAATGAAGAACACAAAGTCATTCAGGGGGGAGGAGGTCACTAAAAGTTGGGGCATACAGGGAAGGTCTCTGCTTTTCTCTCACCAATTTATATGACCCTGACATAGTGATGCCATTTTGCTCCCCTTTGAGCATCATGGTCAATAACCAACCAACCATATGAATCTTTTCAGATTTTTCAGAATCCTTTGTTCGTTGGTTCTTATAAAGCAGCAACATTCCATTACATCTATATACCACAATTTGTTTAGACGTTCCCTAATCAATTAGCAGCCACTTGGTTTCCAAAAGTGCTGCTCTGAATATTCGGTACATGTGGAAGAAATCTTCTTTGGGATTTTGCTTCCAATAGCAAACGATCAAGGGCAAAAATTGTATCATTTAGTGAATTTGTATACTGAGAACACGCCATCTAACTTATGAGGTTTCCAATCATAACAGTTCCTATTTCTCCACAATCCAGTTAAAAAAACATGCTGAAAAGGTGGGAAAGCAAGACATAAAAATAAATTGTAAACAAGTGAACTGAGTTTTTCCTGAGCAACTCTGACCCTTAAAAACAGACTAGAAAATGGCCAAAAAGAATATTATCTTTTATCCAAGGTCCATCGAATAAGGGCTGCTTCATTCATTTCAATATTTCTAATTCCATTTTGAGTGCTATGATGTAAAAGCACCAAGTAGCAAAGCCCTCCTCAGAGTCCTCAAAGAGGCACAACTTCATTTGACAAATGAGAAAGCCAAGTCACAAAAGTTAAGTGTCTTGCCCCATATGACACAGGTCACAGGACCAGAGATTGAGATCTAGAAGGGCCATCAAAGGGCATCTCTTCCAATCTCTCATTTTGCAAATAAAGTAACTGAGATACAGAAATGTGTAGTTTTTGCCCAGGCTTGCACAGATGTCATATTAGCAGGTTCTCTAACTTAGCCCGGCATTCATTACAGTGCACAGTGTGGCCTCCATGGGCTTTTGGAGGTTCTGTCAAGGGAGCACTAGCTGAGGAAGGGTCTGGCAGAACAAGAACCCAACCATAGTCTGAGTTTGCTGTCCAAGAACTAGCCTAAGTAAGTCTTGGAAACCCATCACCAGCAAGGTGGCCACGAGGTAAATGAATTCTTTGGTCAATAAAATCCCCTGGGAAATCAATCAATAAGCAAGAATTTATTAAGTGCTAACTTATGTGCCAGACACTGAGAGAAAGCCAAAACGGGCCCTGCCAATGAGAAATGGAGGACCTTGCTTTCTACTGAGGGAGACAAGGTACACACATGGAGGTATGGGCAAACACACAGGTATTCTCCATGAATCAAATGTGTATCTGTTTATGTGACTGGGGGAAAAATCAGATGTGGTTCAAGGTTATACTTGAACAACAATGTGTAAGAAATTCACATTGTTTTGAAAGGAAATATTTTAAATTGTACAAAATCTATAAGGTTGCTCCCTGTTTTATTAAAGCATCATTCAAAATACCTTGGAAAGGGCCCCAGCTATGAGAGACCCTTCTCTTGAAAATACAGGAGGAAATCTAAAATTTTCTGCTCAGGTGCCATCTCTTACAATGGCAACAACAACAACAAAATAGCTAACATGTGATCTGGTCTCAGATACATCCTAGTTGTGTGACCTTGGGCAAGTCACTTAATCCTGTTTGCCTCAGTTTCATCATCTGTAAAATGAACTAAAGAAGAAAATGGCCAAGAAGACCCCAAATGGTGTCACAAAAAGTGAGACATAGGGCGCCAAGATGGTGGCACAGAAGCAGCAAGGTCCTGCAGCTCCCACACAGCCACCCTAAACACCCATAAAAATATGACTGGACAAATTCTAGGACTCTCAAACTCAAAAAATACAGAAAACACATCTCTTGGGGAAGGCAGCTCGGCAGCAGGGGCTCATCATGGAAGGACGCGAGCTGAGGCCAGCCCAGCCTGAAACTGAAACCGCAGCCAGGCCCAGGGCAGTAGGAAGGAGCCAAGCCGAGCTGCAGCGAATCTATAAGAGAGAAGATCTAAAGCCTCCAGCACATCCACATCTACCAAGGTGTGAAAAACAGGGGTTAGAGAAAGGCAGCTCGGCAGGAGGGGCTCATCCTGCAGGCCTGCAGGCTGGAGCCGAGACCAGCCCAGCCTGAAACCACCATGCGGCCAGGCTCCAGGGTGTCCGGGAGGAGTGGAGTCTCCGCAGCATGAGTCTTCTTCAGAGAAGATCTAAAGCACCTGGAGAAATCTTCACACCTACTAAGCCAGGATTAAAGGTCAGTGAAAGCGAGTGAAGCTTTCAAGCTAAATTTGAGGGAGGAAAAGCAGTTCGAACAATCTACCCCCAGGGCAAGGAAGCAGTGGGGGAAGAGCAGAAACTGCTGTAACCGGTGGCTGCCCCCACTGGGCTGCTTCAGAGCCCCTGGCCTGTGGATCCCGTGGAGGGGAGGACTCAATTGATCAGGGCCAAGTGCTCTTGCATTGAGCAGCCTGGATCCAGATCGTGGTCTTGGGTGGTGGTCCTGGGGAGCGCTTTCAGCAAGCCAAAGCTAGGGGTGGCTGCAATACCCCCCTAATAGCTCCAGCAGC
>CM053593.1:12040653-12090287 GCA_028646575.1 Pseudocheirus occidentalis
GTTAGAGGCTTAAAATGTTACTCAGTACTGAAAGATTTTTCTTTTCATTAAACATTGGGTCCATTCTACATTTTATTATGGCTCGCCATTGCTCTGTGTGTTCAAGTAATGTGAGAATGTGATTCATTTTTCTCTATGTAGTTGCATATCTTTGCCTTTTCTTAACTTCAAAATGTACCAAATAAATTTGTTAGTCTGAAAAAAAAAGAATACTGCAAGGCCTTCTCAGTGAAACCCATACCTGCTCAGAAGAGATCAATATAGGAAAAACCAAATGAACAAAGAATGCCCATTGTCTGACTAATCAATAAATTCAAAATGCATCTGTCAAGTGCCTTCTGTGTGCCAGGTAATGTGCTAGACATATAGGGATGCAGATACAAAGATTACAATGATCCCTTCTGAGTATGGCATGCAGTTGCATGGCCACTTCCTTGAGTCAGTAAATCAATAGCTATATGTTGGAAAGATACTCCACTTGAACTCTGATCTGGGCTTAAAATTGAATGGACAAGACCAGCTTCATTGATAGGACTGAGAATCAGTACAACCATTTTGGCAAAACAATTTGGAATCCTGTGAATAAATGGCTCAAATATCCATGCTCTTTGACCCAGAGATTTTATTTCTAGGTGCATATGCTAAGGATGTCTTCGACAAAAAAGGAGGAGTTGTATATTATAGCAGCACTTTTTGTAGTAGCAAAGAACTAGAAACAAAGTAACTATCCAACGACTGGGGAATGGCTGAACAAATGTGATACATGGATGCAATGAAATACAGAAGTTCTGTAAGAAATGATGTAAGACCGATACAGAGAAGCTTGGAAAGATCTATATGAACTGATGCAGAATGAAGTAAGGAGAACCAAGGAAACAACGTACCTCATGATTATAACCATATAAATGGAAAGAACAAAGCCATTAAATAAAGAGAAAATGAACGCTGCAAAACTACAAAGAGCAAACTTGAATCCAAAGAAGAGAAACAGTAATAACAGTTGGAATGTATGGAGCACTTCAAAGTTTACAAAGTACTTCGTAAACATTATCACAATTGATCTTTACAGTTACTCTAAGAATTGAATATTAATATTGTACCTATTTCACAGATGAGGAAACTGAAGCCACTAGACGTTAAGTGACTTTCCCACGGTGTTGAAGTTAGGAAGTGACTGAGTCAGGATTTAAACTCAGGTCTTCCTAACTCCAGGTCCATCTCTCTAGTTTCCTGAATATGAGAAGACATTTTCCCATAACTTGCTTGCAGAGATTGGGGAGGGGCAGTCCACTGGTTTGAACATTGTTTATAATGTCAAATTTGTTTGATATGTTGATTAGTTTTGCTGATTTTTTTTTCTTCTTTTAAAAATCTTTGCTATATGGAATGGCTCTCTGAGAGGAGAAAGGAAAAAATACCGGGGAAAATTTAGGCAAAGTAAAGACAAACTACATCAATAAAAAGAATTCTTTAAAACAAATTGCATAGGCAACTATGTGGTGCTGTGTGTAGAGCACTAGATGTGGCACAGGAAGCTCTGAGTTCTAATCCTCCATATTAGCTACATGACCTTGGGAAAATAACTTACCCTTGGGACCTCAGTTCTCTCATCAATAGAATGAGGAGATTGGACCCAATGTAGACCCAATCTGTGCCTTTATAAATGGGGGAAACGAGTACACTAGATTCCATTTGAGAAACTATCCAATGTTTTCAATGGTACAACGTTGCTCCCTGATACAATGCTCCACCTTCAAAAAATCAATGCCCCCATGGTGGCTCTGCGTCCTGAGATGTCATATTCTCTGAAGAATCAAAAGACCTCTTGACTCATTAAGAAATAGAGATATACTAGATGGGGACAAATAGTCTGCATTGTATTTCCAGAGATGACCCTCAAGGAAAAAAAAAGGTGGAAGAGATGTCATTCATCCAGGAGATGTGTGATCAACAAAGGAGGTAAGCCAGTCATTCAGTGAAATTAAGGGGTAAGAAATGGAGGTGATCCACTCTAGCAGGTTGGGAGGCTCCTCAATGGAGCATCTAAGGAAAGACATGGTCCAGAAACAAAGAGGATGAGAATGTGGGAAGTAGTTGTCATCGGTATCACTGGAAGGATTACCAACATTAGGGAGGTTGAGAATCCACTGACAAATTGAAGGAAGACAAGGCATAGCTCCCTGGGGTGAAAGAATCCATAGAAGACAAAATAAAGCATGATGAAGGAATATCATCATCATCATCATCATCACATTTAGACAGATATTTAAGATTTGCAAAATATTTTACATCTTATCTCATTTGATCCCCATGTGAGGTAGATGCTCTTATTATCTCCATTTTAAAGCATTTATTAAGTACTTACTATGTGCCAAGCACTGTGCTAAGTGCTGGGGATTCAAATAGAAAATCAGACAGTTTCCATTCCCAAGGAGCTCACATTCTAATAGGGGGAGACAACACATACAAGAAGGCTCACCATAGGTCTGATGGAAAAGCTCATGGTCCTTAGGATGGAGCAGCAAAGAACATGGTCGTGTATATTCTTTACTGTTCTAACTATTGATAAAATAGGGAGGCAGCACGGTGTAACAGAGAGTGCCAAGTCTGGAACCCGCAAGGTCTGGATTAAAATTCAGGTCTTCCAGGACTCATGGAAGAGTAAACTGTAGAGAGGGGAATGAGAAGTCTGGAAAGTTAGAAAGGGGCCAAGTTGTGAAGAGCTTTAAATACGAGGGCCATGTTTGGTTGTAGAGGTAATAGGGATCGACTGCAGTTTTTTCTGTTGCTAGCACGCTTGACTTTTTTGAAATGACTCTGAGTGAGTCTCTGAACCTCAGTGGCCCCAACAATAAGCAGTTTTTAGAGATTGTGAGGTAGATGGAGTTTCCTCACTAGGAATTACCTACACTGACAAAATCTCAAGTCTAGACCCTGCCAAAATATGATCAAGGTAAAAAAAAAATTCAATTTCCTTTTAGAGGTTTTCAAGAATTGCCTTGGGAGTTTTGGGTGACATGGGAAGGAGTCAGTAAAAATTTAAAAAAGAATCGTCTTTGTGTGTAGGGCTGTTGTTCATATGTCATTTTTCCAATTGAATGTAAACTCTTTGAGGGCAGGAACAGTCTCACTTTTGGTCTCTGTAACCTTAGTTGCAGGCATGGTGCAGGGACTTAAATAAGTGGTTGTTGGACAAATGAGCCAAACCTCATCCCTCCACACCTCCCACTTGTAGGCTAACTATTTACTTCCTAAATGTAGGAATATACTTAGTGAGGGATTCCTGCTGTCCCTTCAGCCTTTATGGAGTTATGATGCTGATGAGTACAGACTCCCCAGACTTAGTGTTGAGAGGAAATTAGGTTTGTGGGCTTTGGGGCTGGAGGCAAATGTGACTCCTAGGTAAGTTGAAAGTATGACTGTCTAGCTGTGGTCACTGGTAATACCCTTTTCTCAAGGCCCTGTGGGCTTGGATGGGGCTGGCAAAACAATATTGTGTAATAAATGACCTCTCCCCTCTCTTCCCGATCCCACTGTTCTGTGCTGTGTTCAAAGTCCCCTAATGGGGATAGCTGCAATAATCTTCCTTCTCTTTGCCTTTAAACCACAACCCTCCTCTCCTCTAACTGGATTCTGCCTGCCTGCATACTTTTGTGGAAAATGTGCCCAGGAACTGACAAACTCAATACAGGATGGTTTAAACTATAGAGAAATAAAAGTCGGGAGTGTGGAGGGAGGAGAAGGGGCCATCCATTGCATTTGGCCCTAATTGTACCATTTACATTTGGATTCAATTACCTGCAGTCCCATCAGCCCTGGTCCTGGAAGAGAACAGGCCGCTGTTTGGTGTGTATGCCCGGGCACCGGGAATCTGCAGTGTGGAGGGTGAACTCCGTGGCCTATTCAGGCTATTTAGCAGGCTGTGAGATGTGTAAGTACATTATCTGCAAGGCTGGTAAAGAGTGCTTAGGGACGATTTGTGGGTCTGTGGGAAGGACAAAGAAAAATGTTTTCTAATAAATTATTCACCATCTCACAATCCCTTTTGGGCAGATTGTCGCTCTGTTTGCCCCAATGCTTCACATCTTTTCTCTCCCCGCATCCGGGCAGCATAGGTTCTCACCTCCAGAGAGCAGCAAAGATCTCAGGCTGGCTGCTGCCGCTAATGGCCGTAATTAATAACTTGTCATCAGCCTAAGGATGAAAGGGAAAGCTCACCAGCAGCAGACGGGTCATGGCGCTTCGGCAAAGCAAATGAGGTGCAGGTGTTGGCCAGATCGCAGCGCTCAGCAAGAGAGACAAGCAGTGCGGGCGGCTGGCTGCAGTGCCAAGCCCCAGACAGGGGCATCGCTTCGCTGAAACATCCCTTACTGGGCTCGTTTGCACACTCCAGGTGCGCGCGCGCACACACGCACACACACACGCACAGACACGTTACATGGCTCCCTCCCCTGCCCCCATCCCCACCCCCAACCATTGTTCATTAGCTCCTATGAGAAATTCTCGGAACATTTCAATAAATCAGAACCCCGGCTCGGAAAATAACCAAACATCTAATTAGAGCCGGCGCGTGCAGTTGGCTCGAGAAGGATGGACTCTAGTGATTCCAGGTATTCAACGAGGCTGTCTTCCCTCCAATGTTGCCCTCCTCCTTGCTCTTGACACCCTCCCACTCCCGACTTCAGCCTTTTCTGTACGTAAACCGCAGCTCATCTGTTTCGCTGTGGTCTCTGGTCCGTGATCCCTAGTCAAGCTCAAGGAAATGAAAGCTCATTAGGATTTTGCTAAACAGCGAAATACAGAATCACTTAGCTCCCCGACAGCTCAGTTGCCTTCTGTGTGTGTGTGTGTGTGTGTGTGTGTGTCTCCGCCCCCCCCCCCACCTCCTTTTTTTCTTTCCCATTTCTGTGGGTCAGTTCTGGTTGAAATGAACCAAGTTTACAAATCTCCGCTGGTTTGTACAGTACTATTATGCAGACCAGGTTATGCATTTGTAACTGTCACACAAGCCAGGGTGATGCAGCACTCTCGTCTGACCCTATTCATTTAAATGGGTCCGTCTTGGTGACATTGATGCATGTGATAAGTTATATCCATGTATTATCATCTTTACGTGTCAGCCCACTGGCTGTTTCTACTAAAATGTTGTGGGGTGGGGTGGGGCGCTGTTGGGGACGTGGGGGGACAAAATACTCCAGAGAGCGGCCAGTCATATTCACAAAAGCTATCTGGAGTCCAGATAAACTTTCAAGAGTCTTGGTTAAGTATATTAGGAGCCCCTTCCTCCGAGAGAGAAATTAATATGCAGAAGGCTCTACTGTGATGTCTCCTTCGCTGTAAATATTCTGCTTACTAACTTATTAATATTTGCAGAGCCCGATGTTCCTGGGTATATTAAGCCAAACTAAAGGGATAAGTAAACATGATTATGCATGCATGGAAGTCTTTATCAAGGTGGGGTTGATAATGTTTTAAAGCTGAACTATTTCTCATGAAAATAGCTCTCCTTAATAGCCTCTGTCTCTTTATTGTACTTCTTAGCGAAACATAAATCACTAATATGTTTTCAGCTGCAAAGTACTCTCTTTTCCCATTGTATTCACAGATTTAGTGGCATTTCAAATAGATAAACACAAGCAACATCTATCAACACTACAAAAAGGGGGCCTTAATCAAAGCTCCGGGTCCCGGGTCTCAGCATCTCCATTTACCTTGAGATAAATCCATTGGTGTGACCACCACCGCGCAGGGTGACAAATCACCCGAGCCCGCGGAGCAGAGCAAAGGCTTATTGGCCTTTCTTTAAGTGGTCTTACCCTTCAATGAAAAGGATGGCGCTTGTCAAACAGGACCAGATTAAAGTTAGACAAAAAGAAATGATCTGTTATTAGAAAACTCTGATTGAGAATCACCAAACAGGGGAGAAATATGAATAAAAATGTGTGTGGGGGGGGGGACAAGAACACGTCTGATCCCAATAAGAATTAACTCCTATTACCAAGGGTAGTTTCCTAGATTGAGTCGCCAGTTCAAGATAATATCTGCTCCAGATTAAGGACGATGGTGGGCCAGCTCAGGCTGAGAAGGTGGGGTCTGAGGGGGGGTCAAGGCTTAGGGAGGGCACCTATGACGGGAATTTGAGGGCAAAGTTCAAGAGTGGCTGGGATGCTTTGCTTTGCTTTCCACGTTGGTGTGGTTTAGGCGTGGTAAAGATGGCCTTCTGGGTAGAGAAAAATTAACAATTACTTTAAAAAGAGAAGGGGGAGGGGGATGAGAACCATCATTTTACCTCTGACAGGGATTTGGATTTGAAGACAGAAATTTTATTATTTTTTTTGTTTTGTTTTTGCTTCTTGGAGGGCAGTTGGGATTAAGTGACTTGCCCAAGGTCACACAGCTAGTTTTGTGTGTGTGTGTGTGTGTGTGTGTGTGTGTATGTGTGTTAAGTGTCTGAGGCCGGATTTGAACTCAGGTACTCCTGACTCCAGGACCGGTGCTCTATTCACTGCGCCACCTAGCGGCCGGAAGACAGAAATTTTAAATCAGAAAAATAGGGGTAGTGGTGGCAGTGGTGGTGGTGGTAAATATTGACTCTACTCCTACTTCCACAGCATGTTGAAGTTTTCAGCATGCTTTCTTTCCTCATAAGAGCCCTCTGAGTTTAGGTAGCACAACAATTGTCCCATTTTACAGATGAAGAAACCTAGGTTTTCAAAGAGGAGTGAACTTGCTCACATCCCAGAGGCATTAAAGGCAGATTCAGACTGAGTCTAAGACTTCCACTATGCCATTTGGCTTTCTATAATGTCTGTGATATGATGTGAACTTGGACAAAACACCTCATTTATATGATAGTTGACATTCACACTACATTCTAAGTTTTATAAAGTGCTTTACAAATATTGGCCTATTTGGTCCTTATACCAACTGTAGAGGATAGATACTATTATTACCACCATTTTGTAGATGAGGAAACCAAGAAAGAGAGAAGCTAAGTGACCTGAACAGGGTCTCATAGCTACTAAGTGTGTGAGGTCAGATTTGAACTTAGGTCATTCCAACTCCAGACAGTGCACCACCTAGCCAGCTCCCTTGAGAGAATTAGACTAAATTAATTCTATAGCCCCTTCCACTTCTAGGTTCTGCCATCCTAGAGATTATGCTAGTCCCATCTCTTTAAATGAGCAATAGAGGCACAGAGCAGAAAAATATATTGTTAGTAGAGGACTAGAATACAAATCTGGGTCTCCTTGACCATCATATGATTCTGAAGCTCTGAGATGGGAGGGACTTCAGAGTTCATCTCATTCAACCCTCCCCCCCCCCCATTTTACAGATAAGGAAACTGAGACCCAGGGAAGGAAATTACTTGTCTGAGTGGTTAAGGAGCTTTTGGATGTTGCTTCTTAGTCTTGTAAGGGTGATAACCTCATCTGCTCAGACAAAGGCTTTTGAATTAATGCAATAAACACATATTTATGAAAATAATCAGTTTTCCCCAGGCTTAATGATAATAATGCTAATAGCTAACATTTATATGGTACTCTAAGGTTTGAAAATTGCTTTTCCTATAATATCTCATTTGAGAAAACAACCACCTTTGATATCAAAAGAAGTTCATATTCAGAGGAGGGACCCAGTTTAAATACATTACAATAAAACAAAATAAAAATTCATGAGAAAAATGGTGGAGAAAACCCAGGAGCCTGCATGTTACCACCACAGGATTAAGTGACCAGTCCTATGATTTTTTTCCACCAAATTACAGAAGGATTCTTATCCTACCCCAGAATAGTCCCTCTTCAAAGTCCCTGAGATTAACTCTGCCCAAGAAGTGCCCATTCATCCCTCATGAGTTATTGTCCCTCTCTGAAGAAGGAGTTTGGTTTGATAGACTTTGAGCAGTGCAGATTCATCAAATTTCAGAGTTGGAAGTGACCTTAGAGGCCATCCAGTCCAACCCACTCTAGAAAAGGAAGCCCCACTTCATTCTCTCTGAGAACTGGTCATCCAGGCACTGTATGAGGACTTCCAAGATGGAGACGTCCATTGGTTCCAGAAGGGGGCATTTCCTTTTCAGACAACTCAAAATGGAGAGAAATGTTTTCTTTCTACTGAGCAAATACATGACTTTCCTTGTTACTTCAACTTCTAACCTTTCAGTCCAAGTAAAAATCATTTTACCAACTGCAAACACTTTAAGACAGCTATCACTCTCTGCTCTTTCCTTCTACTCTTCTCTTCTCTGGGGTCAGCACTTCCAATTTCTTCAACCAGTTCTTTCAAGGAACCATCCTCAAATGGACTGAGTATAAGTCTTCTACTGATTGGTCTCCTCTGACCCTAAATAACATCCAGATATTGTCTGGTCAGGGCAACCCTTTTTTCCACTATGCTTCTCTTAATGCGGTCCAAGAATGTGGTGGCATGATCTAGTCTTGAAGTAAACCAAGGATTCTAAGAGGTGAGGTTGGGAAGGAAGGGCCTTCCAGCAATAGGAGATAGCTTGTGGAAAGACATGGATATAGGGAAAAGAATGTCATATGAGTAGGTGAAAGGGATCAAGTGTTTATTAAGCACCTACTATGTGCCCGACACTATTAAGCACTTTACAAATATTATTTCATATATTGTTATAAATATTACAAATATTATATAGCACTCTGTATACTACAAATATTATACAGCACTCTATATACTATACCATCTAGTTGCCTCTAAGAGAAAGAAGACAAATGTGCTTGGATTGTTTAATGTGTGGATGGGAATAATATGTAATAAAGGTAGAGCATGATCAGGCTGTAAGACATTATGAAATTCTCAACTTACTGGAGTGTTTCAAATTTCTGTAATTTAATTCTTCCATAGTTACAGGTAGCAATGCTTCTATAATCTAGTAGACATTCTTTGAAAGTTGCCATGGCCAAAGAGGTCATTATTCATGACCAAACTCTCTGAGTTTGACTAGGTGGTTCCTTGGACATTGAACCTATGAAACTATGTATGCCTTAAAAATAGATATGAGGCAATTTTCCAGCCTGAAGACAGACATAATTCCAATTGTTTTGCTTCTATGTTAACTCAAAGTCCTTTTATCTCATGGATTCTCCATGCCATTGTATTCCACAAACTCTCATTTATGGGTCAAACCAATACATACATACATGTGTTTGTGTGTACATGTATGCATACACACATATATGTATGTATGTGTACACACATATGTATATGTTTGAATACATTTTGTTTGTGCACAAATTTCTGTCTAATATCCTTCTCAAAGTTCTTTAGAAAGTACATTACCCCAAAATCAATCTACTGAATGTTAACATTGAAGAGGGATGTGTCCTTTAATTTACATGGTATTACACTAATAGTGATGGATATAATTAACCAGTTTTCCATTCTCTATTTGTTGACTTTATTCATACCTTTTTTGCCATCTTGTGTGTGTGTATACTTTTTTGTTTTGGCTCCCTTTCTTCACTTTGTATCTCTCCATGTTTTTTCTAAATTCTTCACATTTGTTGTTCCTTACAGAGCAATAATATTCCATTACATACATTAAACAACCATCTGTTCCGTCATTCCCCAATCACTGGGCACATATTTCATTTCCAGCTTTTTGTTATCACAAGTATTGCTACTGTGAACATTTCTGTACATCTTACACATTTCCTTTCTGTCAATAAACTCGTTGGTATACCATTACAGTGGTTAAGATCTGTGAGTCAAAGGATGTGAACAAGGTGATAACATTTCTTGCATCGTCCCAGATTATTTTCCAGAAAAACTGAACCAGTCCTCTGCTCCACCAGCAGCGTATGTGTGCCTCTCTTCTCCATCAATGAGTTCATTTTTGCTACCTTGATAAGTGAGAGGTGATAATGGGATTCCATTTTCAAGCTCTAACTATTCCCTGGTCAAATTAATTTGGGAAATACTCATATCAAATCCTCTGATGTTTGAAATCAGATTTTTAGGTTCAATAAATTTGGCTTTCAACTGACACAACGAGCTTTGGCCGAAGGTTTGACTAGGGATGGAGGCAGAGCTCTGTCACTCATACAAGAAGGCAAGAGGCCCATGCTAACTCCAGGAGAGAAGAGCTATAACCAAGCCAACATTCCAACCCGACATTTTTGAGGAAGTTGAGTAAATATTTGCCCATCCAATCAACCTATTGACTGAAGGAATTCACAGCTAGATTCTAGTGACACAATTAGAGTCAGTGAGAATAAACTGAGACCAGGCTCCCCGTCATCAGCAGAAGTTCATCTCTTTCTCCCTGGCTACCTTGGAGAAGGAGCTGCACTTTAATATACTCAGATACTCATTACTGTATTTGATTTGTAAATATATTTCATTATGATGATGGTCTTTACAAGGGCTGTTGTATGAAAAGCCCAGCGTTCAATTTAATTAGAGAACCCAGACTCAATAAAAGAATGCTTTACATTTATTCTAACCTCTGAAATCAGGGTCTAATGGCATTAAGAAAAGCACTAGATGTCAATTACTTAAGCCTTCATCCATCAACATAACAGCGGGAGCCAATTCAAAGCACTTAACTGTATAACTCAATCCGGTTTACAAGCAAAAAGGAAATGCACACATCTCATATTCTGAATGAATTTCCAAGAAGGCCAAACAGGCCCTAAAGAAGTATTGCTTCCCCATTTTTATTGAAAAGCTATTGGGGGAGGGGGTAGGAAACTCTGATGGATAATTAAGAGCATTTGCATCGAAATTTGCCACATCTGTAATAGTTAGATGCATGTGTAAGTATATCTAGTGAATGGTAAACCTCAATTAATATACTTTCCAGGGCTCCTAATTTTGCTAAATTGAATTGAAAAAAATTTTCTTATTAAATATATACGTGTATATGGGATGCCTGACAAATTCATCCATTTCCTGTAGGCTGAATTTTAGTGTTGATTATGTCGACTCCAGTCTATTCAGTAATCTGTTGGGATAGAATTTATTCTGTTTTGGGAAGGTAGAGGAGGGTATGTCCGAAGCCATATCCTTTTGGGGGGACATAAATGTGAAGGTAGCTGAATTTGGGAACTTTCAGATTTGCCCATTCAGTGGGAGACAATTACAACACTGCTGCTGTTTACTAGAAGGACTGCTCACTTCTGCTTTCTTTTTCCTTTTTCACATCCAACCCAATCTTTCTGTTCGTAGTGTGGATTACTGATAGGTTTAAAGCACCTCAGGTGTGTCTATTGCTGCCTGGCTCTGTCTTCTAAACATCAGAATAGCAATAATGGCTAATATATAGAATAATAAATGATCCTTGATTAAATGTGAGGCTATAATTCAGTCTTGGGTCCAGCTGATGTCACAAGCTGATGACAAAGAGGCTCAGGCCATCTTTAAATGAAAATAGCACCTGGAGATGGAATCATGGTGGAATCAGTCTTGGCCAGCACCCAGCCTGGTGTTGCAGACTGAACTGGGGCAAAATTTCAGGTTCTGATTTTTGAGGTAGGTGCAAGCTATGTCACATAGATGAAAGTCTGGGTCACAGAGGGAGCCGGCTGCTCCTGACCTTCTATGTTGGAATGCGCCAATTTGTTCATTTCTCCCTATGCTGCTGGCCAAACACACCTTCCCAGTTATGGAAGAGAAATATCAACCATACAACTTTCCAGATTTGAGGGGAGAAAATTCTCCCTTGCTTCAGATCCGTTCCTCTGAATTTCTCCAACATTTATAGGCAACCAGGGGGTTGTAGTGGATCAAGAGTTGAATATCAGGTCAGGAAGAACTGAGTTGAAATCTCTCCTCAGAGCCTTATTAACTGTATAAACCTAGGCAGGCCACTTAACTCTGTCTGACTCAGTTTACTCATCTGTAAATTGGAGATAATAATAGCTCCAGAGCTAGGACACTGTGGTCTTGTCCCAAACTCTTCCATCCAGTTATATTCTCCTTCCTTTCCCTCACATTTTTTTCTTCTTTGTCAACATCTGGCATGATGGATGAGAGTGAAGGGGTAATAAAAGTTCCTAGGTACTAACTTTAGAAGGGTCTCTTCTTATTTATGGATAAAGGAAATGAGACACAAGAAGGTGAGGTGATTTCATCAGATCAGATGACACATATAAAGGGTTCTGTAAACCTTAAAGTCCTATATAAATACTTTGTTACTATCAGGGCATTTCAGTCGTGCCCAATTCTTTGTGACCCCATTTGGGGTTTTCTTTGTAGAGACACTGGAGTGGTTTGCCATTTCCATCTCCTTCTTGTTATTACAGATGACAAACCAAGGCAAATAGAGTAAAGTGACTTGCCCAGGGTCACATAGCTAGTAAGCGTCTGAGACAGGAGTTGAACTCAGGAAAAGAGTCTTCCTGCCTCTAAGCACAGCATTCTATCCACTGCACCACCTATATAGATACTAGTCATTATTATTTTATTATTATTATTATTATTATTCGTTGTTACCCAAGGTCATATTAATAGTACAAGGTAGAGCTAGGATTTGACAGAGTTGTTCTTCTGGAGAAAGCACTTCTTTTTCTTCTTGTGCTACATCAAATTTTATCCCAGAGAGAAAAAGACCTTCAGAAAAAGATCCCTGACATGGTTTTGAGAGCCTGCTCCAATTGACAGACAACTCACCATCAGCAGTCAGTGAGGTTCCAATGTGTTTAACTCTAAGTGTGTGCTTTTTTAGAGAACATGTCCTCTTTTACTTAAGGAACAATGTAGAACTTCCAAGTCTTGAGGAGGGTTTCTAGGAAAGAAAGATGCAATTGGGTATCATGGCCATCATTGTCATGCTATCCCTTATACTATTCGATTAAGTCCCAAGTAATAAAGCAAAAGAAACATTGGGCCAATTATCCAGGATATTCAGGTGAAACTGGATTTTAAAACATTGACAATCAACACATTTTGGGGGTACTTAATGTATGCAAGGTTGGGTGCTAGAGGTGGTGGAGGGGATTGATCCGATTGAAATTTATTATGGAGATTTATTTACCTTCTCCAAGGATCTGTGACTTTATCAGTGGGAGCACTCCTTTGATAATGCAGACAGAAACAAACTCACTCTCCCTTGTCCACACCTTACCATTTATGTTTTTTCCATGAGTTTCTAGAGTCAAGTAATTCACCACTTACGGATCAAGCTGTCTGTATTAGCTAGTCTGGTCTTTGGACCCCATATACCATCTGGAGAGGATAAGAATGGTGGAACCATAAAACCTCAGAGTTGGTGCCCTTTACTAATCTATTCTCCATCTAGTCAGATTCTCCTTGTTAGGTATCCTCTGTCTATCCAAATACCACCAACGTAAAGATTGAGGGGGTTTACTAGGAAGCCTCATTCAGGTATTTGGAGTTTAGATCAAGCTAATGCTTAGACTTTTAGGAAAGGATGCCTAGGAATCATGGCGCCCTTTAGCAAACTGATGAATCCTATGGGGACTTCTTAAGTAATGTCTTTAAATGAAAGAAAAAGGATTTTTAAAATCCTTTTAAAAGCAATTAGATTGATATCCAATTATTAAAATAGTTTTAAAAACAAGTCCATAAGTCCCGGGTTAAGAACCACTGTTTACACAATGCATTTGTTCTATTTTTTAAAAAAATGTTTTATTTCTAATTTATGGAATAAAATATACATTTCTATAACACAGCACAATAAAAAAGATGATTGCACACGAAACTGCAAATCTACTATGCACAACTTGCTATTCCTTTCAAATATAAAACAAAATTATCATGTAAATTTCTTTTTTCCCTTTTTTCTTCCCTATCCCCCACTGTAGAGATTGCTACCTCTAGACATGAATATATAAGTGTGTGTGTGTGTATACAATATAATTATCCTATACATCTATTTGTTAGTTCTTACTCTAGATGCATCTTCATATGTTCTTTATAGTTAATGTGGTTATTTATAATAGTCAAAATGACTTATTTGTTCAAAGTCGTTCTTAAAACAATATTGCTGTTACTGTATACAATGTTCTCCTGGCTCTGCTCATTTCACTCTTCATTATTTCTTACAAGTTTCTCCATGTTTTCCCAAAACCAAGCTGCCTATCATTTCTTACAGCACAATACTATTCCATCACAATCCCATCCCATGACTTGTTCAGCCATTCCTCAATTTTTAGCCATCCCTGCAATTCCCAGCTCTTTGTCACCGCAAAAGAGCCGCTATAAACATTTTTGAACGTATTTCCCTTTTCCCTGACCATCTTTGGAAATAGCCTAATTATCAAAATAGATTTGAAAACAGTTCACAGGTCCCAGTTGAAACCCCGTGTTTACATAATGCATTTTTCCTTTGCCAATGTTGTGTCATTCAGTAGAAGATAGAATTTATATAGCACTTTGAGGATGGCAGAATATTTTGCAAATATTTGCAGGTTTTATCATTGGATTCTCACAACAACCTTGGGAGGCAGGTGCCATCATTCCCCCCATTCTACAGATTAGGAAACTGAAGCAAATGGAAGCTAAGTGACTTGCCCAGGGTCTCAGAGCTAGGAGGTGTCAGATTTGAACTCAGATCTCCAGGTCTGTAGCCCTATCCATAGCACCCATTTGGTAGTTTAGTTCTGAGACTGGAGCAAGATATGACTCTCAAAGACCATCTGACAATTAATAAAAAGAGGTTTAGTCAGCCACAGCAAGAAAAGGACATTGAGTAAGAACACAGCATAAATTCAGTTGGATTGTCTCTGTGGGCCGTGCTCCTGAGAAGCCTGAAGAAATAACTACTGAATTCTCAGGAGCTGTTTTGGGGAGCCTGGGCCACCAGAACTTATCTTCATGATCTGAGCATGATTCGTCTCAGCCAATTGAGTCTCCAGGACAGTTTCAATATCTTTTAAGGCCAATGCCCCCAAAATAAAACCTAAGGTGCACAGTTCAAGGTCAAGGCTTCTGTGTTACTCTTGGCACCAACCCTCTGGAGGGTGATAGGAGACTAACTGGAGAGAGAGGGTCTGAAGGTTAACATACCCCAGTTCTCAAGGCCCTAAGTCAATATTCCCCACAGTGATCCCACCCTCTTCTGAAGGCTCATATAAATCAATGTCCACATTGATTATGTGGCACTTAATAATTTTGCTATGAAGTTATTGAATTCTGAATATAACTTTTTATGTATGTTTCTCCCTCCTCACCCCCACCTAGATTATAGGTAGGCAGCTAGATAGTTCTGTGGATAGAGGGAGGGGTCAGAAGGTGGGAAGAATTTCAAAACTGCAAGGGAAATGTAAATTGGAATATACACTGAAAGGGATTCCAGAGCAATGTGACAAGAACGTTAGTGAAACTGGTGGTCATGCCATGTGGAGACTGGTTGAAGGTATTGAGGGATATTGAGAAGACATGGGGGAGGATATAGAAATGACATGCAGGTATCTGATGAGTTGTCATGTGAAAAGACCATTAGACCTGTTTGATTTAACCCCAGAGAACAGTTTTAGGAGTAATTAGTGGAATGTACAGAGAGTCTGAATTAGTCTAGGTACCAGGAAAATCATCCTAGCAATGGGAGCTGTCCAAAAATGGGATGGCCTGGGAAGGGAGGTGATGGGTTCCCCCTCGTTGTGAGTTGACCCCCTATTGGAGATGTCGGAAAGGGGCTTTATGTTCAAGTGCAGGTCAGCCCAGATGATCCTTGGGTTGCCTTCAAACTCTGAAATTCTATAAGTCTGTGAATCAATTAATGCCAAACTTGAGTCCCTGGAGTCCCCCCAAAAATGTGCTCCCCTCACCTGAGCCTAAGGCCAGATGCTCAGCACACTCCAGTATGCTTAAAATGAGAGCAATGACACTGTAGCAGTAATTAACATTTTTACATGCTTTCGGCTCCTCTCACGGGGAAACCTAATGCAGCAGTGGTGGGTAAATGGTTTGCAAAGCCCATGTGTTATGTGCTTTAAGCTAAGGCTTCCATATGGGTTTTTCACCTAATAATACTAATGAGAACTCATATTTGTTAGTGCTTTTCAGTTCCCAGACTGCTTTCCCCAAAGCAGCACTTAAGGTAGAGGCAAACATTATTGTCCCCATTATACAGAGAATGAAACTGAGGCTTGCTAAGGTTGACTTAAGGAGTTATGAGCTGGAAAGTACCTAAGAAGTCCCTTGCATTCAGTCTACTCTCTTATGTTACACAAGAGGTTACAGATGACATACAGAGAGTGTGAAGGAATTCCTTTATGGTCACATAGAAAGCACACAATAGAAATTGGATTTCACAGTTATGCTCACAGATAGCAGTCATATCATGCAAACGACTTTACATGCATCATGTCATTTCATCCTCACAACAACCCTGGGAGGTGGATACTATTTCACTCCCCATTTTACAAAGGAAGAAACTGAGGTAGGCAGAGGTTAGGTGACTTGTCCAGGATCTTGTAGCTAGAAAGTGTCTGGACCTAGATTTGAACTCAGGTCTTCCTGCCTTGAGGTTCAGAATTCTATCCACTGAGCTAACTACCTGACTAAAGCTCAGGTTCTAGACTTCTTCGGCACAGGATGAAGGTGGGAGTCAGGTATGGAGGAAGAGGAGGATGGCTCAAGCTGAGCATTCCTTTAGTGTGGGAAACTCCCAGTATGGGAACTCCATCCATTGATCATCAAGGTGTCTTTAGCAAGTTGTCTGTAATTTATAGTTTAGAGATCTTTGGGGCCACACAGCCAATATGTGCCAGAGAAAGGACTCGAACCCAGATCTTTCTGACCCCTCTATCCACTATACTGAGCAGCCTCCCAAACATGACATAAAGAGGGAGAAGAGAAGAAAATTTGTTCTTTTGTACCCATTCTGCCCCAAGGAGAATATTTCAAGTGATGGGTAAATGTAACCTGAAGTACATGTAGAAATTAATTTGCCTATTACTTGTCATAATTTAATATGGACAACAATAATGCAAATTACCAGCACTCGCTAAAGTGGCCACTGTGAGTGTACTGGATCATTGTGATTATAATGAAGATATCATTGTGGGGCTCGGTGTAATTAATAATAGTAATAAAATATGATTATTCATATAAATTACAATAGGGTATCATGATTGCATCTGTAATAAATTCTAAACACAATCACACAGGTGTGCGCCATCTTACCGTTTACTTTTCATGGATTACCTTGCTCTGCTTTTGTCCTCATTTTCTATGGCTTTATAGACATTAAAATGGGAGCCCCTTGGGGGGAATGGGACCCTGTCTTTGCCTTTATTTAATCCCCCCACCATATTAGCAGAATGTCTAGGGTTCTTGCTGCCCAACTGACTCATATTACACTCATGGACTTCATTCTACCAAGTCTCATTGATATCCGTGAGGTCAAATTGGATTCCCTGAATTCATTTAGTTTGTTAACTCATATGACCTTGGACAAATCACTTACTAGCTCTGTACCTCTGTTTCTTCATCTGAAAAATGTGGGTGTGGAATTTCATCATCTCCAGTGTCTATTCTAACTCTAAATGCTGTGGCCCTCTGGTTCTAATCTCTTTCCAGTCTCACAGTTTCCTAGCTAGCCATGGGAAATAGGTCTTCTATGTTCAGTTTTACTAAGAAGATCTACCTACAAACAAGAAAACCTTGCAAAATCAATATCCCTTTGTCCAGACTATCAAAAGTGCTCAAGTTATTTAAGTCATTAAATAGCAGTGGATACAAATAAAAACCAATATCTCACATCATTAGTAGTAAAGATGCTGTTTAATTTTATTTACCAAATCAGGAGCAGACATAAACTGCAGTGGGGTTGTTGGCCATATATAGAAAGACATTGTTGTGAGTCCCACTCAGATCCAGGATCCAAGCAAAGTAGAAAGAAAAGATTGTGAAATGAAATGAAAATACTTTTACTCCATTGAAACCAATCAATTCATCAGTAGCACTTAACTAAACTCCAGTGTGCAAGGTGCTGGGTGATACAAAAACAAAAAAGACAAAAATGAGATAAGTTCTTTTTTTTCTTTTTCCCTTCCTTCCTTCCTTCCTTCCTTCCTTCCTTTCTTTCTTTCTTTCTTTCTTTCTTTCTTTCTTTCTTTCTTTCTTTCTTTCTTTCTTTCTTCCTCTCTCTTTTTTTGCTTTTTGGAGAGCATTTGAGGTTAAGTAACTTGCCCAAAGTCACATGGCTAGTAAGTGTGTCAAGTGTCTGAGGCAGGATTTGAACTCAGGTCCTCCTGACTCCAGGGCAAATGCTCTATTCACTGTGCCACCTAGTCACCCCCAAAATGAAATAATTTCTACTCTTAGGAAGCTTATGAATATCACGTGCACAGATAATTCCACGAAGAATAAAGAGCTATTGGGCACCCTTTACTCAGCTCCTTTGAAGAATATCCTGCAGTCGTTAACAATAGTTACCATTTATGTTATCTAATTTACAAAATATTTGTAAATATTATGAATATTAATAAATATTATCTCATTTGATCCTTCCTGACAACTATAGGAGGGAGGTTCTATTATTATTCTCATTTTATAGATGAGGAAACTGAGTCAGGTACTAAATATAGTGCTGGGGATACAAAGAGAGGCAAAAGACAATCCCTTCCTGAAGGAGGCAGTAGAAGTTAAGTTGACTTGCCCAGGGTCACTCAGCCAGTAAGTCTTCGAACACAGGTTTTCCTGTGCACTGTGGTGCCAATTAGCTGCCAGATAGAGTAATGACCATGCAGACCCTTAAGGAGGGGGTGGCTCCTGGCCACATATGAATCATGACAGAGGGTCCCTTCCCCACTTAGACCACAAACAGGTATTCTGTCTTCTTCCTTTGGACTGTGTAAATCATAGATGGCTTGAGTCTTCATGACTTATTATTGAATTAGAAATCCATGGACATACTAAGAGGGGACCCACCCCTCAAACAGCCCTCTTCTGTCTAGCTTTTGGAGGAGCAAAGCTGCCTAGGCAAGCCTGGATCTGTAATAAGTCTGCTACCTTTTTGTGTGGTTTCTTTACTTAAGAACAGGAAAGTCCTAGAGGCATTTGGGTGAAATGGCAGAATCTTCTCCTGGATTCCAGGAGTATTCCTGTGGCATTAGCAGTTGGGGCAGGTGGGGCAAGGAAAGGTTCTCTAGCATAGAGAAGAGTGGAAAGAAGATTCCTTTTTGATCCATTTTCATTGGACTTAGCTCAGTGCAAGTGACATGTAAAATGACTGATTTGTTCATCAAAAGCCCTTTATGTCCCAACGAGGTTGGAATATTAGTGATAAGTTGATCATTTGGTGATACATTCTTTTATATTTAACAATCTCATTTCTGTGTGGGAATAAACATGTTCCATGCCTGCTGTCTATTTCCACATTAAGTATCTTTTTACTTTCTCCTCTCCTTTGGAGAAACCCTAGGCTATTAGCAATTTTTCTTGGGAAGCCAAGCTAAAGATCGTGAAGCAATGAATGTGAGGATTGGGGAGCCTAATTTCTCTGAACAGAAGTCAGGCTCTTCCAGAGATAAACATGGCTGAAACACAAAGAGAGGCATAGAATAGGGATTGGCATAGATCACCAGCCCCTGGCCTTTCTGCTTACTTAAATATAACTAGTTCTAAAGGAAAAGCAAAGCAACTCTGAGACTACAGGTTTTTGATCTATTTTGGTAAAGGACATCGCTTCATTAGAAGTTCCCTGTATCAAAGTCAAGTGAAAATGGGGACCATTATTCCATTCATATGGATACCTGCAGGCAACATATTGACTTAGTTTTAAAATGTAAGGTTATCTATGTTTTATTCCACTTTCATTTATTTTGTAGAATATTTCCCAGTTACATTTCAGTCTGGCTCCAGTGAGTCATACTTTTTTTATACCTCCTCCCTACACCAAGGAAATCGTAGATAAGGACAAAATATCTTCCTAGGTGGAGGATCTATGGGAAAATATATAGAAGAGTCACATGGAATGCATGTGTGGCAATCTGTGCTGCTGGAGGGAACATCCACATTGAAATGAAGTATATCCTCCAGTATTTTATAAGGTCTTTGAGATCAGGAATCATGGCTTAGTCACTGTGGGGCCTCCCTCTTTTGTGCATGGCTTTGCTGTCACAGACTCATTCATGATGATGTTACGGCTGTGTCTCTGAGGACTTTAGTAACCCTCTACCTCCACAGTAGCTGTTTTCTTTTCCCTTCTGGAAGCAATTAGGGTGTCAAGCAAATGGAGCATCTGCCAAGGCTCGTCATCACTCCCCAAGTGCCAGAGTCTCTCTGTGGGCATCGACAGTGTATCCTCAATCTTACTGGCTGGGTGCAAGTTGGGGCTGCCTGCCTTCATGAAAGTTGACTTAATTCACATACTCCCCACACTATTTGATAGGATTTTGAAATAAGGGACATCCTGAGCCTTGTAGGAATCCATAGCCAAGGGACTGAAATGCATCCTCAAATTGCTTTATTCCACATCCCCAACCACAAATATTCACTCTGCCATCCTCAGCCTACAAAAGAGTTGAGCCAATAATTAATCATTCTCTCTTCTCTCCAACTCACAGTACAAATAGCTCTGAGACAGACACTAGCTATCTGACCATACACCATTCTCTGCATAGTTTGCATTCTGCTCCAAACACCAAAAGCAAAGGGGCCAGCTTCCAACCACTTACCAGAGTCAAGAGAATGCCATGACACCCTCTAACAGCAAGGAGGATACTTCACAGCTCCAGGCAGACCTTGATGCTCAGCTAGCAGCTGTCCAAGGTCTAGCTCTTGCATATGGTGAGCCTTTATAAATGTTTGTTCATGATGAACTCTGAGTGGAGATTGAAGCAGAATTGTTTCACTTTATTTTTCGTGCGTGTGTGTGTGTTTTCTTCTAAACATGGATACTATGGACCTGTTTTACATGATTTCACATGTATAATCACTGCTTGTCTTCTCAAGGGATGGAAGAAGGAAGGCAGAGAGCCTTTAGAACTCCAATTTTTTTTTAAAGAATGCTAAAATTTTTTATTGTGATTGGAAAATATTTAACAAAATAAAAATATTTTAAAATAAGCATTCATTCAATTAGCTCAAAATGAATTGAATTCTTCACTGTCTTAGATCTTGACTTTCCCTGACCCCAGTGTGGAAGAAGACAAAGATGGCCCATTCATGAACTTTGCAGATGATCCAAAGCTTGGAGGGATGAGAGAGTGAAGACGCAAAGAGACCTCAACAAATTAGAACATCAGACCAAATCAAAGCAGCTGAAGTTCAACAGGGATAAATGCAAAGCCTCAGAAAATATGGACTTTTATCTTATGCTTTATAGTTTTCGAAGCATTTTCTATGTGTTCCATGTGTGCTTGGACTTCACTGTCTGTAGAACAGGCAGGCTACATACCACCTTAGCATTCTTAAGTTACATTAGGGAACTGTGGGGTTCTCCTCTCACTGCCATCCACTTGAGCCCTCACCCTTTGACAGGCAGCTAGTTACTAGTACCCCCATGTCATTCAGCCTCTTGCTTTTAAGTAGCTATTACAAAGGGTTCAAAGATTACTTCAAAGATAAAATAAGTACAAACATTTCCCCCAATGCCTTGAGAGCCTACTCTCCCCTATACAATTTTGAGGTCTTTGGGGGAGCAGGCTCAAATTGAGATTGACTCCTCCATAGCACTGGCCTACCAAGTTTACCTCTACAGTTGACATTCCAGCTGGGTGAGCCCTTCCACTGGGCTGGGGTCCTGAGGGTCACCACTGAAGATGGCTTCCCTCTCCTTGGTTTATTGATATTCCACAGGCTGCGAGCCCCATCTGGACTCACTTCTGGATCCCTGTGGCTCACTCTTTCAAGTCAGAGACTCTCCTCCAGACTCCTAGAATGGAAAAGACCAAAATGAAAAGGCCAAGGAGGTCCTATTTCTGAAAGGACCATATAACCTCAGAGGGAAAGCACTATGGTCCTTACCTTTTTTGCATAATCTCTTGCTGGATACTAAGACACAACCAAAGTACAACTGAAGACTAAGAAAAGACAGCCAAAGTTGACTCAGACCTTTTTGATGATTCCTACTCAATTCTGGCTAAACAGCCAATCAAAAGGGCATTCCTAGACACATGGTTAGCTGATCATGTAGCATATTTACACATGCTTCCCCATCTCTCCAATTGCAGCCCATCCCATTTTTTGACAGTTCTCATTATTAGGAAGTTTTCCTTAACATGTAATCAATCAGTCAACAAATATTTTTAAATACATTAGAATGTAAGCTCCTTGAGGACAGGGTCTATCTTGCTCTTTTGTATTTGTATCCCCAGAACTAAGCACAGAGGTGGGCACATACGATATTCAATCAGAGATTTTTATCCATTCATTCTTTAAATTCTGTGATTCTTTAGTGGTCCCAAAATGGAACAGCCTTTGGGAACGACTTCTTTACCCCCAGTAGAAGGCTATATGGCCTCTCTCTCATTGCTCATGCCTTCTAGTAACTTTCTAGCCAGTGAGGGCATCCCAACATCTGTCCTGCTGTCATTCCTGTATTTTCTACCTTACCCACAACTTTCTGTCTTTTGCTAGGGAGGGAGTAAAATAATTAAATCAGTGCAAGCACTGCTGCTGGCAAGGATATAATGATTAATGTTGAGTGGTTCCACTTCAATCCTAGCAACTGATTAGGCCCCCAGATCAAAGATTTCATCTTAGACCTCCTTTCCCAAACATGTGCTTTCTCCCCTAGTAGAATGTAAGCTCCTGGAGAACAGAGATTGTCTTATTTTTGTCTCTGTATTCCCAAAGCCTAGCACAGTGGCTGGCCATAGAACATACTTAACAAATGCTTTTTGATTGATTGATAGACTTATAATGGATGAATGAATGAATAAAAATGAATATATGGAAAGGTAATTTGTTCAGCATTTATCTGGACTGGTTGATTGCTTAGATCTCTTCTGAGATTCTGGGATTCTGTAACTCAAAAATGTCTGCATTTCTCAGTAAGAGGAGAGAAAGTAGAAAGAGTAACAGTATAATGATGATGATGATGATGATGATGATGATGATGATGATGATGATGATGATGATGGTGGTGGTGGTGGTGGTGGTGGTGGTGATGATGGTGATGATATCACATGAATATGGTGTTTCATTCACATTATCTGCCCTGAACTTCACAAGAACCTTATACAATAGAAAAGACTTCTCCATTTTACTGATGAGGAAACTGAGGCCCAGAGAGGTCAAATCACTTGCCCACGTTCACCCAGCTCACCAGTGGGGGAGCCAGGACTTCTCTCTAGCCAAGTATTCTGGCCCAAACAGACCTATGTTACCTCTGAGTTCCCTCTTCCTACTCAGAGAAAGGTCTCAGACTCTAAGCCTGCTCTTTTCACTCACCCCTAGCTACCTCATGAATACCTTTAATGCCCAATAAGGGGAAAACAATGAGATTAGAGACTCAATAAGACAGACTAATAAAAAAAATAATGGTGGTAGGAGGGGGGAATGAAGACCATGGAACAACTAGAAGATGTCAAAACACTCATCTCCCATGGCTTCAGTGTAGCCCCTCAACCCCCAAATCTAGAGACAGTCCAGGGAACTATTTAGTCATCCATTTAACATAACTTATTTTAACTCTTGGCTCTGGGCCAGACCTCCACCTATGTGCTCACTAGCTGCTCAGCAACCAGGAGAACAAAACAACTGTTAATGGGAGTAATTCAGAGCCTGGGGGGTGATTTATACGTCTTGTTACTGTTCAAGTCTTAGTTACCAAAGACAACAATTATTAGGTATAAAAAGTGGAGCTCGTTTAAGACGCCCAGGGAAGCCTGGGAAATGGAGCTCTTCATTTTTCTGCGCCTCCTTCTCCATCTCTGGGTTGTAGGGTTTGTGACTCCTCCTGTCTTTACTTTGCCTGCCTGTGACCATTCACCCAAGCAGTCCCCTTTGTGAGGCTGAAGTTACCTTGGACTCTTTCCTCTTCCTCTCCCCTTGTGTCCATTGATTCACAGGGTTCTATCTACATTATTCAATTCAACAAGCTTTTACTAAGAACTTAGCATGTCCCAGGTACCATCATAGGTGCAAAAAACCAAAAAGGAGACAGTCTTTGTCTTCAAAGAGCTTGTGATTTATTGGAAGGTGTCTTGATCCTTTCCCCTTCTCTTTTTTTAAGGTTGCCAGCTCCCTAGTATTTACTGTGTGACTGAGAGAATTAAGAGACTTGCACGGTCACACACAAAGGGCCTTGGATGGACTAGCTAACCCATAAGGTCCCTTCTAACTCAAAATTTGCGTCCCTATAAATATTTTAACTATATGTGTGAGAAACCTTGCAAATGCATTCTTCCTAGCACTTAGCGCAGTGCCTAGCAGTAGTAGGCACTTAATAAATCCTAGTTGCCTACTAATATTTATTAGATGTATTCTGTGTCTTGCCACGGGTCTCTTACCTGTATTTTAAGCCTAGATCTCCAAATCTAATCCCCATTATCAGGCACTGAATTCTTAGTATCTGTTCACTTCCCAAAATCATTTGTCTTTCTTGTTCTCAATGACCAACAGGGAGGAAAACCCAATTTGTGTGTCTGTGGTCTTCAGTTTCTTGCCTAAGACTTCATAATCATTGTCCACACTCTTTAAGTTCCTTGTGCCCATGTGACTCACCAGATGTGTGCAGTTGGCAACCATTTTGATAAGTCTTGAGAAGTTCTCTGTTATGTCTTGGATACTGGCCCCAGGAAGACAATAGAGCTTCTCTAAATTCTTATCAGGTCAATAATGGTTGCCTCTATTCCTGAACAAGGAAGAGTCAACTAATACTGTGCTCTATTTCTTTCCCTTAATGGATGATCTCTTACCTGAGAGCAAGTCTGTGGCCAGGCTTGATCATTTTGGAAATGAGCAGTTTCTTTCTCTTCAGAGGTCCAGATGGCTTCCTCTCCTTTCAGAAAGGTCCAACAGCTATATTTAAACTCTTGTGGTTCAGCCACTCTTTTCTTTCTCTTTATCCTCTATGTAACATCCTTTCATCTCTGCCACCATGACAAGGCACAAGTCTTCCCTCATCCACCTCATATCCCCATTGAAATCTCAATAAAGTTGATTTGTGAACCTCTTTGATCAACACTCCTTTCTTATATGCCACCATGTACATGGTCTATATTGTCTCTCTCCCATCTCCATCACACACTCCACAAATTCATGCAAGTAAATAGTAAGAAATCTCTTAAAGAGTAGAAACTGTAACATTCAAAAAGAAAGTTATGTATTTATTATAACTAACTAAGTACTTTGCAGAGTGGGTGCAGTTTCTAGAGGGCTGGACCTGGAGTTGGGAAGGCTTGGGTTCGAATCCAGTTTCAGATACTGTGTGACAAGTCACTTTAACCACTGTCTGCCTCATTTGTCCCACCTGTACAATGGTGAATAATATATGGCTTAATGGTGAATAATAATAATACCACCTACCTCCCAGAGGTGTTGTGAAGATAAAAAAACTTTGCAAACCTTAAAGCATTACACAAATGGTCACTATTATTATTACAAACACTTTAATTCAAATTTCAGTCTTTGAGGAAATAGTCTTTGAGAAAAAAATGAGACAGAGGTAGTTAATACCACAGAAAGAATATTGACTCTGGGATTCAGATTCCTCTGATTCTTACTGTGTTACCTTCAACACTCTCTTTCCCTGGGCCTCAAAAAGGTGTTTGGACTAAGTGGCCTCTGATGTCCCTTTTTCATCTGAAGCTGTGATTCAGGGAACCCAAACATAGGAAGTTAATATTGTCATTGACTTAGGTCAATCCCTGAAGTTTTATTTACGAGAAAATTATTGTGTAGAGATAGATTATCTACATATGTATTCGGGTGTCTTATTTCTTCTAGAGCATCAAGAGAAACAGCAGGGTCTAACGGATAATGTACTGATGCTGGAGACAGAAAGATCTGAGTTCAAATTCTACCTTAACCACTTAATAGTTGTGGGATTCTGATCAAGCTACTCAACTACTGTGTGTCTCAGTTTCCTCATCTGTAAAATGAGAGGGCCAGACTGGAAGGTCTCTGAACTTCCTTCCAGCCATCTATGATCCTATAAGTCCACATGGGTCATAATGATACTTTATATATCATTTTAACCTTTGCAAAATACTTCGCATTAGTTACAATCAGTGATGCAAGAGTCCCTTCAGGCTCCAAATCTATGATTCTATGGCTTCCTTGGAGGCTCAAAATAACTCAGGGAATGATTCCTACAAGTATTATCATCCCCATTTTACAGATGAGGAAAATCAAAGCAATTACCAGAAGAGCTTGGTAGCTGTGAAAAGATTCTTGAAGAAGGAAGCAATCAGATGCCCTGAAAAGCTGACTAGAAAAAAAATTGGACACAGCTTAATAGCCCCAGAGAATGGTGTAGCTAGGTCCGAATCACCATCTCTCTGTGGATGGGAAGAACATGTCAGGTGTCTGGAAAGAAACTCTCCCCGACAAAGATTGCATTAAAAACTGGACTTGGTACCATTAAATCTTCCAAAGATGGAACCTATCACTTTGTCCCCTAGTGAATGGCCCTCGGTAAGGTAGCAGGTCCTGCTGAGGTTAATATTAATACTAGTTAGAGAGAGGGATGCTCTGAAGGAATCCTTCAATAAAAGGGAAAACAGATGGGGTGAGAGCTGAAGTTCATTTTGCAAGAGATGTCAGGACCAGGAGAGCTTTCCGATTGCCAGCAGGTCTTGAGTGAAATGCTGAAGACTATCAAAGGCTGATTAACAGCTACCCTAGGAGCTGAAATAAGTCCTTGGAGAAGGACAAGGGGGAAAAAATCCTTTTCTGCATCAAACTTGTGGGAGACGGTAGAAAAGCCCAAGAAAATGAATTCCAATGGCCAAAGCTTTATAAGACTTCTAGAATGCAATTAGCACCGCACATTTAAGTTGAAGACAACTTTCCTCACAACCAACCCATGAAGTAGATAGACAAGCATTATTATCTCTGTTTCATAGAGGAGGGGATAAGGGACAGGATTTGGACCTGGCCTTTCATTAATATAGGACAATGGTTCTCAAAATGTGGTCCAGGGACCCTCAGGGATCCCCAAGATCCTTTCAGGGGATCCACGAAGTCAAAAATATTTTCATATAATAAGATATTTTATTTTTTTCATATGGAAAATCTGTATAGATAGAATCTGCATAAACAAAAGCTCTTCGGAAGAACCTCAATAATTTTTAAGAGTATGAAGTTAAAAAGTTGGAGCACCACCGGTACTGGTAAATCCCACATGAAGGAACTCCCTCAGCCAATGCCAGTTAGCAATTTCTATACTACTTAAGAGTCTTTAAGAATAGCCGATGATGCTCAAAGGTTAAGTGACTTGCCCAAGGTCACTTGGCCAGTAAATGTAAGAGACAGAACTGGAACCTTCAAGCTTTATCTCTATTCACTACTTCAGGGTTTTCTCTCTTGGCAAAATTTAATAGATCCTCTATACAAATCATTCCACAGTTATCCTTAGACCCTAGCCTACTTCTTCATGCTTTGGGGTGTCGCTTGTCTTCCTCACACATTCTTCATTCAGCCACACTGGCTTACTTGCTTCTCCCCACATTCATCATGTCATCTCACACCTCCTGGTGGGGATCCAGAGCTCCTCCACTTTGAGAATCTCTCCATTATGTTCAGATACATGTATATTATATGTGTGTATGTGTGTGTGTATATATATAGTGTGTATGTATACACATGCATATATACACACATACAAATATACACACATACATACACACACATACACATATATACACACATACATATGCCCTCTCCCATTATCACTTGCAAAGCAAGTAACCCAAAACAGGATTGCCACAGTATCCTGTGGTGCTACCTGCTCTGAGGAAGAGCCTAATCCTCCATATCCTGGAATGCTCCATTCTGGTAGAAACCCTGAACCCAGAAATAGGGCAAAAGGGTGCCAGATCAGCCTCCAGCTGCAGCATCAGGGACCTTGAAGAATCACCTTCGGCCCCATCCTGCCTTTCCTGTTCTTCACTCCTTGTGTCCCATGCAGTGGAAGTGTCTCTGCCTTTTCAGGTGAGACCCCCCCCACTGGCACACTCAATAGCAGCAGATTTGGCCCAGATTCTGTCCCCCTCCCCCCCCCGCCCTGATCTCTTGCTCCTGGCACCTCCACCTGCCTTGTACACATCTTGATTACACACAGATTCTTAGCTTCCTCCAAGGCCTTTCTCTTCCTTCCAGCTGTTCCTCCTCCTGCCCCTACAAATCACATATAGATCAGGCAGGAAGCATTTATTAAGCACCTTCCAGATGCTGGACAAACAAATACAAGAACTGAAGCAATCTCTGTTCTGAAGGAATCACATTTTAACGAATAAGAAATTAGAAACTCCTTCAGGGTTGATCTTTGGTTTGTGTGTTTATTATTTGTCCACAGTTCCTCGTATTTTGCTTGGCACATAATAATAATTAGCATGTATATAGTTCTTTAAGGTTTGCAAAGTGCTTTACAAATATTGTTTATTTAATCCACACAACAGCCCCAGGAGGAAGATGCTGTTTTATTCCCATTTTGCAGATGAAGAAAAGGAGGCAGTCAGGTTAAGTGACTTGTTCAGGATCACACAGCCAATAAGAGTCTGAGGCTGGATTCGAACTCGGGTGTTCCTTATTTCAGGGCCAGCACTCTATCTGCTGCATCACCTGCCTTTAATGATAACAAATGCCTGTTGGATAGAATTCAGTTTAGTTGAATTCGATAAATGTTAATTATGAGCAATGTTCATCACCATGCTGGGTAATGTAGGGAATATGGCAATAGTAAGACATGTTCTCAGCCAAGTGGGAGGTGGGGGAGGAGGGAAGGAAGAGGGCTGCCAGCACTGCACTAGTAAGAGTCTGAGGCTGGATTTGAATTCAGGAAGAGGAGTCTTCCTGACTTCAAGCCCAGCACTCTATGCACTATGGCACCACCCAGCTGTCACCTCATTTTACAGTTGAGGAAACAAACCCAGGGAGGTTTAGTCTTACAACCAGTTAAGTGTCTGATGTAGGATTTGAACCCAGTCCTAAAGGAGCTTTGGCATTTTCATTTCACATTACTGCCCATCTTGGAAACACTAGGCGTTTAATAGATACTCATTGAACTGAAGCAGGCTATTAAAGGCCTTACAGAAGTCCGTCATCACAGCATGCATCTGGAGCCAGAGCCATCCAAAATTAAATGACTTTGGGCTTCCTAGACCACTTGCATATGACATTCTGTTGTTATCTGGCACCAAAGGAAATGTCTTGGACGCTAACAGAGAAAGGAAAGACAGCAGCGGATTTTTCCAAAGTGAGACATTTCCTCCTCTTCAGGTCAGAGATCTTTCCTGTATTTGGGGGAAAAAAAGACTTCCAGGTGTCCTGGTCAGACACCACTCTGATTCCTTGAGCAAAGCTTAAGGTGACCTCTACCCTTCCTTGTACATCATTTTGATGGAGCCTAAATTTTCTGAGATTCTCCAAAATGACATAAAAATAACTTGGGGAACTGGTCCCAAATCGGCAACTGAAGATAAGTTGGAGGGTAGTTCCCTTCTCAAGCATTGCAGTATATCTTCCTTCAGTGCCTGTTGATAGTGTATTAAAATGGAAATAAAAATAAAATATTATCTGTGCCATTAAATTTGACCAATTCTCACTTCACTGATCTCCAAATGATGATTCTCACTTAAAAAAAGAGAGACGAGCCTCCTTAACTCATTCTTGGCAAAGGCAGAGAACAGGAGAGAGTGCTGAAGAGTGGAACTTTCCCAACTATAGAAGGAAAAAAATCTTTATTTAATATTTTCTAATCACTCACCATATGCTAAACATGCAAAAATTTTTGACAGTAAACAGGGTGCCATGGACAGATAAAGGACCAGTCATAGTGGGATACCTTGAGGATAGACTCCTGTCTCCTCAGTTCAAATGCATCTTCAAAAGCTGGAAAAAGTCAACTAATAAGCACCTATTAAGCACCCACTGTGTATGCTGAGCTGTTCTAGGCATTGGAGATAGAAAATTTAAATTAAGCAGTACTTTCCCTAAAGGAAGTTATATTCTATTGTGGGAGGAAGAGGAAGCCATAAGAGGAAGCATGAACCATTGAAAAAGTACTACCTTCAAAGTCAGAGGACCTGGGTTCAAATTGTGCCTTTCTCATTTTTTGTTTGCATGACCTTAGACAAGTCACACCCTTCTGGGCTTCATCTATAAAATGAGGAGGTTAGACTTGGGCTTCAACGGTCCCTTTTAGCTCGAAGTTAATGGTCCTACACATACATAAATGTAAAGCTCTAACATGCTCACATGAATGTGAGATGCCATTCCTAGCAATTTAGGAATTCTTTCCAGTGATGCTTCTCTCTACCCATCCATCCGATGTGATCTTGCCCATGTTTTTCCAAAAATTGACCACCTAGCATGCTGGAGCATTTCTAATGGCCAGTCTGTGAAAACATTCAAACTATGGCCACCCCATTGGAGGGGGAAGGATGCTGTACTGGGAAGCAAGATACCTGATACTGGGCAACACTATCACGCCAACCAGTTCTGTGACCTTGGCAAAGTCACTTCCACTCTGGGCCCCAGTTTCTTCATCTGTAGAGTTAAGATATCCCTTCCATTTTGATAGGAAGTCTCCATTCTTAGATTAGAAGTTTCAATTTTAGGATCCTGTTGCCCAGGAAATTCATAATCCCTTGTCTTGTACTTGAGAGTTTGGGATTCCCAAGCTACCTTTTTGGTTGTGTGTCTGTCTTTGCCATGTGCTGCAGAAACTCTAGCAAAACCACGTTTGCTGCCCTCTCTTGGCCTCAGCATCTCTCCTTTCAGAAAATAAGGAAACTTACTGGAAAAAGTAAGGAAGGTAGATACAACTTTCATGTGCTTCTCTCCCCAAAACTGCCATTCCCAGCTCCTGGGCAGATAAGACTGTGCATAGGGATAGATTTCCTTCCCCTGCCCCTCTGAGGACCAGCCCTATTCTGCTGAATATTTGTCTTGTGAAAAAGCACTGTGTGTGTGTGTGTGCGTGCGTGTTTGAGAGAAAGGGAGAGACATACACAAGCAGGCAGACAGAAACACACACACACACACACACACACATACACAAAGTGTTTTTTGTAGACCATGAAGAGGAGCAGCTCCCCTAACAAGAGAGTGCTTTTGTGTCCTGAGAACCAATTAGGAGCTCTGTGCGCTCTCAGCAAAATGCCAATGCCCCTGCCCATGCTCTTAATGGGCTCCCCTCAGATGCCTCTAAAAAAGTTCACCCCATGTAACCCTATCACGATGCTCCAGGTAGTACCTCATAGAGTAACAGGATCATAGATTTTGACCCTCCACACCCTGCTCAGAAGTCTTCAGTGGCTCCCTATCACCTCTACAATAAAGTTCAGTCTCTACACGTATGTGCTTTGTATGTCCTTTGTTGTGCACATGTTTATACTCTGTAAAATGCAAGTTTTAGGGAAGATGCCTTGTTTTTGTTCTTGTCTCACTTGGTGCCTTCCACAATGCCTGGAATATAGAAGGAGCTTAATAAATGCTTATTAAATTAAATTGAATGATAGCACAAGTCAACTGAGAAAGGAAAGCTCATGTTGCATGACTCTCTGTACTCCCTCACCACCCAACACAGAAAAACTTCTAGCAGGGATTAAAGTGAAGGAAGGGAAGAGATGGGTTTTTTCAATTACTTTTTCCAGTAACAAACAATTTATTTTCTTTTCTTCTTACCAATTTTTGGAAACAAATATGCACACTCAAACCAAATCCCCACATTGGTTGTAACCAAAAACACATTCATGCTTTCCCTGCGTCCACCATCTCTTTGTTAGGCAATAGGTAGACCAATTTATCATCAGGTTTCAGAATTAGAGTTGGTTATTGCAATGATCAGAGTCCGCAATTCTTCCTTTCATATTGTTCTATAAATGGTTCTCCCAGCTCTGCTCACTTCACTCTGCATCAGTTCATATAAGTCTTCCCAGGTTTCTCTGAAATTGTCCTTTCCATCATTGCTAACAGAACAATAATATTGCATTATATCCCCATGTTATAATTTGTTTAGTCATTTCCAAATCAATGGGCCTGCCCTGCCCCAGATTCTAGATCTTTGTTACTACAAACAGAGCTGCTATAAATATTTTTGTACACACAGATCCTTTATTTTTTTCTTTGATATCTTTAGGGTATAGGTTTAGCAGGGTTTCCTCTGGGTCAAAGGGCATGAACAGTTGGGTGCACTGTCTGTGTGACCTTAGACAAGTTTACCTTTTACAGAAAGTCTTTCCCAATACACCTTAATTCCACTAGCTTCTCTCTCTTGAGTATTCCCTAATTATCCTTTATATAACTTGTTTATACAAAGTTGTTTATATGTTGTTTCCCCATTAGACGGTGATTTCTTTGAGATCAGAGACTGGTTTTTGTCTCTTTGTCTTCTCAGCACAGTGCCTGGCATATATACAAGTATATACTTATTAACTGACTTATTGACTAAGGTGGCCTCTAGCTTTAATTAATTAATCAATCAAAAATATTTGTGGTTTTTTGTTTTGGGGTTTTCTATTTTTTATTTTTAACAAGTATTTATTAAGCATCTCTTCCTTATGTGATGGGCATTGGGCTAGGTGCTCAGGATTCAATAGTTAAGCAATCCCTCCAGTCGTGGAGCTTGCTTTTTAATGGAGGAGACAAGGGTGTGTTTCTATACAGTGTTCATGGAAATCGAATAAATGCAAATGTGTACAAAGTAGTTAAAGACACAGTAGTCTAGAAGGGAGTGGACTAGCAATTGAGGGACCAGGAAAGGTTTCATGCAGAAGGGAGTGCTTGAGCTGTAGCCAGAGGGACTCTATGAGGCAGAGGTGGGGAAGGACTGCTCTCCAGCCATGGGAAATAGCAAATGCAAAAGTATATAGGTGGGAGATGGAGTGCCATGTGTGAGGAAGAGATAAAAAGTCTATTTGCCTTCTTCTAATCCATTACTCCTAAGAAATGTTCTAGGCTGAAAATCCAAATACCGTCAGAAAAGTTTAAGATTTATTTGCAATTGACAAATCCATGTTGAGTTATGAAGGGAAATTAGGTCTGGGGAGTACAAATTAATAACCCTGAAGTTCTTTTGAGGGAGAACAAACATGCTTTATAAACAAAGCAGCTCAAGATAGTGGATAGAATATTGAAGTCACTTATATTTGAATCCAGGCTCTGCCCCGCCTTTCAGTGTGACCTTGGGTAAGTAATTGAAATTGTCAGGGGCTCATTTACTCAGATGTCAAATGAGGGGTGTGGTTTCTGAGGTCCTTTCTAGAGCTTTGGTCCTACAGACATGCCCTTCCTCATGATGGGTCTTTTTGTGCCAGAGTCAGAGGTGGATTAACAGGCTATGACCACTCTTGGCAACTCAGAAGAGACAGTAGTCTGAGAGAGAAGGAGAAAACCACTTTAATGAACTAGAAAAGGTGCTCCCTGTCACAAGAAATAAAAACTCCCCTTGTGAGGAAAGGACGTAAAATCCCCCAGTGTGCACTCTGTTTATAAATCAAGCTTTCCCCCAGCACATCCAAACCTGCCCTCCAAAGGAAGTGATCAGATTATATGAAAGGTCAGTGAATGTAAAGTGCTGTCCCAAACGCGATGGGTTCATTCTCAATCTTCTTCATTGCCTAAAAACACCAAAGAGAAACCAGATTTCATTCAAGTGGAGGAGCAAACAAGAGTTTCTGGTAACATTGTTGAAGTCAAGTGATTTGCTTTATTCTGCATGTATGATATGCCATTCAGCTAGCTGAGACATTTTGGGAAGGACCATCCTTTTTGAATGCTCTATGGGCAGTCAGGTTTGGGGTTGGGTAGAAATGGAACTGCACCTGGAAAGATCTGTAAAGTAGTACTGATAAAAACAAACAAAGATTCCTCCCTCCCATCCACTTTCTTTCTTTCATAAGCGATTTGCTTTTGTTCCATAACGTTCTGACTCAAACAGATCTGTGCCTGATGATTCTAGTGCTAGGTTAAGGATCACAAAGTGGATAGGGATAGGGGATGGAAAGCAGAGATGTAGGACCCTGAGATACATGGTCTTTCTCATGAAGAGGACAGCCCAGGAGTGCCCCAAAGTGGGGCAGATAGAGACTCTAAGACACTGGGTTATCAAGAGCAGAGACCGCCTGCCTGGAAACTCTGCTACAGTGGAATGAACAGTGAATTGAAAGTTGACCATCTGAGTTCAAATCCTGATTCTTCCACTTCCTACCCATACAAAAAAGTCACTTGACTCCCCCGGGCCTCAGTTTCCTCCTCTGTAAAATGAAGAGACTGAACTAGATGACCTCTGAGATCCCTTCAAGCTCTGTATCTATGACGGATAAACTGTGAGTTATGAGCTTTACAGATCCCATTGGAGAGGCCAGCACTGCTGGGAAGGCCACTTCCAAAGAGGAAAAGAGATCTGGGCAGGGAGGCACTCAATTAATAGTTCCACATTTTAAATAATAATTTCTGCTAAGTTCTAAATCCTATTATTTTCTACCCATTGATGGAGTAGAGATACTGTCAACATAGTTTACATTTTAATATCCCAGGCAAAACCCTGCTTCAAATCCCAAAATATGGCTCCAAATTCAATCCTGTCTCTTTGTTTTTTGTGTTAGTCTGTCAAATATGTATCAGTCACCTTTTAAGTACCAGACACTGGGCTAAGTGTTAGGGATACAAAGAAAAGTGAAAGACGGTTCCTGCTCAGAAAGCTCACAGTCTAATGGAAGATACAATGTGAAAACAAGCATGTACAAACAAGGGGTATACAAGATAAACCAGAAATAATTAACAGAGGGAAAAATTGAAGGGGATCAGGGAAGGTTCCTTGTAAAAATATAGGATTTTTCTTTTTTGCTTTTTGGAGGGCAATTGGGGTTAAGTGACTTGCCCCAAGGTCACAGGGGTAGTTTTTGTGTTAAGTGATTGAGGCTGGATTTGAACTCAGGTCCTCCTGACTCAAGGGCCAGTGCTCTGTTCACTGTGCCATCTAGCCACCCCTAAAGATAGGATTTTTCAAGGGGCTTGAGGAAACCTAGGGAATCTGGGCAGCAGGGAGAAGGAGGAAGAGCATTCCAGGAATGGAGGACAGAGGTGACAATGCCTGAAGTAGTGATGTAAATAGTATGGAAATGTCCCCCCTTAAAGTTCTGCTATAAGTATTCCTGTACCTATGGGTTGTTCCCCTTGTTACTTGACCTCCATGACCACTTGCCTAAGAGCAGTATCAGTGGGTCAAAGTACACGTATAGGTTAGTGACTTCGGGGTGTATAGTTCCAAATTGTTTTCCAGGATGCTTGAACTAATTCACAACTCCACTGATGGTGTGTTAATGTGCCATTTCTTCCACAACCCTTCCAACAATTGCTATTTTCCTCTTTCTTCATCATTACCAATTTAAGGGTTGTAAGGTTCAACTTCTGAGTTCTTTTCATTTTAATTTCTCTTACTATGGGTGACTTTGAGCATTTTTTTCCATTTGAGAGCTTCCTCTCCATGGTCTTAGAGCATTTATTGATTGAAGAATGGTCCTTGCTTTTAGACACTAGGGGAAGGTCCCTATTTATCTTATATATAAGTTCCTTATCAGAGAAATTTGCTGTGAAAATGTTTTTTTCAAATTAATTGTTTCTCTTTTGATTCTAATTTCATTTACACATATTTATCAAAGAGAAAGGGTTTGATCCACCTTTTGCAATTAAGCCCGTCTTCAAACTGCCCTAACTGGTAAAGAATATCTTTAAAAAACCACCTGTGCAGATTTCACCTTGATAGAAACTGACCTAGAAGAGTGTAACTAGGATGTCAGGTGCTGCTAAGTCCTGGTCATGGCAAGGTACCATCTCCTCTTTTATTTCCACTATCTTCTCTCATCCTCTTCTTCTTTCTCTATCCTCCCACACAAGCAAATTCCTTAGAGTTGCCAATGATCCCTCACTTCTTTCCCAGTATGCTGGGCCAGATAGAATTCTTAAATAAGTAAACTATAACTAAAGTTCATGATTTCTCATACAAACCTCTTTATTGAAGCTCAAAGAGGACCTGCCCAAAGTCACACAGGTAATAAGGGACCAAGCAGGGGCATGAATGATTCATCTGCTCTAATTCAAGAGCTCATTTTACTTCATCAACTTGTCCCTCACTTCCCAAGAAAAGGAAGTAGAGTAAAAAAAATTAGAGAGTAAAGTATCTTACCCAAGGTCAGGTGCTTCCTTCCAAAAGAATTTCCCATCCATTCCCCTTCTCTCCATTTATCCCAGTCACACTCATGCTTCTTATGATTCAGTTCAAATCTCTGTACCCACCCACTACTAGTCAGCAATATTTGAAAGACTAGGGGAAATTAGACAGGATGACTCAGGCTCTTTTTCAATGGTTGGTTAGTTCTTGGCATTTTTTGCTTGCATTCATATTTCCTTTTACACTTCATTTGAAGTATCAGACATCTGGAGCATTTTGCTCAGATTTAGGCACCAAAGTTTAAGAAGGATATTGATAACTAAAGAGTGTCCAGAAGAGGACAATGAAGGACCTGCATTTATGTCTATCTGGATTCTGCTGATGGAACAGTGCAGTGGGTAAGAGTGACGGACCTGCATTCCCCGAGTGATAAATGGTCAAAGGATGTGAACGGGCAGTTTTCATACAAAGAATCAAAGCTATTTACAGCCACATAAAAAGTACTCTAGAAATGCAAATTAAAACATCTCTGAAGTATCACTTCATATCTAATAGATTGGCTACTATGAGAGAAAAGAAAAATGATAAATGTTGCAGGAGATGTGGGAAAATTGGGCCACTGGTGTACTGTTGATGGAGTTGTGAACTGATCAAACCATTCTGGAGAGCAATTTGGAACTATACCCAAAAGGCAACCAAACCGTGCAGACCCTTTGATCCAGCAATATCACTGCTACGTCTGTATCCCAAAGAGATTTTTTTTAATCAAAGGGAAAATGATCTATTTTTTCCTTTCTTTAAACTTTTGTTTATTTTTAGTTTACATCATTCATTTCCATGAGATTTTTGGGTTACAAATTTTCTCCCCATCTTTCCCCTACCCATAACCCCCAAACAGCAATCTCACTGTATATCCCTCCCCCAATCTGCTCCCTCCTATATCCTCCCCCATTACCCCTCTGACTTTCTGGTAGGGCAAGATGGGTCTCCATACCCCAGTACCTGTATATCTTATTTCCCAGTTGCATGTAAATAATAATAATGATAATATATATAATATATTTTTAACATTTGATTTTAGAACTTTAAGTTCTAGATTCTTTCCCTTCCTCCCTCATCACCAACCCTCTTTGGAAAGACAAACAATTCAATACAGGCTGTACATATGTAGTTACACAGAACATCTTCACAATGGACATATTGTGAGAGACTGACTATATTGCCTTCCTTCCTATTCTGCCCCCCACTTGTTCTGTTCTTTACTTTGTCTCTGTCCCTTTACAGAAGTAAGTGCTTCTAACAAACTTCTTCCCCAACCTGCCCTCCCTTCCATCTTCCCACCTCTCATCCCTTTCCCCCTAAGCTCCTGTAGGCCAAGATATCCAATTTAGAGTGTGTCATTCCTTCCCTAAGCCAAATTCAATGGGAGTAAGGTTAACCCATTCCCTTTTGTCTTCCTGTTCTTCCTCTCCATTGTAACAGTTATCCCTTACCTCTTCTATATGAGAGGATTAACCCCATTCTGTCTCTCCCTGTCTCCCCTCATACTATTCCTCTCCCACCTCTCAATTTCACCTTTTGAAATATTAACCCATCCTATTCAATTGATCCTGTGCCCTCTGTCTATGTACACATATATACACATACTCACAAATGTATTCCTATGTATATATACCCTCCTATATAGACATATATAAATGTATACATATACATATATATTCCCTTCAACTATCCTCATACTGAGAAAAGTTTCATAAGTTATAATTATCGTCTTTCCATGATGACATGCAAATAGTTCAACTTTGATAAGTTCCTTATTAATTCTTCTCTATGTTTACCTTCTCATGCTTCTTGCATTTGAATGTCGAATTTTTTATTCAGTTCTGTTTTTTTTTCAGCAAGAATGCTTGGAAGTCCTCCACCTCATTGAATGACCATATTTCCCCCTGGAACTTTATACTCAATTTTTCTGGGTGGGTGATTCTTGGTTTTAATCTTAGCTCTCTTGATCTCCAGAATATCATATCCAGGCTCTTTGATCCCTTAATGTAGAAGCTGCTAGATTTTGGGTTATCCTAATTGTGTTTCCACAGTATTCAAATTGTTTCTACTTGGTAGCTTGTAATATTTTTCCTTGATCTGGGAACTCCAGAACCTGGCTATAACATTCCTAGGAGTTTTCTTTTGGGGATCTTTTTCAAGAGGTGATTGGTGAATTCTTTCAAGTACTATTTTGCCATCTCATTCTAAAATATTAAGGCAATTTTCCTTGAGAATATCTTGAAAGATGCTTTCTAAATTCTTTTTTTGATCATGGCTTTCAGGTAGTCCAATAAATTTTAAATTGGATCTTGGGTATCTATTTTCTAGGTCAGTGGTTTTTTCAAGGAGATATTTCACGTTGCCTTCTACTTTTTCATTTGTTTGAATTTGTTTAATAGTACCTTGATTTCTCATAAAGTCATTTGTTTCCATTTGTTCCACTCTAATTCTGAAGGAATTATTCTCTTCAGAAAGTTTTTGAGATTCTTTTTCCATCCAGCAAATTCAACTTTTTAAGGCATTCTTCTCTTCATTGGCTTTTTGAGCCTCTTTTGCCATTTGAGTTCATCTATTTTTAAGGTATTATTGTCTTCAGTCCTGTTGTTGACTCTTGTTTCATCATTTTCTTGCATCATTCTCATTTCTCTTTCCACTTTTTCCTCCACTTCTCTTATTTGGTTTTCAAAACACTTCTTAAGCTCCTCTATGGTCTGTAACCAGCTTACATTTTTCTTGGAAAGTTTTGGTGTGGGAGTTCTGACTGTGTTGTCTTTCTCCCATTCCATGCTTTGATCCTTTTTGTCCCCCCAAAAGGAATCTAAAATTGGATTGCTGAGCTTTCTTTGCTTCCTTTGCCTGCTCATGTTGCCTGTCAGTTACTTGACTTTGGGGCTCAGTAGAACTCTGATTTCAAAGGGGAGAACTCTGTCCCAAGTCTCTGGTGTTTTCACAGCCGCCAGAGCTATAAAGAGGCCTCTACAGCCCCCACCAGCTTTGGCTCACTGAAAGCGAGCCCCAGAACCACCACCCAAAACCACGATCCAGTTCCAGGCTTAAGGCAAGTGCACTTAGCCTCTGAATGATTGCTTGGCCCTCCTACATTTTGCAGGCTGAGAGCTCTGCAGCAGCCATGTGGAGGTGGCTGCAGGGCCACTACTTCTTCTGCTTCCTTGGCCTAGAAGTGGACAACCCAACCCACTTTTCTCCCCCAGATTTAGTCGAGTTCATCTAACCTTTCACTTAGTCCTTTTTTTCTTATGGGTTGATAATTTTGGAAACTTCCACAGCTGCTGGTGATCCACTCCTTAAAAGCTCCAGCAGTGACTTGTCCTGGCCACCCCAGTGCCAAGCTGCAGTTTCAGGCCAGGTTGCTTTCAGCTCCTTGTTTGCTGTCATGAGCCCTTCCTGTCCCACCTGCCAGGCTGCCTTCAGTGGGAGCTTTGTTTCTTTGTACTTTTGTGAGTTCTGGAGTCCTAAAATTTGTTTAGAGTCATATTTTATAAGTATTTGAGGTGATTATGGGGGGGGGAGCTGTGCAGTTTTCTTGCTTCTATGCTGCCATCTTGTCTCCACCCAAAAAATTATCTTTTTTTACAAAAAATTTATAGCTGCTCTTTTGTGGTGGCAAAAAATTAGAAATTAAGAGGATAGCTATCAACTGGAGAATGGCTGAACAAGTTGTGGTATGTGAGTGTGATCGAATATTATTGTGCTACAAGAAATGACAAGCAGGATAATTTCAGAAAAACCTAGAAAAGCTTATATGAACTGATGCAGAGTGAAATGAACAGAACCAGGAGAACATTATACACAGTAACAGCACTATTGTATGGTGAACAACTGTGAATAACTTAGCTATTCCCAGCAACTCAATGATCCAAGAAAATTCCAAAGGGCTCATGATTAAAAATGCTACCCATCTCCATAGAAAATTGATGGTATGTGAATACAGACTGAAATATTCTCTCTTTCTCTCTCTCTCTCTCTCTCTCTCTCTCTCTCTCTCTCTCTCTCTTCTTCCACCAAATGATGAATATGGAAATGTTTTACAAGATTGCACACGTGTAATTGTTATGGGAATCTGAAGATCTTCCTTGCCCCTAGTCTCTTTGATATGATTAAGTGACTCTGAGAACCTTCCCTGATTTGAAAATATACTAATGTGGTCACATGGAGTCTGTAGCAGGAGGCTTGTTCTTCAGGAAGGCCCACGCCTTATTACTATGTGATTGGCAGTGGGTCAAGAGGGCTGTGACATTCTCTGATCTAGGAGAAGGCTTTATATACCCTGATGTGATTTTTTTCTTTGGGGCTTAATTTGGAAAGAGTTTTGTAATTTGACCAGACAGGACTCTGGGAAGCCGTTGAGCCCCTCTTTGAAAACCCAGATGTTGGTGCTTCCCTCTGGTATGGACTAGGTATGGATGTAATGGTCAGATGGCTGGAAGCCCATCTGCTGATCTGTTTCTTTGTCTGCTTGTAACTTGTGTTTGTATTCTGTTTGTATTCTCTGAAGTTCAGGGTGCTTTTCCCCTGAACTAGGTAAATTATATACATTTGATTGATTAAAGTAGGATTGTTAACCCATTTTGAGTTTCTTTCCTTTAGAAAAGCAGATCTAAGAACCTGTGCTAGCAGCCATCCTGGGTATGCTAGGCTCCTTGCTGATATAATAATCTATATCAGTTTGCTTAGCATCTCAGGAAGGGAGGAGGGGAAGGAGGGAGGGGATAGAATTTGGAGCTCAAAAGTTTTTTTTAGTGAATGTTGGAAATTGTTTTTCATGTAATTGGGGAAAAAATAAAATGTTATTTTTTCAAAAGAATGATGGACCTGGAGACAGGATGACCTGAGTTCAAATACTGCCTCAGGTACTTCCTAGTTATGTAACTCTGGATAATCATTAAATTTCTGTCTGCCTCAGTTTCCTCAAGTATGAAATGGGGATAATAATAGTACCTACCTTCCAGTATTGTTATAATAATCAAACGAGGCATTGTAAAGCCCTCAGCTCAGGGTCTGGCACAGAGCGGGTATGTAACAAATACTTATTTTCTTCTTTCCTCACCAGCTGTATTGACCCTGTTCAAGTCACTTAATTATTGTCAGCCTTAGTTTCCTCATACACAAACTAGGAATTTGAATAACAGCACCCACTTCCCAGTGGGTTTTTTTAGAATAAAATAAGATACTCTAAGGTTTGTTTTGCAAGAATTAAAATGCTATGTAAGTGTTAGATATTGTTATTATATTTAGCCTGGGAAAAAAGAAGACTAAGAACATGATGCAGTCTTCAAGTATTTGGAGGGGTATCATGTAAAAGAAGAATTAGATTTGTCCTGCTTGACTCCAGAGGGCAAAACTAGAAACATTGAGAATTGCAAAGAGGGGTATTTAGACTTGACATCAAGAAATACTGCCCAACAATGAGAACTGTTATTAGGAAAATTTATTTTTGTCATTTTTTTCAGTCATATCTGATTCTCCATGATCCCACTTGGGGTTTTCCTGGCAAAGATATTGGAGTGGTTTGCCATTTCCTTCTCCAGCATGAGGAAACTGAGGCAAACAGGGTTAGGTGACTTTCTCAGGGTCATACAATTAGGAAGTGTCACATTTAAACTCAGGAAGATGAGTCTTCTCTACTCCAGGTCTGTGCACTTTGGTGCCCCCAGCTGCCTCTAATTTCCCAAGGATGAGAGCTGTCCAAGGTGGAAAGCACTGTCACTAGAACTGGTAAGCTCTCGTCCTTGGAGATCTTCAAGCAGAGACTTGTTTGTTTGTTTGTTTGTTTGGCACTGGGCTCCTTTCCAATTTAAAATTCAATGATTCTAGGGAATCCTTCCCTAATGATTCAGTCCCATGCTGATGTCTCCTGGTTTTATAGCCTGACAATCTAGTACTTGGTTATTATCTAATGATAACCATAAGTTAAATGGGCTCCTCCTAATTAGGGGTTCAAGCAGAGACTGTACAGCCACTTGTTGGGTATATTATGGTGTGAATTATGTTTGTGTCCTTGTTACCTAGAGCATCATAGGTACTTAATAAATGTTTGCAGAATAAAAAGAACTCTGGGTCTGAAATTAGAGGACCAGGGTTCAAATCTTGCCTCTGTCACTGCCTGGATGACAATGAGCAAAATGCTTTGCCTTTTGGGGATATGTAAACTTTGTGATTGAACTAGATTCTGCTAAGGTCCCTATGAGTTCTTCATTTATGTTGCTGTGGAATCAGTCATAGAATCAATAATTACACATTTGTTTAGTGTTCACTATGTGCAAGGCATTGGAGAGGCAAAGACAAAAGGGCAATGGCCCCTGCCCTCAAGGAGCTTACATTCTATCAGAGGAGACAACATGTACACATAGTATTAAATACAGCATACATACAAAATGAATGCACAGTGGTTTGGGGAGAGCAGCTCAAGAAGGGAGATACACAAACACATACTCACCCAGTTGTGTCCTTGTGTGTGTATTAATCTCCAAACAGCAGCTGCCATACCAAATGACAAAAATGCCTGAACTGAGGGAAAGAGAAGTAGTCTTCTAGTGTGTCAACCCTGTAGAACATGGGACTCATTTCCCAGTGCTCTGAGAAACTATGACAGAGAATCATTACCCTTGAAATGGGTTTGCATAGTATAAAAACAGCAGTGTCTCCTCTCCACTCACTGACTGTGCTAATGATTCTAAGAGTTCTCTAGTGAGAAGGTAGGGAGAATCCTTGTGCTATCCCCTATAGACATTGCTGAATTCCATCCAGGGCAAATGGCCCTGACAATGTAAGAGGAATATGGCATGGGGTGATAGCATGGGGAACTCTCATTTGAACCAAAGTCATTCTCACTAGAACGGACTATAAAACCTTCAGCACCATCCATTGTCCTAATCATCCCTGTGGTATTTGGAGCAAAGGCAGGTTAATGGGGATGATTTTAATTTTTTGTTAATTAAATTAAGTGAATAATCTGGTGGTATAACCCCATTGTCATTTTTCATCACTGAGATAATGAATGGCTTGAGGATGCAGCACCTTTGACTGAAACCAAACCTGAGGCTTAGAACTCCTTTGCCCTCTTCTTAATGACCTAGAAGAGGTCAGCAAATGGTCCATTAGTATCTAGAGACAACAAATATTGACATGTTCTGGCATAAGACAGATATAAGCAGTCAAGGCCAGGAGAAGCTGAAATATTGTAGATAGAGATTTATCATTCTTTGCTGTGGAGGGCAGCATGGCAAAGGGCAAGGGCCCTGCAAGTGGAAGAATGAAGACCTATGCGGAACTCATGTCTGTGTAAACTTGGTCATGTCATGTAACTTCTCTGGGCCTGGGTTCCCTAACTCTTAAATATATTCTTAAATAAGTCCAGCATACCAAGATTTCACTTTTTTCAAGGGAAACTCGAGACCATTCAGGTTTGGGCTACTCCCAGAGCACCAGGGTTGGGGAGAGCCAAGTGATAACAAAGGAGCAACAGTTCTCCTTCTCATTAGCTGCCTCAGAATCCCTCTCTACTCAGAGATTATCAGGGGCATGGATAAGGCCCAGAGAAGATCCCTAGACATTTGGATCAACTTTTTTCTACCTTTCTCACACTTAGCCCCATTATTAATCCGTTCCACCCACTACTCTAGGGAAATTAGAGGAAGCCAAGAAACCTTGACCTACCCTGATTCTGAGTGGATTTTCTCCACAATCAGTTCTTTGCTTTCCAGTTGTCCTCTACCCCATGAAGCCTCCAGGAACTGGGTGGAATGTGGAAGGAAGGGGTGTGCCCCCTCCATCTGAGTCAGCCAATGTTGAGGGCCCCAAGACACCCACAGCCAGAGAGCTCCTCAGCCCAACCAATCCATGGTCTTTCAGCCAAATAATTCTCTCTCTCTCTCTCTCTCTCTCTCTCTCTCTCTCTCTCTGTCTCTCTCTCTCTCTCTCACTCTCTCACTCTTTTTCTCTCTCCCTCCCTCCCTCCCTCCCTCTCTTCCTCCTCCCTCCTTCTCTTGTGTGTGTGTGTGTGTGTGTGCGCACACGTGCACAGGGTATTGGGGAGTGGCTTCTTCTTAAGCACACAGGTCTTAATAATGAGGTGTAAGTAAGTAGTCTACTAAAGCTAAGTCCAGAAAATCTAGATTCAGGTCCTAGATCAGACATTTTGACTTTATGGTCCTGGTAAGTCATTTCTCCATCTCAGGGTCTCAGCTTCTTCATCTGCAAAATGGGTTGGTTGGACTCAATGGCATCAAAATCCCCTTCCAGCTCCAAATCCACAATTCTATGGTCATATGATATTGAAATTTAGTGGTGAAATTGCACCAAGTGAAAAGACAGAAAAAACATAATGCGGAAAAGACAGCCTTGAAATTCCAGTTAGAGCCAAAAAACAATGAAAATGGAAACCTCCCTCCCTTGAGAAGGTTTTGATCTCTTACTAAATTAGTGGAATCCCTTAGAATTGGAAGAGACCTCAGGTATCCTCCAGAGCAATCTCCCACCCATGAAAGAATCTTTTCTTCAGCATCCTAATGGAACAAGCATTCAAGTTGGGCTCCGGCACACCCACACCTGGGGTTCTCATGATGTTCCAAGCAGTGGATTCCATTGGGTGACAGCTTAGTGCTGCTTTCTCATGCTGGCTGGAAAGTCTGATTTCCATCAAATAGTCTTCTGTCTATCTGTCTTCTGGGGCTCTGTAGAACAAGACTATTCCTTCTTCCATATGACAGCCCTTCAAATATCTGGAAGGAGCTTTCAACATCAGAGATGAGTTGCTAGACTAGGAGAAAGATTATTCTAGAAAATCTTAAGATGAAGTAATGAAGGAGATCCATGAAAGTCAGGTGAAAAGACAAGAAGGAGAATGATCTTGCTATCGAAGGCTTGGTCTCAAAAAGATTTTTCTCCCTTTCCTGCCTATTTATTGTTTGTGGAGGGAAAAAGATAGCTCTTCACCTATGATGTCATAATGGATTACTGAAAAACAAAATTGTGATTTCCAGCTACGATTAAAGAACAAAGGCAGAAGAAAGCCCTGAAAAGGAAGAGAGATTATTGGCTAGTTTTTCAGCCTCTAAAACTATGGCAATCAACCAGCATTTATGAAACACCTACTATGTGAAAGATGCTAAGTACTGAACAATAAAGGACAAAAAGTAGTTTTTGCTCTCAAGGAAATCACAGTCCAGTGAGGAAGACAGCATTCAGGCAGCAAGGTACAAATAAGACATAGAGAAGTTAGAGGGCTAGGTGGTGTAGTGAATAGAGCACTGGCCCTGGAGTCAGGAGGACTTGAGTTCAAATCCGACCTCAGACACTTAATACTTCCTAGCCATGTGACCTTGGGCAAGTCACTCAGCCCCAATTGCCCTTCCAGAAAAAAAAAGATAGAGAGGAGATAAATTGGTGGAGAGTGTTCCAGGCATGGGCTTCATAATAGAAAACACTTTGATTCAGGATATGAAGTCCAGGGTTCAAGGAAAAGCAAGGAGGCCCATGTTGCTGATTTCAGAGCAAGTGGGAGAGAGTAAGGTGTTAGAAGACTAGGAAGGCATGAAGGGGCAAGGTTATGAGGCCCTTTAAAAGTCAAACCATAAATTTCATATTTGATTCTGGAGGCAATGAGGGTTATAGGTAATAGGTTTATTGAACAGGGGGCACGATATTGTCCAACATAAAGCATACAGTGACACAGTTTAACATTAAACAAAGATAGAAGAAGTAGTATGAATGGCGTGCTTGTTGTGTTTCGATGTTTCAATGTATCCACGACCTCACAGTATAGGTAGTCCCTCCACCATTGCAGATTGCACCCCATTCATACTTATACTCATCTCAATGTCCTTCTATAGAGAACCTGCTTAATATGCTGAAGGTCTCATTCTGGTCTTTTAATACTACGGAGACCAGAGCAGCACTCAGTCTGTCCTTCTGCTTTCTCTTGCTGCAAAACAGTAACTGATGCTTAAATCACTATCAGGCTTACAAAGTGCTTTTGACATGAGGTCTCATTTGCATCTCACTATAAACCTGTGATTCACATATTATATAGTTATTATTATACCCATTTCCCAGATAAGAAAATAAGACTCAGAAATTTTGCATACATATGGGTTCAGTCTGCACTGATGAAGTGAATAATCAATCAATGAGCCTTTAAGTGCCAGAATTTAAGACCAATGACATTTGTAGAAGTTAGAGATAGTAGGATGGACATATTTATTTCAAAGTAAAATTTTAATATGTGATTATAATTATTTATATTAAAGTATATTTTCACAGACAAGAGAAATTGTAGCATAACATCATAAAATTATGAAAATATTTTACACTATTTTAATTTGTATGTCAATTGACACAATTTATGTGCCTAATCCCTAGTTTCCTTTAAAGTTCAGTTCAAATGCCTCCTCCTACATAAGCCCTGTCCTTATATCCCCAGCAACTGGTTCATCTGCCCACAAAAATTACCTTGTATCTTCAGTCAGACCACTGAAAGTCATAAAGAATATGAAATTGCCAAATATACACTTTGTATATATTGATTTAGACATACGTACATATGTATATATATATGTGTATGTATCTGCATATATATACACATATATACACACACACACACATATACACACACACACACACATATACACACCGATATATGGCTTTGTGAGGTAGTTCAGAGGTGTCAAACACTTATGCCCACCAGCCTCAGGTGACCCACAACAGTCCTGAGTGAGGCCAGAAGCACAACAAAATGTAAGTGGAAAGTATTTAACAAAATAAATTAAAATACCATAGAATACAAATAATGCTAATATGTGGTCTTCTAAGTCAATACGAACCTACAGGAACCCTTATGTATTATTGCCCCACTTCTGCTTGAGTTTGAGCTCCCGGAGCAGTGGATCAAGAGCCAGCCTGAGTGTCAGGAAGATGTGGGTTCAAGTACCACCTCAGACGAGTAGTTTGTGACTCTGGAAAAAGTTTTAACCGCTTAGCATGCTAGAAAGCTTCCTTAGACTACGTATTGCAGAGAAAGCACCAACCTGCCTTAAGAGAGGAGTGTCTCACCAGATACTCTCTAATCAATGAGGTAACAGGTTCAGTCTCTATCCTATATGTATTTTGTATTCACTTATCTGTGTATATATTGTTTTCCCAGATAAATGTAAGCATCCTGAAGGCAGGTACTATTTTTTTTTACTCTGTATCCCTAGCACCTAGGTCAGTGCCTGGAACATAATACTTGCCTAACACTAGAAGGATAAGGGGTGTCAGTTGCATAAATTGGTCAGTTTCATAAATTGGTCAATTGCACTGAAGCCTCTTCCTACTCCAATGTATCCTCCCTTCAGCCATTAAAATGCTTTTCCTAAGGAAGAGATCTGGCCATTCACCATACTCCCCACATATTCCTATTACCTCCTCTGTTTGTCATTGGCCCCTTCCTGCCTTTCTGCTCTTATACTTTGCTCCCCTTCACACACACTTTATTATAGCTATTCCCACCAGACTCTCCAGCCCCCAACTCTGTGAGTTGCCCTGGCTGTGTACCATGTCCGGAGTGTTCTCTCTCTTTCCTTACTACCCCCTCTCAGAATCTCTGGTTCCCTCAAGACTCAGCCCAGTCACCACATGCAGGAGGCATTCCCCAGTTCTCCCACCTTCTAATGCCTTCTATCTATCTTGTGTTTATCTATTTCTATACAGACTGGCTTCCCAATTAGAGAGTAAGATCCTGAAGGGCAGGGACTCTCTTAGTTTTTCTTTACATCCTCAGTGCTTAACACAGTACCTGGACATAGCAAGTACTTAATAAATGCTTGCTGACTGGACAACTAGATCCATTCCCTGGCACGTGGTGGTAGGATCTGGGTGCTCAGGGATCAGTGTGGGGCAATTAGGGAAGAGGTCTTACTCTCTCTTTCCAGCTTTAATATCCAGTGTAAAGTTATCTTTGAAAGACAACTTGTAACCTACTCATATTTTCCTCAAGAATAACTCCGTGTTGGGGGCGGCTAGGTGACGCAGTGAATAGAGCACCGGCCCTGGAGTCAGGAGTACCTGAGTTCAAATCCGACCTCAGACACTTAACACACACACACAGAAACTAGCCATGTGACCTTGGGCAAGTCACTTAACCCCAACTGCCCTCCAAAAAAAATTAATTAAAAAAAAAAGAATAACTCCGTGTCTGTGTAGCACATTTTCATAAAGCTTTTATAAAGCTGAGAAAGTGGGTATATGGATTGGCAGGTTCTAATACCCTCTTGATTCAAAAGGAGAATGACATCTTGATTTACTCTTGATTTAAAAGACCATTGATCTCCTTTTGGGAGTAGTCGTTAATTTTATTTAAGGCTCAGTTCAAATACTACCTTCTATATAATTCCTCGCAGATGTTTGCTGTTGCTCAGTCATTTCAGTTGTGTCCAACTTTTTGTGACCCCGTTTGGGGTTTTCTTGTCAAAGATATCGGAGTGGTTGGCCATTCCCTTCTTCAGCCCATTTTACAGATGAGGAAACTGAGGCCAACAAAGTGACTTGTTCAGGATCACACAGCTAGTAAGTGTCTGGGGCTAAATCTGAACTTAGGAGGATAAATCTTCCTGACTTGAGACCCAGCATTCTATCTACCATACCTCTCAATTACTTTGTAGGTATTTTGTATTTTCCTATATATGTAAATGTCTCCCTCACCCATATTGTAAGCTCCTTGACTGAAAGGATGTCTGTCTAGTACCATGCCTGGCATATGGGATATGCTTAATAAATACTTGTTATTGGGTTGATCCATTACTTTGTTCTCATTTTTTTGTTATCTTCTTCTCTTCTCTTTTTTGTGTTATTGCTAGCACAATAATAGTTAGCATCTATATTGTGTTTTAAGGCTTACAAAGCACCCTATAAATATTACCTCATTTGATACTTACAACAATGCTGGGAAATAGGTGATATTATTTTCCCCATTTTAAAGATGAGAAAACTAAGGGGGAAATAAATTGAAGTGACTTACCCAGGTTTACAGAGCAAAGTGTATGAAAACACGTTTGAGCTCAAGTCTTTCTTACCCCAGGTCCATTGCTCCACCCACGGCCCCACCCAGCTGCCCTGGTTGCACTGGAAATCAAGACCTCCTTTTTTAATAGAATCTCGAAATCTTGGAGTGGGAGAGAGTCTTTTTGTGTGTGTGTGTGTGTTTTTATTTTTATTTTTATTTTTTTACTTTTATTTTTTTATTTTTATTATTATTATTTTTTATTATTATTTTTATTTTATTTTTTTTTAAAGTTAACTTGTTTGTTCACTTTTAAGTTACAAGATTCTGTTCCATAGTCACTTCAGTTATAGATTTTTCTCCCCTTCCTCCCAA
>CM053593.1:12090787-12141779 GCA_028646575.1 Pseudocheirus occidentalis
TTTTTTTTTAATCTGCAGCTTCATTGACATCAGTGCCGCATTTATATCTGATTCCTACCTAACCATTTGTGTTTGCTAAGATAACGTTGCAAATTATTGAAAATTCTCCTTCCACTTCTCTCAGGAGTGGGGGCAGGGAAGCAAAATAATTATTGGCAGAATGATATGGCAGTTTGTGTGGCATCCCTAGCTGGGGATTTGTTTTCTTCCTTCCTTCCCTCTTCCTAAAGCTTTCTTGGCTGGGGTCAATTAATCCACTTTAAAAAAAAAAAATACAGTTCAAGGCTATAGGAACAGGCTGATGGCAGTTATGCAAAGCAGAGAGAATGGCTTCCCAGCTTCCCATAGCCGAGAGTACACTACCTTCCTTCCCAAATTAGTCACCTTTAAGGCAGCGTGTGGCGAGCAGCGGAGGGAGAGAGGAAGGGAGCCCCTGTGAAAGAACGCAGCGTAAGATAAATTATGAAAATATCTCGGCGTCTTTATTTGTTAATTTTCTGTGGCCTTGGGATGCTTTGGCTGAGCTTGTCCTGGCTCAGGCTCATGCATTTCGCCTTGTTTTCTCGATGTCAGTTTAATTGTTCACTGTCAGGGGTAGAGTCGGAGATAACAAGCTTAGCAAATGATGTCTGCTGTTACAACACAGTGATTAATATTTTACATGTTATTATCCTCTGTCCATTACGACAGCAAATTAAACTATAAATCACACCTTCTGCCTATGTCACGGAATCATAAATTGTCTCTACCTCTGACTCGCTCGGCTGCTGCGGCTCGGAAGGTTCTCTCTTTCATGAGAAAACAGAGTAGAGAAAAGTGCCTGTATGCTTTAGTCTGAGTTATGGACTAGTCAGAAGCACAATATACATCAGGGCTTATGAAAAATGGGGAGTTTGTTCTGCTATAAAGCAGAAGAAAACGAAGCATCTGGGTAAAAGTTTGGAGCTGTTATGGAGAAACAATATGTTACAGAAAAATTCCTGGTGCTCTTCTTGAAACAATTACTGTAGCAAGAAACAACGGCTTTCTCCAGGGAGTGGGCACGTGTGGGGAAATTCACTGGGTGCTTGGCCGTGGGGCTAAGGAGATCGTCAAGGACAGGAATGAAGTCCCGGCTTCAGAACGAGTGGGCTGCTGAGAGTCAGCATCCCAAGGCAAAGAATGGTCTGGATTTCAGAAAAGCTGGTGAGAGATGCAGAGTTTGGCCTGTGGGCACCTTGGTGGGTTTCTTTATATTCTGGTGCTGGCCGGCAGCCGGTGAGTGTGGCTTCAAGGGTGGCTCCGGGAGTTGTCCTGTGCTGACTACCCACGTGTCACCTACCTGGGTCAGAATGAGCAGCTGGGAAACTGCCTTAAGTAGCAAGGACCGCCGGCTACCAGAATGCAGCAAAGGAGAAAGAGGCTACCTTGGCAAGACCCAAAATGGTGGCTCATACTCGTGAGATCACAGAATCATAGCTGCAGGGTACTGAGAATGCGTCTGGTCCAACCCTGTCACTTTACACATAATAATACCGGCTAACATTTACATTTAAGATTTGCAAAGTGAGTTATCTCATCCCATCTTCACAACACTATGATTGGGCCCACTTTACAGATGAAGAAACTGATGGTGAGGGAGGTTAAGTGACGTATCCAGAGACATACAGACATACGGGTAGTAAGTGTCTAAGGCAGGATTTGAACTCTGGTCTTCCTGACTCCATTTCCTGTCATCCGTTTATTCTTTGTTCTGCCTGCCTCATAATCACAAGAAATAATAGATTGAGCAGTGGCCTTTAACCTTTCCGTGTGAAATGAACCCCTTTGGCAGTCCGATGAAGCCACAGACCTCTTCTTGGAATAACATTTTTACATCTATCAAATAAAACACATAGGATTACATACAAAATCAATATATTGAAATGCAGAGACCAAAGTATTTTTTAAAAGGTTCATGGACCCAAGATTAAGAACCTCTAGTTCAGAGCTTTAACATTTACAAAGAGCTTTCCATACAATGTTGTCTCATCTGATCCTGACAGCCACCCTATGAGGCAGATACTGTTATTATCCCTATTTTTACAGACAAACAGGCTGAGGAATAAAGAGACTAGAGTGGGGACCTCACAACGGGTATATGAGGAAGGATTTGAACACAGGTCCTCATGACTCCAAGTCTTCCTCTTGATCTACTACGTGAAGCAGATGGGGACACTGAGGCACAAGGTCACAAAGGCTATAAGTATCATCCAATCTATGTCAACAAGTGTATTTTAAGGGATAGACTGATATAAAGAAATAAAATGGTGGTTACTGCCCTTTGACACGCAGTATTGCTAATTGAGGAGGGTACTGTTAGCAAGGGCAGAGGGGACCTTTGATACTTTACAAAGTCACTCACATCATGGTGGGTATTCTTTCCCACCCACCCGGTAAAATCAAAAGACCTCCACACCTTAAGTTTTCATAAGTTTGTGTGGCCAAAATAAAATTTCTCATATGGTGACAACTTTCTGCTCATGGGTCTTTTTGTATTTAGCTAGACTAGTTACAGAATACTAGACTGAACCCCAGAGTCTCTGTTTCTCCTTGTGGGATTCCCAGGTTCCTTCGAACTCAGCCCTGGGGCAATTAGCTTCCATTGGATCCCCGACCTTTAGCCATCACCAGGTGAAAGACCAAGGCAATACCCAAGGTTTGCTGTGTCACCCCAAAGTGACAAGTCCTTCAGAGAAGAGCCCATGTGGGCAGTCTTCCCTCTTCGCAAGAGAATTTAGAGGAAACCTGGGAGAACCCATCACCTAATACTGGGCTGTTTCATAAGAGGAAACCAAGCCCCAGCAAGGCTCCAGCACCCAAATGAACACAAGCAGAAAGTAGCTAAACTGTTCATCTCAGGTCTGGATCACTCGTATAATATGGTTACATGTTCTCTCCCCCATCCCATTCTCTTTCCCATTGGAATTTAGCCTCCTTGAGGGTAAAGATTTCCTTTCTGTCTTTCTACCCCAAACCCTAGCAGAGTGACTGGTATTTTAGTAGGCACTTGATAAATGCCTAGGTGAGCCTCTACCAGACTGGATTAGGTTGTATTGGGTTTGACCAGATTGGGCTGGTTTGGGTTGTTCTCCAAATCCTACAAGGGCTAAGTGGATTTTACCCAAAGTCCCAATAATGGGATAGAAAAGTCCTTGTTGAAAAAAGGTGCTGATCTTGAGGCCCATTTGCTTAAGTGAAGTATAACAGTGACTTGTAACATTTTATTGGCTAATATATTTGTTTATTTTCATTTTTCATTTAGAAAAGTGAGTGTGGACAGTTAATTGAACATAGCAGGCACTTAGAATTGTATTTGATTGGATTCCCTTACTACAGTTCTTTTTTGTTTGGTTTTTAATGGAGGGAGTAGGTAGAAGTCAGAAGGAACAATGACATTGAAGCTCCTTAATTTAGTGAGATTTTACAAATAGAGTGCTGGAGTTGACCTGATGATGCCAAGATGAATTATTCTGCAAATACCCTTTTCTGTCTTTTTAAGAACCTACTGCTATTTTAGAAAAAAAGTGTCTCTATTCTTTCATTTCTGTTGTTTTCGCAATAATAATAACTGACCTCATCTGGGGCTTTAGCGTTTGAAAAATGCTTTAATCCATTTTCTCCTTTCATCCTCACCATAACTTGGTGATATATTTATTGCTGCAGGAATTATTATCCCCAATTTACAGATGAAGAAATTGATCATGGTCATGGAATCAGAGAACCCTTGAGCTGGAAGGGACCCTAGAAGGTGTTTAATCCAAGCTCCCACCTGATATAAGCATCACCCCTTCAATTTCCCTCACCAATGATCCTCCTGTATCTACTTAAATACCTCCAGTGACAGGGAGCTCACTTCTTCACTAGATAACACTTTCTGTTTGTCAACATTCCTAGAAATTTAGGCTTGTCAGAAAGTTGTTTCCTATATTGACCCCAAAGCTGCCTCCCCATAATTAGAAAAGTGAGATTGGGTGATTAGTTATCTTTCTAGTGGGGGGAAATTACATACATATGTATGTATATGTATATATACACACAGACATGCGCACACATATGAGTATATAGGTATATGCATATAAAATGTATGCACACATTCATATATGCATACCTACACGCATACAGATAGAAACACATGTATGTGTGTACAAAATATGTGCATATGCAACACATACATGTATGTGTGTATACATATACACACATATATGCATAAAACAAAGTATGGCAGCTAGGTGGCACAATGGAGAGAGTGTGGGACCTGGAGTCAAGAAGACTTGAATTCAAATCCAGACTCATACTAGGTGTATGACCCTGGATAAATCACTTAACCATGCTCTGCCTCAGTTTCCTTAACTGTAAAGTGAAGATAATAATCACTTTCAGAGAACTGTGAGAACATATTGAGATAATATTTGTAGAGATCTGTATCAATCGTAGCTCTCATGATTCATTATACATATTTGTGTATGTATAAATATAATAAATGCATCATGTGTATAACATGTAATACGTGTATGTGCATATATATATGTCCATAACGTCAGCAAGCACTCATCAAGGGCTTACTATGTGCCAGGCACTTCAGCTCCAGGTCTCACGGCACCCCAAGAATCATGGAGGTCACACGGGCACCTTGGAATCAGCAGAACGAGGGGACTGAGCTACGTGGTCTCTGAGCTAGGATCCCTGGTAAGAATTCTTCTCTTTCTGTCACCAAATGCCCTATAAGCCCTTGCTCCGCTCTGCCTTCCCAGGCTGACGGTAACAAATGCCTGTTGACCAATTGACGAGCGCCTGCTACTGACTTGAACTGAATGGAATTTTGCATTATTGGGAACTACATAACACAAAGAGATGGGTGGGGGAGGGGATCCGAGTCTCCTTTTTTCATCGATGTCACTGATTTGTTGAGCTGTCAATCAGCAACAGACCGACCGAAGAAGCTTTTAATTGACTGAAGTAATGGATTGCTTGGCCTGATGCTGACTGACGGTGCAATCAGCCAGTGACAGCAGCCCCCTCAAAATATCGGGGCTTTTGAAGAGGCTGAAGGAGGTCATGTTGTTCCAATTTAGCCCAAGAAGTTGTCCCGAGGCAACAATTTCCCAAATCAAAGTGAAGATTGCCCTGAAAGGTAAACTCCTTGAGGACAAGGAGGGGCTTCCCTTCTATCTTTCAATCTCAGCCGCTTGCTTCGACCATGGTATTTAATAAATAGCCTGGAAAGCCTTTGCTGCCATATCCAGATGTGAAACCAATCATCAGACAGCAAACATTTATGAAGCGCCTACCACTGTGCTAACTGCTAGAGATACAGAGACAAAAATGAAACCTTCCCTGCCCTCAGAGAGTTTACATTCTTTTGGGAAGACAGATATATAGTGAGGTTGAAGAAGCGACGGCCTCGTCCCACTAGCTTTTCTTTGTGTTTGGCTTAGATTCATCTGTCCAGCACACACTGAGTCCCTTGGATCCCCAGAAAGAGATGTCAAGAAAGTTTTGTGGGTTTTCTGGGACTGAGTTCTTCCTGAAATGAACTTGAGAGCACAGATTCCCCAGCTGGTATTGACGAAGGGAGACAGAAGGAACTCCCACCCTAAGCTAGTGTAAGGTTTCCCCAAAAGAGGCAAGTGTCGGGACCAGAAAATATGGCTGAGGGAATTAATTAAGCCTGAGGCTACTTGTGAGCTAGGAGTGTTCCTGCTCTGTATATTAAATAGTTTGCCTCCTGGGGCAAAGAATCTGCTATTGGATAGGAAAACAGCCTGTTCTAACCAAGATTCTGAAAGGAACAAAAAGGCTACACACTGTTTGAGGGAAAAGATTGAACTCACTAATATCTTCTCAATTAAACTGGATTGAAAGTGTGCATGGCTGTCCCAGATACAGTGGAGGAAAGAGAGGGTCAAATCCTCAAACTTCCCTGTAAGTAGGTGACCTTGGAGAGTAAGGCAGTGTGGCAAAACATTAGAGCTGGGGCCCCAAATAGGCTGTACCCAAATATTCCAGCATGGTGATGTCCCAGACCATTATAAATATTTACTTAACCCCATCACCTGCCAAGCACAGTATTACATGCTAGAGGCTGAAAGGCCACCTAGTAGAGGTCTCCCAATCACTCGGGATTTTATATCAAAGACGCTAGCCAACTATTTCCTGGATGGATTTGTCAGACATAAGGATGGACTTATTGGGAAAGACCGAGGTTGTGGCAGCTCTTTGAAATCAGATATGGGCCCATCTGTCCAGGGTCATTATGTGCATCAGATGACCCCTCGAGGTCCCCACCAATGCTAGGCTTCTCATCCTGTGCACAGTAAGACTTACCCTTCTATTTAATGAATGACAAGAATCCACAGTGCTCCCATATATATTAATGAGATAAAGGTACTTTAAGGCCCCAATATAATCTGTTTATGCATTATACATTCTTCTTGTTATTATTCAACATTGATGGAGCACCCACCATTTTATAAGTTTTTCATAGAACTGTCTGACAACTTTCCGTTATCTGCAGTAATAAAGACCAGAACGAGGAATAAATAGCAATAATGATGCTAACATATTCATACAGTGTCTTGAAGTGGACAAAGCACTCTGTGTACATTATATCATGTGATACTCATTAACAATCCTGCAAAGCATGTGCTACCGTTATCTCCATTTATTTGCTTTTGTTTTGGAGGGAGGAAGGCAGGGCAATTGGGGTTGAGTTTCCCAAGGTCACACGGCTAGCAAGCGTTAAGCATCTGAGGCCAGATTTGAACTCAGGTCCTCCTGACTCCAGGGCTGGTGCTCTTACTCACTGTGCCCCCTAGCCACTCCCCATTATCCCCATTTTAGAGATAATGAAACTAAGGTTCAGGGAGATTAGCTGGTGTGCCCAGAGTCTTGCAATTAGTTATTGTCTAAAGTGGGATTTTGATCCAGATCTGTAGCAGGAAGAGGCTCAGTCAGTGGAAATTAAATGCAGGTTTCCGATTCTGGAGTCAGTGCTTTTCCATTATTAGTGTCTCAGCCTCCAAGCCCAGGGCTCCCTCAACAGCTCTACAAAGGAGGCCAACCAATAGTCCCCTGCAGCTGGATCAGCTTCTTCCTTCTGTCTTCCTAACAAAGGTTTTAAGAGTCTTTCTCTTTCTAAAGCTCAGAACAAGGAGGTAACCAGGACCTTGGGGGCACTGTCTTGTCACTTAATGGATATGCTTTGCTAAGGTCTGTGGAGCTCTTAGTGCCTGGTATATCAGTAAATGCTCATAAGAGCCCTTTGAGGGAAGTCCCGCTGGTTTATTAGCCTTCTCTTTCAGATGAGGACTCGAGCCCAGAAAAATGAAAGGACTTGGCCAGGGTCACACAGCTAGTGAGCAGGTGAGCTGGAAATCAAGCTCAAGTATTCCTGAGTCCAAATCTAGAGCACTTCCCCCTGCCAATTAATCAATTAGTCCATCAAACAACAAAGATTTATTAAGTAACTACTATGTACAAGGCACCATGTTAAGTCCTGGGGCCACAAAGAAGAAAACTAATAGTGTCTGCCCTCAAAAAGATGACATTCTACAGGGAGGATGAAGTTCTGGGTTTGAATCCAGCTTTGCCCCTTATGAATTGTCTAGTTCAAGGCAAGCCAAGACCTCTCCCGCCTCAGTTTCCTCATCTATGACTGAATGTAACACACACACACACACACACACACACACACAACCAGTGGCCGCATCATAAAACTGCTAAACTACTGAATCTGAGTCAAAAAGACCCAATTTCAAACCTTGCTGTTGACACTTAATAGCTGTATGCCCATAAACAAATCTCTTATCTTTTCCGGGCCTCAGTTCCCTTCCTTGTAAAAAAGGGAATTAGTAGTGATGACGTCTGAGGTCCCTTCTGGCACTGCTTATGATCCATTTACTAGGAACCTACTATATGCCAGGTGTACAGAACAAATAAAAATTTGTCAGGGTGGGAACCACTTCCCTAACTACCATGTTGTCAAAATGGCCCAAGGCGGTGAAAGGGGCACCAGAAGGAGAAGGAGAAGAAGAGGGGGGCCTGAAAATTCGTGACGGGATGATGAACGTAGCACCTGAGAAAGTCCGCCCTAGCTGATTCTGCAAACAGAAGGGTATTTTTTAACAAGGGGCAGAGGAGGGGCCGTAGCTGGGATGTCCACATGGAGGCCTTGAGGATGGTAAAACCATTATGTGCCTGTAGATTGAATGTATTTTCCCTTTCCAAAAAAATAATAATAATAAAAAAGCACTGTACAAAAGTTATGTTTCAACATAAAGGCAGCCTGTGTTTCATAGCTATTCTAATTTATGGGCCGTACATTCCTGTGATTGTCTTGAACTGAATAGCCAAGTAAATAATCATATCTAGCCATAAGTAAATCACTCGGAGGTGAACTGAGCCTGTCTGAGGCCGTCAGGAAGGGGGTAACTGTTATATTAGGTAGATTTCTTCATTGGACTTCAAAGAAAACTCTTCATCCAACTCAACAAAGATTTACTGAGCTCCTACTGTGTGCAATGAGCTTCTACTCCCACAAGGTGAATAAGACAGACCCAAGTAAACAGAATACAGATTAGGGCATGAATATTCTTAAGGGAAGTCCCCTCCAGCTCCAACATGCTCACATAAAGGGCGTGCATAAAAGAACTAACTTTATTATTTTTTTTCTTTTTTGGACTTGTAGATGAGGAAAGACATTAGACACGGAAAGCCAGTGTGGTGCTGTGGAAAGACCTGGATTTGAGCAGTCTCTGACCCATGCTGACTTTTGAGCTCTAGGCTATCTAGCCTTTCAGCTTTTGAGGCCACCATCTAGAACAAACATCACCAACTTCCCCTGGGAGAGAGGGATTCATTATCTGAGAGTCCCCTATATGGGCGACATCATAACTCACTTCACCGTCCCCATCTCTTTCTGAATTTCAGTGGGACACTTGAGGAAGTCTCTTTTTCTGTAATTGTAAACAAGGTGGAGTGATTGGGGATAATTCACTTTGGTGGTGATAACTCAGAGGATAGTCAGATAATAATAATAGTAATAAATAGCTGTCCTTTAATAATAATAAATTGCTATCATATATTACATATATTAACTCATTTTCACTTCACAACCACCCTGGAAAGTAGATGCTGCGATTATCCCCATTTGTCAGATTAGGGAACTGAGGCAGAGGTTAAGTGACTTATTAAGGGTCACTCAGAGGATAAGTGTCTGAGGTGGGATTTGAATTCAGGTCTTCCTGAATCTCTGACTCCAGGCGGAGTATCAGATTTCTTGTACCGCTGCCTCTCATTTAGGGTAGGGTCTGGACCATGGACGGGACTGGGATCCCTGCAAATGCTGGGATTCTGAGAACACTAACTAGCTGGGGCTTGTTGGTGGGGTGGGGATGGAAAGAGGCTGAAGATTCTGCCCTGAATGAGGTTGGAAGGTGTCTGTGGCCTTACACTCTCCAAGGTGCTGCTTCTCGTACCCAGCAGAGAGCAGACACTCAGCTGCCATCTTGGTGTTTTAAAGTCAAACGGGTGAGACAGCCCCAGCTTCTTTGGAACAGGCACAGGTGGTTCAGTCTGGGTTCCCTTTAAAGTGCTAAGCTCCAGAGTGGGGGATGAGGCAGAAGGGTGGGAGACGGTGTGGTATGTAATAAAGGGACTGACCCTGAGCTCTAAAGGTATGGATTTGAATTCTGCCTCTGACACTTAGCAGCTGTGATACTCACCTGGCATAAAACATTGAGCCCCCTAATGGCAGCTTCCTCATCTGCAATATGGAGGCCATCTGAAGCCCCTTCTGGCTCACCCACTAAGAGCCCAGGTCAAGCAAGAACATTCAGAGGAGAGATTTGAACCCAGGTCAGACTATAAATAATGTGTCTGGAAGGAACTCGGAGCCCAGCTAATCTAACCCCCTCATTTTATACGGGAGGGTTAAGAAAGTGAAATGATTTGCTAAAGCCCACATGGGCCCAGGTAACAAACTTCAGAGTTGGGCAGCTGGGCGGCAGAGAGGGTAGTGCCCAACTTGGAGTCAGGAAGACTCATCTTCCTGAGTTCAAATTCAACATCAGACCCTTATTAGCTGTGTGACCTTGGGTAAGTCACTTAACCTCTTTGCCTCAGTTTTCCCATCTGTAGAATAAGCTGGAGAAAGAAATGACAAACACTCCACTATCTTTGCTACAAGAAAAAATCCAAATGGGGTCACAGAGAGCTGGACTGAACAATAACCAGAGATTCCAGTGACTAGTTTTGGTAGCTTTAAAATGTACCGAGACTGTTGAGACACTGTGTATGGAATGAATCTAGCCAGGTCCTGACTAGCACAGACAACAATCCTATGAGGTGGTCACACGCCCTCAAATTCACACTATTTGAAGGCACAATTATGTAGAACATGGGCATGGGGACCATGTCAACACATTCCTATTAAATGTCTACTGTGAGCTAGACACTGGAGGACAAAAGGCAGCCTGTCCTCAGGGAGCTTACGCTCTAGCCAGGGAAGACCAGGGGCAACTGTTTAGATGTATTCACAATAGGTGCAAGGTGATTTTCAGGAGAAGGGAGGTCAGCTGGAAGGGATACCAAAGAACTCGGGTTTCAGAGTCACAGCAGTTGGATTTCAGTCCTGGCTCTACCACCTACTGCCCGTGGGACATTGGACCTCAGTTTCCTTACTTATTGGGGAGGGGGGAGGGACCAGGCATTCATTAAGTACCTTCTATGTGTCGAACTGGGCTAAGCATTTTAAAAATATTGTCTCAATCGATCCTTACAACAACTCTGAGAGATAACTGCTAGTTTTTGGAGGGTTTCTGTATGTTAACCTTATTCCATTTTACAGTTGAGGAAACTGAGACAAACAGGTTTAAGTGACTTGCCCAAGGTCATACAACTAGCAGATGACTGAAGGTGGATTTGGACTTGTAGATCAGATGGACCTTCCAATCAAAAATCTAAGACCCTGTGATCTAGAAATGACTGAAGAAACTGAAGGTCTTTAGTACGGAGAAGACTTTAAGCTAGCTTTCAGTATTTAAAGGACTATCTACGACATGGAAGAGGGATCCGACTTTTTCCAATTATTTCCAGGGAGCAGATCTCGAAGTAGTGAGTGAGAATCACAAAGATGCACATTTAGGCTTAATATGGGTGTGGGAGCTGGTACAAGGAAGAGACTTCCTAACAAAGCCATCACTCAGATTATGGATCATTCTGCTCGGTACTGTGATAGGCACTGAGGATGCGAAGACAAAAGAAAAAGAGTCCCTGCCCCCCAAGAGCTTACAATCCATCAGGAAAAGCAGCAGTTACAGGCGTCCCTAACTCCCAGCCTAATGAACACAAACTAAATACAAGGCAGTTAGGAAAGGGAGGACCACACCCTCTCTGACTTCAGTTGTTTCTGATTCTTGCTTAAGTGCTTGCCCATTGATTCCTTCTTCTAGTGTTTAGCCTGTGTCACACAGTTTTGATAAATATCGACTTTTGATATAGTTTAACATCTAGAAAGGCTGTGGGATCGTTACTAGTTTAAACCTTATCATGGCTGGTATATACAGGCTCTAATCAATCTTCACTTATTTTTCAGACCTCTCCTCTCCATCTGCCACCATACTGCATACCTCCTATCACATCCATCCCATCTCCCTTTCCATCCCATGAGCCATAATTATATCATCGTTCCTGTAGAGAATATGTAGATTGACTTCCCCTGTGACTTTCTTTGCTATCTCCGTAGCTTTCTAAACCAATATATGTCCATCACTTACTTATACAAAGTAAGCCCGTTGAGGGCAGGAACTATGTTCACTTTTATATTTGTATCTCTAGTGTGCTGATGTGCCCATGTAATCCCTACTCTTGGGGGTAGGAAAAAATTGGTGGATCATTTGAGTTGGGGAGTTTTGAGCTGCAGAATATCAGGTGTCTACACTAAGTCTAATACCTATGGTGATCCCTGGAGAGGAGGATGGCCACCTTGGGAGGGAGACTTGCTCTTATCTTACAGGAAAGGTTAAATACCTTGCCCAGAATCACAGAGGACAGGCAGAGCAGGGCTGACATAGAAACCCAGGTCTCCCAAACCCCAGACCCTCCTTCTACCATGCCCAGTCTTCACTCAGCCTCATCCTTCCACAACCACTGTCCTGGTTCAGGTTTCTTTGCCTTTCCTTCTCTCCCCTCTCCAATCCACCCTCCACCCAACTTCCAAATTTGCTATTCCAAAATCTTCCTTCTCTTTTCAAAGAATTCCAATGGTCACCTCTCTCCTTTAGGATAGAAGGTAACTCTTCTGTTTGACATTTAAAGCACCTAACAATCTGGCTGTCACCTACATTTTGTAACGACTAGATGGAGCAGTGGAGACAGTGCCTGACCTGGAGTCAGGAAGACAAGTTCAAATCCTGCTTCAGCTACTTACTAGGCATGTGACCTTGGGCAAGTCACTTCACCTGTGTTTGCCTGTTTCCTTATCTGTGAAATGGAGATAATAATATGCCTATGTCCCAGGGTTGTTATGAGGATCAGTTGAGGAAATATTTGTAAAGTGCTTTGCAAACCTTAAATCACTTTATAAATGCTACCTATTGTTATTAGGCACATTATTTCTATTCATGAACTCTTCTGCTCAGCCAGCCTGGGCTTCTGACTCACACCCAGTTTCCATCTCCCGCCATCTTTATTCCTGCCTCTTAGAATTCCAGATTTCCTTCAAAGCCCAGCTCTAGTCTCCCCTCTACAGAAGCTGTAATGATCCCCCAGGTGCTAGTACCGTCTTGTGCAGGACATTCACATTCCCATCACTGTCCCCCAAAGCCTTCTCTCACTTCTCCTTCAAAGCATGGCTCTAGTGCCCCCTAATCCACAAGGACTTTCCTAATCCATCCACAAGCATTTTGGGGGCCCAGATCCTAACATTTTTTGCACTGTCATGATCCTGGAAGGCAGACTCCACCTAGTGGGAAATCAGGCTCCCACTTGAGTCTCTACCCTACTAATTGATGAACATTCACCACATCTTGTTCATATCTTCTAACTCTAAAAATAGAAATTAAATAAATGACCATTTCATCAAAAGGACTTGTCGATAAATTGCCCTCTGATTCAAATCGGCCATGATTTTCCTATCAAAACCCTCTTCCTTGTTCACCATTCCTTGGCGTTTTTTATCTTTGTCTATTAGAATGTAAACACCTTGAGGGAGAGTCTTGATCATGTATGTCCTGTAGTAAGCTCTAAATACATAAACGAACAAGACATGATTGCCTGGACCAATGAATAAATGAGCTAGCAAATCAATGAATGAATAGTTAGATACATTCGCTTCTTAATCCATTAAATGGCTAATATGCAGCAGACACCCGATCCTCCAATTTCTAAGAACTGCTCTACCCCAATTCAATCAGCTACCATGTGTTAAGTGTTTATTATGTGCCAGGTTCTATGCTAAACACTAGAGATAAAGACATAAAAAAAACCAAGAATGACACCAGTCCCTGCATTCAAGGAGGTCACATCTAAAGTAGGGAGACAACATGTGAACAGCTGTGTGTTATACCTTATACAAGGTATAAATGACATTGAATTTACTTTGTAGATGTTTGTGTTTTGTGTATGTTATTTCTCTCAGTAGTGTGTAGGAATGCCTCCTTGAGGCAGGGGCTGCTTTGTTTTTGGTACTATATGCCCAATTCATGTTGCCTAGCACATATGATAATAAATAGATATATTAATAATAATATATAATTATATAACATACAATAAATGCATGTTGATTTGATGACCAAGTGAGTGAGTGAATAGGTGGATGAATGGGTGGATGGATGGATGAATATTTTTCCTAAAGGAAAGAAAAAAATCTTGCTACTTATTCGTTCTGCATGTTTCCACATTTAATTCCAGTTCCAATCTGTGGTACCCAATTTACAAGAAAAGATTTTAAGGGATTGAAAACACACTCAGGGAAATCAGATGCAACCTTTGTGGCTTCTTTTGTGATTACGGAATCAAGTGCACCTGTAATTCAGTGTGTAAGATAACAGCCATGGCTTACTCATTCACTTTGCTAGAGAAGGATCCCCCATAGGTCTTCAGACTAATAGAGTTTGGGCCAGAGCCCATCTGTGGCACAACAAATGATGCGCCAGAGAGTTGGCAAGGAAAGCACCCAGTTGTAAGTACACAAAGTAGCTGGATCACAGAATTATGGTGTTTTAGCGCTTTGGGAAACTCTGGATTCAGTCACTAACTGAAAAATAATCCTCATTCTAATATAATTATATTATACATGTAATCTAGCCTTGTCTTGAAGTCTTCCACTGAGGAAGAACCATCATCTCCTGAGACCCCCAGCCCACATTGGGACAGCTCTTATTGCCATGGTTTTGCTGTTATATTCTCTCCTTGCTAATTCCACTCCCACTCTGAGTTCTAAACTCCAGGGCCAAAAATCAATCAGTCAATGAACAAGCATTTGTCAAGTACCTATTGCATACCAAGAACTATGCTAGGCACTGGAGAATCCAAGGCAGCAACAAAGACATCCTCACCCTGTTGAAGCCTATAGACACAAAATAAATACAAGATAATTTGAATGGGAAGGCACTAGTCTTTGGGAGGAACTACAATTGTTTTATGTGAAAGATGGTGCTTGAGCCTTGAAGAAAGCAAGAGATTCCACTAGATTCCACTGCTCCTTGAGAGCAGGGGCTGTCTTTCAACTCTTTTTGTATCTTTGGGGCTTAGCCCAATGCCTGGCATACAGTAGGTGCTTAATAAAAGTTTTTGAATAATTGATTCCAAGAAGCAGAGGTGAGGATGAAGTTCATTATAGACTTGGGGGACACCTTCAAAGGCACCAAGAAGAGATGGAGAACTATGTATGAAGAACAGTAAGAAGGAAGATTTGGCCAGAATGGAGTATTCCTTGTGGGGAGTACCATGTAATAAATCTGGATAGAAGAATCAACCCATATTTCACAGACGCTTGACTGTGGGGATTAAAATCAGCCAACATACAACAAAAGAGGCTGAGGCAGAACTCTGACCCAATAGCATTTTGTTCAACGGTCCATGGCCTCCTCTAAGGAAGTGGACCTCAGATTTTCCTCACAATCTAAGATGCCCCCTTCTTCCAGGGCCTTATTTTTATAAGACTTGATACCAGATTTGATACCTGAACACTTTAAAGAGGCTAAACAAAGTACAGAGTCCCATTGGCTGATAGACCTTGTTTTTTGAGCCAAAAATGGTGCATCAGTCAGAAATGGTGGATGGGGGGAGGAGTGTGGAGAGGAGTTTCAGCTTGGACAAACCATGAGACATCTCCACTGACTAAGTGGTCATAAGATGGTCACCTGCTCATGTTGGACAAGAGAGAATAGTCCAGAGATATAAAAATAAGTTGGGGGCTTTCCATGTCATTGAGTTAAGTCCATGCCTCTGGGCTTGCTCAGTGTAACAAAGAAATACAAGGGTGGAGGTCCTTTAATTAGCTTCCTATGATTCATTAAGTGAATTTACCATCCACAGCTCACAGTTCTGGGGCCTAATATATAGAACTTATAATCACAATGCCTGTGGAATTATATCAAACTGACTAATACTGATTGGAATAGATTGGGGTTCAAATGAATTCTTTCTCACATGACATCATTAGAAGACTTAGCCACAACATATGTGTACAGATACAGTTACAAAGATCTCCTTAAAGAAATAAAGAACTTACACAGGTAAAGGAATATTCAGTGCTCATGACTGGGATGTCAATATACTTAAAGGTCAAGGTCACCAAAAGGAGATTGTAATTTGTCCTTTGGAGGACAATGTGTTTATGCTTCTGCTCTTGCTCTGTCTTTTCAGGAAATATTCTTTTGAAAAAGCTAATTGACATTAATTGGTTATCAATGATATTGAAAAGATACTAACTTGCTCTTGCAAATTATGTTAGGAGAGTAATCACTGGTGATTAATACTAAGGAAAACACACCAGAATGGGTGATTCAAGACAGTAATATTAGAAAACCAGTCCAACCTCTCAGGGGACCCATTATGGTCCCAAAGAGGAGATGTAACTAGTTGCCTTCTAGGGACCCAACCTGTCCAGAGAAAGTAGATTTGGAATAGATACCATCAGTGTTTGTATAGCCTACATGATTGTATTTTAAATCTTTATTAATATACTCTTGTGATTCCTCTTCAGCCTTTTCTGGGCAGAAAATAAATAGCTGTCCTATACTTGACTAATCTCATACAATGAGTAGCTTTCTAAAAGAGACTTTGGAGCCTATTGATTCCTTTTGAAGAAGTCCTACGTTTGAGCCAAGCCTAAGAATTCAGTGATTTTCCCTGCAGTTTTAGGGTGGGGGCCCAAAGAGACAATGAAAACCCGACCCTCCTTCCCCTAGAGGTCAGCTTCCCCTGACACTGAAGCTAGTCTGTTTGAGACTAGAAGTGGCATCCCTCAGTGAGGGAAGGCTCCCTGGGTACCTAGGCCAGGGCACCTTTTGCTACTCTATGGACCAATACAAGGAGATCCTTAGACTAATTAAAGGAGCCCAGGGGATATTTTTCCTTTCACTTCTCTAGGCTACCTTATTGTGGGGCTGCCACCACTCCAGAGACCCAGAGGGATTTGGGATAAGTTTCACTCCCCATGAGAAGCTTCATTTTTCCTGTTTGGCCTGTTTTAAAACCAACCACCAGATCGGCTTGTTAGCAAATAGAGAAGATAATGCACTGGGGGCATTTTAACAGCGTATTGTCCTTGAATTTCTATCTAAATACAGGTAATAGCTCAGCACCTTGTAAATAAGGAACAGCATGTTCTGTCTGCTGGGGAGTGACTCTGAACAAGCCATCAGAGCGGTGGAGGTGGCAGAATGCTTCTGTGAAGGTGACTCTTGGCCTCATCAATGTCACCTGAGCAAATAAGCATCTCCCCATCATGTGCCTTACCCTCCTACCTTCCTGCATCATGGCACTGTAAACGAGGAGGAAGAAGGTTTGTAAAGCAAGGAAAGGAGCTCCTGAATCATGGAGGAGGAATGTGTGCCTCTTGTTCATTTGGACCCGGCAGTGGGGCACAGTCCAGGATCCCATCTCAGGTCTGTTGTGTCCCCATCACTGTTACTTCTGTTAGAAAGCCTCCAGAATCTGCTGCTGCAGGTCCTGCCTTTTAGAGCAACCATAAACACAGAGCTTCCAGATAGATAAGACTGATTGTTTATTTTGTTTTATTTTATGCAAGCTTTCAAAAGTTGGAACAGGGAGGATGAGTTCATGAGCAGAGGGAGGTGAGAGAGGGACCCCATGGAGCCTGCACAGGGAGGGGACTGCACCCTGGACCTCGCTGGGGGGTCCCTATGGACCCTAGGATCACAGAAGGAGCTGTATGGCACCATCGGGTCAAATCTCCCAATTTTACAGCTGAAGAAACCGACGATTGACTCAGGTCACTCAGTGTCACGTGCTGAGGAAGCATCAGAGGAGGATGTGACCCTGGTCCTACCTGACTTCAAGCCCAGCACTTTGACCACTGTGCGTGTAGCCAGAGGCTCTGCGCTGGACTCCATTACTGGGGGGCTCCATACCCAAGGATTCAAGTCAAATGAAGAAACATTTATTAAGCTCCTCCTGTATACCAGGCACTGTGTCAAAAACTAGAGACACAAAGAAAGACGAAAGGTAACCCCCACCCTCAAGGAGCTCGTAGTCTCACATAGGAAACCACATGGACAGTTCTAGTGCCAGTTACTATTCAGGACTCCTGATGGAATCTGAACACAGGGCTCTAGAGTCTGCATCCAGCATCTCCATATACGATACCACTCCCTCTGAAAGGTCGCCTAAAGGCAGATAAAAGTGCGGAAAAGCTCAACATTGTGTGAGTTAATGATAACGACAGTCAGTTTGATACAGTGCCCCAAGGTTTTCCGAGTACCTCACATGTATTTTCTCCCTTGATCTCACAATTCCAAGAGGTGGTGTCGTTATTATCCCCATATTACAGAGGAGAAGACTGAGGCTGAGAGAGGTCAAGTGAGTTGTGCAGAACCATATAACCAGCAAGCACCTGAGGCTGGACTGGATCTCAGGTCTTCCTGCCTGTACACTTATCCTGACTACTACATCATCCAGTTACCGCTAGCTACATAAACTAGAAAGAAGAACATTCACTAGGTGCATCCCGAGGATTATAGCAGAGAGTCCAAAAGTTCAATGTGTTCTCAATAGATCAATTGATAATTCAGCATTTATTAAGTACCAGTGAAATGCAAGCTCCTGGAGATAAAAATGTAGAACTGAAATAGCAGATATGTTAGATCTTCCAGATGCTCTTTTATTTCAGGCCACATTATGTTGACTGACTCTTATAATACTATAGAATGGCAGTTCTCAACCTGTGGGTTATGTTCAATTTGTAACAATGAAAATAAATCCTGCATATTAGATATTTACATTACGATTCATAACAGTAGCAAAATTACAGTTATGAAGTAACAATGAAAACAATTTTATGGTTGGGGGTCACCACAACATGAGGAACTGTATTAAAGGGTTGTGGCATTAGGAAGGTTGAAAACCACTGCTATAGAATTTCCTGAATGAGAACCACAACCATTCAGAAGGTTCCAATCTAACTATCTACACAAGAAAAATTAAATGGATGAAAAATGTCTAAGGTTCATCAGTATGTAAATCTTGGACAGACTCTGCAGACGACAGTAAAACGGCCCTAGATTTCAAAAGGAGGTAATGAGAGGGCTGGATTGCTTCTAGAAAATGGTTCAATGCTTTTAATATTCTCAAACTGCTCCCTGAAGCTTAAACCCATCTTTTAACATTGATAATCCTCTGCCCATGCTTCAAGTCATGAAATATCAAGTCATGTTTGGAGCAGCAAGAAGATGACCTCATAGGCAAAAGAAATACAGGGTGGTCTTAGTCTATTCCATCTTTAAACTTTATAAATCCATAAAGAGTCTTTGCTTTGAACCATTTTAAGATATGTAGAGAAAGTTAGGTAGACTAGTTAGATAGGTAGACTAGTTGATATATCATAAGGTCTTCAGGTCTATGAAGAACTTGGAAGGAAGGAAGGAAGGAAGGAAGGAAGGAAGGAAGGAAGGAAGGAAGGAAGGAAGGAAGGAAGGAAAGAAATGCAATATGCTAAGTAAGCATGGGAGAAACAAGTAGAAAGAGCAAGACAGTCCCTGCCCTCAGTCAGTTTACTTTCTAATAAGGGGAAAAAATAGATATAATCTCCAAAAGGTGTCCAAGGAGATATTTTGGACTAGAATCACAGGGACGGTGACTGGACTCATAAGGTGACTGGTTGATGGACACACTTTTCCAGGAATGGCAATGTTAATGTCATTGCTGCTTCCAAATCTGGAGAGTTGGGGGGTAGGGGAATAGGAAATGTGGGCAGCTACAGCATAGAATGAGGTGTCCAGAGAGCAGATTTGCATATCTCAGAGAACCCCAGATTTCCGTTTATGATTTATTCTAGAATTCTCTCTCAACGGTGCCATTTTAGGAAGAATTTTCATGTCATCCATGTTATTTGAATGACTTAGCTTCTCTTCATTACCTATACCTTATAGTGTTGTTGTTGTTGTTGTTGTTGTTGTTATATACATATATATATACATATATAAATGTATATGTGTGTATAGTTATTGTTGGGTTGTTTCAGACCTGTCTGACTCTTCGTGATCTCATTTGGGGTTTTTTTGGCAGAGATACTGGACTAGTTTGTCATCTTCTCCAGCTCATTTTACAGATGAGGAAACTGAGGCAAATGCAGTTAAATGACTTGTCCAGGGTCACACAGTTAGTACGTATCTGAGGCTGGATTTGAATTTAAGAAGATGAGTTATCCTGACTCCGACTCAAACACTCTATCCACTGTGTCACATAGCTGCCCCCGTTTTATATATTTATACATGCACACACACATTTGTGTGTGTGTGTGTATGTGTGCATTTATGTGTGTATGAGGCTGGAAAACAGGGAAAGGAATAGAAAGGAATTTTAGCAGTTTGTCTGAAAAAGATGTAAGGGTTTAAATGGAATGCAAGCTCTGTGTGAGGTGACAATGTGAAATGGCCACCCAAAATGGATGCGATCTTGGGGCAAATTAAGGGAGGCAAAGCATCCAGGATTGGGGAAGTGACCATCCCACTGTATTCTGCTCTGGCTGGACCCCATCCACAGTATTTGTGGTTCTATGTGTGTTCAGGGACCACAGTTAGGAAGGACCTTGTTAAGGTCAAAAATTGATCTAAACAAGAACCCCAAACAAGAGTTCAGACATCCCTCCAAATTAAACTTAATCCTTTCATGTTTGTGAATTAAATCATGAGGGGAAACCTGCCTAAAATGTATATGATTTAAAATTTCAGTGGATGCCCATTGATTGGGGAATGGCTAAGCAAATTGGGGTAGCTTTTCCTTTGTGGTATTCCATTGAACTCACTTGAAAATGCCCAAATAGTTTGCAGAAGGCTGGACCAGAGCAATGTTTCCCTAGATGTTTTCCATGGAGCAGGTAGTATTCTATGACTTATGAGTAAGGGCTTCATGAGAGATTCAAGGTACTAGGGAACTAGGGTACTATTTTCCCTTCAAAAATATTAAATATCAATTATTTATGTAACAAAGATATTGGTGGTGGCATTTTCTCAATATGAAAACAGGTTTAATTTTTTTTTTAGGTTTTGCTCCAAAATTTCCACTACCTCTCTTTATCCTGGAGGGTGTCCATACCTCTACAGTTCCTGCAATAAACAAATTTTATGAGCTCCACTGATGTATCTAAAGTCCCAGAGTGTTCTGTGGCTCTTTTCCCAAACTAACTGGACTTGGGAAATGAAAGAACGTTAAAGAAACTCACCATAGCATAGCACATTCCATTCTCTTTCTTCCAAAGCGGCTAATGGCTAAACCATCCTAGATAGAGAGGAAAAGCTTCCTTTCTTCATAAAACCACTAAGTATATATTGGATTGCTATTATGTTCTCAGCACTGGGTTGGGCACCAGGGAATACAGAACAAGTATATGCCATTGACCCTATCCTTGAAGCACTTACAATCTTTGGGGGGGGGAGGGGGGAGAGTGGGCAGGAGCAAAAAGACTGAACGAGTCTAAGAGATAACTGGAGAACACAATCACCTCTATTTCTGGGCTCATTTGCGTCTCCCCTCTAGTGCTGTGGGCCTAGAGGCACACCATCACATCCCCAAGTCTCCATTTCTTCATCAGCAAAATGAAAATAATAAAACTCATAGTATCTTCCTCAGCCAGTGGGTGGGGAGCCTCAAATGAAATTTAATTCAATTAATTTTAAAATAATGTAAAGCACATTCTAGTTAAGTACAGTGGATAGAGCACTGAGTCTGGAGTCAGGAAAACTGTAACTAAATCCAACCTTGGATCCTTACTAACCGTGTGTCCCTGGAAAAATCATTTAACTGCTGTCTGACTCAGTTTCCTCATCTGTAAAATGGGGGTATTGGCCAGTTAGGTGGCACCGTGGATAGAATGCCTAGCCTAAATTCAGAAAGACTCATCTTCCTGAGTTTAAATTTGAAGGCGCTTACTAGCTGTGTGACCCTGAGCAAGTCACTTAACTCTGCTTGTCTCAGTTTCCTCATCTGTAAAAATGAGCTGGGGAAGGAAATGACAAACCACTCCAGTATTTTTTACAAGAAAACCCCAAATAGGGTCATAGTCAGACAGGACTGAAACAATTGAACAACAAAATGGGGATATAATAAGTACCTATGTCACAGGGTTATTGTGAGAATCAAATAATAATATGTTAAGTGCTTTCCCAATCTTCAAGTGCTACGTAAAAACTAGCTATTACCGTGTGCTGGTGCTGTGCTAAGACAGAATACAAAAGTGGTTTGTTTTATTAACTGAAAACCTCTGTCCTCAATGGGTTTTTATTGTGTTACTAATAGTTCTTTTAAAAAATATTATTTACCTATTTTTAGCATTCATTTTTAAAATTTGGAGTTCCAAATTCTCTCCCTCCCTCTAGCCCCTTCACCACCCATTGGGAAGGCAAGCAATATGATCATGACTATACATGTGAAATCATGCAAAACATATCTCCATATTATCCAAGTTGCAAAACACTCCCAGAAAGGCAAGAAAAATAAAGTTAATAAAGTATGCTCCAATCCAAATGGTTCTTTACAGATGAGTAAACTGAGGCCCATGGAGGTTCATAGAATCATAGATTTGGAGCTGGAAGAATCTTATGGAGACCATCAAGTCTACCCCCTCATTTTACAGGTGAGGAAACCGAGGCACAGTATAATGTAGCTGAGGTGAGATTTGAACCCAGATCTTGCCTGATCTTTGGAACAGGGCTTTGGCCACTGTACCAATCTGCTTCTCCTGATGAGCAAAGCAGTCGGGAAAGCTATTTGGAGCTGGACAACTGGCTCTGCCACTTATTGGCTGTCTCAGCTTCCTCCTCTTTGACATGAGGAAATTAGGCCTAACAAATAGCCTCCGAGGTCTCTTGTGATTTTAGATCTGAAGTCCTAGACAGACTCGAACTGGATGTGGAAGGAGCATCAGGGCAGGCAAAGAGGAAGCTGTAAAACCTCTCACTACCAGGATTTTAGAATTCTCCCAACTGATAGAGTCAAGCTCTTCCTAAAATGTTGGGAAGTATTGTCTGAACATGGACAATCCCCAAGAGACTCTGCAAACGGGTGCCTCCCACAGGGGAAAACCTGCAGGATCACAGCACCTTTGGCCCCAAGTTCTTTCTGACTTTAGGGAGCCCTACTGCTGTACCAGGTTTGTCCACAGGCTAGTCTTAGTACGATTTGGGGACTTGGGGCAAAGGCACCCATCAAACAGAGTTTCTCTAATGGGAAATATGAGAAAGAGGTTCAGATCTATTGGTCCAGAATGAAATTCACACAGAACTTCAGAAAACTCATTTAGCAATTTCTTGCCTCTGTTACCCCTCAATTCTATAAGGCTGATCCTACGGCTAGTCTCCAGGTGGTGGAAGTACACCACAAGTACAGTGATTGGCTTACTAGATGCTAATTGACTGACTCACTGATCTCATACCAAAGCCCTTAGCCCAGTGTATTAGGCACTTAATGAACGCCTGCTGACGATGCTTCCAGAGACTAAGGAGCTTTTCCAGCTCTGATATAGGCCCACAAACCCCAAGTGGTAACCGCTTGCAGAGCTCATCTGGACAGGCTTGGAGACCCTAGAATTCACCCTTCTGAAACTGTCTATTATTCACAAATCAAGAAACATTTATTAAGTACCTCGGGTTAGATTCCATAATTTATTAAGTGCTTCTTACATGCCTAGCACTGGGCAAGGCACCAGGATACAAGCAGAAAGCCAACACTCCCTGTTCTCAAGAAGCTTACATTTTACAGGGGGTGGGTGGGTGATGGATGATTCAGGTCACCAAGATTTTTAGTCACTTCTCCTTGACTTTTTGATTTATCCAGCTCTCTAAGAAGGCAAAGGACAAAGAAGAAGGAGGAGGTGAGGAAGAAGGAGGGTCTTCTAGGAACTGGAAAGGCATTTTGGACCAGTGCGAAGAACTCTGCCTTGGAGAGAGGAGACACTGGTTAACATCCAATTTTACCACTTGCTGACTTTGGGTAAGTCACTAAACATCTCTGCCTCAGTTTCCCCATCTGTAAAATGAGGGACTTCGACTAGACTCTTTCTAGAGCCCCTTATATCTCAGAATCTATGATTCTATAACATTCCTGGGGACCAGAAACAATCTCATTTTGTAGAATTAAAATGGCTGTGGCCTGGGTGGTGTTGTTGTTGGGGTTTTTTTTTTTATCAGAGAGCTGCTCTCCTGTCCCAACATTCATATGCAAGAGGAAAAATACTATTACCACTGGACCAAATATTAAAAGAGGGGAGGTTGAGGTGGGGAGAGGGATTCCATTTTTTAAATGCTCATGGCAATGAGAAAATGCGAACCAATTCATCGAGGCCTTAACATTCATTTGCTGAGAACGGAGGGGGCAGAGGGGCCGATGGCGGAGCCAATTGGTGGGTGTCAGGCTGGAAGGGTCAGGCCGTGTGCTCCCCCTCGACTTTGTTAAAATGATGGTATTAGACAGAAGTTACATCTGGGGTCAAGTGACCGCAATAACAGGGGACAGAGCGAGCTCTCAAATCATTCCCAGGGATGAAAATGACATGGAACCGACATTCTATCTGGGGTGAGATGAAGCTGGAATCCTCAGCAGCCCAGCGCTCCACTTGCTGATGGGGAACCTGACCCATGCCTATCTAATAATCATATCCATGTCAAGGGGGAAAGCTGAATTTCCCAGAACAGAAGGGAGGAAGGAAGGTTGGCGCAGCCCCTGGTGAATTGGGGGACGTGGGGGCTGAGCTTTGTCTCTTTCTCAAATGGTGTTGTTAAAAGTTTCAATACCCAGCTTTAAACCTTTCAAATCAATGTCTTCTTAGAAAAATCAAATTCCACCCACACGCTAGGAAAAAAAACCTCCTGCTCGGGAAATTTCTGTCTACTCTGGATCTTTCTCCGAGGGCTTTGCACTGCCTGAGCATCAGACTTGGGCTGAAGTTGGGTGGTCATTTGTAAAGTCCTGAATGAATCGACTCAATCTAATTTTTGACATGAATAAATGAGTCAGCTTACAGCTCTGGCTGCTGGCATGAGGTAGAGGCAAGGAGGCTCGACCTGGAATCTTCTCTTTTCTCCCAAAGGGAAGCCCCTCAAGATCAGGGGGTACCTAGGAAGAACCTAACAAATTCTTGCTAAATTAAATCAGATACAATGGAATTGAACTAAACTTGATGGAATGTGTGTGTCCTGGAAAGTTTCCTAGCTGCTCTCAGCCTTGATTGCTTCGTCTGAAAATCTTGCCCTTCCCCACAATCTATTGTGAGACTCAGATGAAATAATGTGTTGGAAAGGGTTTTGTAAACCTTCAAGATCCAAACAAATATTAGTATTAAAAACATTACAGGACTAAAATCAGGATTTGAATTCCCACTCTACTGCCTCCTGCAAGAGGCTTAACTGTGCTCCTATCCCTGCCCTCCCAATTACTGGACAGAACACCCGGTCTGGAGTCCGGAAGATTCCTCTTCCCAAGTTCAAATCTGGCCTCAGACACTTCCTGACTTCGTGACCCTGGGCGAGTCACTTCACCCTGTTTGCCTCAGTTTCCTCATCTGTAAAATGAGATGGGGAAGGAAATGGCAAACCACTCCAGTATCTCTGCCAAGGAAACCCCAAATGGGGTCACAAAGAGTCAGATATAACTGAAAAATGACTGAACCAAAAAAAATTACATTTAACATTTCTGTGAACGTCTTGTTTTGTCCTTAGAAGATAAATTCCTTGAAGGCAGGAGCTGTTTCTCTCTGACTTTGGATCCGCCAGAGCTCAGCACCATGAATGGCATAGGGTAAGCATTTAACAGACTCTTGTTGAATCAAATTGAACTGAACTGAACAGAATTGTGTGTGCGATCTGGCCCCCAGGACATTCTCTGACATACAGAAGGCACTTAAGAAAGGTGTATTGATGGACTGACTGACCCTGGGGAAATATAGAATCTGCCCAGTCCAGTTCATGATAAAATCAGGGTGTTGGATGGCCTGGCACATCATGGACACTTCCTGAGGGCATTGATTAGTCTAGGACAAGTTACGGAACTTCCAGAAGCTCAGTATTCTCATCTGTAAAATGAAGGAGATGGTCTATGTGCCCTCAACGGGCCCAATCTGGCTCTACATCTAGGGTCCTCTGAACCTCTGCAGACCTCAGTGTCCTCATCTGTAAAATGCAGAAATACATTTCACTCTCAGTGCATTTACGATTTGGGGGCCTGATGGGGGCATTCATCGATGGCCTTCAGGAAAGCAATCGAACATGACCAACGAGGAAGACCACAGCAGCAAAAGGATAAATATTCCATTGAGTCAGCATTTGCAAAAACGCACACACCACACACACACACACACACACACACACACACACCAAGCCCGCCATATAACCATTCATCTATTTTCTAATTGCTCTAATAAGAGGCTGGACCAAGCAAGACTGCACTCCCATCTACTGGTGTGTTAAAAAATAATGTTATTGTTATTTTTAAGGAAGAGAGAGAGGAGACAACAAAAAGTGGCTGGGGGGATTTGCACCCACCTTCCAAAATATATTCCCTGCCAACATATGTACTGTCCCTCCCTCCTCTCAACCCCCTCCCCATACAGTTGTCAACAGCTGGGTGAATCAGCATGTATTTAAATCACTGAGAGCTGGCAAAGACTACATTAGTCCCGTTTCCTGGCCCTGTCAAGGCAGGAGAGATTAAGCAGCTGACCCCCTTCATCCTGAACATTGCTCCGCAGGAGACGCGCCTGTCACTCCCCTGCCACTGGGTTTTCCAAGATGCCATGAAGCCCCGGGCGACCTCTGCTGTAGCTCAGCCTTGTTTATCGATTTCTGACCCAGTGCTTAATAGTTTTCCCAGTCCCCCTGAATGGCTTTTGTAAGCAATAGGGTTTGTACATCTCCCCGATCAATACCTTTTATATTTACAATAAAATTGAAACGGCTTCTGCTGGGGGTACAGCCCAGCATTTGTCATCCTTCAGCGAGGGAAAACTATGTCATTATCTGAATTAAAACATTTATTTCTGATTAAGAGAGTGTCCTGTCTCATTAATTTTTCCCTTTCCAATAGAACGGGAATGGAATTGTATTGATTTTTGCACTTTTACACATCTCCACTGCTGGGTAGATAATTGAGAAGTTAGCCAGAATAAATGAAGTTTCAAGGCTAGTGGGCCAGCCAATACCTTCCAAATTCAAGGGGTTTTTATGAAGCTGGATTTTAATTTGTTGGCAAGCCGGAGCAGTGGGACTTACTCAGCTGAGTAAATTGGATTAAGGGGAGAATCTCCTCCAAGCATGTCTTGGACGATGCTCAGGGGCCCGCTCCCCCCGGACAAGCCCCAGCCTTGCTGGAGATTTATACTAAGACAGCTTCCAAATTGCCCTCCTTCAGCACTCCAGGAAGTGTGGATTAGTGGACCAAAAGCCTATTAACTGTGCTTGCCCTCCTAGCATCTGGGCGCCCTCAAAAACAACCCCGATTGCCTCCAAGGTTGAACTAGACCTTTGGATTGCCGGCACCAATTGATTAGTCTTTATTAGAATAAATGGGACTAAATCCAAGCTTCATTAAAAGGAATTCCCTTTTGCTTGGATCCCCTTTTTCAGAAGACCTTGTGATTATGAAATCTTCAGGACCACATAGGAAAGGCAGCACCATCATTTTCACTCTTATTTCCATATGCAGAGCTCCAAGTTTTGTTGATCTCTCCAATTCACCTTCTTCCCCCACCCCTTTTCCCCCCAACAATAACAAAGTATCAGGCCCAAAAATCCAGTGATGGGAGAAATAACTGATCAATTCAACCACAAATATCCTTATTTATACTTAAACAAGTCATGGCATCAATCCTCATTGGTCAGTTACTTTTAGCTGGGCACAATATTCTAAAGTCCTTTATGGCAGACGTAAAAAAACAAATTTCACACCCTAATAAAAACACTCAGGGACAGGTTAGGACCAAAACTATGCCATTCTTCAGAAAAATAGAAATTAGTTCAACTTGGGGCTTTCCCTGGTGGCCTGGAAGTGGTAATTTGCTACAGGGAGAACATGATCTGGAAGCATGTGATGTAACTTTTCTTCATATTTACAACTGGGAGAAAGGGGGAGGCTGGTAAGTGATTAGGAAGCCTGCACCCTTTCCCACTTTGGATGTAAAAAATCTATCATTTTAAAAATCATCAGGACATTTTTTTTAATTAAAAAGTCTTCCAGCTTGGTTTTATGGGGACCTGAGTTAGGTGTAGGATTGTAACATCATTGATTTCCAAGAAGAGTAGAATGAAATCTACATGGGGGGGGGGGGATTGGGGAGAGGGTGGAAGGCAGAGATAGCATTTGGAAGACTCTAGTTACAAAAAAAAATCAACAGGGCTAGATTAAAAATGCTATGTAAGTGAAGAACTTAATTTCTCACTGCATTTTAATGCATGATACAAAGTCCCAAAGTATGCAAAAGGTTGAATGCATTCATCACAAACAGATCTGTTTTCTCTCTTTACACCAATGAGAAATTACAAGATTCCCAATGACCTTCCTCTCAACGAAGGCCCCTAATTACAGTCATTTATTATACAACTGAGATGAATGGGCAGAATTTACATAGAATAAAAATATTATTTAACAGCTGTGTTATTGATGTGTGAAACTGGAATCCCAATTTATTTAAATGCTATAAATATATTGGTAATGTATTCTTTACAAATTAACCTCCTGAACTGCACACTGGCGAAAGTTCAATTAATATCATGCACAAATCTATTTTCTTCCACAGTGGAGGAGTGCAGGCAGGTATAAATATGGGCAATGAAGATGCCTCCCCCGCACACCTGACCAGAACCCGAGCTTCCCTCTGCTCCTTGATTCATGATTCCAATTTGAATGTGAATTTCAATTGGTATCATTTAGAAAAAAACTCTCACCTTAAATAGAGAGAGCCTATTATAACTTTACTTTGAAAATTCTTTCCCTATAAATTATATCCATGACACCCTCACTCCATAATTTGCTAGTTTCTTTCTGCCTGTTTCCTACTCATGGTAATATCTTTAGTATCTTAACCCTTATGAGATTGCTATGAAAATGATGAAATGAAAGGAAAAATGCTCTGGTCTGCTGTTCTTCTGGGTGCCCCTTACTTAGCTTGATATAAACAGGTTTCAGTACAATTGAGCCTCCAGCAAACACTTATTAAGGCCCTACTGAATCTCCAAAGGCAACACACAGGCTACTCAGGATGCCGATTTCTTTGGTTCCCTGCTCTCTGGATGCCTGGTTAGAGCCTCCATGTGCCCACCCAGACTTATGTATGTCTTTCACTTCTGGGTTTGTCTCTTTTGTATTCTGTCCCTTTATCCCTAGCTGTCATTATTCCCTGCTCATCGACAGAAGAGTTATAGTTTGCAAAAACCTATCAGGTGGACTGGACACAAGATAATTGAGGTGATGATCAGGACGAGCAAAAGACAATTGATAGTGATGGTGTCAGAGGCTATAGCGAACGAGATCTGCACCCTCTGTCTCCTTTCGCCTTTCTCTGAAATGGACAGACTGTGGAATAACACGGACAGGTCAGCTGTGCATCAACGGATAGGGAGGTGGTACCTAATACTTCTTAGCCCAATGATATGATGCTTGTATCTTCTGACATTGAGGCAGGTTATTAAATAGCAGTGGGAACTATTAAGAGATGATCCTGACCCTCATTTTTTATCAAAGTCAAAAAATATTTGATACCGCTGAACATCTTCTTATGGGAAGGTAGTGGTGGTGGGAGGGGGCAGCATGGCAGAGAGGGGGAGGGAGGGATTCTTTATTATGGAAATAGCTTGATGTTGGTTGTGTGATGCTCTTAAAAGCCAGAGAATGGGGAACATGTGTATTTCCATATAAACACCATTATGTAGAGCACACGGGGCTTGTATTTGGAATTGTATTTGGGCATGAGATTTGTAAACGAAGAGGAGACACAATCTTTCTAAGGAACTTCTGAAGTTTAATAAATATGTATGTCCATATATTAGGTTTAGAAACATGATGATTTAAAATTGTTTCAAATGAAAATCATAACATGACCCAGCCTTTTCTAAAGTCTCTTCATTCTGGACAAAGAGGAGAATGTTGCGAGCGGCCTGGAGGGATCTGGGAATGGCTAAATTCAGCTGCTCCGTGACTGAGATGTTTTCTTCCATATTTTATTATGGTGCCTCTTGCCTGTCATTTTAAATAAGACAACAAGTGTACTTTGTAAAGCTTAAACTGCCACATTCTAGCTTGATTGACTCTTTGTGCTGTTGTGATTATTTAACATAAACCCTTTGTATATAATTGAGGTGATCAGCCCTTAGCAAAGGGTAATGAATAATGAGAGGGATAACTATAGATCTATATGTTTATTTCCTCTTTCTTTATTTGCCATTCATTTGACAGACACAGGATATCCCAAAAGTCTTAGTTCAGTGAGTTCGGGAATGCCCAGGATTTAATACTTACCTGCTATTCTAGGTACCAGGCACTGCACTAAGTCCTGAAGATATAAAACTGAAAAGTAAACAGTCTTTGACCCCAAAGGGTTTGGGTTCTACTTAGAGGAATCAAGACAGACAGCAGAATGCCAACACAAATAATGTATAAGTTACCTACACAAAGTGAGTTTTTCATAATGCGTACATAATAAATGCTTTATTCATTTATTTCCAGGGGTGATGGCAACAGCAGCTGAGAGATAAGGAAAAACCTGCTTTAGAGGATTGGAATGAGCTAAGCTTTGAAGGAAACTAGGATTCTATAAGCAGAGTGCTAGGCATACATTGGGGACAGGCTGTACAAAGGGGAGGAGATGGGAAGGACTTTAAATGCCTGAAGACTTCGCATTTTTCCCTGGAGGCTACTGGGAACCATTGGTACTTCTTGAGGAAGCAAGTTCCATAGTCAGACCTTGAACTTTAGCAACAGCTGAGAAGTAGCCTTCATGTACCACTCTGAGGTTCACCCAGTGCTTTCCAAATATTATTTCATCTGATCCTCACTACAACCTTGAGAACTGTATGCTACTATTAGCCCTATTTTACAGCTGGGAAAGCTGAGACAAGCAGCTGATAAGTGACTTGCCCAGGATCACCCACCTTCTAAGTATCTGGAGTCTATTTTGAACTCAGCTCTTCCTGACTCCACTCCAGGTCTAGCGCTCTGTGCACTGTGGCGCCTTCTAGGGGGCAATCTAGTGGAGAATGTTTTGCAATGGGAAGGGTCTTAGCAACAGTAGAGTAAGGGTTCATAGAGACAGCGCTTTCATGTGGAAGGCTCTTCGCCACCAACGTAGCTGACAGCTGCATAACACATGTACTTTAAATACATTCTAGCATCGTAGTTTCGTTGGTTTGTTTCAAAGGGACCGGAGAGATTGTTTAGTGAGACTCCTCTCATTTTACAGCTAGCGAGACTGAGGCCCAGAGCATGTAAGTGACTCGCCCAAAGTCACACAAGTAAAAATTATCACTGTCTGGATTCGAAACCATGTGCTCTGACTCCTAGTCCCCCACTCTTTCTCATCTGAGCCTTACAAAAACCATGTGATTTAGGCACTGCGCTTTGTTTTAATCTCTGTTCTACAGAAAGGAGGAATTGGAGCACCAAGATTATTATAAAAACATAGATCTGGGGTTGGAAAAGAGGTTTCCTAATCCGGCCTCTTCCCTTTATGGATGAGTAAACCGAGGTCACAAAAGCAGTGTCTTGTCCAAGGTCATACAGAGAATACCGAGCTAGGATGCGAACCTGTGGCATAGTGGTTTAAGTGGCATAGTGGATGGTGCGCTAGGCTTGAGTTCCAAACCTGCTTTGGACACTGGGCAGGTCATTTCCCCTTTTTCTGGCTTGGTTTTCTCACCTGTAACATGATGACCTTTCAGGACCTTTCCCCTTCTAAATCTGCAGTCTTCCGACTGGACACGGAGGCTAACGTGTCAGAGGGGAGATTTGAAACCCAAACCTTTCTGGGTACTGTAGCCACAGTTCCCTGCTCTGGCTCGCCCCCACCTCCACCCCTCTCCACGTGTAGGGAAATCGCAAAGGCCCCCTCCTTGGGTCCATTCTCCATGGCAGAAAACTACATCCGTGGAGAGTCTAATCGGCAGGAGAGATTCCTGCCAGCAGCCAGCAGCGGGATCAGCTCTCCTCAGCCGGACCGTAACAGATGCAAGCCAGCCTTGTCTCTGCATGGCTATTAACCACCCTATCGTCTATACAAGCCCATGCAAAGTAGAGACTCCGTGGTCATAAAAGCTGCTGGCGATCGCCCTCCTCCCTCCTGGCTGAATGAGCAGTGCCCCCCGATCTGGTGATTGACAAACTCTCTACTGTAACAGACTCCCGAATAAGCCTCCTTTTTTCATTACTCTGAACAATAGCTTAGCTAAATGACTCTCTGCCTCCCCAAATTACTTTTCACTGACTTCAAACCATCTTCTTTTCTCCTCGAGCTATAGCTCCCCGTGATCTTTCTGCATTCTTCTCCCCAGCAGGGAGCTTTCAAAGCCCCTTCCCTGCCCGCTCAGTGGTGTGCCCAGCCGCCCGTCCTCCCTTTCCCTGGGGTCACTTGCCTTTGGGAGGGAACCAATATAGAGTAATAGGAAAGATATACTGCTTAATTCATGGCATTTTAGAAAGGTCTGCCGGAGCACCCTGGCTTTCTCTAGGTTGGTGTCATTCCTTTTGGAGCCTGCTTTCACAATTAGTAAATAATTCCCAGTTTTAAAAGGCAGGCGCTAGATGTGAGCTGAGCCAAAGGCCCGCCACAGGAGACTACAGGGTAGCATTCTTGATTTTTAGATGACCAGGCTTTGGAACACTTTCTTTTTAAGGCCAGAAAGTTGGGAATGAATGCAAGGATTTCCAAAGTGGCTTCTTTCTGCAGGCCTGTTGGCATGAGTCAGCAATTCCACAGATACTTGAAATTCCCCCACACACACACACACACATACACACGCATACACACACACACACACACACACACACACTCCCCACCTCTGAGAAGGGAGACCTGCCCACTTATTCCATCCTGGTATCCATTGATTTATACCAAAGTGATAGATGTAACTATTGTCATTGGGATTATGCTGAGTTACAAGCCACTCCCCACATGGACCATAATTCAGATTCTGGCTGACAATGATACTATCTCTGAAATTTATATTCATGATTATAAATTCCTTCTTTTTGGCCAGACCACCGGCAGCATGGACTTGCAATTTCCAAACAGCATTCGTGACATTAACTTGGGAATACTATCTATCAAGGTCGGTGACAAATGTTGGGGACGAGGGTCTTTCCTGCCGCTGGCTCCAATTGCCACTCATGTGAGAGGGACTAGAAACGGGTGGGAAATACAGACCCTTTTCCCTTCACTAACGCTCTGTTCTCACCTTCCCTAAAGACAGCACCAGCTTCTCAGGAATGAGTCATCATCCCCAGCATTACATCTTTTTCCTCATTTACTGTTATTATCATCATTAACTTCCAGGACGAAGTTTATATAGGAACTGAAGGTTTGTGAAGCTTTTTGTATATTGTCATTCTGACCTCCCCCCCAAAAAACCTGTTTGGGATCCCTCCCTAAAAATTATTTCCTGTTGCTTTGCAGATATTTTATATTTAATTTCTCTTTAATTTTATTTATATATCATATTTGCATTTTATATTATACATTATATTACTTATACTTACTTATCCTTTGCAAATATTTTGTATTTATTTTTACTTACATGGCTCTGTCTATATCCATAGTGCTGAATGGCAGTCAGAAAGACTCCAATTTGAATCCAGCTTCAGATACTTCCTAGATGTGTGACCTTGGGTAAGCCACTAAACCTCTGCCTCAGTTTCCTCATCTGTAAAATGGGGGTAATAACAGCCCCTACTTCCCAGGATTGTCTTGAGGATCAAATGAAATCATATTTGGAAAGTTCTTAGCACCCTTATGGTATGATATAAATCTTGACTATTTTTATAAGTATGTTGGATATGTTGTGTGGCTTCTCCCCAGTAGAACGTAAGGTTCTTGAGGGCAAAGAATGTTCTATTTTTGTCTTTATCTCCCTAGCACCTCGAAGTCTCTGCCACACACTAGACACTTTGTAAGTACTTAGTGAATTGACTTGTAACTCATTTCCTCCTCATTCAACCCTGTGAGGTGAGTGCTACAAGAATTATCCATGCCCATTGTCCAGATGAAGGAATGGAGGCTGGGAGGGTGGGGAGATTTGCTCATAGTAGCTCAGCAAGTTGGGAGTTATAGGTAGGATTTGAACCCAGCTCCTTCCTGACTCTAAAGTCCCATTTTCTTGAAACTACACCGTGAATAAACTGGAGTTCTATAAACAGACAAAAAGAGTAACTTATTTGTTGTTGGTAACCTTGGGGGGAAGGTATGTGTGTATAGATGGTGGGTTGAAAGGGAATGCACTGAACCCTCCTATTATCAAAGATATACATTCTCAAGGTGAAATTTTATAGGACAGATCACTGAACCACATTAACTTACATAGTGAACCATAGGTCCCTCCTTATTCATCCATCTATCCATCTATCTATTCATCTATCTGTTCATTCATTTATTCACTCATTCTTTCATTTATGTATTTATGGAAAGGAGAGCAGGGCTTTGAATGCAGCTGAAGGAATGCCCTCAAAGGTCATCAGTGTGTCCTTGCTCCTTCCTGACTCCTCCTTCCAGGGTAACCTGCATGGCCCTGATGTCAGCAGGCAGAGCCATGGTGGTGGTTCAATAGAACAACCCTGTCCCATTGCCCCACCCAACCCCTGTGCACACAGGAGCACACTCTCCCATCATTTCTCCTCCAAAGCCTGTAGTTTTGAGCAGGGGCACCAGACTGAGCTGGATGGAATGCAATTCTTAATGGAATTAGAGTCATTTTGTTCAATTTGCTAAACAATTATTAAGAGGGAAGGGGAAACAAAAAGAAGAAGAGGAGGAGGAATCCTGAGGCTCCTGAGATGGTGAACATTAAGGGTTATGGGGCAGAAGTAAACTGGGAGTTCTAATAGGACCCTTGTTGTGTTCTTTTATTCTGTTTCTTACCTGGATCTACAACACAGCCAAAATAATCATTTTTCTACCTACTGGTAATTACCCAACCATAATAATGACAATCAGGACAGCTCACAACTGTAACTTTAGGCACCTCATAGTTTAACACACTGTTTCACTTGATCCTCACACTTCTCCCCATTGTACAGATGAGGAAACTGAACCTCAAAGGAGTCGTGACTTGCTTGGGAGTCATTGCTAGTGTGCAGGATTTGAACATGGGTCCTTGACCAGAGGTAGGTTCTCTAACCAATAAGCCACATTGCCTTTCAGATACTACTTAGCAGGAACAGTTAGAAAAGTGAAGAAGAAATCCCACTTGTGGGGTCCCTCTACAAAGTGGCCACAACCCAATGATCTCTCCAGCCTAGCCCTGCCTTGCCCTGTCCTGCTCCTCCCAGGATGGTGGCTTTTGCCAGCATGAATTCACAGTGCTTGTGTGTTTGTTTTCATGACACCTCCCCTATTAGACTGGGAGCTCCCTGAGGGCAGAGATTGTCCTTTGCCTCTTGGTATCCCCAGTGTTTGACACAGTGCTCGACACATAGTAGGTGCTCAGTAATTGTTTATTGACTTACTAATAAGCTCCTTAAGATCAAGGGTGGTTTAATTCTTCCTATTTGTACCCAAAACCTAGCACGCATAGTAGGTATTTAATAAATACTTGTGAATCTTAAAGTACTATATAATATTCGTTCTCACTGGTGGTGGTGGTGGTGGTGGTAGTAGGAGTAATAGTGCTGGTAATGGTGGTGGTAGTGGCAGTAGTAGTGGGAGTACAAGTTGGTAGTAGTACTAGTGGTAGTGATGGTGATGGATGGTGGTTTGATTAAAGGGATCACATTGATTTAAGGGCACATTTCTTGCTCCTTGCCCAGGATGCCAAATTGCTAACCATGTCTCTAATTATCCAACTAGTGATTTCTTTTCATTGTTATCTCAATTAACATTTAAGTCCCATGTCATTTTTTTTTTGCTCTCCACTGAGACTTGTTCCCTCTCTCCTCATTTTTTGTCCTACCTTAGGATTTCCTTTCTCTCATCATTTTATGTTCTTATGTGTCTTTCCCTTTTCAGATTCTGTTTCTCCCACTACAGTTAGTTATTCACAAACAGTTATGTTTGCATTTCCCTTCAGCTCCATGCTAAATTATACAAGAGACACACAGGCCAATGAGTCACAATAGGAGCTTGCAAGGAGGTCAGTTCTTAATAACGTGTAAGTTGTATACATAACCATGACATAAAATGGATAAAGGACAGAGTGCTTTGAGATCAGAAGAGAATGAATCCTCTACCTTAGAATATGTCTTTCTTTTAAAGACTTACTCTTTTCAGCATTAGCTGGAGAGAATCATGGAATCCAGGATTTGTAAGGGACCTCATTGTCCATTCAATGCACCCTGTTTCTGAACATGGATCCCCACTACCATATACCCAACAAGAGTCATTCTGCTTCTACATCAGGCCTTACAGTTAGGGGGAGCTCACTACCTTTGTTTTAGTCCAGCCCACTTGGGGTCAGCTCCCATTGACAGGAAATCATTTCCTAATATCAAGCTAAAATCACCCTCTCTGCACATCCTAACCCTCCTCCATTGCTACTAGCTCTGTCCTCTGGGTCCAAATGGGAAAACTCTAATCTGTGCTTTTCTCCTCACTCCCCACTTGTGTCTGAGAATCTCCTCTGGCCTGATGTATTTTCCTTCCTTTCCCCATATTAAATTCTGACCTTTCTCTACAAGGTCCATCTACCATAACCTGGTAGTTGTGATGAAGACAAGATAGAGCAAATGGGACCCTACATTCAAATGTTTCCCTAGTAGCCAGTGTTTATGTAACATGTATTAAGTGCCACACTCTGTGCTAAGCATGTTACAAATACTACTTCATCTGATCCTTACAACAACCCTGGAAAGCAGGAGCTATTATTACCCCTAATTTACAGATGAGGAAACTGAGGCAAACAGAAATTAAGTGACTTGCCCAGGGTCACACAGCTAATAAGAATTCGAACTTGGGTCTTCCTGACTGTAGCTCCAACATTCTGTCCATTGCATCACTGAGGTACCTGCTTATGATCCTCACTGAGCCTCAGTTTCCTTTTCTGTAAAATGAGATTGATGATACCTACAGACCTACTGTACAGGGCTGGGGAGAGGCTCAAAAGAGAAGCTTTGAAAAACACAGGTAAAGTGCTTTGTGGACTTTCAAATGCTCTATAAATGTCAGTTATGATGCTAGAGCCCGTCCCACCACCCGTGTATGTAAATTCTTCCTTCCTCTGGGCTACAGTAATAAGAAGTGGAGTTTATTGCCTTGAAAGTCTCCATCACAGTGAAATCTGTTCATTGAAAAGGTTTTTTTCCATCCATTCCAAGTGAACAGTTGTAGATGATGTGGCCACAGTCCTTGAAAATCTATCCAGGCAGCAGCCATTGAGGAGAGAGAGGATGGTCCCCAGACATGGGGAAGGGGCCTGATTCAGGACTGTGGGGAGGACAAGGTGGGCTGGGGGTTTCCTTACCTCCCTGAGTCCCATGCTTTCATCAAAGTGCATGAAGATGGGCTGCAAAGGATTCATGGGACCATCCTGGCTTCCCAGAGTACCCTCTGCCCAGTGGGCACTCAGAGAATGTGACTGCAGTGCAAGGAGGGGCCTGAGGCCAAGGAGGAAAATCATTCCTTCCGCTAGAAAATGCACATGAAGACATGCCATGGATATCATAGGCAAATCTGGAGTTTGGGTGATCCCCCTCATTCAACCAAAGAAATGCATGTAACAGAAAATGCCCAGGCTCACAGAACACAACCTTGTTCATCCAAAAGGTAAAATGGAATATGGGTGGGGTTCCTGGTCCTGAGATCAATCCAAGATGGCAACCTGGGCTGGAAGCCTTTCGGTGGCACTTACTAGCTGTGTGACCCTGGGCAAGTCACATAAACACTCTGAGGCTCCATTTCCTCATCTGTAAAATGGGTAGGTTAGAATAGAAGCCTCTGAGATTCCTTCTAGCTCTCCATTCATGATCCTCTAGTCTCCTGGTCTCTCTCACTCACATTGCCACCCCCTGAACTATTAAATAGCTTCCTAATTGGTCTCTCTGTGTCAAGCTTCTTCCTGCTTCTATCTATCCTCCGTGTGGATGACAAGGTGACATCCCCACAGCGTGATTCTGAGCACAGTCCTCCCCTGCTCAGTAATCCTCGATGGCTCCCTGTTACCTGGAGAAACAAACACTATAAAGCTCCTGTCTGGCAGTTAAAGCCCAACTCCAACCTACCCCTCCAGGCTTTTTAGACAAGGCTCACCTTCACGCAGTCTACTGTCCAGCCAAACTGGCCTTTCCCTGACACTCTGACCCAGGACACTCCTTCTGCCATCTCTGTATTTGTCCCCCGTGCCCAGAAATTACTGCTCCTCACCACTACCTCTTAGGTTCCTCAGACTCCTCCAAAATTCAGCTAAATCACCACCTGATCCTCCCCAGCTGTCCTACCAAATTCCTGTGTATTTATTTCTTATGGCCAACCTTAAATAGAGGCCCATGAGCTAAAATCTAAACCAGCAAGACCTGAGTTCAAGTGTTGCCTCTCACACTTACTGGCTCTATCACCCTGGGCAAGTCATTCTTAGTGCTGTCTAGACTAGTCTATAAGACTCTAAGTTGTAGAGAAGGTGCCAACCTGCACTGGATGAAGGACTTTCTTCCTCTGGGAGTGCTTTTTGTCAATAAAACCCCTGGTCTTGTCTTTAACTCTATATTTTCTCTTTACTTATATGTATGCATGTTTTCTCTCCCTTTTTAACTTGTGTGTATGTATTGTGTGTATGTATGTGTGTGTGCATGTGTATGCATGGACTTCTTTGATGATTAGTCTGATGAGAACTTATGGATCCCATTTCAAAAGAATATTTTAAAATACACAAAATAAAATCCAAGGGACAGCTGGGTGGCACAGTAGATAGAGTGCCAGTCTTAGAGTCAGGAAAACCTGAGTTGAAATCTCTCCTCAGATACTTACTAGCTGTGTGACCCTGGGCAGGTTGCTTCCCTCATTTGCCTCAGTTTCCTCATCTGTAAAATGAGCTGGAGAAGGAAATAACAAACCACTCCAGTGTCTTTGCCAAGAAACTCCAAATGGGGTCACCAAGAGTTGGACATGACTGAGAATGACCGAACAACAACAAACAGCTATGAACACACACATATGTGTGTATATATATATACACACATATATATTTGTGCATATATGTGTATGCATGTATACATATACATACACACACATATATACATATTTCTTTTCTTAAACGAGTTCGTGGATCCCAGATTAACACCCCACTTATATAAGAATAAAAGATCTGTAAGGGCAGGGCTCATCTTGTTTTGGTTTTTCTATTTCGCACACCTAGCATAGGGTCTAGCACATAGTAGGTGCTTCATGACTGCTTGTGGATATCTGGGGTTTAAAAGATCCTCTCTAAATGTGAGTTTGTCATCTGCTGTGGTTGCAGTGCAGGATGAATCTTGCCTTTGACTCCTGGTCACTTCCATGACTCCCCCAAACTGTTAAGGACAGCCATTTCTGTCCAGTGCTGTGAACTACCATCCCATCCCAGAAGGCTGCCTGGTCTCAGGGGCTCTGAAGGGTCACCTCATTGTCCAGATCTCTCCCCTTTACCTGTGGTCCTCCCTGGCTCCTGACCCCAGGCAAGGGGAGGTCTATCATTGAGGTAGATTGGGACAGCTTGTTTACTGTGCCTTAGACACAGCATCATGGCCACAGGGGGACTGGAGACCAGAGGTCTGTCTCTAAATGAGTCTTGAAAGAGCTCTGACACTCAGCTCCACAAATGAGGCCACTCTTTGCTCTGTTAAGGGCAGGAGAAGGTTAAAAGGAGTTTCCTTCTCTACCAATTGAGATCAAGCAGGAGCGAGCCCTCTTGGCCTGTGAGAGTTGGTTCCATATTTCAGAGGGCATGGACTTTAGCTGACATGGAGGTGAGGGAAATATAGAATCACTGATGCTGAGTTGGAAGCAACCTCGGTGGGCATTTAGTCTAGCTCATACCAAAAAGAGAATTCTTTCTACAACACATGTAACAAGTGGACATCTTAGTTCTGTTTTAAGACTCTGATGAAGACTGTCTGAATGAATTAATGAAGGGAGGAAGGAAGGAAAAAACATTTATTAACCCATTACTGTGCTTTATACATTGTTCTAAGTCCTGGGGATATCACAACAAAAAGCGAAAATCTGTTACCTCAAGAAGCTTAATTCTGATGTTGATCAGTCTTTTCAGTCATATCCAACTCTCTATAACCCCATTTGGGGTTTCTTGCAGAGATACTGGAGTGTTTGCCATTTCTTTCTCCAGTTCATGAGGAAACTGGGGCTGACAGGGTTACATGACTTACCCAGGGTCACACAGCTGAGGCCAGATTTGAACTAAGTAAGATGAATCTTTCTGACTTCTGCCTTGGTGCTCCATGCACTATGGTACCACCTAGCTGCCTAGAAAGACAATAGCAAAGGAGTTTTAGTCTAATGGGTCACAGGGATGGTGAGTTGGTCTATGGGACACATGATTGCCACACTCTTTCCAGAAGCATTGGCATTATTGATTACTTCGCCCAAAACAACTGTGCCTCAGTTTCCTCATCTCTAAAATGTGGATCATGATAGCACCCCCTTCTCGGGGTTGTTGTGAGGATCACATGAAATAATAATTGTAAAGAACTTAGTAGAGGGCCTGGCACATAGTAGGTGTCATATAAACATCAGACTTTATTATTGTTCCCTTCCTTTAAGTAGATGGTGTGTAACCTCAGCCTCAGTCACATGTATTTTGACAAACATTTGTTAGATTCTGGCCATGAGATGGTCCTGGGTCTTCTTACCTGTAAAATGAGGGCGTTTGTTTTGGGGACCTCCTTTGTTTTCACTCTGAATCTATGTATGATCCAGTGAAATGACCAGACTGGGATTTAACCAAGGTCCTTCTGATTCCAAATGGTTGTGCTGAACTCCTGATGAAAACAAAACCCTTTGAAAACATGGGTGCCCCTGTCTTTGTCTTTGTAGCCTAAGTGTCAAGCACTGAACCCTTCTGTGTGGATCCTGTTGGCAGTCAGTCTGGTGAAACCCAGGGACCTTGCCTCGCTATCACATTTTGAAATTCATAAAATGAAAGACAAATGATTATAAAGGAAATCAATCATCCTGAAATACAGTTTTCAAAATGTTTTTCTTAAAAAAAAGTTCACGGACCCCAGTTTAAGAACCCCGATCAAATCCAAAGAGACATTTTTAATACTTGATTGAATCATTGTTGCCTTCCTAGTTTTCTCATATTGTTCCATGGGGTTCAGAGACAACCAATCCTGGAGTAAGTCACTATCCTGCTATTATTTATCATAGTGTGTTTTTGCCTTTGTAGCTACTACTCACAACAGTTATGAATGCTGACTGCGGCTGGCCACATGGGCTGATCTCACTGTTCAATCACACCCTGGTCCTGATGGACCATGGAAGCCTCCAGGCTGTCCCATCCCCTAGGAATCCAGGGCCTCTCAGCATCCCTTGGCACGTTTCCAAGTCTTTCCCCATAAGGCCTTTAAATGACACGCTCTTCTGCCCTTGAACAAGAGACCTGCTGGCTGCTGCCCCCCAGCCACTGGTCCTCACCCTTTTGGCAGGTTCCAAGCAGAGCAGCCATGGGCTTCTGGCCCCTGGCTCACGTTTCCATCTCTCTTTCTCTTGAGATGCCTTCTGTTTTACTTTTCTCTGGTTAAGATCAATCAGATGCCCCTTTCATTTCTGAAAAGAACTGGAGAATGTGGAAGGGTGGGACCAGCATCCTCAAACCCAGTCTCCCAGGTGGGGAATAAAGGGTGGATACAAAGAAGGCTGGTTGCCCCAGGAGAACCCAGGGTTCTAGACCTCCCAACCAGGGGCTCATCTTTACACAATGTTGTACTGCCTCCTAGTGGTAGCCAGAAGGGGAACAACCTGGAACCTCTCTTACTTCTGGTAATGACGGAGAGAACATTTCAGAGCCTTCCTGGGCATTCTGCAGAAAGTGGGACCTTAGAAAAGTGGATTCTGAGGGCTCCTGCTTTATCAGTCCTTCTCCCCTCTCTTCAAGTTTCCTCCAAGCCCATGGCCACCTCTGAGGCTCTTCGTGCTTGACAAGACCCACTCTGTTCTCAAAAGTGCCCACAGTACCGCCAGCTTCTGGTGCCTTCCCCTCTCAGGTGATTTTCCATCTTCTCTGTATATATCTTGTATGGATGGGCTCAGTTATTTACATGCTCTTTCCTCCATTAAAGTGTAAGCTCCTTAAGGGCAGGAATAGTTTTATTTTTCTTTCTGTCCCTAGTGCCTGGCACATATTAAGTGCTGATGAAGGCTTGGTGACTCATGACTGACTGACTTCCCCTCTTTGGCCTCCTTTTTTCTTCCTCCTAAAGATAATAAGCTACAGATCAGAAAAGACCTTTTATGTCATCTAAACCAGTTTCTTCCTTTTACAGTTTAAGAAACTGAGGCTCAGAGAGGGAAAGTCATGGGCTAAAGAAGCCTGAGTGGACAGCCAGCTTAACCCCTTCCCCTTCACTTTACAGATCAGGAAACTGAGTCCCAAAGGGTTTAACCGACTGTCCAAGTTCACACAGGTAGCAAATAGTAGAGACAATTTAAAACTAGGTCCCCCAACAGCTAGTATGGTCCCCTTGCATTGTAGCCTGCTGCCAAGGTCAGTCAATGACAGTCGGGATTCACACAAAGATTCTCTCATTCTCTCCAGTGTTCCTTCTACTCCCTTGGCCATATAGTACAGTAGAAAGAATCCTTGCCCTGCCTTTTGAACTATGTAGCCTTGAGCAAGCGACCCTTTTTAGGTTTCAGTTTCCTCGTCTGTACGCTGGTGTTGGACTAGATGGCTCCTCAGCTCCCAGATTTCTTGCTCTAAATTTAGGATTCTATGACTGTCCCTTCATTTCCCTGGGCTTCAGTTTCTCCACCTGTAAAGGGAGGGGGCAGCACTAGACCACCTTCGGGGTCCCTTCCAGCTTACACTTAGGATTCCCTACCACACGTCCTTCCCTTGGCTTCTAGAATTTTGCAGAAGTGTAGCCCGTCAGCTTTGTTTTTGTTTTTGTTTTTTTACTTTCTATTTCTATGGGTTTCCCTGATAGGAACAGCTAAGATTCTCCTTTTTTGGAGGGGGAAGAAGTTGGGAAAATAACTGTCCACTTGAGCCCGGGCTGCAGTGCTGGACCTTGGTTTAAGGAGCCTGTGCACTCATCCTACAGGTGCTTATCTCTGAACCCACACCACAGACATAGCCCATAAGCCCCCTGAGGGCAGGGACTGCCTCATTGTTGTCTCTTTGCCACCCACACCTAGCAAGCTGCCTGGCACATATTAGGTGCTTCTGGATTGATTGAAGGCCAGGGTTCAAATCCTCCATTCACTAACTGTGTGACCTTGGGAAATTCACTTAGAGAGACTCAGTTCCACGGTCTCCAAAATTTAAAAAATAATAACAGCAGCTACCATTTCCATGGTACTTTGAGGCTTACAAAGTATTTACATGTTACATGATTTGATCCTTATAATATCCCCAATTTACAGATGAAGAAACTACGATTGAGCAAAGTTAGGTGACTTGCCTACTCAGCCTCTGAAGTAGGATTCGAAGTCAGGTCTTCTGATTCCCAGTCAACATGATCTGTCACCTCTACTGCCTATAAAGCCCATCTTACCTACCTCCTGGCATCTTGTGAGGATCCATGGAGAAAATGTAGAGTGCTTTGTGATCTCTAAAACCCAATAGCAGTGTCTATTATTCCTTTCCAGAAGTTTCCAGATGTGTGTCTTAGTTACTGAAAACCTTCAGCAGCTACTCTGTGGGCAGGTCAGATCCATATGGAATAGTGATTCCATGTTTCCAACACCTCATGGGCAGCCCACAAGTCTTTGAATAACTCCCTTGGCCCCCTATTTAGTCATGCCAATTAGCTTAAATAAAGAAAAGAAAGGTTTATCCCTCACTCTCAGGAAGATGCCCATTTCCCTGCTCAGAGAGTTTGCGTGTTGGGAGAAGCCATGGGGCTCAGCAGTGGCTCTCCAAGCCCCCGATGGCTTTGAGTGGCAGAAACATGCTCTGGATTCAGAAGGCAGGAGGATTTCCTGGGAGGCCCAACCACCTGCTCCCCTCACTCATTTAAAAAGCTCCATGGTGCTTTGCTCCTGGCTGGGTGGATTTTATTTTTCTTTAAGAAAAAATAAACTAGCTTGTGGCTCCAAAGTAAAACACGGATGTGTTCATTGGTGGTTCTCTTCCAGAGCCTTCCCTCAAGGACCTGAAAGAAAACATTTTCCTAAATGCCTCCCATTGCAGTTTTGTGGAATCCAATCCAAGAGCTTGTTAAGCACCTACTATGTGCCGAGCGCTGTATTAGGCACTGGGGTTAGAAAAAAAGCAAACTGAACAAAAACAAGAATGGCCTGGTCTAAGGGGATGGTGGTTTTGGGGAAGATATACAAAGAGCAAACAAATCAGGAAATGCAAGATGGCATTAACAACCAGGAGCTCAGGAATGGCCTTGGGCAGGAGGTGCCAAGGATGCTGAGAGACAGGAGAAAGAATGCCCTTTGGGCATGGAGGTATAGGAAATGTGGCTAACAACCTGCTATCTCAGTTGATTATCATAATACTACAAAGATTCATGTTCATAACGGTGACCCAGCTGCTCCAGATTTCACTCTTGACAAGGAATCAGGAAGACCTGCATTCAGATTCTGCCTCAGAGATGTACTAGCTGTGTGACCTTGAACAAGTCCCTTCACTTGTGTCAACTTCATTTTCCTCAACTGTAAAAATGAGGATAATAATAGACCAATTTGGCTAGAACATGTGCTAATGGGGAGTAATAAGAAATAAGCCTCAAAAAGGCAGACTGGGGCCAATGGGCTTTAAATGACACTAAGGAGTTTGTATTTGTCCCCCAAATGCTCCCCTCTGACCACCACACCTCCAGATATTAGAAAGTAGATTCCTTGAGGGCAATGACTGTCTTGCTTTCAACAATTTTATTCCTAGTGCACAACACAAAACCTTGTCTATTCATCCATCCATCCATCCAGTTATCCACCCATCCATCCTTCCATCCATCTGTCCTTCCATCCATCCATCCATCCATCCATCCATCCATCCTTCTGTCCGTTCATTCATTCATTCATTCACTTATTTGCTCATGCATGCATGCATTCTAGGCAATAGGGAATGAATGCAGCTTCCCAAGCAGGGAAATAATAACAATCAGTTTTTTTGCTTTAGGGTGATTATTTTAGTAGCTGAGGGTAGGATGGAACAGAAAGCAGAGACTGGAAGCCAGCTGTCTAGATTAGGAGGCTGTTAACAGTAATCCTGGCAAGTTGTGATAAAAACCTGAACTGAGGGGATGAGCCTAGAAATTTGTTGTGGCTTTGGTAACAAAAAAGACTGAAGGGAAACCATGTTTCCTCCAAGTGACAAAAAGAGACAGAAATTGTAACTACATACAATGCAATCTAGACCATAAAACATTTTATCCAGTACCTTCTGTACATAGAGCACTATAAAAAGGCACAGCCCCTGCTCTCGTGGAGCTTATGGTCTAATCAGGGGCTTGATTTACAGTGAGGTCTGAGAAGGGAAGGTTGTTCTCAGCTACGGAAATCAAGGAGGGCTTCCTGGAAAGGGGTGGTTCAAGATAAGCCTTAAACAGTGGGTAGGACTGAAGAGAATTAAGAAATATATTGTTGTTCAAAAGATGAACCTCCAGATAACTGGATTTATTTGCAACCTACTAGGTGACAGGCACTGTTCTAAGAGTTAGAGATACAAAGACAAAAGTGAAACTCTCCCTTCCCTCAAGGAGTTTACAATCTATCTGAAAAGAGACAATACCTATTCAATAAGCATTTCTTATGGACTCATGCCTAAGTATCAAACCCTGTGCTGAGTGCTGGGAAAAAGAAAAAAGTAAAAGCAATTCATGCCCTCAGGGAGCTTACATTCTATTGGGTGATATGTCACACAAATAAACCATTGTATACAAAGTGAAAGTTACATGGGCATCACATGTAAAAAGTACACAAAGCAGGTAGGAGAGAGATGATGCTATGAGCTGGGGGAATCAGGAAAGGCTTCATTTAGAGGTCAGTGGAGGTATGCATGTTATACGAAGTCCAGCCAAGTGGAGAGTGCTGAACTGGGAGCAAGGATGAACTGCGTCCCATCTCTGATGCTTACTAGTCCTGCGAGTCATGGGCATGTCTTGATTAAACATCTCAGTTGCAGGCAAGTTTCTAAGACTAGACCCAAAAGATGGTTTGTGATCTAAATCCTTAGAGGAAGTTCCTTAACTGAGAAATGAATATGCATCAGAACCTTTGAAAAATTAAGTGTTTTATTGCATTTAAAAGATGAACTGTCACATAGCAAGAGCAAGGAAGAACCCACATAATCCGTTTTTTCCTTGCAATGCCAAGAGAAATGGAGGAAGCCTCTATTCCATCCATTTTTCTCTCATGACTTTAACTTTCTGGGCCTCAGTTTCCTTCACTGTAAAATGAGTGGAGTGGATTCAGTGGCCTTTAGATCTCTTCTTCCAGCTCTATAATTGATCAATCCAGCTCACTTTTTTTTTTTTTTTGCTTTTTGGAGGGCAGTTTGGGGTTAAGCGACTTGCCCAAGGTCACACGGCTAGTTTTTTGTGTTAAGTGTCTGAGGCCAGATTTGAACTCAGGTACTCCTGACTCCAGGGCCGGTGCTCTATTCACTGCGCCACCTAGCCACCCTCAAACCAGCTCACTTTTTTTTCTTACACCCCAGTTCTTCTAAGAAAAGGGCCCAATACAATGAGTTTTCTTTTCCAAATTTGGTGGTGCAAGGCTGAGGTGCCCAGTGCCAATTTATAAGCCAAGGTGGAGTTTTATAGATGCAAGCTGGAGCTCTGAGCCATGGAAATCTGGGGGATAATGGAAGTGCTGACACAATCTTCACTTCCACAGCAGGAATGGTGCCGTGATAATTTATAGGCAGAACATTTTGGTTTTGTCAGGTTTTTCAACACAGCCCGTTATAAATTTGAAGGAGAACTGTCTTGTTAAAGCTTCAGAGTGGCATCTGTTCCTGTTGGTTATGCATCATGTTCATATTTGCAATGGCATTTTTAGATAGCCATTTTTCCATATGGAGAAGGGTTACATTGATGCATGTTCAATTTTCAGTACTATATCCACTAATTAGAATTACCAGCGTCATCTTCATTGTGCTCATCTTCATCACAGCAAGCTAGAAAAGAGAATTCCCTAGTCCAGTCATCTTCCTCCACATATAGTATTTGTCTTAGCAACAACAACAACAACAACAATAATAATAACAGCTCGCATTTATACAACACTCTAAGATTTGCAAAGGATTTTAGAAATATTACCTCTAATCCTCACAACTCTGGGAGGTAGGCACTATTGTCATCATCATTTTATGGATGAGAAAACTAAGACAGACAAAAGTTAAATAATTTTCCCAGGGTTACACATAAAATAATGTGTGTCTGAGGCAGGATTTGAACTCAGATCCTTCTGAATCTAAGTCCTAAACCACTTGACTGTCTTCCCATTGCCCAAGTCTAATGCTTTCTTACATGTCTTCTCCTCCTACATGCCCCTTTATTAACAGCAACAAGAAAGTTTAGAGATGACATAGAGAGATTGGACTCGTATCAAATAATCAATCAACCAATATTCATACTATGACTCAGGCACTATGCCAAGATCTGGTCATACAAAGATCGAAGTGAAACACACCCTTCCTGGAGGAGGCTACATTTTATGAGAGGAGACACCATGGAGACATCAGAATGTATACAAGATAGATACAAAGTAGTTTGGTGGGCTGACACTAGTGGCTTGGGGAAATGTGGAAAGACTTCATAAAGAAGGAGATGCCTCAGCTGAGTCGAGAGGGAAAGTAAGGATTCAAAAACACAGAGGAAAGGGGGTCTGTGGAAGAAAGGGCATCTGAGGAAGAAGAAACGTCCCATGCAAAGGCATGGCAAGGGGAAATCAACTGTCATGTCTGGGGAGAATTTAAAAATCCACCTTAGAGAATAAAGAGTGTGAAGGGGAATAACATGTGATAAGGCTGGAAATTTAGGTCGGGTTCTGGTTAGGAAAGGCTTGAAATGCCCAAAACTGGCATTTTGATTTGCTCCAAGGAGTAACAGGGAACCACTGCCACTTACTCCTATAGAATACAAGTTCCTTGAGATGAGGGACTGATTTGATTTCATCTTGGCATTCTCAGTACCTAGCTCAGTGCCTTACACAATTGGGGGTGGGGATTGAGGGGGCATGGTCATGAGAATGTTGGAGGCAGGACTTGAACCCAGATGTTCCTGACTTCATAGATGACATACTATTCACCATACCACACTCTCTTGAGTCTTGCACATTATAGGTACTTAATAAATATTTATTGGGTTGAGTGAGTTGGACTGAATACCTGTAGGACATTGAACAAGTTTATTGACCATTCTAGACCTCAGTTACTTCAGCTTTAAAATACAAAGATCAGTGATTCCCAGCCGAGGGCAGCGGGGATGGGGCAGGAGAGATGGGCTGCAGAGTCATTGCAGGGGGTCTGTATAAGTAATAAGCAAACACTCTTCCTGAAAACAGAATAAATGTGTCTCCCACAAATTTGAATTACATTTTTAAATGTAAATAGATGATTGTACATGTAGAATCTATATCAGATTGCATGCCCTTTGGGGGAGGGGGAAAAGGGGAAAATTTAGAACTCAAAATCTTATAAAAGTGAATGTTGAAAACCAAAAATGAATAAAATATATATTTAAAACACCTGATTCTGAGAAGGGGTCCTTGGGCCTTACTAGACTGATCTTCCAATGGGACACATGCAAAAAAAGATTCTAAGCTATAGGTGGTGGTACTCCTGCTTGCATTTGATTGATTGAATGAAACCCAGGGACATTGAAGAACCTTTTGGATGTCATCCATAATCATAAGAGAGAGTTGGACTTTTCTATCTGAATATGGAGAGAGGGTTGGCCCTAGAAACTGAAAGATCCTAATTCAAATTTGGCCTCGGACACTTAGTGTTGCAGGACTTTGGACAAGTCACCAAGTCCCTCTCTGCCTGTGCTATCCAACCGTGGTGGATGTGTTGATATTGATGATAAAAAGGGTTTCTAATAAAAAAAATTTATAGATCTTTTCCATTTTTCCTTGTTTTCTGCCCTTCTTCCAATTTTATCTTTAAATGCACTTTGAATGACTTTAGCTTAATTGGGTTCTCTGGCCAAATTTTCTGTAAATATGTTTTCCCCCTCCACTGTTTCTTCTTGTTTTATGGAAAATATCACTCATCATCTTTTACCATCCTAGTCAACAACATTTTACAAACAAGCTTACATTCTTAACATGCCCTTTGCTTCTACATCTCTCTGCTTGGCAAGGAAATTGAGTGTTTTGTGGCCACTTTGGTCTCTTCCTTATGGTGATTGATCTACATAGTCTGTTCTGCCAGCCACTTCCCATATTTTGTCAACAGTTTGTTTAAATGGGTTGGGTTGAAGTTGCATCAATTGTGTGTTATATCTTCTCATTTTTCTTCTTTCTTCTTGTTGGGTATTGATTTTGATCTTCGTTCTAACAAGGCAATGAACTGATTGTATTCTGACAGCTGAGTCAGAAAGGCCTCCCACATGGATAACCACTCATCTCTTCTCTGTTAAAACATAAAAAATCTAATTTTTATGACGTATTTGCTGCTGGCCATGTTTCATCCCTATTATTTTCCCAAATAACATGTTCATGATTTAGAGACATGTGTCATTAGCTTCTTCACACTTTTATACCTTGTCTGAACCCTGTGAGCTCTTTCATGGATGACCCTTGAAACATGTTACCCAACAAGGTTTTTTTTAACCATCTTCCTTTATGCTTACCTTTTCACTGAAGGCATCAAATGTTAAAACATTTATGGATTGAATTTGGAAAGTCTTATCAAGTTATTTATTTTCTCTACCTCCTCCTCATCTTCTGCAAGAGATGTTGGTGTGAAAGTTTCAAGTATTTTCATGTTCCTTACTTCATCATAACCATACATCCCATGAAATGGTGTTTCTTGTTGACTTTAGGACACATGATCAAACCAACTCCATGGATTACTTTGTCTCTTCAAGGAGAATATATGACTTATTTCTCCACTTGGGAGGCTCCCTATTGCCTCTAGAATACAATATCACTGCTCTGTTTGGCATTTAAAACACTTCACAGTCAGGCTCTAGCCTCATTTTACAAGCTTCAGCAAAGCCATGCACAAACAGATTCCCAGAAGAATATTTCTACTGTGAACAGCTTTTAAGATTCGGATTACACACTAATAGTGAACACTCTGTTTATTCCATTACAAATCAAGGTGAACATTCACAATATAATGTTCACAACATTACATTTTATCACAAAAAGTCACAATATGGTGTTCATAACAGCTTAACATTAGAATGGCCACACAGTTTTCACTACAGTGGCCACAATATTTAGAACAAGGAACAAAAGAATAATCACCTGCTTTCCTTAAGGGGGAAACCCTTCTCACTTACTCATTCAATCAATCAATTCACAATATATCAATCTTCCACTCATGGGACAACCATAAACTTAATCAGTCACTACCCAATAATTAAACTTTCACTCATGGGGCAACCATTAACTTAATCAGTCACTAATCTAGATTCACAATCACTAAATATCATTAATTACTAATACAGTCATTAGAAAAACACACAAACTCTCCACCCCTTGGTGTTCAGCAAACCTCAGCTTTGTCCAAGGGGAGGCCTTTTCTTCATCTTGACTCTGGGTGGTCTCTCTGATTCCCTGGATCCCCTTCCATGGTCCCAGCTCCCTCCTGAATCCACTAAACAGTCACCTGGATACAGAAGCAGACAGCTCCCAGGTCCTTGTCCAGTCCTCAGGGCAATCCCCGGTACACACTGAAGTTCCCAGGGTCCAGCACATCCCAAACACTTTACCACTTCTCTTGCCTGGAACTCAAGGATCAGCCAGGCCATGAACAAACAAAGTCTT
>CM053593.1:12142279-12185589 GCA_028646575.1 Pseudocheirus occidentalis
CAATTCAGCTGGCCCTAGAACCCAGAAGGAATATTGGCCTTCTGGGTAGCCTTCACCAGATTCTGGTCTCAGGAAAACTCCATCTCTTTTCTTAGTCAACTTCCAGATACTGGGAGAGAAACTCTCTCTCTCTCTCTCTGTCTCTCTCTCTCTCTCTCTCTCTCTCTCTCTCTCTCTCTCAAACTCCAACTCACTTCTAGCAGCCCAACTCCCAGATGCTGAGACAATCCTGCTTCCTCCACAGGAAAATTCCAATTCTGTCTCTCTATCTCTAGAATTCTTCTGTATATACAGCACTGGCCTCCTGTCTCAGCCAATAGTCTTCTTCCACCAACAGGGGAGTTCATATCTTCTCAACAGGAGACAGGGCTCACGCTTTCCATACTTAGCCTTAAGTTACTAAGTGCTAAGTATCTGCTAAACTTAATTGCTATTACAGCTTCTTATACATTACTGCCCTACATGCACTCTATATTCCATCCAAACGAACCTTCTTGGGGTTGCTTGTACATGGAATTCTATCTCCAGTCACCATGCTTTTGCACAGGCAGTCCCACAGTCTTGGAATGCCATCCCTTCTCACCTTTGCCTCTTGGATTCCCTAGTTTTCTTCAGAGCACAGTCCACCATGATCAGCTTCTCCCTGGGACCTATCTTCATCCTAGCTGTGTTGACTCACCTGCATGAAATCACTCTTTAAATTACTTTGTATATAATTTGTGTTTACTTATAAGGCTGTATATTGTGTGTCTTGAGAATCAATCTAACCTAGTAGGCAGAATCAGGAAGACCTAGGTTGAGTTCCACCCTTGACACCCATTAACTGTGTAAAACCAAACAAGTCATTAAAAGACTCAGCCTCAGGAAACTCAGTTGCCAAACAGGTGCCAGTCTCCATTGAGAGAGAGATTCCCACATTAAGAGTTCCCAATGAGGTCATAGGTCTGACCCAAGAAAAATAAAGCTGAAAGATGTATATGTTGTTCTCCCAATAGAATTTAAGCTTCCTGAAGGCAGGGACTCTTTCGGTTTTGTCTTTGTAAGCCCAGCTGCCTGGCATGACTAATGGTTCCTAACAGTCAATTATAGAAAAGTTTCTGGATTGTTTGATTAATCAGTTGAACATCAACTTCCTTTTGTCTTCAGGTCTCATGTAAAGCAAGCTAAGACTGATAAGGTTCAGCCATTCCAATAACACTTGTCCACTTATTGTTCACTTGACAAGGGTCTCTCACATTCTGAGTGCCAATAGCTCAGTTGGGGTTCGTTGCCAGCCTAACAATTCTGTGATTCTTGGATTCTGTCCCTACTCTATCACCATTCCTTAAGGGGGAAAAAGAAGCAACCCAGGACAGAGGGCTGTTTTGTATGGGGGCCACTGGACATGGCAGCCAAAAGGCAATCTTGGGCAATACCAAAAGGGGCACAATGTCCCAAAAGAGGGAAATGATGATCCTGCTGTCTACTCTGCCCTCCCTCAGTCAGACCTGCCTCATCTGGGGATATTGTGCTCCATACTGAGCCCCACGTTTTAGGAAGGTCACTGGTAAGGTGCCCAGAAGTGCCCAGGACAAGCAGAATAGCAAAGGACCCCAAGTCCATGCCATACAAAAACCAGCTGAAGGAACTGGAGAGATTTAGTATAGAGAAAGAAGGCAATGAGAGCAGGATTTGGGTGAGGTGCAACAGGATGGCCATGGACAAGAATTTGTAAGATTGTCATGTAACAGAAAATTTAGATCTTTTTTCATTGGCTCCAGAAGGCAGAACTAGGAGCCTTTGGTGGGATTCACAGAGGGACAGATTTAGACTTGACATCAGAAAAAACTTTGTAATGATAAGAGCTGTTCCAACATGGGATGTGCTGTCTTGGGATATGGTGAGCTCCCTCTCAGCAGAGAATGTTGGGCAAAGACCATCTTTCCTTGATGTTCATTTCTGCGTTGAATCTGCATTGAAGTATTTGGTGGCTGAATTTGAGTGTTTTATTAAATACTTACTAGAATTTCTCTGCCCATTCCACTCCCATACTCTGCAACAAAAGATGAGGACCACTTAAAGGTTCTAAACTGAAAATTTTCCAGGTGTGTAAGTGTGTGTGTGTGTGTGTGGGTGTGTGTGTGTGAGTGTACGTACGATCATTTTCCATCATGTCCAATGTTCCATGACCCCATTTGGAGTTTTCCTGGCAAAGATACTGGAGTGATTTGCCATCTCCCTCTTCAGCTAATTTTATAGATGAGGAACTATAGTACCCAGAACAAAACATATGTGTGTGTGTGTGTGTGTATCCTATTTTGTACTTCTGAATTGTATTTTTTGTTCCCAAGTTTAATATTGGATGTCCACTTGTCAGAGATGTGTAGAGGGAAATCTTCGGGTATGACTTGTACTAGCTGGATGGTCACTGAAGTCTGCCCCACTTGTGAAATTTTGTGATGCTATTATTCTGCGATCTAAGCAGCTAAGGGGCATGGTTGACAGAGTACTGGCCTGGGAATCAGAAAGACCAGATCTCAACTCCTGTTTCAGACACGTACTAGCTTGTTTGAACATATTTGTTTGCTCCGTTTCTCCCCCATTGGATGGTGAGTGCCTCTAGAACACCTCAAAGGTGTGGAATGAAATGTGCTTCTTTTCGTGTGCCCAACACTCAGCCCGGTGTCCAACATTTCTGCCACCTTAAGGTTCACAAAATCCTTTACACGTATTATCTCACGTGATCCTCACAACAATCCTGGGAAACAGATGCTACTGTTGCCCCCATTTTACAAATGAAGATACTTAGGCAGATAGAGGTCAAATGACTTGTCCAGGGTCACACAGCTAGTAAGCGTCTAAGGAAAACTTTAAACTCAGTTTTCTTGACTCTAAGCTATTGTGTCCTATTCCTCTGCCTACCTAGCTCCAACTACAAAAAGCATCCTTGGGCACAAAGACGAAAAATGACACAGTACCAGCCCTCAGGATGATGAAATTCCACTGTGGAGTCGATTTCTAATTCCTAGCTCCAATTCCATGTGTGTTCTCTGTGTCCCTTTCAGAGACAGTCATGTGAGTAATCTGCCAAGCCTTGAGCTGCACCAGAGCAGAGTTCTTTCTGCATGGAATCCCCATGCCCTTCTCCCCCCACCCCCCGCATGTAAACAGACAGAACAAGGAGCACTGACCGTGTGGTCAGGGGTGCTGAGCCTGACCTGCTTACTCCCATGCTCCTTGTGGGTTCAGGTGGTGACTTTGATCTTCTAAACCTCAGTTCTCTTCTCAGTCAAACTAGGGATTTTTGACTGGAATGTCTCAAAGGTCCTTCCTTCTCAACATCGTATGTATCAGCTCATTTCATTTTGTTTAAAGAAACAACTATTAGGCAGTTATTATGTTAGAGGTACTGTTAGGGATATAAAGAAACATGAAAACAGTCCTTGTCCTCAAGGAGCTTATATTCTACTGGGGGAGAACAATATGTGTGCAGGTAAATAAACAAAAGAGATATACGAAGTACTTGGGGGGAAAGCACTAACACTTGGTATGACCAGGACAGATATATCTTGGAGGAGGAGGCACTTGAACTGAGTTATGTAGAAAAAGAGGGATTCTGAGAGACGGAAGCAAGGAGAGAACATTCCAGTCATGAAGACAGTCTGGGCAAATGTGCAGAGGTGGGAAAGGAAATATCATGTATGAGAAACAAGCAAATTTGGCTAGAATGTGGAACATGTGAAGGGGAGTAATGTGAAAAAAGTCGGGGAAAATAAGTCAGAGCCTGATTACAAATGACCTAAGAAAGGTTTGATTCTAGGCAAAAAAAAATCCTTAGTTTATTCCAATTTTATTAGGAAGACTTGCTCTTCCCAGGGATGTGGTCAAATTATGCCGATGCAATTAAACAAGAATTTGTGAAACACCTACTATGTACAGTATTCTGTGCTTAGTGCTGAGCATACAAAAATGACAAATTACATAGCCACTGCCCTCAAGGAGCTTTGGTTCTGCTAAGGGGACATACACAAAACAAATACTGTGTGATTCAAGGTAAAGTGTGGTGGCCAGAAAGGAGAAATCCAAACAAGGAATATTTGAGGAAAAGAAACACTTTCAACTGATGCTGGGGTAGGTTGGAAATCAGGGAGAGCTCCACAGAGGAGGCAGAACCTGGGCTAAGACTTGAAGGATGAGACAAATTTAGCCTCGAACACTTACTAGTTATGGGACTCTGGGCAAGATACTGTTTGTCCCATCTGTAGGATGGGGTTAATAATAGCACTTACCTTATGGAGTCATTGTGAGAATTAAATAAGATTAAAAATTATAAAGTGTTTAGCTCAGCTCCTGGCACATAGTAGGTGCTGTATTAATGTTAGCGATCATGATGATGATGATGATGATGATGATGATGATGATGATGATGATGATGATGATGATGATGATGATAATGATGGTGTAAGCAAGAGTGCATTCTAACTATGGGAAACACCAAAGAAATGCACAGAAACTGGAGATGATATGTCCAATTTAGGAAAACCTGGTCAAGTCTCATATGGCCAAGTGTCTGTTGAAAGAAAAATTTCCCTAGTTGTAATATCCCCCTGCTACAAATGCCCCACAGGCAGAACCTGCATGCCAGCTCCCAATTCCCCATCCCCACTCTTCCTTGCCGTCTCTCTTCATTACAAATAATCAGCTGGTGTCTCTTTTAAATACACAAGTATTGAGTTATATATGCATAAATTAACTAAGACTCCAGTAAAGAAGAAAAATCTATTTAAATCTGCATTAATCTTTTATTGGCTTTTCCACTTGTCATAAACAGTTTGTAACTAGATATATATCATCATCCCAAACATCATGTAAAACCTCTCATTCAATAATCCAATAGGTATCCAGGTAATATATCCAGGGGCACCCACTCGCCAATGGGCCATTTTATAACCTAGGCAAAGGTTAATCATCCTTAGCTTCCTAAGTGTGAGCTTAACAATACTTCAACTGCTTACTAGTGAATTTCAAGTAGTACCATGTTTTATGGTTAATTAACTATTCTTGGCTAACATTAAAATATCCCCGTCTGGGACCAGCAAGTAGTGTTCTGAAGGAAGTATATTATTTCAGTATCTTGGGTTCCTATGCCTATTTTTTAAAAAAATTGATCAGTGTATTCAGTTAAATTCAACAAATACTAAGTAAGTTGAAAGAGTGCCTGGCATTGGGAGGAAGAAAGGAAAGAAGGAAAGAAGGAAAGAAGGAAGGAAGGAAAGAAGGAAGGAAGGAAGGAAGGAAGGAAGGAAGGAAGGAAGGAAGGAAGGAAGGAAGGAAGGAAGGAAGGAAGGAAGGAAGGAAGGAAGGGCATTTTAAGTGCCAATTGTTTCCTGAGTTCAAACTTACTAGCTGTGTGACCCTAGGCAAGTCACTTAACCCTTTTTGCCTCAGTTCCTCACCTGCAAAAATGGGCTGGAAAAAGAAGTGGAAAACTACTCCAGTATCTTTGCCAAGAAAACCTCAAAAAGAGTCATAAAGGAGAGTCAGACATAACTGAAGAACAACAGTAATTATGTGTGAGACAATCTCTGCCCTCAAGGACCTCAACAAGGACTTCACCTGTTAATGTGAAAGACCATATGAATAAAGGAACATGACCAGGGAGGGGGATTTCAGGGTGGGAAGTTGCAGGCATGGTCAGTGCAAGAAGGAGGCAGTCCATAGACCTGCCTTTCCCAAAGCCAATGAATGGTCTTATTGATTTGACCATAGTTCTCAGAGGAACAGGTGAAAATATTGGCCTATGGGGAAGGATACAAGTTCCATGCCATGATGGAAGATGACCCTAGCAAAGATGAGGATTCCTGGTCCTAGGAGAGACCACGCTGACTGTATCCTCCTAAGCAGGTGTTCTGTTAGTCTGGTTTGGAAGATATTGCTGCATCAGCAAGAACCAGAACTGGGTTCAGGACCTGAATTTCCCTTCGACAGTAATTTCACTAGTCAGGGTAAAGAAAAAAATGTGCCAGCTCTTCTTCAATGAGGTAGAAATAGAAAGATGAAAATAGTCTAACTCACACTCTCAAATAGCTTGCATTCTACTGGGGAATCCAACATTTATACAGAGAAGTGAAGACAATGTAGACACAACAAATTGATTTCAAGAAAGAGAGAGCACCCTGATAACTGGGAGCAGGAGGGGAGGAGGGATCCAGGAAAGGCTTTATTTAGGAGGAGACCCCCTAAGCTATATTTTAAAGGATTCTAAGAGATATGATCTGTGCAAACACAGAGGTGGGAAACCATAGGACTGTATCTTTAGAAATGGAAAAGAACTTTAAGATCATCAAGTCCAAATGCCTGATTTTACAAATGAAAAAGCTGAAGCCAAGAAAAGTAAATTGACTTGCCCAAGGTCATGCAGGCAGTAAATAGCAGAGCTAAGATTCAAGTCCAGGTTCTCTGCTTCCAAATCCTGTCCCCTCTTTATTGTACCTCCTTATATGGGAAATGAAAAAACCAGCCCATGGTTCCTGTCCTATAGACAAGTGGTAATATCTCCGCTTCCTTTTTTGTTCCCCCTCTCCTTTCTTTCTCTCCATTGTATTGTTTTCTGTCAAATTCCACTTCAGCTGGAAGCAGGACAGCTGACCCAGGAGCATCCCAGCCACGCTGTCAGCAAGAACCTCACACAAACGCTGCGTGCAACTCACCCAACATTTCCCTCATGCTCTCCTTTGGCCTGCAAAGATATTGGTGATGCAGCTGAATTTAATCCTCGGAGTCCCCCTTGAGAACCAACATCTCCAACCTATTCCCATGTAGACAAAAAGATTTTGTCTCACTGAACCTGTTTATTGACCGAAGCTGTCACCTCTGCTCTGACCACTGACCTCATCTGAATATTTGGATCTATCACAGATCACAAGTTCAAATGATCGGGCTACCCTTTGTAAGCCCTGTTTTCATAGTGGGCTGATTACGAATGACAATATTATAAGGGTTTTAATTGATATTCTACAAACAATTTGCACCTTGTATTTACTAGTCTAATGTTTCCAGAAAGGTGAATGCTGCAGACATTTCAGGGCTTTTAAGGCAAAGGAAAGGCATGGACTAGATTTGGAAACTGATGGCTTGCCTTTGCTACCAAGCAGCTGTATGACCTGGGACAGGTTGTTGAATTCCACTGGGCTTCATCTCCAAAATGATGGGGTTGTACCAGATGATCCCTGAAGTTCCTTCCACCTCCAGATCTGTGATCCCTGTTTTTACCCAGACTCACATAGTCAGCAAGTGTCAGGCAGGATTCAAATCTAAACCTCTTTTGAATCAGAATTCAGCATTCTTTGTGTTTACCTTGATGTTCTGTGCTATAAATATTTAATACCCATCCTTGGAACCTATTAAAGCTAGGGAGAAATAGCTAAGTTTCATCTATTCATCTATTATACTGAATTCAATTCAACAAAAACTTATTAAATGCTTACTCTATGCTAGTAACTATCCTAGGTGTTGGGATTATAAAGATAGAAGTGAGACAGTCTCTATCCTCAAGGAGTTTATATTCTATTAGGAGAAATAATATTAAAAAGACAACAGACTATGGAATCTGAATGTATATCGAAGCAGACTATTTGCTCTTGTTTGTTTGTTTCTTCTTTCTCATGGTTCCTCCCATTGGTTCTAATTCTTCTGTACAACATGACTAATGTGAAGATATGTTTAATATGAATGTAAATGTAGAATATATATCAGCTTGTATGCCATCTTGGGGGAGGGGGAAGGAAGAAAGGGGAGAAAATTTAGAACTCAAAATCTTAACGAAAGTGAATGTTGAAAACTAGAAACTAATTAATAAATATTTTTTAAAAAACGACAGAATGACAGAGAGGAATATAGGATGCCAGGAGCAGAACCAGAATTGGAAGAGCCCACAGAGGCCGTCTAGTCCAACCTCTCTCATTTTATACTTAAAGAAACCAAGGCTCAGGCAGACTTGCCCAAAGTCCATTAGGTGGTAAGTGTCTGAGGCAGAATCTGAACCCAGGTCATATTGTCATAAACTAGTCAATGATGTGATCACTTCTATTTCTGCTTTCCTCAAAAATTCCTATGCTGTAGAGATTGTCTTATTCCCATTTTGGAGATGAGGAAATTGAGGTTCAAAGCATTTTGCCCACACTTGCACAAAGAATTATTCTAATGGAAAGAATACAGAGTTAAATGACTTGGGTTCTAGGGCTAGCTCTGCTCCCAACTTTAGGCAATATCATTTAATCTCTTTGAATTCTAGTTTTGTTAACAGAGATGACAACCCCAGCTCATCAGCCTTCCTCAGCTCACTTGATACATATCTTCACTCCACTATTACCCATAACTATTCAATCTCTATCATGCAGACATCGAAATTTCGTCTCTCACAATGAGCCAAACTCAACACAGATTAGAAAGAATTGGACTGGGTCACACAGGGGGACTTTACAGAAACTTTGATGACCCAACTTGTCGTCAGTCACCAACCAATATCATTGATAGCAATAGTCTCTAGGGGAGGCAAAGTGTGACTCCAAAACACAGAGTGCCACAGTATCAGAAGACTCAAAACACTGGGTAACCCAGCAGACCATAGAGAGATGTTTGGTGTTGTTTCTTCTTACCAAAGACAACTCTTATGCAAAAGGTGGTGAAACAAGGAGCATCAAGGGTGTATGTGTTGAGATTATAATGCAGACAGCTCATTTAGATATTGAGAACTTGATGAAGGCCCCCTTCATCAAGCAGCTCCTCTAAAGAAAATATGGACAAAAACTCAACTCAATTCTATTTTATAAGCTCATAGTGAACACCTATTAGAGCCCACTAAGTAATGTAGTTGACAGAGCACTACGTCTGAAGTCAGGAAGACTCGAGTTCAAATCCAGCCCCAGACATTTACTGGCTGTGTGACCTTTGGTCACTTAACCTCTGTTTCCCTCAGTTTCTTCAGTTGGAAAATGGGGGGGGGGGGGAATAACAGCACCTATCTCCCAATGTTGTTATGTGAATTAAATGCAATAGTATTTATAGAGTGCTTAGCACAGCTCTAGACACATAGTGGACATTATATAAATGTAAGCTATCATTATTATCATAATCATCATTACCAGGTTCCAGACACTGTGCTAAGAACTGGAAATACAATAACAAAAGCAAAGCATCCCCTGGCCACTCTACTGGTGGAAAACAGTCTTACACTGATAAACTTATACAAAATATATAGCCAGCAAGTACAAAGTAGTTTTTACGTTGGGGAGAATTGTTAACAGGCAGAGGAATCAGGAAAGGCCAAATGTAGGGATTGGCTCTTGGGCTGAGCCTTGAAGGGTACTCAGGGTTCCAAGATGTGGTAATGAGGAGACAGAGATCTAGGCAATACAATGGACACAGGAGATGAAATGCTCTGGAGGAAGAACTGAATGGTCAATTCAGATATAAGGGAGTGTATAAGGGTGATTCATGGAGAATCAACTTGGAAAGATGAGCAAGAGTCAGAGTTGAAGGGTTTTCAATGCCTAACACAACAGTCTGTCTTTTTCCCGAGAATCAATTAGGGAACCATTGGTGCTGCCTGACCAAGGGTATGGGAAGGTATTAAACAGTTTAAATTTGCTTTGACCAAGGGAGAATCCAAACCAGTGAAATCATGGATCAGTTAAAATATCACAGCATGTTTAATTTCTGAAGTTTGTTTTTAAGATGTCTCTAAAAATAGTAACACATTTATAGTGATTATTTACAAAGCACTTTCTTTAGAACAACCCTGTGACATAGAGTATTATCATTCCCTTTTTTCCAGATTAGGAAACCAGGGCTCACAGGGATTCAATGATTTGCCCAAGGTCACATGACTTATAAGTTATAGAGTCCAAACTTGAACCTGGGGTATAGGATTATAGGCTTAGAGCTAGAAAGACCTTAGAAGCTCTTGAGGCTAACTTCATCATTTTACAAATGGAGAAACTGAGGCTGAGAGTGACTAGTCATTTGACCCGGATTACATAACTCATGAGTGTCCCAGGTAGGATTTAAACCCAAGTCTTCCTGACTAAAGCTCCAATTAGTATCCACGATGTATACTGCCTTTAAAGAGAAACCAATAAGGTCATGATTCACATTTACATATGCAGAACAAAATGGATTAGCAGACCATCATCTTAATAATCTCATCCCATTAATTTTGGAAGTTCTGCCACCTCTTTGCACAATGCCATGCTGCCTCTGGCACTTGTCTAGAACTCCTAAACCAATACTAGAGCCTCCACACCCTTGTAGTTCAGAAATCTTCTCTGCTTGACTAGGGTCAATATTGTTGGACACAAATAGTACGTTAAGAATTCTGAGAAGCAGACATGGTTCCATGACTTTTTCTTTTCCTAGGAGCCTCAGAGAGCAGCATAAGCTCCATCATAAAAGAAAGTTATTAATACATATTATGATATTTCATTGGCTTTTGGGGGTTGCCTTATTTCATCCCAAGCTCATTAAACTTAGAATCCACTAATATCTCCAGGCCTTTGTCATATGGACTGCTTTCTGGCCATGTTTTCCCCCTATCTTACCTTTGGAATTTTTAACCCATCTGTGATTTCATATTCATACCTACTAGATTTTATCTTATTAGATCCAACAGATCCATCTCTTTAATCTGTAGAGATCTTTCCTGAGACCTGAGCCCGTTATCCTATGTCTTAGCTCTCCCTCTCAATTTAATGCCATTAGCAAATTTAATAAGTATGTAGTCTATGCTTTCAATCAAGAATAAATATGTTGAACAAAATGAGACCGAAACAGAGGTATGCAGCATTACATTTGAAACTTCCATCCTGTTTAACATTGATCTGATAATGAATTCTTTGGGGGTCCTTCCATTGCCAAAAACTTAAGGAGTCAGTTGATCAACTCATTTCTCTATTTTAAAACTTTTTTCAACTAATAAGCATAAATTTTCTCTCCTTCTTTCCCCACCTCCATTGAATAAAAAAAAATAAAATTGTCGTAACAAACATGCATCCAAGCAAAACAAATTCCCGAATTAAACATGTCCAAAAGTGTAAGCTTCATTCTTCACATTGAGTCCATCACCATTCTTTCAGGAAGTAGGTCATATTCATCATCATCAGTCCTCTGGACCTGGGGTCAATCATTGCATTGATCAGTGTTACTAAGCCTTTAAAATTACTTGTTTTTATAAGAAATCCCTCTTACTATATTTTCTCATCAATCAGCCTGTATCTGTCTATCTGGTCTACCATGACTTTGTGAAACTTTGTCAAACACTTTGTCAAAAAAAAAACTTTGCTAAAATACAGGGAGGTTATTTCTGGGGCATCTCCCAGTCTAGTGAATCTGTCCAAAAACATCGTTATTTGAGAAATTGTTTTCTATAAATCAATGGTTCTTTGGTTTGGAATGTGGGTTTGGGGGGGCATAAAAGGGAGTTTAGGGAGTAGGGAAAGGATATTGGGTCTTCCGTACCATTTAATAGCAAATGTCTTCTAGAAGGACAATATCGTGGTGGCCCAGCAGCTGGGTGGCACAGTGGATAGAGGGCTGGCCCTGGAGTCAGGAAGACTCATCTTCCTAAGTTCAAATTTGGCCTCAAAGACTTACTAGCTGTGTGACACTGGGAAAGTCTTTTAACCCTATTTGCCTCATTTTTCTCATCTGTAAAATGACCTGGAGAAGGAAATAGCAATCCCCTCCAGTATCTTTGAAAAGAAAGCCCTATATGTGGTCACAAAGAGTTGCACATGACTAAAAAATGGCTCAACAACAAAGCAGCCATAATAAACATGAAAAATGCCCATATTGCAAACCTATGCAGTTTAAGCCAAATTTATTGGGATGAAATTTGGGAAGCGCAGTCAGTTGTTGATGTCAAAACTAGAAATCAGCTACTTACTGGGTTTGAGCATTTCCAGTAGGAGTGCTTGAAATGGTGGAAGCATAATTGCCCAACAATTTATTTACAAAAGATCTGGGATTTTAGGAGACTGAGCTGAATCCAAGTCAGCAGTGTGACAGAGGAAAAACCCTTGTGATCTTGGGCTACATTGGAATAAGGAGGCAACAATCCCTCTACTCTCTTCCTGGTCAACCCACATTTGGAGTGTCATGTTTAGTTCTGCAGACCACAACTTAAAGACGTTGTACATTACTAAGCTGGAACATAAACCATAGAGAGATAATTGGAATGGTGCAGGTTCTTGAGATTGCATCATATGAGGACTGGTAGAAGGGACTGGGTCTTAGAGTCTGGCCAAGACAAGTCTCAGGAGCGCATGATGCCTATCTTCAAGTGTGTGAAGCTCCTTCAGAGAAGAGAAATTCAACTTGTTCTGTTTGACCCTTGATAGTTTTAGGAGCAGTGGGAAGAGGTTGCAAAGAGACAAATTTAACCTTGATAGTAGAAAATAGCAACTTTCTAACTATCAAGTCTGTCCCCAAATGGAATGTCTCACCTAAAGAGGTGGTGAGTCCTCCTCCTTGACAGTCTTCCATCACAAGCAGGTTCTCTTGTTGGGCACATGATAGTGGGGGTCCTTTTCAGTTGTGGTTTGATCTCTTCCAACTCCAAAATGCTGTTACTCAGTGATTCTTCCAGGCTTGCGAGGTCTAGTGTCGATGCCACCAGTGCCAACAACTAGGACCCAAGTAGATAAAGAAAGCCATCACTCAAGAGCAGAGGCTTCTGATGCTTCCTCATAAATATGAGAAACCCAGGTCTCTGTGTAGCCTAATGGCATTCCTAACAGGTTTTCTCATTTCTAGTCTACACTAACAAGGTTCAACAAGGACTAAAATTCAACAAGTATAAATTTAATTTTATAATATTTCTTTATTCATTGATACCTTGGACCTGGATTTATGAAGAGATAGTCTCCTTTCCCCACTAGAATGGAGAAGCATTCAGCATTCTTCCTGGATTGCTATCTTCTCTAAGAGACCATAATTTTTGTGGCTAGAGGGGCTCTTCCTTATGGGAACACAAAGTTAATGATGAATGAAGGACCATTAGGGTACTTTTAATGGAAGTAAAGCATACTTATATACATATGCTCATATAATATAACATAAAGTAATTTAATGTAATATAAACCATGTTAGACATATAGAAGGTATTTAATAACTGCATGTTTATAAATATATAGTATATGTACACACACATGCTCATAAAAATAAAATTTGGTCCATTCCTGTGATTTCATCAGTATAGGAGAAACACTGATGAGGAAAGTTCCCCTAGCAATGCAAATCGACGACTATTTTGTGAGTTAAAGTCTAAAAAGTCTACCTTTGACATTAAGAAGTTATGACTTGTCCTGGAGCACATAGCCCAGTACGTCTCAGAGGCAGGACTCATACATACATCAGGACCCCGATATCAACGATCTATTCACTATATAACACAGCCTCCCAGAAGGGTACACATAGGTATGAGTTTGTGTATGTGAAACAAGTAAATAAAGACACGTGTATTCATAGTGTTCATACAGTTGTTATATTTACAGATAAACTCGTGTATATATATGTATATGTACATATATATTTTATTCTAATACAAATGATCTCCTCACCAAAATTACACAAGCAATAAAGAACACGTGGACCGAGAGGGATTAGACTTTGTCCAAATGCTGTCTGACCACATCAATAGTCTCAGGCAGGAGCATCGCCCCTTGGCAGCAAGTCAGGATCATGAATCACCATTTTTCTTCTTGGGTAGCTTGTTTCTCAAGTTGTCCCAATGAGGAAAACAGAAAAGAAGGATGAGGGTTTAATAAGCAAAGGTAAAAGGGCCTGGAACATCTGTTTATTTCTCTAAATGTTTCATCGCTAAGGTTAATTGGAGAGCACAAGGTATAGAGATGTATCTCCATTTGGAAATACATCTTTCATCGTTACTCTGGCAAAAGGAGTTTGGGAAGAGTTTTCTTCTTACCTGTAACTGTTTATGAAATTATATTTTTAGAGTAACCATGCAACATTCTTCACTCCACCCAATCAGCTAAGTAAACAAGGGGGCAATTGAAAGGAAAAGAGTGAGTGGAAAGATATTTTGTTGGCAGCTGAAATAGAGTGTATGGATAAGGGAAATTTGAGGAAGCCTGCCCACAGAATCCTAGGATGGGAAGGTTTAAAAGGGGACTCAGTGGCTGACATGTTCAACTTCTATCCAAAGAAATCTTTACAAGAAAATACCCAATTAGTGGCCATTCAGATCCTGCTTGAGGATCCCCAACATGGGAGAACCTGAAAAGCAACCCATCTACTCATTGTGACTGGAGCTTATTATGGAGCAGGTGGAACCTCTCATCATCTCCTCTCTCGGGAGGGACAACAGTTCCTTTTAACCATTTTTGTCCTATCTTTCCCAATTTGTGGATCATTCTCTTGGTGAAAAAGACAGAAACAAGATGAGGGTTGAGTAGTTCTGCCCTCTCTCTTCCATTGTTACCATCCCATCCATCACAGCAGATGATTTATTTCATAATTGATCTTCCTCTTGGCCCAGCTTAGCTAAAAAATAATTCCTGCATTGACTTTAGCATTCACTAGGAACCTTTGTTTGTTCTAGGCATCAACATTCCTGGTATCTTTATGGGACTGTCTGTATTCATGTTGGTGTTCAATTTATATTTGCTCATTCAGCCCACAAAAAAAAATCTTGTTATATGTATGGCATGTATGGTGCACAGGCTATCTGAAGGAGGGAAAATTATGAGTCATGGAAAAAATTAATATTGAAAAAGGTGATTGTGTGCAAATCAATAGCTACCAACATGTATGCCTGCTCTCCTATTTATATAAAATATTGTTATGGTCATCTATACATAAATGGAAGGCCTCCTTCATGTACCTGAGGAAAATTGAGACCATGCTTAGTTAAGCCAGGTGAGTGGTGGTTAGAGGGCTCACTGGATGGAGTGCTGGATCTGGAGTCTGGAGTCAAGAAGAGCTGACATTGTATCCAGTAAAGTACTTATCAGTGTGACCCAGGGCAAGCCTCAGTGTCTTCAGCTGTAAAATGGGAACAATAACAGTACCTCTCTCCCAACGTTGCTATAAGGATCAGATGAGATATTTAGAAGGCATTTAGCACAGTGCTTGGCACAGAGTAGGAATTATATAAATACTTGATCATTTCCTCCCCACCATGAGGGTATAGTAGGGGATGAAAATACTTTCCCAAGTGATATTGGACAAAGGACTACATTCATACCATTTGACAATTAACTGAAAGATATAAGGAATAAAAAAGTTTCTTCTTCCCTGTGTTTACTAGTGAAAAGCATTTGATTCAGCAGAACAGACCTGCTGTTCAGTCTGTTTAGTTGTGTCCCACTTTTCATGATCCCATTTGGGATTTTCTTGGCAGAGATGCTGGAGTGGTTTTCCATCTCTTTCTCAAGCTTATTTTGCAGATGAGGAAACTGAGGCAAACAGGGTTAAGTGTCTTGCCCAGGGTCACACAACTAGTGTCTGGGGTTGGATTTGAACTCAGATTTTCCTAACTCCAAACCCAGTGCTTCTTGTACTCTACTAGCTAGCTGCCTTTCACGTGACTCAGCACTATCTCTGATTTCCCTAAGCATAATAGAGAGCTGGACTTGTAGTCAAGAGACCTGGGTTCAAATTTTCCATCTGAAACTTACAAGCTCCATGACCCTGGGTAAGTCACTTCCTCTATAGAAACCTCAGTTTCCTCATTTATCAAATGGGGTAGTCATACTCATTATCCACTTTGATATGTTGTTACAGGAAAAGCAAACCCCACAGAGCTAGAAAAATTCCTCTCTAACAAATGGGAATGAGTTACTTTCTCATAAAGAAATTACAAGTACCAAGAGGAAGACTATGTAAGATTCCTAGAAATCCTCACTTTCTCATCTTTGGCAACATCCAATAACTAGAAGACTGACATCTGCATGATTCAGTAAAAGGTTTAAAGAAAGAGATTTCAGGGAATCCAGAGATCCAGCTTCAGATGACCATGTTGGACAACACCGAGCAGAAGCAGAGCCTTTCAAACTTATTGTACAGGACTTGTTGCTCTGACTAATGAGAAAAGTCCCTGGGCTCCCGCCCCATCTTGTTTTGCTGCTAAGCTAATGCATTAAGTACAACCTCTCTGCACCAACTGGTGAAGTCCAATTCTTCTGAATAAAATGGCCCGTCCAAGGGCTAATATTTCAGGATTTCAAAGTTGAAAACCCACCACTGATAATTTATAGCCTAAACTTACTGAAAAACCATTCCTTGACAACCCATTTAATCAAAGCAAACCATTTAATATTATGAAGGCCCCTAATTGCAATCTCCCACAGCAGGCTTGCAAATCACCAGCGGAGGAATCACAGAAAATAACAGAATGAATACGCTGCCCTCCGTTCCCGTTCCATTTCCAGATAGAGCATGGAGAATGAAGAATTCCATTCTCCGGGTAGTGATCTCCATGCATACTAGAGTGTTTGTCCTGAATTTCATTGCTGTGGAAAAAAAGTCATGAAAAGTCTTGATTTAGTTGGCATTTAATGTGATTTTTATATAACTTCTGTGATATAATCAGCCACGATGGGAATCAGCAGGGAATCTTAAAGAGCAGTAAAAGCTTTAACTATTGTTCTTTCTGGGCTCTGATTGGTTTGCTGGGTATACAAAGCCCGAAAATCCCAGGTCACATATACTGACTGTATTTGTAGAGACCCATTATGATTGAGTGGAGTCCAGCGTCATCAGCCTCTCTCAAGTAGCCAGCCAGTCAGGAGGCAAGAAAGACAATAGGTAGGTTGGAATAGCCGTAAAGAATGTGTCACTGTAAATCAAATTTCATTTCTGCATAGCTGGGAATAGTAATGTACAAGCCATAGGCAAGTATATTAATGTCTCCTGCTATCCATAAATGAAAAATCATGCACACTCCCATCTTCTTTATTGTTATTCCAACATAGCCCCTTTTTTTATTAGATTCTTTGTTTTATTTTTTAAAAAAGAAAAAAAGGATATTGTACCAATGCTTAAAAGTATTTCTCCCCTCCCTGTTGGGTTCCTAAGGATTTCTTTGCAGTAAATAAACACATTGTCTCTCCCTCACACTGATTGACTAGTGATGTGGTTAGAACTCCCCCGCATTCAATTCCTCCGGCTCTTAATGGGGATCTGGAAGAAGCGATGGGATAAATGACCAGGGCCTTCTTTACACCTAATCCATTGGCATTTGAAAAATGATGGAGGCGATGTGGAAATACACGGTGACAAATGCTGGCGGCCCTTTCCAGGCTGCATTGTAAGTCTGCTTAGGCAGGCATTTAATTTGGACATAATGAAACAGTTATTATATGCCGCCAAAAACATCAGAGTTATTAAAAACATATTTATGGATGCCTGGCTGTCATGGTATAGATATGTACCTCTGCCACAGCTGCTCCTCAGTAATGGGCTTTTAATCATTAAAAACTACATTCTAAATGCGCAATAATTGTTGGCGTAATTCTATAGACTGAGATGAATTAGGATGACTATTGGAAGTTGAATAAATACTAATGAATACTTTCAAATATATATGTATAATTAGGTACAGAAATGAATATATATAATATATGAATTTACTCTCATTAAATATTCATATGCTTTCAATACATGGTGAATAATATCTTTACTGTGTATATTTCAAGGATCACAGATCCTTGGAAGAAAGCTCAGAGGTCACTCCATTCATTTCCTCACTTTGCACATAGGGAAACTGAGGCTTTGGAGAGAGGGTCATATGACTTCTAGTTCAGTCCCCTTATGACTATATTATGATGTCTCTGTTGTGACAGGGAGTTCTCAGTATGGATATTCCATCCATCAAAGCAGATCTATGCATCCTCCTATGACTTAGGAGGAAAATCTTGGGAGTTACCCAAAGCACATTGAAATGAAAAGATATCCCCAGGGCTACACAGGACCTGGACACACACGCACACACACACACATCTTGTTGGACCAGATGGCCTCTAAGATCTAAGATCTGTGATCCCACGTCCTATGATTCATGATATTGACTTGGAATCACATATTGGCAGCCTCCATTTAATAGCATTATTGCCTAGAATGAGGAAGAGCACAATGTAGTGGATGAACAACTGTCTTTGGAACCAGGAATATCTGGGTTCAAATCCTGCCTCTGACACATACTGGCTGCATGACCCAACCTGTCAGTCCTAGGCAACTTTCTAAGAGTATAAGTCACAAAAATGTCAGAGGCATTCATAGAGTGAGTTCCCTCATCTGGGAGTTCCCTATAACAACCAAATCACAAATCCAGTCTCTACCTCCGTTCTTGTTGTCTGGAATAGGTGTGAAACAGCAAAAGAGAGCCAAGAAAGCTCCCAGCAAGAGGTTATCTTTCAGCCCTGGGGAAGAGTCATGGAAGGACTGGGCAAGAGCCACTGAGGATGGGCGGGATCAGACAGTTTGAATTCTGTAGCCCTCCAGGGCTGTCCCGCCTCCCATTGAAACCACAACTCTCTTGGAATATTGAAAGAGGTTCGGGGTGTCCCCGTGTCTGCCAGAGCAGATGTGAAGGGTTAAAACATTTTTCCAAAGGTTTTTTTTCCTCCCACTTTTTCTTTAAGAGAAGTCTTTTGTAAAGGCTATGATGGGGAGGAAAGAAATAGCAATGCAGATGATATTACTGTAGATGAAGCTTCATTTCTGAATAGCTGGGGAGATTAATTCACTTTGCTGCAAGGTCTTCATTACTACCCCCGCTCCCCCAAAATGAAATATCACATAAGGCAACTTCTTTGCTCCATAGGTCATAATACTCTGCTGATCACAGCCGGGCTGGGCGAGATTATGGAAAATGAGACCCCAGCTAATGCCCTCGAACTCTGTCTGCATGCCAAGGAGAGGAGGCAGGTGCAAAGATACTACATAAAGTGGGATCACCTATTACCACAGCTTCCAATTAGTACTCGGGATGGATAGGGGGCCAAGAGGGGGTACAGGCTCCAAAGACATCCCTCCACTGCCCAGAAATGGCTACAGCTCAGAATTGCTGACGTGGTTGGCCAAGTCTTTCAAAAACTCTTCCTTCTTGTGCCCTGCTGTTTTCCAGGGTGTGGTCTTCCAAGTGCACGGCCTGGCAATGGAAGGCTGAAATAAGAGTAGATGGAGGAATAAAGTAAAAGACTGAAATAATGCCCTACCAAATGAGACATGTGGATGCCACAGGGCTTGCACTTGTGTGATGCTTAAGTGTAGTGAATCTTAGACCTACTAACTGGGAGACCACAAGTGAGCTGTTTCAAACCTCTGTGCCTCAGTTTCCTCATCTGTAAAATTGATGGAATGAATCTGATAGCCTCTAAGGTCTCTTCCAGCTCTGATTCCACAGTACCACTATGTGTTCCCCACCATCTTTCTTTTCTGCCCTAGACTTGATGAAAAAGAAATTTATTGTAATAGTCACTCCATTTCACTCTGTTTTTCTTGATTCTTTTTTCCTTTCAGCATAAGCAAAGCTACAAGGGAACCTTTTCCTTACATTCATTGTTGAGTTGTTCCCGTCATGCCCTATTCTTCATGAACCCATTTGGGGTTTTCTTGGCAAAGATACTGGAGGCATTTGCCATTTCCTTCTCTAGCTCATTTTATGCATGAGGAACTGAGGCAAACAGGGTTAACTGATTTACCCAAGGTCACACAGCTAGTAAGTGTCTGAGGCCAGATATGAACTTGGAAAAAAGGAGTCTTCCTGACTCCAGGCCTGGCACTCCAACCAGTGCACAGGCTAGCCACCTGCTAGCAGCCACTCTCTAAGAGTACACTAACCACTGGTGATGCTCTAGCCTGAGTAAATGGCACAATAGACAAAGCACTGGACTGGGGGGAAATATCCAATCTCAGACACTTCTTAGCTTTGTGAGCCTAGGCAAGACACTTAACCTCTACCTGCCTCAGTTTCCTCAACTGTAATTGTATTTACCTCCCAGGGTTGTTGTAAGGGTCAAATTAGATAATATTTTTAAAGTGTTTAGCACAATGCCTGGAAAATAGTAGGCACTTAATAAATGCTTGTCCCCTCCCCTTCCCTTCCTCTAGTGTCCACTTATGATTTGAACTCCTGTTCTATCTCTTCCTATATACTGACACCTCTCCCACTCCTTGCTCATTTCTGTTTGCCAGTTCTTCCTTGACTCTATCAAGCGCACATTAGTAAAAGGTGGGAGGCAGGACCACCACAATAAAGCCTTTCAAAATAGAAAAAATCAGTCAGTCCCTCCCCTCAGGGAGCTTACACTCTAATTTGGGAGACAATACATAGAAGAAAGTTCAGTATCAGGGCATAAATAAAATCTTAGAGAGTTGCCTGGAGCTGTAAAAGGGCAAATGACTTGTCAAGGGTCTCACAGCCGGTTTATGTTGGGGCAGGACTTGAATCTTGGTCTCTGGTGGCTTAGAATTTAGACTTCTTGGAGGCAGGGACTGTGTCCCTTTTGTCTTTGTAGCCATGGTGCTGACATAGAGGTGCCTAATACATGTTTCTTGATTGACTGATCAGTTGAATTCTGGCATAGAGCTCCGTCTTTTCCTCCAGGCTGCTACTCATTAATTTTAATTATCACTGCATGTTCTTCTGATGCGGGGAGGAGGGAAGCAATAAGAAATTCCCACAAGGTTCAGTGCTGATACTGCTAGTCTGTGAAGAGGACCAGGAAAAGAGATGCCCCCTGCAGACCTGGACTTCTCTGATTCACAAATTCTACCCTCTGGTTTGCTCCTCAGAAAGACTGAGAGATGACAAAGGTGAAAATGATGATAAACAACATACATGAAGCTTTTTAAATTTTGCTGAACACTTCACATCTATTATCTCATCTGATCTGGAAAACAGCCATGTGAGAAAGGTGCCAGGGATATGACTATGCCCACTCTATAGATGAGGAAACTGATATTCAGAGAGGTTAAATGACTTGTCAAAGTCATCCCAATGGGGTGGGATGCAAACCCAAATATTTCTGGCTCCAAGTCACCTCAGGATAGTAAGGACTAGCCTGTCTTAGAGTCAGGTGAGGGAGCCTGGGGTCAAATCTTGATCCAGAAATTTATTGTCTGTGGAACCCTGGGCAGATAACTTCATCTCTTTGGGTCTTGGTTTACTCATCTGAAAAATGGGTCCAGGGACTGTAGCCTCTCACCTAAGAAGTGTTGTATAAATATTTACTGAATAAGTAAATGAATGAATTGGCCACTGAAAAATAATTTCTCCTTGTTTCCAATAAAAATGGCCTAAAGATGGCCGAACCCCATTCCTTTGCCTTCAGAAAGTCAGTGATGGCTCAAAATCTAGAATACAGAAATTTCTACAGTGATAAGGGGGTCAAGCTTGGTAGGTTGAGGTGATTTGGCTCTCTTTAAGTAAAGATAAATCCCACATCTTGATTTTGTGTTTACAAATTTCTGCCAGATATGCATGTATATGAATGTGCACATACCTCTAAGAACAGCTCCACGATGTACATTCAAAAATAATAGAATCATGGCTCTCGAGTCATAAGGGTTTGGGGGGACCATCTAGTCTAATCCCTTCATTTTACAGATGAAAAAACTGAGACCCACAGAGATTAAGGGACTTGCCTAAGGTCACATAGCTAATAGGAGCATGGTATTGTAGACACAGGGTTGGAAAGGACTTCGAGGCCATCGAGTTAAACCCCCTTATTTAACAGATGATAGGGACTTACCCAAGTAGAATTCAGAAGAAGGGCAATTTCAGTCTAAGTTTTCTTACTCTAAATTAGAGCCAGTGTTCTCTTCATTTTCCTACACTGCTTCCCTAAGCATCCTACTCAGACTCCCATCGAATAGAGGTGATCCTGAGTTCTTGAAGGCTAGACTAGAAGAAGGTATGTTCTGGCAGATCTGACCAAGCTGGGAAGGCTCCAGTCATGGGCCCCCACGATGGACACACATGTCAGTCTTCTGAGAACCAGCCCAGTTAGGATTAGAGAAGCTCAGCCCCATTTAATCCCTCCAAGTTCCAAGTCTATTGTTTATTGGCCATATAGGTGATGACTCTTTTTGGTTGCAGCAAATATCAAAGATCATTCCATTCAACTAGCATTGGTCAAGCAAGGGGCCATGCCAGGTACTGGGCATTGCACCTTCTACCAATTTGTAGGAGCACCCATGGAAGCAAAATAACCTGATCCTGAAGTATTGAGCAGAGAGATAATTCAGATTGATGAAGCAAAGCTAATGTGGACATTTGACAGATCATGCTCAGAGCTAGTGAAGGGGTTAAGAATGGAAACCCATGATGAGAATAAACAAAGATGGTTCAACATCTATAGGACCCCTCAGATTTATGTGGGTCTTCCTCATCTTCCAAGTTATCTGTGTGGCCCTAGGCAAGTCAATTAATGTCATTTAATTAAATGAGGACATTGGACTCAATGTCTCTGAAGTCCCATAAAGCTCTAGATCTTCTATTCCTATGAAAAAAATTATTATACCTACAGGGAAAAGTGAATATCTGAAGTCAACAATTGGATTCTACAGGAGCAATGAAGGCACATGCTCCATACCTCTTGACAATCAATCAATCAATAGGCATCTATTGAGAATCTCCTACGTGTCACGCACTATGCTAGGCACTGGGGGCAGCTAGGCTGGGAAGGGCTTTAAAACTGAAACAGAGGAGAATATATTCTGTTCTTGATGCAAAAGAAAGTCACTGGGGTTAGTTGAGTAAGGGAGTCACGTGGTCAGATTAAACAACGAGGTGAAGGATTCAAGTTGCAGAATGAGATATACATGAACCAATCTGAAAATTTGCTTGACTTAACAATGCACATTTTTACAAGGGTATTTTTTTTTCTTTTTCTGAATTGGTAGAGAGGATGGAAGAGAGGAGGCGGAAGGAATAAAGTTGCTGGGGGCAGGAGGAAGACAAGAAAGAAAAGCGTGCTATTGAAGCATTTCTTAATACCTAGAAGATAAGGTCAGAACAAATCATGGAGAAGCAGGACAGCTTTGAAAGTGACATGGTGAATCTGTTCTACTTAAAGGCACAAACTGTCTGTACATGATGGAAATTTGCAGTTTCATTTGGAATCCACTTTTTCTGTTTCTGCTACATATATGGAAATATTCATTTTGTTTGGTGGTGGTTGAGTTCAGAATAAAAAGAACTAAAGTCATGTTTTTCTCAGAGATAAGATTTAGTGATCATATAGCGTTAGAAATTACAAAAAGATATGGGGGTGGCAGTGACTATTACCTCAATATGAATTAATAGGCAGTCAAAGATGGCATTGGAAAACCTAGGACTACATTTAACAAAGTAGAGTGTCCAGGTCTAGGGAGGCACTAATTTGCTGCCTCTACTCTGGTCAGGCCACTTCTCAGGTCAACATATATTTATCAAGCACCTACTGTGTGTCAAGCATTGTGCCCAATGCTGGGACTACAAAGAGGCCCTGCCCTCAAGGAGCTCCCAGTCTAATTGGGAAGACAACATGCAAACAGCTAGGTACAAACAAGATACAGACAGACAGATAACTAATTAGAGAGATATGATAAATTGGAGATAATCTCATCTATAATACACCTGGAGGTCCTGGCTAAAATCCTACCTTTTACAAGAAGGTTTCCTCAATACCATTTAATGCCAGTGCCTTTCCTCTATTGATTACCTCTGGTTAATCAAAGGGAGAGGGAGAGAGAGAGAGAGAGAGAGAGAGAGAGAGAGAGAGAGAGAGAATTTGTAGATAGGTGATTTTTTTGGGTTTGAGTTCTTTTTTTCCTTGCATTAGACTGAGAACGTCTTGAGAGTATGAACTGTCTATCCTTTGTCTCTCCAGTGCTTGGCACAGTTCAGTCATTTTTCAGTTGTGAACAATGCTTCATAATCCCATTCAGAGTTTTCATGGCCAAGATACTGGAGTAGTTTGCCATTTCCTTCTCCAGTGTACTTTACAGATGAGGAAGCTGAAGTAAACAGGGTTAATTGACTTGTGTAGGGTCACACAGCTAGTAAGTGTCCAAGGTCGGATTTGAACTTAGGAAGATGCATCTTCCTGACTCTAGGTTGGACACTTGAGCCACTCCATCACCTTGCTGCCTGGATAGGCACATAATAAAGTGATTAATGATTGTTTGTTGGCTGACCACCATTTGGGAAAGGTAGTATTCCTCTTCACTGTTTCCAGAAGAGAGCAACAAGAAAGGTGAAGTCTCAAGGTTATACCATATAGGCCCTGATTGAAGAAAGTGGGGAGGTGTGGCCTCCCTCAAAGGTCCCTGCCCTCAAAGAGCTTACATTCTAATATTGGTATATACAAGTACACGAAAGATGGCGCATCAAGTCAATTCTTCTTTATTCCTGCATGAATTGGACTGAAGTGAGACAGAGTTGTGCAAAGTTGTCAGCCTCCCTCTCTCTCTCCCAGAGTCATCAAAGTCCAGTGGCAGGACAAAAGGCAGGATGATTGGCCATGACCCAGGATATGGTGAATGACCTTGGCATCTTCCATGGCTGATCAAGCTCTAAGCCCTCCACAGTGCCTGGTTCAGCTGCCTTAACCAAGTGGACAAGGTATTATGTGTGCTTTGAATTGGAAGTAACTAAGTTCTCTCTTTGGTCCTCAGTTTCTTCATCAGTAAAATAAAAGGGTTGGATAAAGTAATCTCCAAGGTCCTTTCCAGCTCTGAAATCCCTTGATTCTCTGTCAGGATATTCATTACCAGGTTGTCCTTGCAGGACCCTCAGTGTACATAGATGGATGTTTTAGTTTGTGGGCTCAGCCACCATGACATGCTCAGACTAGGATATGACACTCCATAGTCAAACCCATAACACCACTTTCTGGTAGCTTTACTATTTCTTTTTATAATGATTTCGTCCTTAATTTGGACTTATTTCAAGGAGAAAGATGTTAACTATTTCAAAGTGATGGGATGTTTTAGTCTGGGCTGGAAGCCTGTTCCTTGAGAATGGCTTAATTAACATTTCTAGGTTCATAACATTTTCATTTATTCATCTTTTTGTTTTTAAATGGTTTTTTAAGTTTTCCAGAGACGGCGATCTCACGTTCCTAATGGATTGTAAGAGGAAGAGTGGCCTGGTGGGATCTGCATTCTTATTAGCTTCCAGATTCACATTAGGAACAAAAAGAGTTTAAGCAGAAGAGGTCCATCGTGCTAATAAAAAGAGAAACGTATTTTTAGTCCAGCCAGGAGATAATGTGGTAGGGAAGCTGCCATCCAAACCCTCATCAGGCAGGAGGTGCATTGGCCAACTCTGGGCTTTCCAATGACCTTGTGAAAGGACAGATTTTTTTTTTTTACCCGGGATGCAAAAAGGCTATCTCTAGCCTAGTTTGTGGGGATAAAACTCCACAGAAACCCCAAATTTCTGAGTTAGAAGATACTTCAGAGGCCACCTAACCCAAATGGGACCTGAACAACAATCCCTTCTGTAATATACCTAACTTCTGATCATCTAGTCTTTGCCTATATACCTGCAGTGGCAAGGAACTTGCTACCTCCCAAAGCTCCCGTTCTCCTTTGGATCAGCTCTCATTATGAGGAAGGTTTTTTTTCTTATAGCTGGCCTAAAATTGCCTCTTCACAAAATTTCTAACTCTATCTTTTGTGGGCAAAAAGAAATCCCTCTATTTAGTTTTTAAAGTCCTACACAATCTATTACCAACCGACATTTCCAGTTGGACATCACTCTTCCTTTCACACTCTCCTAAATTAGCCAAACTGACCTTCTGTCTATTCATCCCTCATGATACCCCATCTAACAATTCAGTGCCTCTGCACCAGCCATTTCCCCATGCCAGGAATGTGCACCATCTTCATTTCCACCTCAGAGTCCCTCTTTTCCATTAAGATGTGAGCATATGCCATCTTCTCCACCAATCTTCCCATTCCCCATGGCTACTTGTGACCTTGGCCCAGACTATCTTGTACGTAGCTACTTTGCATATATTTACAGTTACTCATTTTAGTTATGCTATATACCTACATATGTACTTCTTCTGTCACCCATTAGCACTGTGAGTAGTTCCATTCTTCTTACTCACATGCCCAACACTCAACTCAGTGCCTAGCACACAGTTGAAGCTTAATAAATGCTTGTTATTGCTTGAGAGCCTTGACTATAGCTATAAGACCCCCGAGTCTTCTTTTTTCAGTCTATGCACCCCTACTTCTTTTTATTGACTCTCATATCTTATACCCATGAGGACCTTCATCATCCTGGCTGCCCCCTTTGCTCATGGTTTCCAGATTATCAATATCCTTACTTATGAAAGCCCAAAGGGCTCAAGAGAAGTATATGTTGTGAGTAAACTTGACAGAGGGGTTGAGTAAAAGCATTGAAATGATGAAGCCTGAAGATTGCAGCAAGGCAGCTCTCAAGATGTGGGCTAACTGACTTCTTTCTTTTGGAGGCTAAGAGAAAGAATAGCTCAGGCCCCTACTATATGTCCAGTAAATGTTCTATAAATAGTTGCTGGATTAAATTGAATTCAAAGTATCTTGACTAGGAGATGGCTCCCAGGTTCTATTGCTAACTGAGTGACCTGGGAAGATCATGATTTCTCAGGGCTGTGGCTTCCACATTTGCTAAATAGAGGCAGCATTGAATAGTGGAAGGGACATCAGAATTGAACAGGAGGACCTGGTTCAAACGTTCACTCTGCTGCTTGCTGACTTGATGGGACAAGCCCTCTCACCTCTTGCCTGACTCTCTTGAGCTGGGGTAGAGCAATAGATAGAGGGCTGGACCTGGAGTAGAAAAGACCTGAATTCAAATCCAGACTCAGACACTTACTAGCTATGAGACTTAATCTCCATCTGCCTCAGTTTCCTCAGATAAAAATGGGGATAATAATAGCATGTACATCCCAAGGTTATTGTGAGGATTGAATGAGATCATGTTTTAAAGTGTTTTACAAATCTTCAAGAATCAGGTAAACGCCAGCTGCCATCATTGTTGTCTTTATCACCAGCATTACTATTATTCAAATGAAAAGGTGGAACCGTGGGGCCCCGGGGACTCTGCATGATTCTACATGACCCAGTGCCACTTCCTGACCTTGTGACCTCACTTCTTTTGGCCTCAGTTACCTCATGTATTAATTGAGAGCCTCATAAATAATAGTTTCAAATTTTTCTGGATTTAAATCCTATGATCCTATGACCAGCTGTGCTGTTTGCTGCCTCTGAGCCTAGGCAAATACCTTAACTCCTCTGGGCTTCTGCCTCCTTATCTGTAGCATGATGCAAATTGGTCTCATTGGTTTCCAAAGAGTCTTCCAGATCTGTGTCTCTGAACCTGGGAACCTGCCTCTGCCCAGCTGTGTGGTGGCCAAGGGATGAGATGTGACCAGACCTTACAAACACACACTGGCATGGTTGGTATTGCTAGGATTTGCCCCATACAACAACAGCGTCTTCCAGAGACAGAACTAGGAATGTTATGCCTCGGGCAAGTATCATCCCCGCAAACCTCCATTCACAGCTTCCTATTTGAATGAATGATTCTTGTAATCTCAATGCAGAGAAGTAATGCAGCCATTAAAAGGCAAAGAGTCAGTCTTAAACTTAGGAGGAGCCACATTCGCCTCTCACCTCTAGCACATACTATGTATGTGACTCAGGTACACCATGCAACTCCCTAAGACCATCCACTGCAGGACAGGTCTTTGTCTGCATTGGGAGAGGACATTTCCCCATTAGAAACCAGTGAAATCATATGCCCAGTCCAAAAAAGAGAAAGAAATCCAAGGACTAATCGCCAATGTTTCTACACTGCTCAAGAACCACAAGTGCTACCAGTATCTGCTAAATTCAGCACCCTGAGACACAACCCCATTGTCCCTGCCCTAGACATACCCCTACTACCTTTTATCCCCAAAACACATTTGAGTATTTTGACATACTCAAGATTATAAGATTAGAGGCAGCTAGGTGGCACTGTGGAGAGCGCTAGTCATGGAGTCCAGAGGACCTGAGCTCACTTGCTAGTTGCGTGATTCTGGACAAGTTACTGAACCTCTGTCTGTCTCAGTTTCCTCACCTGGAAAAAGGAGGAAATAACAGCCCCTCCCTCCTAGGGTGGTTGTGAGGATCCAATGAGATAATATTTGTGAAGTGGCACATAATAGGTGATATATAAATGCTTATTCCTTCCTTATAAAAATCATAGATTTAGAACTGTGCCTGGTACATAGTAGGTACTTCATAAATGCTTCTTGACTTGACTTGACTTGGAGCCCATTAAATCTAACTCCTTCATTTTAACAGATTATAAAACTGACTCCCCGAGGAGGCAAATGACTTGACCATGGTCATGCAGCAAATATCTGATGTGTCCCAGTTCTTTCTCCTCCACCCATTGACCCTCTCTGTTCTTCCCTACCTGGTAGACATCCAGGAGTGTTCAGGAAGCATGGGGTTCACATATGTTTCCAACAAACTCTTGTCCAGGTTTTGCCTGAGAGGCATCATAGTTTCTCTTTTGACCTCCAGAAATACTGAACAACTATTTAGAAAACCCCTGGGGAGGGGGGGAAGGTTGGAAAAGATGGTCCAGAAAACAGTATTCTATGGGACTGATAGCTGAGCATCTTCCCACCAGCATCATTAAATCACCACCATCCCGACTGATAATCTGGAAGGGAGGGGAACACTGCGGGTATATTATTATACCACTTCTGGGTGATAGAAGTATATGGGGGGGCAGGGAGCATTGTGTTTGAGGAACAGCCACTAATGGGGATTTATTCTCTGGCAAATAAACCAGTCTTGTGAGAAGGCTCCATGATATGTTCAAAGAGAGAGGAGGCAACTGAAATATGGAAAGCAAATGAGTGAGAAGCACTAGTAACCAAGGTGCTTCAGAAAACAGCCTCAGAAAATCCCTCCTCTGCCATAACCCTTTAATTCCTGCCTGCTCTCCGTTGCCCAAGGAGTTCAAGGGTTAAGCCATCCCAACATGCCTCACTCTCAATTTAGAAAACGGGAAATCTTCCATAAATCAAAAGTTACAAACAGACTTTGTAATGTCATAACTCTTGAGACGGCTTTCTCTTTGATTGATTCCTATACATACATTCTGTCTGATTACCATAATGTGCTCTGCTGGGACAATCCGAGCGGGATGGAAAGAAGAGAGCCAGCAAAGAGGTAAATAACAAATGGACCTGACTCCTCCTCATCGAGAGTGATTTCCCTCCACTGTTCCATCATATCAACTGGGAAAGAGAGTCGTAGGGTTTGGGCAATCAATTACAGATATGTGTAGAGGCAGACACAGTCATTTCCCTGATTGTCACCAGTCGAGAGCAGTGACACCGAGAAGTGATCCATCAGTCGATTTTTCCTGACAAGCCTGAGAAAGATGGTAGACACTTGTAGACTCGCCAGCCCCTGGATTGGATGGTTGTTCACATTGAAAAATCGTTGTGTTCCAAACATATCTAAACCTTTAAAAAAAAAAAACCTTAGTTTCAAGATTTCACATATTTCTGGAAAATATTTAGAACTATTACCAAGACTCTAATAGCATCACATACAGGAAGGTAATGGGAGCTTACAGGCTGAAATGAGATGGACCAATTGGAAGCTTTGCCATGTGTTTTTGGGGGCAGACTATGAGGATGTGAGCCGGAAGGAAGGTGGGATTTTTCCATTCAGAATTTCCCAACATGTTATCCTTTTGATTGCAAAGAACATTTCTGAATAGACACAGAACTACTCTGGCTACTGCTTTCAGTCTTGTCCTTTTTTGCCTTTAGCAAGAGGAGGGGGAGAGTCGAATATAATATCAGATCATCCATGATTTAGAGTTGGAAGGAACCTTACAAGCCCATAGAAATCATCTTACAGATGAGGAAACTGAGACCCAGAGAAATGAAGTAATTTGTTTGAGGTCATCCAGATAGTAAGGAGTAGAGCCAGGATTACAGAATCATAGATTACCATCTAGACTAACCTCCAAATTTTGCAGATGACAAAATTGGGGTCCAGAGCAGTTAAATTACTTGCCTGAAATCACATATGGCAGTCCAAATGCAGTATTCTCCCTAATGCCTTCTCCAAACTCTTCCTTTTTTTCAAGGAAATTGGCATGGCCCCAAGAAAAGAACACTGGATTTGGAGTGACTTTGGGCAGGTTGTTTCTTCATGTGTGAAATGTGTGGGTTATCTATATGTCTATATCTATATAGGTCCCTGCAGCTTCAAATCTCTTATCCTGGGATCGCATAGGAACACTTTTGGAACATAACTGGAGATTTGCCTCTGAACCAATATGCTAGGCACTGAAAAAAATTCTGGATCTGAAGTAGGGGCCATGGGTTCAAATTCCAGCTGTCCTCTTACTATCTGTGTGATCCTGGACAAGTTGCTTCTCTCTGGACTAGATTCCTCATTGACTGAATGAAGAGACCAACCTCTAAAGAACCTTTAAGTGGCTTTTAGCTCTCATTCTAGGTGCTAGTGATCATCCTTGCCAGAGCCCTCAGCCACTCAGGCTGCAATTCTGAGAAGACGTACAGGTCAACTCCAATCTCTCCTCTCTTCCATTGACTTTGACCTTCAGGAGCCAACTCTATCAGATGCCATTCACTAGTGCTGCCACCTAGTGGAATTAACTATAAAACAGCATTCTGAACCAATGTGTTGGGGAATAGAAAACTGACTGCTCTAAAACAGAAGTAGAAAGTTAGGTGTTTCAGAAAGACTACTGGGTTCACTGTAGCCTTCTGTTCTGACTTGGGTATCCCAACTAGGCATCCTAAATTAGAAAAAGTTATTCAAACAACTTGGAAAGCACCTTTCCAGGAAGCAGCATAACGTAGCCAGCACACATGTAAGAGTGACTTGCCATGGCTGTCCCGCTTTGACATCCCCGGTTACTAAAAGTGCTGGCAGAGTTGGGAGGTAATCTTGAGGGGTGATCTAGACCAACCCCTGGGTTTCTACAAATCTAAAAGCCAAGGTCCAATATAGAGAACTTGGCCAAGGTCACACTGGTGGCATAACAGGGCATTGAACCCAGCTCTCCCAACTTCAAATACAGCTTTCTTTTCATTCTATAACACTGCTCCTCTAAATCTTGGCACTGGTTTTAGCTCTGGTTCTAACTCTATGTGAAAGGACTAAGCACTTCTCTCTGAGCCTTAGTTTCTTCCTCTGTAGGATGAGGGGGGTTGGGCTCAATGGCCTTTAAGGCACCTTCAAGTTCTAACAAGTCCATGAGTCTATGTATCACTCTCTCCCAACAGTCTTTTTCCTCCTGGCCATGGTCGATCTCAAACTAGCCCTGCAGACTCCCAGACCCTTCCATGTAAATCACCAAGAAATATTATGACCTTCTGCAGAAATTATGTTCTGCATTTCAAAGTTCATCCATTTCTAAATGGCAGAAGTCTTTGTTCAGCTGGGTTCCTCAAAGCATTTGACCCTCCCCCTCCCCAACTCCCTTCCCTAAATCTTCTGGCAGTTGTTAGCACTACCTCTCCATCAGCTCTCCGAGGTCTAGAAGGTTCAACACTTTGGGACTTGTACCATCAGCCCACTTTCCATTTTAAAAAATACCACATGATTCTTATTTTAAAGCAAGATACCATAGGATAGGGATGGGGTTGGAGCTAAGAGATCAATAACACAGGGAACTCCTGGGTGAGGAAGTTCCCTCTACTATTGCAAGAAGAACTTCCTCTGTTAAGAGTCCTGGGAGGTGAAGTGACCTACCAGAGTTATACAAGCAGTATTCGTCCAAGGTGGGTCTAGAGCCCAGGTCTTTTGTCTTTGAGGCCAGCTCTCCATCCACTTTACCAAGCTGCCTTTCATGAGAGACAGTTGCAGCTCATCAATGTTATTTGGGCCTGACCTGTGCTTGTATGAGCATAAGAAGCTCCCCAGTGAGGAGAAGCCCTCTCCTGAAGCATATAGGCATATATAGGCATAAATAAGATTTTGAGTGTTATTTGCCATAGATCACAAAGTCAATATATGCCAAGGGTAGAACTTGAACCCGGCTCTCTCTCCTCTATACCACTGTCTTTTTAAAATCAATTTAGCTTTTTCACTGGCCTTTCACTCTTCTTGTTTCAGTTTTTCATCATAACTCCATGAGGGAGGAAAGGATAAAAAGTGAGCAGAAAAAAATGCCTACTGTGCATAAGACAGAGAGCAAAACAAAATGCTCTCAAAAAACCATATTGTGTCTTGCCTCTCTATGCCCAGGAGTGGCAGAATTGTGCATCTGTCTTGTTGGAAGGACTTTCCTCACTGAGCTTCCTGAGCTGATGAAATCACAGCTCTGGGCTCAGAAGAAAAAAAATTAAAAATACATACATGAATACACACATATATAAAACACATATATGTCACATACACATATAAATATATAAATAAAAACCATATGTGTCTTGCTCTAAATTCCCAATTATTCACCAATTTTTACATGGCAAAGGAGTCAATGAAAAGAGCTTTGAAGCGTGACACCTTCCCCAACCCTTGTTGTCTGGTGAGAGTATGTCCAAGCAACCACCAGATCTGGCAGAGAGGGAGGGGGAGAGGGAGGAAGAGAGGGAGGAAGAGAGAGAGACAGAAAGAGGAAGGGAGGGAGGGAGAGAGAGAGAAGGAGGGAGGGAGGGACAGAGAGAGAAAGAGAGAGAGAGGGAGAGGGAGAGAGAGAGAGAGAGAGAGAGAGAGAGAGAGAGAGAGAGAGAGAGAGAGAGAGAGAGGGAGGGAGGGAGGGAGAGAGAGAGAGAAAGGGAGGAAGGGAGGGAGGGGGAGAGAGAGACAGAGAGAAAGTGATCTGAGGAACTGAGATAAACAAAGACTCCTCCACCTCTGGCTTAACTGGCCCTGGGTGATGGCTTCAGCACCTCCACCGACAGCCTCTTGGTGTTCTCGTTATGAGTCATCCAACACACAGTGAAAAAGGAAATTCCTGAGACCTTTTGTTACATTAATAACAATAATAAACATCAGCGAGTGTTCATATGGCACACACTGTGGACCAGGTGCTTTACAGATAGTGTCTGGTGTGATGTCCGTGACAACCTCCCTGTGTGGTACCCAAACCCAAATCCCCAAATCGCAGGTCACTGCACACACCTGATTTGTGACCCACCATTCAGCCCCTTTTATATTTCTCTCTTTATCCCTCATCTACATATTGTCATAGCTTGAAACGCCTTAAGGCACGTCTGGGCGTTGCTCAAGGTGTAGTTCCCTGCCCCCTCCTTCATTCTGAATATTCTCTTTCAATCATTATAGTGTCCGAGGTTCATTATGGTACAAGGATCTTATGTAGGGACCACCTTGTCCTGTTCCGCTGACCAAGCAGGATCCCCACACCCTATGTCCAGAGCATGACCCTGGCCAGTTCTGGGGAATTCCAGTCCCCCTTACCCCATAGCCCTCCACCCTCTTTTGGAAAGTGCTGGCTATGATCCTCCACCCTGTTCTAGGAGGGACCCCCATGTCACAAGAAGGTCGCACCCTTGTACCCTTACACCATATTCCCAAATTAGCCGTGAGCTATGGGTCTAACCAATGGCTGTTCCCTGCTTCTGTACATCATGGCTTCTGCTAGCTCCCCTCCCTGACTGTGGTCTTTGTGGTTTTAGCCTTTATAATCAAGCCTGTACCCCCCCCAATAACTCACCGCCAATTTGAGTGGTGAACACTCTGGTAGTTGAGTGCTTAATCAGTAAATCCACACCTAAATTTACCTTGAACCTAGGTCGTGGCTAACTCTTATTCTCTGCACAACACCTGGAAACTGTTCTAGTCCCCATTTTACAGCTGAGGAAACTGAGTTGGCTGTTTTTGATCAGTTGTTTCAATCATGTTTGAGTCTTTGTGATCTCATTTGGGATTTCTTGGCAAAGATGCCATTTCCTTCCCTGGCTCATTTTACAGGTGAGGAAACTGAGGCAAACAGGATTAAGTGGCTTGCCCAGAGTCGTACAGCTAGTAAATATCTGAAGCTGGATTTGAACTCAATGCCCTAGTCAGTGACCTCACTATTCTGCCCTTGTCAGACTCCCAAATGGAATGTTGTGTTCATCTTGGAAAGAGCATGGATAAGCTGAGGAGCAACCAGAAAAGGACTACCAACATGGTGCTCACAATCCATATGGATCCATTGGGGATGGTCAGCTTGTAAAAGAACCTTATACTGAGTCTGCTCCAGCTCCCAGGGGGATAACTGGAGTCACTGCTTGAAGTCACAAAGAGGCTCATTTGAACTGAACACATTAAGAAGTGTCCTAACCAGGAGAGCTGCTCCAAAAGGGGCTGGGGAGCCTCAGGCACACTGGATTCCCATTCATTGCAGGCTTTTAAAGAAAGACTAGATGACTAAATTTTGGGGGCCTTGAAAAGGGTGCTCTTTTCCAGGCAAACATTGGGCTACATGGCCACTGAGACCCCTTTAACAATAAGATCCTGGACCTTCCAGACCAAGCAGTAAGATTGAAGGGAGACCATGAAGCAAAGCCTGGTGATATTTCAGGAAATGAGGACAACAGAGGCACTGAATCAGAGAATCTCCTTATTTCCCATGCCCTCAGTTTCAAAAGGTTTCCTCTTCTGTAGATGATGACAAAGGTAAGAAGATCCCAAGAACTCACCCTCAGAGAACCAGAGAGATGAGTGCGAAACCCTCTGAGTCCTGAGAATCTGGCCCATTTTTCCCTGAGATGAGTTGGATAGCAAGGAAAAAAATGCAAGGAAAAGATTTGACTAATTCATAAATAACTTCAGCATCTCATCTATTATTTCTCACATAATGACTTATAATAAGATAATTGTTTCAAATCCTTTGCTGGATATTTGCTCAAGCTTTCATCCCCTTGGTAAATCTTATTTGTTGAAAAACTCCTGAGACATTTGTCGCCTCGTCTATTATGATGGGAACCAGTAAACATTAATAGCTATTTGTTTTTGTGCATCATAGCCTTAATTTCTCTGCTGTGGCCCAATTTCTCATCTCAGGGGAAATTGGTGGATGGCGCCTAGGTAAGGATTCTCCAAGGAGCAGCCCAGCCCCCAATGTCCCAGGAATTCCTCCCAATCTTAGCTTACAATTTATTTACTATGTATATTACAGCAAACCAATATGAACCATAACTCCATTTAGATAGTAATAATCAAATTATCCAACCTGGGGTAGCATGTTTTATAGATTTGGATCTAAATTTAATATAAAAATGCACCAGGCCTTGTTTGGAAGAGTTTATTAAGGGTTAGCAAAGGAAAAGCTTTTTCAATACTCTATAACTCTCTAATGGCCTTTTCCAAATAAAATGGGAAAGAATTTGAAAAGACACCTATATCAGTGTGCCGCAATTGTAACATTACAGTACAGGTCTATAAATCTTGACATGCTCACAAGATTGCCTAAACCAGCAATACAATTTGTCCAAAGCTCATTGTCTCCACGACCAGCCAGCCTCATTTTAAGGAATGTATGTGGTCTTCAACCTAATTTTATCACCTTCATTTGTAAACTAGCCAATCAATCAAAGCATCCCAGGAGTCGGGCTTGAGAAAAAGGAGGGCATTTTCATGCATTTCCCAGCCGCAGTCAAAAATTAATCTCCACTTGATCAGACATTCCTTGCCCTCATCTCAATAGACCATCATTAGGGTCAGCAATGTATATTAAAAATAGAGTTACCACAAACAGTTCACAGCTGGAGTTTGCATGCTGCCTCTCTTCTTCCCAGCAAGCTCACTCTTCACTGTGAACCCGAATAGGGACCCCAGATCCATCCAGGGAAAAAAGAACTGGGAAAGAGAGTTTAAAAAAAGAGAAAGCACCTAAGAACTGGTGCAGAATCCACATTTACCCCGTGTCTCCATGAGCCAAGGAAATACTCTGAAGGAGACTGCCCCGGGAGGATTTGTTAGTTTCTAAATGTACATAATGTAATGCATGTCTCCATATGAATTCATTGGTAGGGAGGGGCTGGCAGGGCTTGGCAGGACTCAGGTAGGTAGGAGATTCCCAGAAGCCTAAGTTAAGCACAGTGCCTGGCACATAATAGGTGTTTGATAAATGTTGATTCATTATTGATGGAGCTGGGTCCCACAGGAGAGGAGAATGAATGAGAAAAGGAAGGGAAAACTTGAAGACAAAATGAGAAAGAATAAGAAAGGAAAATAAAGAATATAGGACAAAGAGAAGTTATAGGCACCATTATGGACATTGTTTTAAATCAATCAATAAGCATTTATTCAGCTCCTACTGTGTGCTGCACTATGTGAGGTGCTAGGGACATGATCACAAGCACTTACTCACTGCTTGCCCCCAGTCACACAACTAACAAGTTGGACATGCAAAGCTTTCCCCCAACTTACCTTTCCAGGACTGCTGCCCATCACACCCTCTAACATGCTCTATGTTTTGGTCAAACTGTTCTGATTGCTGTCCCCCATTTGTGACACTCCATCTCCTGTGCCTTTGCATTGGCTGTGCTCTATGCTTACATGCCCTCCCTCTTCCACTTCTTGGAAGCCCCTCCTTCAAAATTCAGCTCAACGTCCCTTCCTAGAAGAGAACTTTCCTGACTTACCTCAGTTGCCACTGCCCTCCACTCCATGAATTTACTTTGTATTTATTTTTATATCTTTGGTGTTGCTTTTTTTTCTTCATGAACATGCTCTAGAATATAAGCCCCTGTTTCTGGCACTGGAATTTCATAGGATCACAAATTTAGGTCTGGAAGGGGTGTTCAGGGTCATTGAATCCATCCCTCTCATTTTACAGATGAGGAAACCAAGAGAGGCAGAGTAACCTTCCCAAGGTCACAAGGGTAGTAAGTGGCAGAGTTAGAATTCTAACCTTGACCCTGATTCCATGTCAGTGCTCTCTCCATGGTACCAGTAAATATCCTTAGAAAAGCCAACTGAGAAGTGCAAAGACTAGACTGGGGCACCAGAGTTTGGGGACTCCAGTATCTAGTGGTGCACCTAATTAACTGTGAGACTTTCAGAAGAGCCAACTTCCATTTCTGGGTCTTAATTTAGCAACCTGTAAAATAAGGGAAATTGGATTAAAGATCTCTTTGGTTACTCCCAGTTCTTAACTTCTCTCATTCTAATAGAACATAAACTCCCTGTGGGCAGAAACTGGGTTTATTTGTTTCTCTGACTTCTAGCCTGGTACATGAGGCACATAAGATATCCTTGCTGAATGAATCATTAAAAGTAGGATTTGGATATAGTTCTTTCTGTTTCTGGGTTCAATATTAGACATTAGCCCACACAGCTTCTCACAAAAGCTTCAGCAGAGCCAGGCTTCTGGGGTAGGTGCTGCTGAGGGTTGTTATTCTTCCACTTGCATGGGGGGGAAGGGCTGGTGCCCACCCTGTAGCCTGCACAGAGTTCTCTGTACTTAGGAAGGAAAAATTATATTTGGCTTCTAGGACACTTTTGACAGGGGATGGAGACAGCCAGAGGAAGGCAGAGAGGAGACAAGTCCTTGGAAGCTTTAGGGGAAAAAATCCCAGAGGAATCTTAAGTACCAAAAAAAGACTCTAGTGTGAGATTCATTTCCTTTTGCCCTTTGGATGCAACAGAGGACACATAGATGGGTGATTGGAAATACAAATCCCAAGTCTGTCTCTTCCCTGAAGAAACTCATCCTTGGTTCACTGGCTGCAGATCTTCCCTGTGGAACTCAATTCAACTGGATGCTGAGCTTTCATGAATGAATGAATGAATGAATGAATGAATGAATGAATGGATGGATGGATGAATGAGTGAGTGAGTCAATGAGTGAATGAGTGAATGAGTGAATGTGTGAATGAATAAGTGAATTGGTAAATGACTGGTTGAGTGAATTAATGAATGAGTATGTGAATGGATGGATGAAAAAGCACTTATTAACTGCTTACTATGTGCCAAACACATCCTGAAAGGAGAGTAAATTCCAGAAGAGCCTTGAAGGAGATAAATCCTGTGGTCAGAGGATTAAAAGCTGGTGGAAATCCTAGAGAATCTTGAGTCCTACACCTGCAATTTAAAGGTGAGGAATTAGAATCCAGAGAAGGGAAGCATCTTACCCCAGGTCACAAAGGGAGTCAAGAGTAGAAAGATTTTCATCACATCCTCTGACAAAAACTGCCAGAAAGTTTGGGAAAATCCTCTCTCTCAGGGAAGAGCAGCAGCTCAGAGGGTTCCTTCAGAACCCAAATCATATGCATTCTTCTCCTTAACTCGGAAAGGTTTTCTCCATCCATCCCTGAGCTGCTGGGGCTCCCTCCTTCATCAAATTATCATGCATAGACTCATCTGTGTGCATGTTCTATTACTTCTCCCTGCCCCCCCAGTCTCTTGATTATCTCCAATTTACCTTTATCCTCTGCATGAATTATACAGCTGCTTCAGGCCCCTATTTTCTCCTCTGTAAATGAAAAGGTTGAACTAGATTCCTAAGGTCATTTCCAGCACTAAATAACATGACCTCTAAAATTCCTTATAGCTCTTAATTTATTATCCCATAGACTGAAAGATGAAAGTGACCTTATGGACCATCCAGCTCAGCCCCCTCATTTTACAGATGAGGACCAAAGAAATTAAGTGATTTGTTGAGTGACAGAAGTGACAGTCAGGATTTGAACTCAAAGCAACACTCTTTCTACTTTATTATGTTGCCTCACTGTCCCTTACATCATCTAGCTTCCTTCATATGTGGACTAGAATTCACTCCTCTCAAATGCCATTGGCTTGAGCACCACTCCATGTACTTCCCCTCACCCCAAGATTATCGATTGAGAATCAATTTAATCAGCTTAAGTAGCTCTTATAAAGGAATTTTTACTAAGGTTGAACAGTTGGTTCAAAACATCCCCCCCAAAAAAATGTCCCACAAATACAAAAGAGTTCAGGAGAAAATTGTCTATGGTTGCTGAAATTTATTTTCTGTCATTTTTGATGTGCTCAAGAAATTTCTCTTAAGTACGTTGAATCTACATCCAGTCTGTTCTTGATTCCCAAGGCAGACACTGCTGTGCCCAGGATGACGCTAGCTAGCATGCTGACAAAAAGATGGATACTCTAAAATCCTTTTGATATTCACAAGGTCCTCCTCCAGTCAAATGAAACAAAGAAGAAGACCCAAAGTTAAAGCCAAGGTCTCTCCATTCCCCCACCTCCCAGTTTAGCTAGGATGTCACACTCTCTTCTCTTTATGGAACGCCACAATTCCAGCTGATATGATGTTCTTAGACAAGGCCTAGAAATTCCTCCACCACTTGGCATAGACTTGGATCTATGGGCTCAATCCAGTAGCTTTCAAAGATGTTTCTCACTTAATGCCTATTGATTTGGTTGATTGCATGAGAGAAAAATAGGAAACACAATCATTTCACTACATCTTGATGGAAGAACAGTATCAAAATCTCCCAACCACCTGGAGACCAGAAAGTGGGAAGTAAGGAGAAATGAAATATAACAAACTATGTGAGGACATAGTAAATTGGATAGTCTTGTCCATTGGTATGACAACTACTTGTTCTTGGATAAGAAACCCATAAGTTTTGTCTTAAAATGATTTCTTTCACAACTCACAATATTTGGTCCCTTCACTTGTCTCCTGCCCTTGAAGAGAGAAGTTGTTCCTATAAAAAATTCTTCAGTTGCATTCTACATGCTCTCCTTTTCTTCCTTAGCTGATCCTCCTCTTTCTCTATACCCATCTTTCCTATAAAATACCTTATTTATCTATCACAAATTGCCACCGGATATTGCTGATTGTGTACTCTAAGTGTCTCTGAACTATTATAAAGACTAGACCTGTACCCTAGGAAACTGAATCTACTTTTCTGAGAGCAATACCCCTTAGCATGCTGACACATGTCTTTGCTTTCAGTTGCCCCTTGTCTCTGACCAGACTCCCACTGACAAGTATCTAGCAAGGTTTCTTGCTGTCTCTAGCGGTAGATCCCATTCTTTTCAATCAAGAAAATTCTCCCAGATGATTGAGACATATTTTCACCTAGTTCAGGCATCAAGGTAAAAATGGGATGGGGTGATCTTAACCCCACCCTTTCAATAATAATAGTAATACTATTTAAAAACGGAGAGAGGGCATGTGTTGTAGTATAGTGGATACAGAGCTCATCTCCGAAGCAAGAACTTTATTCAAGCTCTGCCTCTAACACATATTGTCTGTGTCACCTTGGGTAAGCCACTTCATTCTTGCCATCCCAGCAACCATCTAAGATGCTAAATTACTGGGCAAGTGTTGACCTGCTTTAATGGAGGGAGATTCCTCATAGAGGAGTTCCCCTTCATTGGCAGAACTACACACAGGTCCAGACCAAGAAATTATAACCAACATTTCTATAGGACTTTCAAAACACTTTACATTTATTGTCTCATTCAATTCTTATAACAACCCTGTGGGGTAGGTGCTATTTTTTAATTGGATTTCTGATTTCTCAATATAGAAAGCTACTTCATGGCTTCAATTATTATCCCCCCTTTACCAATGAAAAATAGCTACAAATGACTGCTACAAGTGTCTGAGATAAGATTTGAACTCTGCTCCGCCTGACCCAAATCCACTCTTCTATCTCAGGTTTATCTTTGGGCTCCTCTTTCCTTGCTGCTCCCCTTTCTGTGCCCTGCTCTCCACCCCCATCCTCACAATTCAGTTTTCTGGTCCTGACCATCCTCATGTCTTCCCTCTTCTGGTCTGGAGGAGGTATTTGGGAAGGGCGTGGGAAGTGACCTGAGAAAATTACTCACAATGAGGGGTTTGGAGTGTATACCCAGTAAAAGAGTGAGATCGGTGCTTCCCCAGAGGAATAAATCCCTCATGGCGGACTTTCAGGCATTGGATAGGGAAGGATGGAGCAGGGCAGATGGTTTCCCTGAGTTCCTTCACATACCACCTCCTATAAATGACCTGCTTGACCTAAATGACCATTTTGTATATACACAAAATGATGAGTGTGTGTGGGTGAGACAGTTATGATCCCACATAATTATGAGCATAAATACCACACTGACCAACCTCCACGATCCTCCTCTGAGGTGAGAGAGTCTTTGCGATATGATTAATGAGGCCAGCCCCACCATGAACTCAAAGTGGGGCTTGATTTTTAATAAAGATCAAGATTCTCCTGATTGCCTCAGCCTCCCAGTTTGAGAAGCAACCAAAGGCCCCTATTTCTCTCCCTGAATAACTGGATGCAGCCAAAGTTGGATATAGACCATGTTATCAGCTTCTCAGCAAGAAATGACATCCAGCCATCACTCTCTGGTCTTCTGGTGGATTAGCCATAAGGTGAAAATCATTGTGCTTTAGTCACGCATGATTCTGTTTTTTCACCATTCCAATGAACTCACCTCAAAACCCTTTCCTGATCCAAACATTTCTGAGTCCCAAGTTCTTAGTTCTCTCTCCATCCACAAATTCCACTGGATTTATTTACCTATATATGTGCAGGGGAGTAGACAGAGAAATGCTACATTAAACTGAGATTTTCAATCAAATTGATGAGATTCTTAGGTTTGGGAGTGTCTTTGTTTCACCCCAATGGAATGTAAGCTCCCTGAGAACAGGGACCTTCATTTTTGTCTGTATTTACAATGCCTTGGGCTTAGTAGAAATGTTTGTTGAAATATATCCAATTAGATAATTAAAAATATCCTCCTCCCTTTTATACTGTTACATGACACAATCTCAGGCCAGAAAATACATTATAAATAACAAATGTAGAAAGTTTCTAAAGAATGCTCAATTATTTGATGGTGCTGGAAACCTAGAGGAAATTAGGAGTGAATTGTGACTCAGCATGCCACCCTGACTACCGAGAGCTGGCATTCTCAAGAGGCTGCAGGCTTTCTCAAAAATAAAAAGGAGGGTTGTTTCTTAGTGTCATCCATAATAGAGGTTTGTTCATGAAATAAGAGATGTAACAAAAAGATGTGTGCACATGCGTGAGCAAGGAGGAGAGGAGATTTGTGCTTAATGTATTGGAGAAATTATTCAAGGACGGTCCACCCTCACACGAAGATTACATCAGTCCTCATGCCAAGGTTAGAAAGACCTTCAGTTCCGAGGCATTGGGAAAGGGAATGCCAGAAGATGGCAGGCTGGGGCAGAGTGGTTCCGTAAGGGCAGGACGCTCAAAGTCCTGAAGGGAGCCTTAAATCTGGCACCTTCTCCCTCCCTCTTCTGTAAGCAGATATGGGTGATGCTGCTTGCCTCTTTGGAAACATGAGCTCCTTGAAGGCAAAATTTCTTTTTTCTTTTTCTTTAAGGGAAGAGTTGTGATGAAAGTCTTCCTTCTGCCTCACCAATCCTACTGTATCTGACGTCCCCGAGTTCTGTGGCATCTTCTATGATTCTTATGCCTTGGCTATAATGGAACAGACTCTGGAATGGGAGTCAGAAGATTGGGGATCCAATCTCCAGCTATGACTTTGGCCAAGTCACTGAATCTCTCTGTGCCTCAGCATCCTGATATGTAAACTAAGGAGAATAATAGTCACCTTAACTATTCAACAGGGTCAGTTGGTCAACAAGCATTACTTAAACACCTACTATGTGTCAGATATAATGCTAAGTGCTGAGGACACACAGAGAGACAAAAGTAGTCCTTGATGTCAAGGAGTTTATAATCTAATGAAGGAGACAACATACTAAAATTATGTACAAACAAGATACTTAGGGGATTAATTGGAGGAAAACTCAGAGGGAAGTCACTAGGCTTAAAGAGGGCCATGAAAGGCTTCTTGCAGAAGGCTGGATTTTAGCTGAGACTTGAAGGCAGGAGGCAGACACCAAGGAGGAAGAAGATTGCATACTTGGAGAATAACCAGTGAAATCTCACAGAGTTGGACGAAGGAGTATCTTGCTTGAGGAACAGTAGAGGAACAGTGTCACTGAATCACAGAGTATATGGTGGGGCATAAGGCATAAGAAGACTGGAGAGGTAGGAGGGACTAGGTTATAAAGGGCTTTGGATGCCAAACCAATGATTTTCATTTAATCCTATAGGTGATTGGGAGACACCAGAGTTTATTGAATAGAGAATGTGATGTGATCCGATCTGCACTTTAGGAAAATCCCTTTAATGGCTGAATGAAGGCTGGACAGGAATGGAAAGAGATTTGAGGTAGCTATTGTGGTAGGGAGGTGTTAGATGAGAAGGCCCTGCACTGTGTGTCAAAGGAGAAAAGAGGGTATATTAAAGAGCTGGCACAGAAGTGATTGACAGGCCTTGGCAATTGGGGGGGGGGGG
>CM053593.1:12186089-12256136 GCA_028646575.1 Pseudocheirus occidentalis
CAAATTGTTTCTTCTTGGCAGCTTGTAATATTTGCTCCTTGATCTGGGGGCTCTGGAACCTGGCTATAACATTCCTAGGAGTTTTCTCTTGTTGATCTTTTTCAAGAGGTGATCAGTGAATTCTTTCAAGTTCTATTTTGACCTCTGGTTCTAAAACATCAGGGTAATTTTCCTTGATAATTTCTTTAAGGATGCTTTCTAGGTTCTTTTTTTGATCATGGCTTTCAGGTAGTCCAATAATTTTTAAATCGTCTCTCCTGGATCTATTTTCCAGGTCAGTGGTTTTTTCAAGGAGATATCTCACATTGCCTTCTATTTTTTAATTTGTTTGGTTCTATTTAATAGTATCTTGATTTCTCATAAAGTTATTTGCTTCCATTTGCTCCACTCTAATTCTGAAGGAATTATTCTCTTCAGAATGCTTTTGGGATTCTTTTTCCATCTGGCAAATTTGACTTTTTAAGGCACTCTTCACCTCATTTGGCTTTTTGGGCCTCTTTTGCCATTTGAGTTAATCTATTTTTAAGGTGTTATTTTCTTCAGTCATGTTGTTGACTCTCTTGTCATGATTTTCTTGCATCATTATCATTTCTCTCCCAATTTTTACTTAACTTCTCTTATTTGGTTCTCAAAATCCTTTTTAAGCCAATCTGTGGCTTGTAACCAATACACATTTTTCTTGGAAGCTTTTGGTGCAGGTGTTCTGACTGTGTTGTCTTCCTCTCGTTCTGTGCTTTGATCCTTGTCGTCCCCATAAAAGGAGTCTAAAGTTGGATTGCTGTTCTTACTTTGCTTACTTTGCCTGCTCATGTTGCCAGTCAATTACTCAACCTTTTAGCTCTGTGGAACTCTGCTTCCAGAGGGGAAAGCTCTGTTCCAAATCACTGGGGTTTTTGCAGCTGCTGGAGCCATTAGGAGTATGCTGCAGCCCCCACCAGCTTTGGCTCACTAAAAACACACCTCAGGACCACCACTCAAGACCACAATCTGAATCTAGGCCAGTTAAGGCAAGAACACTTAGTTTATGAATGATCACTTGGCCCTCCTGAAATCTGCAGGCTGAGAGCTCTGAGGCAGCCATGTGGAGGTGGCGGGGCTGCTTCTGCTGCTTCCTTGCCCTGGGGGCAGTTCAACTGGACCCTCTCCCCCAAATTTAGCTGACTTCTACTAACCTTTCACTTAGTCCTTATTTCTTATGGCTTGATAATTCTGAAAATCACCACAACTGCTACTGATCCACTCTCCTGAAGGCTCCAGCTTGGCTTGTCCTGGCCACCACCACCACCACCACCACCCATCCCGGGCCAAGCTGTAGCTTCAGGCCAGGCTGGTTTTCACTCCCAGTGCTCTGCAATGAGCCCTTCCTGTCCTGCCTGCCAAGCTGCCTTCAGCAGAAGATGTGTTTTTCTGTACTTTTGTGAGTTCTGAAGCTCTAAAATTTGTTATTTTATGGGTATTTGAGGTGGCTATGTGGGAGCTGCAGAGTTTTCCTGCTTCTATCCCGCAGTCTTGGCTCCATCCCCCAACAAGTCCACGTTTTAAAGTCTTCTTGCACTTAGCACTTTTCGAAAGCCTTGGCTCCTTCCTGCCTTCAGCACCCCAATGCTGTTCCCATTATGTCTGTCCTCAGGTTCGTGTCCTTTGTGGCTGGCATTCGCTTTCCTTCTTCATCACAATGATTTACAGCTGCCAAGTCAGAATGTCACCTTGTTTTTGCTTCTCATTCCTCATCAGGTACATTCTCTTTGATAGACTCTGTCTGTAGGATCTGTGAGCCCCAGTGTCCCTATTTCATGGCTTGGATGCTGATATAAAGAGGCAGCAGACATTAATTCAGAAGATTGGATGGCCTAAGCATGGGGCAAGAGGAGCATTGATTCTAGAGTCAGACCCTGGGTTTCAACTTCAGTTCTACAACTTGGCACCTGTGTGACCTTTGCAAGCTGCTGCCTTTCTCCCTGAGTCTCAGTTTCCTCCTTTGTAAAATGGGGAAGTTGTATCCTGTGGCCTCTGAAGTCTCTTCTGGCTCTAAATCTAGGAGCCTATATTCTCCCACAACAACCCTACAGAAACTTTCTCAGAAGAACCTTGCGAGGCTGCTAGTTCAAGTATTGTCTTCATTTTATGGAAGAGGAAATTGAGTATCAGAGACATCAATTCATTTCTACAAATACTATTATGTTCCTACTATGTGCCAGGTATTATGCTAAGCACTAGGGATATATAGAAAGGGGAAAGTATGGCTCCTAGCATCAAGAAATTCCCATTGAAATGGAGAAGACAACCTATTATATACACTTGGTATATAATGAGAGATGTTCTCAGAGGGTAGGCACTAGCAGGATGTTTGGGTTTGGGGGAGAAGGACACCAGCACAGTAGAAGCACAGTATGACAGATTGAGGCACAGTAGGACAGATGTAAGAAAACGCCTCCTAACACTTAGAACCACCCAAAAGTCAGACTGGGCTACTTTGGGACATGGAGGGTTCACCCTCACTAGAGGTCTGCAGGCAAAAGTTGGATAGCTGGTCATTAGGGATGTTATAGATAGAATTCTTCCTCAGATATAAGTTATACTAAATGGCCTCTGAGATTCTTCAAAACTCTGATATTCTACAATTTTATGTCCTTCTATGGGACACAGAATGCTAAGAAATGGAGTCCTGCAGAACAAGAATCACAGTCTTTGGGGTGCAAGCTTTGGTGGGAGGAATGAAGAACCAAGGAGTTCTGGAGGCAATATAGAGTAGTGGGTAGAACACCAGTAAGTGTTCACCAGGGAGTAAAAAGATTACTTCTAATATTGCCTTTTACTAGCTTAAAGACATTTGCTAGCTGTGTGACCCTGGACTAGTCAGTTAAGCTCTGTCTGACTCAGTTTCCTCACCTATAAAAGGTAGGGGTTGGATTAATGGATCTCAAAGATCACTTATAGTTCTATACCTATGATTCTATTCATTGACTAATATTGCAGCATTGGGTGGGGGATGGCTGAGAGTCAGATTAAGTTTCAATAAATAAGAGAACTCTCTACTATCAAAAGTTATCCAAACTGGAATGGGTTGTTTGGAGAGACAGAAATCACCAAGTATAAATTAGATGGCCACCTATTATCAATATGTTAAGAACTGATGTACTAACTAAATCTTCAGGTCCCTTCCAACTCTACCTGGACTTCTCATGATTGCCAGGAATTGAAGTCTTTGTCTACAAGCATGAAGAAAAAAAAACTCTAAGAAAAGACATGACTAAAACTCAGGGCACTTGATAAATGTCAGTGGTTCCTCATCCACAGAAAAGTAAAAAAAAAAAAAAAGAATTTTTGTTTGATGACATAGAGATAATTTTGAAACCAGCTAAGTCTTTTTCTGGATGTTGGTAGACCCTTCATAGCTTTATTACAACGAAATCTTAAACTGAAGATGCTTAGTAAAATAGGTTTGTTTAAACAAACAAACAAAATCCAGTTGCCTAGAGTTCTGAGAAGTCTGACTTGTCCAGAGTCGCACAGCTAGTGGGTGTCAGAAGTGGTATTTGAACCAAGGTCTTTCAGATGATGCAGAAGCCAGCTTGTTACCCACTGCACCCCAAAGGCCCCTCAGGGCATTACAGTTCTTCCCAACAAAGGTGTTTAAAGATGATGGCTGGGCTAGTGCCTTCCTCTCCTTTTTCTCCAGTGAAGACTGAAATGTTTTCTCTTCTCCCCCAGAGCAGGTCGGGAGAAAGAAGACCCAAGACAGGGATTGTTTGGGGCTTTATGAAAAAGGACAGAGCAAGGAAAATGCAGCTCAGCTATTTCCTGTTGGCAGAGCCAGGCTATTAGGTGAAGGGGATTTAGTGTTTGATTTACCTTTTATACATTCCTCATGGAGGTTTTTGGTCCCAAATTGCTAAACCTCCAGTCAACGGTTAAATTAAACATAACTAACTTTGTTGATATTATTTCACAGCTGACTACCCTGATATTCATACTCTTGGTGTGTTCGATACATAGAGATCCCAGACACATTTTTAAGTCTTGGCTTTTGATGAATCCTCCTAAGCTCAACTTGTGTTTCAAAGATTCTGCTCAACTGAGACGAGCCCGTTATTCTAGCAGAGAGATGAGACCTGAAGAGCCGAAGGGAGAAGGGAGATCCCTCCCTGGGCCCCACTGTGCTTCCCAGAAGCATCTCTCTTACTGTAATAGGTTACTCCACCCCTTGAAGGGGGACTGACCCTAGCCCCAGCCAGGCATCCTGGACAAGAGGAGCTGTATAAAAAATACTTGGGGAACTATATCCCAAAGAGCCTTTCTCATCCTCCCCAGGCCTACCTGGAAATTCTCCTCCAACCTCAAAAACCTTATGTGACTTGAAAAAGGAGTACATTGTAGTGAGGCAAATGCTGGCTTCAGAGTCTAAGAAGCTGGGTTCATATCCCACTTGTGTAATCACTACACAAATGACTTTGGGCAGGTTGCTTATCAACTCTACATCTCTGTAAAACAAAGGGACTGGTCTAGATGACCTGTAAAGTCCTTTCCAGCTTTCAATCTTTTCTCCCACAACCCTATGGACATCTCTGGGCCTCTAATTCCTCATTTGTGAAGCGAGACATTTGGCCTAAATGGTCTCTAAATCTGCTCTGGTCAGTAGTGTGCTGGTAAATGTTTAACAACTAGCTCCCTCTATGTAAATATGACATGTTTTAAAGTTTAATCTGAATTATTACATTTTCTCCACTACTTTCTTAAATCTATACAATCAACAAAGTAATAAGTTGAGACCTGATTGGAAGCCTTTTCTTTTCTTTTGATAAATTCCAGCTTTGTATTTTATTTTTATTTTATTTTATTTTGCTTTTCATAGGAGGGGAAGGAGGGCATTTGGGGTTAAATGATTTGCCCAAGGTCACACAGCTAGTAAGTGTTAAGTGTCTGAGGCCAGATTTGAACTCAGGTCCTCCTGACTCCAGGGCCAATGCTCTATTCACTACACCACCTAGCTGCCCCTGGAAGCCTTTTCTGATTTCCAAGGAGTAAATTCTCCCATTGAGAATGTAAGAATTTGCTCCTTAGAACTGGGATGAATCGGGTCCAGCAGACCTTGGCTCTTACTCTAAATCTGTGATCATACAAATGAGTCTGGACCTCACCTTCCTCATCCACAAAATGGGGGGGTTGCACTTAGTGATCTCTAAGGTCCCTTCAAATCAGCTAGTCAACCAGCAAACATTGGTTAAGTGCTTATTAGCAGTGTGTTAGGCATTTGGCAGAGCATCAGGATACAAATGAGAGCTCCTGACCTCAAGGAGCTTACATTCTAATGGGAAAGATAATATGTAAACAACTATGTAAACAAGATATATCAGTAAAGTGGAGGCAATCTCTTAGGGAAAATACTAGGAATGGAGGGTGGAGACAGAGACAGGAAAGGCTTCTAGCTCCGTATGTATAATCCTATGGCCTTATGCAGCTCTCTGGGCCTCAGTTTCTTCTTTTGTAAGTGAGTGGTTGGTCTAATTAATCTCTAAGGCTGCTCCCAGCTTTAAATCTCTAATCCTAACTATAATCCATCCAATCCCTTGAAGGTACTTGATGGTTATTGAAGCCTTGGGAGCTCTCCAGGGTACCTGATACTTCTGAGGCTAAGTGGAAAGAAATATTGGGTGAATCAAGGCCCAAAATTTAAACATAGACCACTGTTTTGGTGGGACCTTATTTTTTCTCCTAACTTTCTGTGGGGAAAAGAGAGAATAACATCCCATCTTAGAGTTCCTATCCTCCCTAGAGAAGAGGGAGAGGGGTGCAGCTAGCTGGTGCAGTAAATAGAGCACCAGCCCTGAATTCAGGAGAACCTGAATTCAAATCCACTTGACAATTAACTAGTGTGACCTTAGGCAAGTCACTCAAACCCAATTGCCTTGCCTTCTCCCCTCAGGAAAAAAAAGAGAAGAGGAGAGAGATATTAGAGGCCAGCTACCATTGTTAAACACTGTTTTGGGGAAATAGGAAAGGTCAAAAATACTCCCAATAGACTCAAACATGAGAAGAAACAACTCAGCATAGGGTTTGCCTTGTGAGTGTGGTAACTCCTCAGAGGTCATCTGAGCCCCTGAACACCCCAGACAAAACACAGTAGGAAGGCTATAGGATTCAAAGTCAAAAGACAAAAGTCAAGTATTGGTTCTTCCACTTCATACCTTTGTGACCTTCAGAAGGTCACTTCAACTCATTGAGATACAATTTCCTCATATGCAAAATGGGGAAAATGGAATTCCATTGTCTCCTCATCTGGCTGTTGTGAGTCTTGAGCAAGACAGTGTGTCAATATGTCAGTAAGTCTTTTCTGTCATCAACGTGGAAGTACCTTCCTTTTGCTCATGCAGATCATGGCCTCCACAAGCCTTCATATCCCATGTGACTCTGGTCTCCATCTTCCCATAAATCCTCCATGGGGGAGAGAGGGAGCACCAACATGCTCAAGATCAGCCTCTAAGGCTCTCAACATTACATGGGTATCAGTGAGCTGCTTGTCCATTGACTATTTCCTCACATTCACTAATTGATTGGCCCATTTCCTTTTCTAAACAAATACCTTCTTCTATGTCACTTATTTTAAGGTAATTTTATTTATTCTACTTTTTTTCAATTGATCAGTACTTTTTTTCTGTCCCACCCATCTCTCCCCTCATTGAATTAATTAATTAATTAAAGTTAATTAATTAATTCAATTAATTAAAAATTTTGTAACAAATAAGCAAATAAAATAAATTTCTGCATTGGTCATGTCAATAAATGTGTGACAAAGGAAAAGTTTCAGAGAATCTCAAGAAGCCTTGTATCAACCAATGCAAAGTGAGCAGAACCAAGAGAATAGCTTATAGCATAAGAACAACATTGAAAGACCAATAATTGCCATGACCAAACACCATTCCAATCTAAAAAAGATGATCCATATTATCCACCTCCTGACTGAGAAGACACAAAATGAACTCGCTATATGTGTCACTTATAGAAAGGGTACAAGTCCTCATTGGTAATAATTATGCCCATCATACCTCTCTGCTGCACATTGGGCCACCTAATGTGGACTTCTTCTTAAACAGCAGAGCTCCATGATTCACCAAGTGGCATCCATAGAAAAGAAGGAGGAATAGAGATTGAACTGATGATAGGCATATGTGTATCTGTGTATGTATGATAGTTATACAATAATGTCATGTAAGAAATACAATATGCTATTACAAAATTGTATATTGTTACATTTAATTATATGTAATATAGAATCATGTCATAGAATTATATATTACATAAACATATAATTTATATATTTACAAATGTATTATATATTATAAATATATTTATAAATATGTAAATGTATGTAATGTGTATGTACACATATTACAGTGTGGATATGTGTGTGTGTGTATGTACTGGGAGACAGAGAGCTAAAAAGCAGGAGAAGGAGGGAAATGAGGGAAGGAGCCATGGTTTTGAAGTCTAGAAACCAGGAATAGGGCAGAGAGGGGAATCAAGACCAGTCTGGGCCCCTCCACAAAATGGAGCCCTCAGGAGGTACTCATCATTGGGAAAAGGAGGCAGGTTTTACAAAGGAATATTCTGTGCTGAGAAATCCACAGAGATGGTTGGCTGTTCCAGGGTTAGGTAATAAATAGACTTTATATTTTATCTTCTCATTATAGACAGAGAAGCTTGGAAACTTCCCATATTAAGACATTTCAGAGTAGGCACTACATTGGCCTAACTTTAGGGTGTAGATCCAGGGCCACCTCCACACTCAGAGGCATCAGAGGAGAGAACTCTTCAGTGGCAGATACAAAATCTCACTCTGGTTAAACCAGAGAAAGATGTCTCTGGTCCTGGATGATTCGCTTTCTCATTTCCATGTTCTCATCTTTCTGGCTCCCTACCAGGACTGAGCCTCCCATCATAAAATCCCTAGAACAGCCCTTTGCACTAAAGAGCCTTGTGCAGGCCTAGAACAGCCTCTGAAGGATTTTTAATTCCAATAATCAAACAGAACAGCCCTGACAGCTCATGATGGAATCCATGCCTCCTCCAGGTTTTATACTATTTAGGGGAGCTATACCCATCTTCCTCAGGACAGTCTTATAAAACCTCAAAAGGATAAAAGCCTCTCTCTGTGATTAACCTTTGAAATGGGCATTAAAACTAATTTTACCTTCACATTGATAGTTCAGGTTTAAAGGAAGAGACAAAAGGGTGTGGTTCCCTCTGGCATTTTTTCTGGGGGGGGGTGTGGGAGGGTGAGGACCCCCAGAAAATGCTTTCAGCAGGTTGGCAGACATGTAGTCAATCAATATCTTAACCCTTTTCACTGGTTTAATTCTCCTTTCTACCATTTCCTTTCAAAGTCATTCTCATCTCATGAACTGAATATTAGCTGATTAACTCATTCCTCCAGGAAGAAATGACTTTAATTCATAAGACTAATGCTTTTTGTTTGTTTCAGTACCTGAGTTCTGGGCCATAACTTGGACAGCATGTCGAAAAACACTTCCACCTTGACTGTGGTTTGTTCTTGGTGCATCTTTGGACCAGAGATCTCACTGGGCATGGGTACACACTGCTCATGTAGATCATGGCCTGTTCAGACCTTTTCAACCTGGGCAATTCTTGCCCAGGTCCTTGTCCACAAAGACACCATAGAGTATCCAGCCAATATGGAAGAGTCTTTCTTCAGATTCTTTTAATTTTCTAATAAGATATAAGGTCCTTGAGATCAAGAATTATTTTGCTTTCTGTATTTGTATCCTGAGCCTAGCACAGAGTTTTGTATATGAGATGCCTAAAAAGTGCTTGTTAGATTGGTTTGGATTGGGTCAGGTTAAGTTGGGTTGGGTTGGGTTGGGTTGGATAGATAGTAACTAATATTCCAATCAGTTGTCTGTATATAACCCTCACTCAAGCTTCATGACCACTAACTTCCTGCAAAAGACTTACCTTGATTTCCTCTATCAAAATTTCTTTTTAATTTTGTATTTACTTAGTATGTATTTCACACTATGTCTGTAAGTGTTGCTCCCTTAAAAATAAAAAGTAAACTACCTGAGACCAAAGACAGCTTCACTTTTGTCTTTGTTTGCTCAGTACTCAACACAGAGCCTAGAATATAGAAGAACGTTATGAATGTTTACTGTTGTATGAACCAGGTTACCTCCTCTACTGGTCAGATCTGTTCTTTATGACACTTTCAATGCTATCAAACAGAAAAGTGTCTACATATATTCTTCCTCCCTTCCCTCTAGGGCTCTAGCAAGAAAAGAATCCCAGTTAGATCCCTCAGAAGCATATACATTAGCACAGAGAGCACAGTATTTTAACCAGATGCAAGCACAGAGTCACAAATAGTAGGGGTTTTTTCCTGCTACATCAAGTTTCACTGGAAAAAAAGGAAAACAGCATGAAATGGACCCTTGAGTTCCTCTTTTAAGGCAAATTCAGTTGGAAAGGGAGGCAGAAGCCCAGAGGCTCTCTGCTCTTGGTCGCATTTGTTTTCCTGTTTTAACCAATTGCTCTTGCCATATAGGTGCTGAGATCAGTTGCTCTTGACACCCCCTAAATTTTAGTGCCCCAGGATAAATCCCTCATCACCCCACCTTAGGTATGGTTCTGTCTGAGGGAGAAGGCACACAGTTCCCTCTGGGCTTCCATGCCCCATCTGTGAGCCAAAGTCAGCAACACCCCCATGTAAGTGGAAAATCTCTGACCCTTGCTCTTCTTCGTCCTGCCAAGTGGAGTGGGGCTTACAAAAGAATGTCTCCTCCTGTTTGTTCACTCTGACTGGGCGATCATCTAATTCCCGGTCTCACGTCTCTATTTCCCGACCACATATGGCAGTAATATTGGATCTGCCCCATCTCAGCTTAACCATGACTAAACAGGCTGATGAATGTCATGCATCTTATCATCATACATGCATATTTTTAAATATAATTCACTTTTTGATCGGCGCCCTTGTGCAGTGGTGAATGAAAACAGTTAAGCTCTCTTCCACTGTCTGCCTTTAAATGTATTAAACAGCCCGGCTGTCAATAGATTATATTCTTGTACAACTATAATAGCCCCCAAAACTAAGAGGCCTTGTCAGGAATGGTGCCTGTCACAGTTTGATGCGAATGATTTTACTTGGTGTATGTCTGCCGCACAATCATCTCGTAATCTGAATATACATCACGGCATGACATGTAAATTTCCTGCTATTCTGCTTTCATTTCCAGAGGCAGCAATCAAATGGAAACCACTCAACCTCACCCAAATGTATAAATAATTTTCATTCAAACATATTAACAGTCAAAATATGAGAATTTATCACAGAGTGGTGTGCTTTTTAAGAAGCAATAAAGACTTTACTTTTTGAGCCTATTTCTACTTAGAAAAGTAATAGGAATGACAAGCTACAATTTTGAAATCGCATCAAGAAGTCCACACAGAGGGCCCCTAATCTACAAGTTTAAATGGAACTGCCTTGATGTGCTGGAGGAAAGGGAGAAGGGGAGACAAACCCAAGATCTAGAGCTAGGAGGACCCTTAGAGACTGAAGGGCTGGCTGATGTGTCTCAGATCTAGATCTGAAAGAGATCTCAGAGGTCTGCTAGTGCAACCCTCCTCAGTTTTTAGGCAAAGAATCTGGGGAAGGAAAAGGGACTGGCCCAAGGTCACACAAGGAAGTCAGTAAAGTGCCAAAGTCTGGGTATGAATCCTGGTCCTCTCTAGACATGGGAGGATTGGATCACAAATCTAGAGGGAGCCCCACAGGTCATCTAGTACCACACCCTCATTTAAGAGATGAGGAGGAGAGGTTAAGTGGGCATACAGGTCATACAGGTTTAACAGAAAGAGCCAGGGATTGAGCCCTGACCAATGGTCAATAGATCACAAGCTCTTAGCTCTAGGGCTAAAGGGGACCTGAGACGTTCCCTGGCTGATTCTTCTCATTTTACAAAGGAGAAAGCCAAGGCTGGGGGAAATTAAGGGAACTGCCCAAAGTCCTGAAGTTAGAAACAAAAGTTAGGGTGTGGCCTCAAACTCAGCATGCAGGCTCTTCTCCAGGACTCCACACTACAGCTTTGGTAACTCAGGAAAGAATCGGTATAATTCTCATATCTGCATGAGATGCCGTAATCTGATATCAGAAGACATGGATTCAAGTCCCAACTGCCCAGACAGCCTTTAGTTTGTCTCTAAGTCTCATTTTTCCCTTCAGGAAAACGGGTGACATCTTGATATCTGCATCTTGATGATTGCTTGTTTCTTATCGCATGGTAAAGGAACTTTCATCACAAACAGCCCTGTTAGGTGAGTCACTCAAGTATCACGATCCCCATTTTAAAGATGGGGAAAGAGAGTCAGAGAGATTAATGCATCTGCTTAATGGATCTCACAGGAAAATCATACTTGGACCCACATCTTCCATCACCAGTGCTCATCTGGGCCCTTCCTCCTATGCCCTACAACATCTTTAGACAGGAAGAAGCAAGGGCGAAGACTTTGTCCCACTCAGGGGTGTTGAGAAGATCAGACAACATATTGATTTATCAGAGGGATGATAGATGAAAAGAAGGAGGGTCCTTCAGACTCCCTTAATCTGACTTTCCCCCATTTTACAGAGGAGACAGCTGAGTCCTCAAGTAGGAAGATGATCTTCACCGAGTGCTTTGTGGACTATGCAGTACTATAAAATCATGGGCCTTAGCTGGAGACAAATAACTGACCGCATGAAAATACAGATTCTTAAAATTGCTGAACTTTTTTCATCTTCCCCAAGCTCTGATCCCATAGGATCAATAGTAAATTACACCCCTCCTCCGCACAAACTCCTGACCCAGCGAGGATTCTGATATTATGACAAGTGACACCTTCATTTTTTTGCTGACAAAAATCAGATTCTAATTGAAAATAAGAGACTGAGCATAAAGTCGATGGAATCACTCACTGTGCCTGTCCTGGATTTTGCAAACGCCATGTCAACGCCCCACTCTTTAGGTCCTCTCTGTCAATTAGCTTTTACATGTGATGCACTGACAAAGGGACAAGGGGAGAGCTGCCCTCCCAAGGTGATTATTAAAAATAATAATAATAGTTTATATATACATAGTGCTTCAAGGCTTGCAAAAGGCTTCAAATGCTGTCTCATTTGATCTTGTCCACAACCCTACAAGGTAGGTGCCATTATTATCCCCATTTTACAGGTGAGATACTGGACTTGAGACAGGTTAAGGGACTCTCCCATGGTCACAAAGCCATCAACTATTTTCAGCAGGATTTGAACAGAGAACTTCTTGACTCTAAGTCCAAGGTTCTATTCCAAGAGAAATTGGGTCCTCTTAGCTTGGTGGTCAGACTTGCCTATGATACTATCTATGTCCACTGTTAGCACGTGAGACTTGAGGAAATATAAGAAAATGGGAGCTTGGTTTGGCCTCTCCATAGGCCTAATGGGCCAACGAGGAGATGCTGGGAACAGTTCCAGAAAGCCCAAGTCCTGCCTGAGTGAGAGTCCCAGAGAAAAGTGTCCAGATAAGAATTTAAATCAAGTAAACAAGCATTTGTTGAGTATCTGCAAAGCACCAGAGATACAAAGAGAAGGAAATCATCCCTGTCTTCAATGTTCAATGGACAGCTGGATCTAAATCTTGGCTCTGCTGGGATTTAATTCAGACTTTGTGCCAAAGAATACATACCATGCTGAGAGAGGAGGATAGAGAACCTGTGCAAGAGCAGAGGGGTGGGAGATAGACTGGCTCACCCCAAGGACAGCAAGTTGGTTTGGGTGACTGGAAGAGAGAGTGCACAGGAAAGTCCTGGGCAAAAAGCCCATAAAGGAACTTAGAACCACTTTGTCCAGGGCTTTAGAGGTCAGACAGAAACAATAGGGGGCCACAAGATAGGAATGAGGTCAGACCTGAGCTTTAGGAATCTCAGCTTTGAGGAGAACAAACTGGAGAAGAGATAGAGAAGAAAACCAGGAGAGAAATAAGGAGTACCTGGATGAATAGGGAACATGTAAGTGGAGAGAATGGGACAGATATTAGACCTCTGAGGCACTGACTAGCAGAAAAGAATGGGAACAGGGCTCATACAATAAACCAAGGAAGAAGAAAATAAGGAATGAACATCTAATCCATCTTACAAACAAGTCAGAGAGCCATCTTTTTACAGGAAGTCTTTCCCAATTCCTCTTAATTCTAGTACCCTCCCTCTGTTCAGTATTTCCTATTTATATTGACTAGAGCTTGCTTTGAGTTTCTTTGTTGGCATGTTATCTCCCCCATTAGATCATAAGTTCCTTGACAGCAGGTAATGTATTTTATCTATTTTCGTATCCCTAGCGCCTAGCACAGTGTCTGGCTTGTAGTAAGTGGTTAACGAATGCTGACTGGTCATAGGATTTAGAGTTGGAAGAATCCTAGGAATCATCTAGCCCTTCATCTTTTTGGTGCCACAGAGCCCTTTGGCATCTGGGAAATCATCTGAACCTCTGCTCAGAATCATGTTCATAAAAGTATCAAACAAAATACAAAGGAGTACAAAAGAATCCAATTATACTGACATAGAGTTATCCAAATATTTTTAAAACCAAATTCAGACCCCAGGTTAAGAACCTCTGAATTCTAGCCCAGACTCCTCATTGGATAGATGAGGTAAAGGACATCCCAATTTCCCTAACAGTGATGTGACTTGTCCACAGTCACACTGGTCACATATGGCAGAAAAAGGCATTACAAGCAAGATTCTCTAACTCCAAATCCAGTAATCCACCCATCAGAGCTCAACACCACTCTGAGACATTTTTCAAGGTCTTTTTTCCTTTTAGGCACAGGCAACATGGTGTTATCAGAAAAGTGCTAGATTCAGAGTAAGAGGAGATGAGTTTGAATCCTGGTTCTCTCATTATCTGCCTCTTGGATACCTTGGACAAATAAACTAGCCTCTTCAAATCTCAGCTTTCACATCTGGAAATGAAAAGGATTCAAAAACTAAAGAAAACAGCTAACATTTTACACAGCACTTTGAAGATTTTCAAAGCTTTTTTTCAACAGATGTTGTTTCAACTGATTGTCACCACAACCCTGAGAGGTAGATGCCATTGTTGTCTTCATTTAGCAAATAAGGAAAGTGAGAGTGAGAAAGATTGACTTGTCCAGGCTCCCGCAGCTAGTACATGTTCAAGGCATGATTCAAGCCCCACATGTGCCTCCTGTATCCACTGTACCATCCTACCTGCCATGAAGGAGGTAAAGAGAGAAGACACGGTCCAAGAGATACCAAAACATTTATTGCACCACTTTTCATAGTAACAAAGAACTGGAGACTACATGGGTGCCCATCATTTGGGGAATGATTGAAAAGAACAACAGAAGATAGACCCAATAGAATATTATTTTGCAATAAGAAGTGGCAAAGCCATGTGGTATAATGGATAAAGAACTAGGCTACTAGGCAGGGATATCTGGGTTCAAGTCCTGCTTCTAATAGATAATGACTGATGGATTTTGGGCAAGTCACCTGACTTCTCAGGGTCCCAGGCAGCTCTCTAAGACTTGCCTGCTGGGCAGGTGCCAAATTTCCTTGTTGGAAGTTTCCTCCACAAATTGAATCACAGAGGACTGAGAAAGACACACACACACACACACACACAGAGAGAGAGAGAGAGAGAGAGAGAGAGAGAGAGAGAGAGAGAGAGAGAGAGAGAGAGAGCTGAGTGGGGGAGGCGAGGACAGAGAGAAAAGAGAAAGGGAAAGAATTCAGAGAAATATGGGAAGATTTGTTTGAGCTGATGCAGAAGGGAGCTGAATCAGAATACTATATACACAGACTACAACAATATCAGTGAAAAGTTCCCTAAAAGAAAACTAAACTGAGCAATTACAATAATCAATCTTGGTCCTAGAGACATATTTTAAAACATACTTCCTTCCTCTTAGCTAAAAAGTGAGAAATGAAAGTGGTAGAATGTTGCACACATAGCCCAATGTGGTGATTGTATTTGGTGGTTTCTGTTCAGTTATTTTTCTTTGTTAACAGGGAAGATTTAATTACTAGGGAGGAAGGGAAAAAAGGAAAGGGGAGACAGTAATCCCCAAAGTTGCTTGAGATAAGAAAAACAAAAGCCATCACTAAATTTCATTTTCAAAATAGATATTAAAATAATGATATAAATTTAATGTGTTTAAAAATAAAATGAAAAGACTGGACAAAATCATTTCAAAGACATACTTCTATCTTTAAATTGAAATTTTTTCCTCTCTATCTCTATAGGTAAAAAAGAAATTGAAATGTTCAGACCCATCAATATGCAAAGAAACAGAACCCTGCCCTCCCCACAAAGTGGGACAATAATATAAGCAGGATGGGCAGTTTTCTTTTAGCATTAAAGATTGAAACTAAAAATTTTGCTGCCTCACTGGAAAATTTTCCATTCCCCCCCCCACGTGCCCCAAGTACCCAAAGTGCCAGGATGGCAGTTTTTGCTGACTTCTCCCAGCAGAGCGCCTGAAGAGCCCAAGTAGAGTAACCTGGGGTGCAGCGGGCTCAGCCATTTGAAATAAAACTTTGCAGTACTAATGTTTTTGTAACTGCTTTCATATTGTAATGATATTTTTCCAAGCACTGGTTTTATTTGATCTTAAATACCTTTTTGGGAAAGTCCAGTGAGCTGACTCTAATAAAATCATGCTATTGAAAAAAGGTTTAAGTGGAATGTTCAGAATAAATTACAAAACTGCATGCTAGAATACCAGCTAGTGCTGCTATAAAAATCTGGAAATGAGGATTCTTGCAATATATTTTAAAGGAGTAGCACACTTTTTTTGGCTCATTTTTTCCCCTGGAATGTTTCACAACAAAATGCCTCCTCACCAGGGAAAAAGAAAATGCAAAGCATAGGCACAAACTTCGAGAAAAACTGTATTTAAAAGGGGGAAAATCCTTTGCTAGGTGAGGGGGAGAAGGGGTAAGGGGAAAAGAATATATTTCATTTCATTTTCAATAACTGTTGGAAGATAATAGGAAATGTAATTCCTTTCCATTTTCTGTGCCAAAATACTTAAATTACATCCTACTTATCCTGTCACATTTTTCCCCAACATATTCAGGGCCCTTAAGCAGATTTTATGACCCTTGGGGACTAAGGACTGCTAGCTTTTTTTTTAAGGCAGGGGATAAGGTGGTCCAGGTGCAGAAATCCTGCTGAATCAGGGCAGAGCAGCTAGTGTGGCTGTGGGCCCATCTGTGTATCTATCTGGCTTTCCTAGAAATGCAGCCTAGGGAAAAAAAGAGACTGGGATGGAAAGCCCAGGACTTTTCATTCTATTGCAGACCTGGGTCTAAAACAGTACTGTCTGTATGGTTTGTGGCTGTTGTCTAGAAGGAAGGAAGGAAGAAAGGAAGAAAGGAAGGAAGGAAGGAAGGAAGGAAGGAAGGAAGGAAGGAAGGAAGGAAGGAAGGGAGGGAGGAAGGAAGGAAGGAAGGAAGGAAGGAAGGAAGGAAAGAAGGAAGGAAGGAACGGATGGACGGATGGATGGATGGACGGATGGATGGATGGATGGACTAAGGAAGTAATAGAAGGATGGATAGAGTGAAAGATCGGTGGAGGAATGTATGAGAGAGATAAGGAAGAAATGGAGGAAAGAATAAGAGAGGGATGGGGGTGTGAATGGAGGTAGGGCTAGAGGGATCAATGAAGAGAAGAATGGTTGGGTAGTTGAATATAAATGGAGGAAAAGAAGCAGGGAGGAAGGGATAGAGAGGAAGATGGAGAGAGGGATGGAGAAAAGGATAGAAAAATCACAAACCACTACATCCCTACTCCACATCTCTAGTTCTCCTTAAATGTTATCTCCCTCCATTAGGATGCAAGCTCCTCAAGGGCAGGGACAGTCTTGTCTGCTTATATTTGTACCACTAGTGCTTAGTATGGTGGAGAAGGGGGGGGGAAGGAAATGAGCATTTATTAAGTGACTATTATATGCCAGGAACTGTGCTAAGCACTTTACAGATATTTTCTCATTTGATAATACTTTGTAACAAAGCCTAGCATTGGTACGTGGTAAATGCTTGGTCATGGTTGTTTCTGTCGGAGAAGAGAAGACAAAAAATCAGGGACAATAGAGGAGAAGACAGGAAAGGTAGAAAGAGGGGAAGAGAAGAGAGGATAAAGAAGTTAAATGGAAGGGAAGGGAAGGAGGGAGAGAAGTGAGGAGGAGAGGAGGTGAGAGGATCTATCTTCTCCTGTGAGGCAGGTGCTACAGGTAACATTCTACATCTGAGAAACTGAGACTCAGAGAAGTGGCATGACTTACCCAGGGTCATACAATCAATAAGTGTGAGGGCAGGATGTGAACTCAAGCCATCTTGAATCCCTCTACCCAAATGGCCACATCCTCTTTTTTTCTTCCTGGGGGAATTTGAGTGGAGTCTTAAAGCATAGGCAGAACTTTTAAAAGGCAGAGATCAGGAAGCATTCCAGATGTAGGGAAAGGCTTCTGTGAAGAAAGGCACAATGAAGCATATGGTGAGCAGTCCAGTTTGACGAGTGTGTCAAAAATGCAAGAAAAGGTAGTATGATAAGAGTAAGAACAAAAAAATGCATATGGCATTCAAGGCTTACAAAGTCATTTACATACATTTTTCTTGGGGAGAGTCTTAGATGCCAAATTAAGGACTTTGGATTTTACCCAGTAGACAAAGGGGTTTCAATCAGTGGATCAATGGGATTGTTTCTCCTCTTTTCTTTTTCTTCTTCTTCTTCTTCTTCTTCTTCTTCTTCTTCTTCTTCTTCTTCTTCTTCTTCTTTTGAGGCAGGACAATTGAGGTTAAGTGACTTGCCCAATGTCACACGGCTAGTAAATGTTAAGTGTCTGAGGTCAGATTTGAACGCAGGTCCTCCTGACTCCAGGGCTGGTGCTCTATTCATTGCACCACCTAGCCACCCCAACTTTATTTCCTTCTTTCCCTTACAAAGTACTTCACCATCATATTGAATTAGAGATTAAAACATTCCCTATCTCCTGTGTGTCTTGAACGTTCCCTTCTCCCTGCCTTTGCTCTCCATTCTCTCTGCCAGACATGCCTTTACTCAACTCTTTACCTATGGAATCCCTACCATTTTAGAGCCCAAATTCCTCCATAAGGTCTTCTCTGATGCCCTTTGTTATTAATGATCTTCCTGGCTCAGATCTCCCAAAGATAGCCCTTTACACCTCTTTTAGATGCCTATGATTTCTCCTTTCATACTACTGTTACTTCTACTGTTTTTAACCTCCCTGGAGGCTAGCATCTTTGGTTCATCTAAGCTCTGGCTACATGATAACATAGCCTATTCAATGGTGAATTAAATTTAGTCTCAAATATGACTCTCCTACTTGCCAAAACTAAACTCAATTCACAGGTACTCTGGATCCTATCCCCTCCATGACTTCATTCCATTCATGTTCCTTCCTAATGTCTTCAATTTCTTTATCAGTGTGTTCTCTGCAGTAGAAAAACCTCAGCATGATCAGCTATTTCCTATTCTAAAGAAAAAATCCTTCCTTTGGTCGTTATATCTCCTCAAACTACTTTCTGAAATGTCTCCTTCCTTTGACTGAAAAGTTCTAGGAAGCATTAAATACATGTCATTGTCCACTTCCTCATCATGCACTCAGTACTACTACCTCTAACTCAATGTCATTTGACTTTTTTGATAGGTAGGTCAAAATAGTACCTAGGTGGCACAATGAATAGAACACTGGGCTCTCAGGAAGATCTGAGTTCAAATCCAGCCTCGGACACTAACTAGCTATGGGAGCCTGGGCACTGTCTGCCTAAGTTTTCTGCATTTATAAAAATAAGGATAATAAGCCCGACCTTCCGGGTTATTGTGAGGATGAGATCGTGTTTGTAAAGTGTTTTACATACCTTAAAGTTACGTATAAATGCTAGTTCTTTTTAAAATATTCAAAGATCCCAAGAAAGCCTTTCACAATACCTTGCCTTATCCTAGCAGAAGGAATGAAGAGACACAAGCTGAGTTTAGTCAGATCAGGCTGTAAGACCAAACCCAGAACGTGGTCATTAATGGATCAGGGTCTCCTTGGAGATAGATCACTAATGAAGTGTCCTAGGGGATTGTTCTTGACCCTGAGCTTTGGGCCATGTTTTACAATGACTTGAATGAAGGCATTGATGATGTGCTAATCAAGTTTTCAAATTAGACACATTCATGGATGGTGAAGATGATGGGTCACAGTCAGAACCAAAAACGGTCTTGAGAGGCCAGAATGCTGGGCTGAATCTAAGATGGAAATTAATAGGGATGAATGCAAAGCCTTACTCTTGGGTTCAAAAACTCAACTTTCCAAGCATGAGGTGGGGGCCATATATAAGAAAATGGCTTGTATGAAACAAAAACAGCCGAAGGATAGTAAAAGCTCAAGATAAGTCAACAATGCAAGTCTTTTAAAAAAGTCAATAGAATCTTGGGCTTCAATAGAGGCAAATGGGAGTGCAAGGGACAGAGTGCTGTACCTGGAGTCAAGAAGAGCTTCAATCCAGCCTAGACACTTAATGGTTTTGTGACCATGGGCATGTTACTTAACTCTTGTCTGCCTCAGTTTCCTCCTCTGCAAAATGAGGATAATAAGCACACCTACCTCCCAGGTTTGTTGTAAGGATAAAATGGGATGAGATCTGTAAGGAGCTTTGTAAACCCCAAAGCTCTATATAAACACCAGCTACTGTGAGTGATGATGGTGAAGAAGAAGAGCAAAGGATCCAGGATGAGGGGAGATAGTCTTGCTGTACTCTACCCTGGTCTGAGCATATCTGAAGTAAGGTGATTGGGTCAATTCTGTGGATTAAAATGGAAATTGATAAGCTGGAAAGTGTCCAAATCAGTATGATGAGGATGGTCAAGGGACTGTAGACCAGCTACATGTTGGACTTGGAATCAACAAGACCTTAATTTGAATCCTACCTCATACACCTACCAGCTGTGGGACCCTGGGCTGGTAAAAAACAAAAACCAAAACTCTTGGCCTGTTTCTTATCTGTAAATGGGGATGATGATAGAACTGAATCAGCTAAGATAATATGTATAAAACACTTGGTAAACTCTAAGTACTAAATAAATACTAGTTATTATTAAGAATGACGATGATAAGGTGATAACTTCATCCTCCGGTGATCCTCAATGTGCCTCCCTAACAGCTCTTTGGGAGCTTAGCACGTGCTCATGATTGTTCACTTCTGCAAGACTGAATTTTCTGCCCAGGATACTTAGGAACTCATCAAGGGTCAGGAAGGGAAAAAGGAAAACTCCACTGATGTGATTGTAGCTTAGCCCAATTATGGAAAGAAGCGTCTTCCCATAAACTATGGAACTATGCAGTGTTCATGCAGCTGGGTGGCTCAGGGGCTTGAGCACCAAACCTGGAGTCTAGAAGGCCTGACTTCAAATTTGGCTATGTGACCCTGGACAAGTCACCTATCCCTTTTGCCTGTTTCCTCCTCTGCTACAGAAGGAAATGGCAAAACCATACAGTATCTTTGAAAACCCTAAATGGGGTCACAAAAAGTCAGAAAAGACTGAACAACAAAATTTTGGTGTTGTCCATCAGCCAAGATCAGTGTCTCTATAACTCACCTCCATCTCTCCTAGTTTTTTCCCTTGGTCCAAGAAGTTCTTCCAATCCATGAGACCAGCTACCAGTTCCCTACCTCACCTTAACTTTCCTTTTCCAGATTTTTCAATAATTCTTCATATGGCTAAATAATAGCAATAATAGTAATTAATAATTAGCATTAATTTAGTACGTTAAGGATGGAAAGTGCTTTATGTATATCATTTCATTTAATACTTATAATACTATTATTATCTCCATTTTATAGGTGGGAAAACTGAGGCTGAGAAAGGTTGTGACTAGCCCAGGGTTTACCCAGTTAGTTGATATATGAGGTAGGATTCAGAGGGCAGTCTTCTTGACTTCAAATCCAACACTGTCTATTGGACTTGTAGCTGGTCTACAGTCTCCTAATCATCCTGATTGCCCTTTTGACACTTTGCAGCTTGAGAGCATCTAGAACAGTGGTTCTCAACCTGTGGGCCGCGACCCCTTTGGGGGTTGAACGACCCTTCCACAGGAGTCACCTAAGACCATCAGAAAACCCATATTTCTGATGGTCTTAGGAACTGAAACATGGCTCCTCTATCTGTCTCCCGGCGGGTCCACCCACATGCAGATACACCCACATACAAGTATTAAAGGGTCACAGCATTAGGAGGGTTGAGAACCACTGATCTAGAAGAAACTGGGTTTCAAAAAGATTGCGATTTGCCCAAAGTCTGGGATTTGAATATAAATCCTCTGATTATATATATATATATATATATATATATATATATATATATATATATATATATATATATCCAGGATTCTTTCAATTATACCCAGTTGACAGTTAGGGATAAGGGAAGTGGTACAATGGCTAGACCACTCAACTTGGAGTTGGGAAGCTCTGAGTTCAAATCCTACCTCAGGCAAATCACTTAATCTGTCTCAGTTTCATTTGTAAAACATCCCAGGATTATATGAGAATCATGAGATTATTAATTAATTAATCAATTGATTTAATTAATTATTTATTAATTATTAGTTGATCATGAGATTATTAATCTACATAAAGAGATCTGTGAACCTGCAAGTGCTGTACAAATGCCACCTATAGGTATAGTCCTAACTATCTGTGTAATGGAAGGGGCATGGAATTTGTAGTCAAAGGGTCTAGATTGGAATCCTGGCTGGGAAACTCAATTCCAACAATGAAAAACTCTCACTTCCATAGAAATATAGAAATACAATAGAAATAGGAACAGGTAATAAAAATATTATAAATAGAAATAAATTTATATTTAGAATTTTAAAATGTATAAATAAAAATAAATAGAAAAATATGTTTCACTTAAATTTATTTTCAAATAAAAATAAAATATGTACTTAAATTTATTCATAAATAAAAATAAATATTAAATATATTTTCTTTAAACGTACTTGCAAACAAATATAAAATATTTCTATTTAAATTTATTTATATATAAATGTAAATTTGCATCACCTAAATCTATTTATAAATAAATATAAAGTATATTTGTTTTTATTTATAAATTTATATAACTTCTAAATATAATTATTACAATAGCAATAACAACTAGTATAAACCTTTAAATAAGTTTAAAAGTCCTTGTCCTAACTCCTACGCACACTGATGATCTAGCTCTCTGGGCAAGACTACATCTTCCTCTCAAGATTTCTGGGGTGACATCCCTAAGGAGTTATAAGGTTCTTCTAGTGCTCGTGCTCAAGCTGGCATTCCTGTCTTCTCCTCAGCATTATTCATCAGTGAATCACACCCTACATCATTAAAACAAATAACATCGAGTAACTTTTATGAAGGGATATTTACTAAGAAAAGAGAGCACGGGCAGAAATACAAACATACCTCACACACACACACACACACACACACACACACACACACACACACACGCACCCGCTGGTGACATACTATCCGCTATACAGCCTTGGAGCCTGGATAGAATGTGCTAAAACCTAGTTTCAAGAAAGCATTCACCCTGCCAAACTCACTTCCAATGTTGCAAACCCATTGCCCAAGTCCCTCCCTCTTGTAGGACCAGACATCTGGCTTTAGGGTCAATCCAGTGCTGGACTGGGTCGTGGTTGTTTCCATCAGTTCTTGACCCCACTCTCTCATCTGTACCCAGTTCTCTTGAGTGTGCAGATGCTAGAAGCCACATGCATCTAACAGAGGTTTTCTCTCTAACCTGAAGCTTTGTTTTTGGTAAATCCCACTGAGTTTTCAGAAGTCATCTCTGCCCCTCCCTTCATTATTACTATGCAAGATCTTTGAAACAGATAGAAATAAAATTTATTGGAGAAAAGTAAATAAGCCTAAATTGTTGATACAAGAAGACACCAATCTGAAGAAACTTTGATTCCCCACTGTGTAGGACAAAGGAAATGGATCAGCAGGTGGTGTAATAAATAGGAGACAACAATGAATAAACTAGGCGATTTTATCAAATCACATTTGGAAAATGTACTCAATTTTCTTAGTTGTCTAAAGAACCATCCTGCATGAATGTTTTAAATCAAAGAGCTCTTATAACTGAGAAGGCTGGAGTTTAATTTGATGATAGGAAAATAATTTAATTACTTCAAGGGGAAATAGACTTGCATTCAATAGATGTTGAAACAGCTGTAATAATATACCCAGTCTATTATATAAAATCAACACTGTCATCAAAAGGTGGGGCCATAATTACTTGTCTCCAAAAGCAGCCTCCTGAAATAGTCCTCATGTCATCCAGGCACAAAGATGTGAATTCCAAAATTTCCCAATCTGAGTTGGAGGGGACCTCTGAAGTCTTCTGGTTCAGTCTTTATCTGAAGTGGAATTCTTTGACAACATACCTGACTAATGGTCCTCCAGCCTCCACTTGATGACTTCCAGTGTTAGGGAACTCTCCCTTTCATGAGGTATTTCATTCCATTTTGTATCAGTTTCCATTGACAGCAAGTTCTTTCTGGTGTAGCATAAATAATTTGCCCCCTTTATAATGTCTGCCCACTGCTTCGTGTTTGGTTCTGTCAGGCCAAACAGAAAAAGACTAATTCCTATGAAAGGGGATTATGGGAATTCCTGCAAAAGTGTCTGAAAAGGAACCAAAGGGGTTGTGGGAAGAGGAACATAGCTTGGTTTTAGTCTCAGCCTAGATCTCTTTCCCCACCCTATCCCTTTGACTAGGAAATCCTGTGAACTCTAAAGAATCTGGAGGACTTTAGATTTTCCATCTTTCCACCATCACCTTCCCATCATCTCTCTGGCAACAGTACCTGCACTGGGGTCCCAGAACAGGCTGAGGGATTCACAGCTCTTCAAGGATTCTAGCAAAGAAGTTACTTTCTCAATTATTCTTTAAAAGAACTTCCTGATGCCCTCACAAAGAAGAGAAAAGGATCTCCAGCAACCAGGAGGTATTACTTACTACTTTGCCACAAACACTCAATAAACTTGAACCCAATTTCTTCTGGACTATATATATGCTTATGGAAGGGCATGTCACATACTTTGGGTAGGGAGATGGGCTACCAACTGTTCTTGTCATACCACCTTAATAAATAACCCTTTCTAAAAGCTAATTAAGTCTAATTGATATCAACTGACAATTGTGGAGAAGGAACACACTGGTATATCAGCAAGCACCTATCATATGCAGGATGGCTGCTGGCACACGTTCTTAGATCTGCTTTTCTAAAGGAAAGCAACTCAAAATGAGTTAACAATCTTACTTTGATCAATCAAACATATATCACTTACTTAGTTCAAGGGGGGAAAGTCAACACCCTGAACTTCAGAGAATGCAAACAGAAGTTACAAGCAGACAAAGAAACAGATCAACAGATGGGTTTCCAGCCGTCTGACCATTTCACCTAGTTAGTAAGCAGAGAGGGAAGCACCAACATCTGGGTTTTCAAAGCCCTGGCTGCCCAGAGCCTCATCTGGCCAAATCACACAACTCTTACCAAAGCGAACCCCAAAGCAAAAACTCACTTCAGCATATATATATATATAGCCTTCTCCTGGATCAAAGAATGTCACAACCCTCTTGACCCACTGCCCAATCACAAAGTAATAAGGTGTGGGCATTCCTGAAAAACAAGCTTCCCACCACAGGCTCCATGTGACCACATTCAGCCTATTAGGGGGCAGTGTATATTTTCAAATCAGGGAAGGTTCTCAGAGTCACTTAAGCCTATCAAAGGACCTAGGGGGCAGGGAAGATCTTCAGATTCCCATAACAACTGGTGGGGGCTCATGCAGTATATAGAGTTAGAAAAAACAACCTTTCATCCATTCAGGCGATACCCTTAGCATCCTGAAGGAAAGAGAATCAATAACATTAATGCTCTGAGAACCCAACTCATTCGTTTCAATGGGGATACCCCAGAGCCTACAAGAGCTACACTTACCTTTTCTACTATAAAACATCTCTGATATACATACCTTCCTTTTCATTGCTGCCAACTTTGTTCAAATACTCATTAAAAGGGAGAAGCTAGATCACCTCCTAACTGATCTATCTCCAGTTTTTCCCCTTCCCAGTTCATCCTTCACAAAGCTGTCAAAAATGACCTTCCTAAAGCAGAAGCCAGATCAAACCACCCTCTGTTCATAAATCTTTAGTGGTATCCTATCTCTGACTAGCAAAATACAAAATTATGAGTCTAGCTTTGAAAGTTTTCCATATTCTTGGCTCCGCCTATTTTCCCAATTGTATTTTATACTTCTCCCTCTCATGTAGTCTACCTTCTAGTCTAATTGTAATATTTAATGTTTGCTAATATCATCCTGTCCTCTCCCACTTCTGTGCATTCTTACATATAAAGAGGATGATAAGGATAGCTTAAATGACAATAACTTGAGGAGTTTAAAAATTGAAGTATGTATTACTGGGTCAAGCACCCACGTCAAGTGTATAGGGTCCTTCCTTCACCTCATCAAATTGATGTGGTAATGGAAATGTTTGCACCTGTCAATAAAACGCAGTCATAGTACCAAGTAATACTCTTCAGCCTCATAGACCAGGCTTTCCTAATCAAACTGTTCAACTTTCCCCACAGTTCAAAACTTGTAGCCACTGAAAATCAGTAGAAGATATGTCTAGAAAGACTTCCCATCACTTTCCTTCTCCACCAACTGAAATCTTTCAAGATTCATTTCAAACACCACCTCCTCCATTAAGGCTTCCCAGATTCCCTCAGCTTAACATTCTCCCTCTCCTCCTAGAATTCATTGTGCCCCCTTCAGACCCAACAGAGTACTTCATTTGTGACCTTGGGCAAGTCCCTTAACTTCTGTCTGCCTTGGTTTCCCCATTTATAAAATAAAAATAAGAATAGTTTCCACCTCCCAGGGCTGTTGTGAGGAGGGTAAAATCAGATAATAATTGTAAAACATTTTGTAAACTTTACAGAATTTTATAAATGAAAGCTCTTATTCCCATCATCTTCCTAAAGCTCCCTTCTAATAGCTTTTTGAGGCAAAGAAATCAATTCTGGGCTCTGGAAGATACCTCCAAAGCTGGAAAGTCTGAGAGTAAACTGAGTGATGAACTGTATATCTCTTATCCAAGGGTCAGCCTAGTTAAATTTGTAGAGATTCATCACCAGGCTTCTACAGAGTGATGAATTTTTTAGCCCCAGGAACTCTTGAATACTATAGATAGACTATATTTTAGGTGGGCTGTAATCTGTATAGTTAGTCAGTCTTTATTAGGCTCCTGCTATGTGCCAGACACCATTCTAAGCACTAGAAATAAAAGGAAAGGACAAGAAAACAGTCCCTACTCTCAAGGAGCTCAGTCTAATGCTATGGTGGATGACATATTGACACCTAAAGAAAATCCAGATCTTAGATATGCCAAAGTGTTCATTACAGGGAATTCACCAACAAACATTCATTAAGCATCTCCTGTATGCCAAGAACTGTGCTAGCCAATGGAAAAAGAAAGACAAAAATTAATGACAGAATGGTCCCAAGCACTAGACTTGGATTCAGAGAACCAGTGTTCAAATCATGGCTCCACCATTTACTACCTGTGTGTTTACTTAGTACCTGTCTCCACCACTTAGCTCTGTACCTAGCAAATAGAATCTAAAGAGCTTAATAAATGCTTATTGACATGACTTGACATAATCTATGTAATCTTGGGCTATTTTCCTCATCTGTAAAATGGGGAGTTAGAATAAATGCCCTCAAAAGTCCCCAACCAATCTAAATCTGTTCCCTGTGAAGTAGCCTGTGCCTGTCTTCAGGGATATTAGATTTGAGGGGGGAATGCAGTTATCTCTTTTTTGTGTCTAACCTCTCCCTACTAGACATCCCCACCCCTATGTGGTTTACAGACCGACCATCCATGTACATGGAGCACTGGCCAATAGCGTAAACAATGCCCAAAACCATCTTTCAAGTCTCTTCATGAACAAATGGTGTTTGCAGATCCTGGCAACCTGGCATCTTTTTTTAATGTGATAGAAAAGTTTGTGATGTTATAGGCTCTTCATTTTTCCTGTCTGTACCACTTGATACCATCCATGACATTCTTCTCTTTGCAGATCTGCAGCAGACTGGAAATGTTGGAAATGGCTTCTCTTCACTGTGGAATCTTTAGTGGCAGAAAAAGAGGTAAGTGCAAAGGTGAGTCAGTCTAGCCCAATGACAGCATTACTGGGGAGAGGGGTGAGGGTCGTGTGGTTTTTTTAATAAAATGGCAGTTTCTCTATTACTGTATTGCATACTAAATCTGCATGTTAATAGGTTCAAACAATATGGAAGATTTTCTTTCTTGGGAAAAATTATGATAATGTCATCTTGAGTGGACTGAAGTTTAAGTTTTCTCTTTAAGAATATATTTATTCTGTCTTCTGATTTCTTGTTCCTTTACTCTTTTATTCATTTAAACATTTATTTGACAAATGTTTATTAAGCTATTACTGGATGCTAAGACGTTGTCCATAAGAGAGTTTACTGGATGATCACAGCTATGCACAGAGTCAAAGGCAGCTATGCCAACATACCCTGGGGGACTATTCCCATTGGCCCTTACCCCCTGGGGAAGTTCCTATTATTAGAATTCCCAGATACAGTACTCTGAATACAGGAGGCATCTAATAAATATTTGTGAATGAATGAATGTAGAAATGGATATATAAATTTAATTATTTTCTGACTCATTTTAGTTGCCTATGTATTTCTCTCTTCCCTCCCTCCACCCCCAGATTGTAAGCTCCTAGGGAACAAAAGCTGGGTATTTTTTTCAGCTTTTATCCACCACACATAGCACAGAGATTTGTATTCAGTAGGCATTTAACAAATGTTTAATTGAAATAAATTGTGTTCTATGAATCTCATGCTAATTTATCAAAACAGAATGCACAGGCACAATTTAAGGATTTTTTAGGTCTTCCAGAAGATCATGATAAATCAAAAAGTCTAGATAGCATGCCACAGGAAACAAAAAAATTCCAAAACTTTGGAATTTTTACTATAAATCACTGATCAATCTAATTAACAAATCAACACCAGAAAGAAAAATACAACTTTGAAATATCAGGGCATATAGTCGTTAAGTTTTACAATTTTAATAACAAACCCCAAATTTTTCAAGAAGACTTCAAATATGAAATGTCTATTTGAGTACCCTAGAATTATTCTACAGTTATGATAAATTAGAGAAAAGAAGGGAGTAGGATCATTTTTAAAAGGGAGCCAAAATTTCAACTCACCCAAAATAAAATGTGTCACAAAGATAAGACTAATCAATTAAAGAAAGAAGCATCTTCAGCAAAAGCAGCAATTGTGGCATTTCTGAGAGGAAAAGAGGTAAGAAGGGCAAAGGATCATGGGTATGGAATATGACACCTTTGAGTAGACAAGGGAAAAAAATGTGTTCACAAATAAACAAAATATAAAAACAAAAGACATCAATAAAAATAAAAGAAATATTTAAAAGAAAGGATATGTCTTCAGAACAATAGCATCCTAAACTGAGACAGGTTTTTACAACATGCAGAATTATGATCAAACAGGCTGTCTTCATTTCTGATCTTTAGAATTCCAAGAGCGAGTTTCCTAGGGGGAGATGCTCAGCCACCAGTTTTAACTATGTTGGGTATTTTCTTTGTGTTGCTCACTTGATACCGAGATCCTTAATGGCAGTAACCATAGCGTAACTCAATTGTGTATTGCCTCAAAAACCTAGCACAGTGCTCTGCAGTATTAAAGCATTTGCTGAACTGGTGGGTTGGGGTTTTTATTTTGTGATGTCTTGTCACTTTATGAATATCACTACTTCACTAGGAAAGTATAATCAAGAATTCTATAAAATATTTTCGACCACTTAATTTCTATTCCAATATCTCATCATGGTGCAAAGATGACCCTTAGTATCTCAAACCCATGGCAATGTAATATAAGCTCTGGCACAGGGTAGCTAGGTGGTGCAATGGATAAAGCACCATTCCTGGAGTCAGGAAGACCTGAGTTCAAATCCAGTCTCAGCTACATACTAGCTGTATGACTCTTGGCAAGTCATTTAACCCTGTTTGCCTCGGTTTCCTCATCTGGTAAAATGAACTAGAGAAGGAAACGGTAAATCACTCCAATATCTTTGCAAAGAAAACCCAAACTGGAAGCACAAAGAGTTGGACATGACTGAGCCACAACCACAGAAGGAAAGACTTGGTGATAGACTGTGTTGTTCAAGAGCCAGCCTAGCTGAATCGGAGAAGATCGGACAGAAAGTGCTGACTTTCTGACCCGAAGAACTACAAAGCAGATCTTTTAAAATTCGCTTAAACACAATGTCACCCCCTTCCGTTTCCCCAGGAAAAAAAAATGGAATGGAGACTACCAGGAATTACAAAGTTCTCAGACCATCCACAAACATTGAGTTAGCTACTAGTACTCTAAAGGACTTGCCATGATCAGCGCACTGACATCCTGTGGGGAAACTTATCAGCGTCCTTAGATGAAATTAAACCCAAGCCATTTTTTAACAAAAAGATCCATAGATAAATGAAAAGTACAACTCACTGGTCAGCCTTAGAGAAATAAGGAGAGAGGATTGGCAGAGTTGATTGTAACCAGGAAATAATATTTAATGAGATGCTTGATGATACTGCTCATAATGCTAACTGTGAACCCAAGTAAAAAGATCACTATGAAGGAACTTGAAACTTTTGTACCAACATCTGTCTCAGAAGATGACACAAAGGAGAACTTCTATGAAGAACTTGCCTGACTCAACACATTCCCTGATACTTGATAACTTCAACCCAAAAGCAGGCATGTACAAGGATGGCAGAATCTATATTGGAAAATATGATTCAGAATCTACGAAAGAAAAAGATCAAAGACATGGACGTTTCCAAAAAAATCAGAAAAACCCAAAAACTGACAGGAAGTAGTAGGTAACTGGCATGGAAGTCATTCCAGGAGCAGTTGCTTATAAGCAGTTAGATTATTGACTAATTAGATCAAAGGCCACATCAATAATAGAAGGAAGGAGAAAGATTATTATCATTGAAATGACAATGATGATTGCTAATGATGATGAGTAGCAGAACCAGATCATGAATGTCTTCTAGGAGGTTCTACAACATTTTAGGGAGCAATGTGTCCAAAATGATGCTATCCACAAACCAGAGCATCTAAAGGACCTCTCCATCCTAGGATGTTCTCTATGACAATAGAAAACAGAATAGAAGTATTCCTGCTTTATGCTTCGCTTCATTGTTATGTCTTTCAACTAATCTTAAAAGTTCTTGATGAATGTATAGGAAACACCTCATTGGAAAAGGCTCCTGAGATAAGTGCTTTGCTCCACAAAGTCAAATGCAATCTTTTATATTTGACAAGCAATAAACACAATAGGATCCTGGCATTCTCTACCTCTTTTGGTCAATTATGTTATGGATAAAATGTGCTTTACCAAAGAATATCACTTTCAGAAAACTGCCTGTCCCCAACTAATATTATAAGTAAGGATGATTTTAATGTGTGTAGAAAATTCTCATTAAAAAATTCATATAAGGGCGGCTAGGTGGTTCAGTGAATAGAGCACTGGCCCTGGAGTCAGGAGGACCTAAGTTCAAATTCAGTCTCAGACACTTAATACTTACCAGCCACGTGACCTTGGATTTAACCCCAATTGCTCTGCCTTCCCCCTTCCACAAAGCAAAAAAAAAAAATTCATATATTTGGGAAGGTCAGTAGTTGTTCTCTCAGTAGTTTAATCATACACATGGGAAAAACGAAGTGGAAGAAACATTTCTATTGTCCAAATTATGACATGCAATCATATGGACAACAGATCAGGCTCTTCTATATGTGTATTTTGTATGCTTATAGAACCTAAACATTGATATTTATATACAAGATATCCTATAGGTCTAAGGAGTTTTTTGGAGGGGGGGAAAGCAGGGCAATTGGGGTTAAGTGATTTGCCCAAGGTCACACAGCTAGTAAGTGTCAGGTGTCTGAGGTCGGATTTGAACTCAGGTCCTCCTGCCTCTAGGGCCAGTGCTCTGTTCACTGCACCACCTAGCTGCCCAAGTCTAAGTTTTATTAACTTAAAACTACACTAATACTTTTGGGACAGCCTCTGTATGGTGTGTGTATGTGTGTGTGCACATAATTACATATATACACATCTATGTGTTTATACATGTATATTGTGTATGACAGGTAGTATAAATGGACCATAATTTGAGTCCAGAATTAAACAGGAAGAGTGTGGGATGGCTTGCCTTTGGAAAATTGTAAATGTCTTTCAATAACCTCCAACTTCCCCCAGAAAGGAAGCCTTGCATCTTTGATTCCCCCTTCCAAGTCATTTCAAAACCACACTGCCTACACTCCGACCATCCTTGCCCTCCTCCCTCTGTGTCCCCAGGATCCTGGGCTCATCTCTGCGAGGTGAAGCTTCTCCTTCCCTTGCCTTGAACCAAGCCTCCATACCACTTCCCAGCATCCTCTCCTTCCCACTGCTGCTTTCTAAATTTTGGTGTGGTTGTTCAGTCTTTCTGACTCTTCATGGCAAAGATACCAGAAGGGTTCACCATTTTCTTCTCCATATCATTTTACAGATGAGAAAACTGAGGCAAACAGGGTTAAATTTCTTACTTAGGGTCACACAGCTAGTAAGTATCTGAGGCTGGATTTGAACTCAGGTCTTCTTGACTCCAGGGCCAGCGCAATATCCACTGCAGTGCTACCCAGCTTCTCCTCTAAAACTCCCATTTCCAAGTTGTCTTCTCTGTTAGAATGTCCTTGAGGGCAGGGACTGTCTCACTTGGACTGCATGTAGTACAGTGTCTGGCACATAACAGGTGCTTAGGAGATTTTTAAAGTTTTTCATTCCTTTACCCACATTATTATATGGTTGCATGAACTGACCGCTTGAGGCTGAAAGAACTGAAAATGAATATCACACACAGGGGGCTGCAGGGACCCTAGGCAAGTCATCTAACCCTGTCTGCCTCAGTTTCCTCATCTGTAAAGTGAGAATAATAATTGTATATGTCTCTCAGTTACAGTGAGGATCAAATGAGGTTGTATTTGTAAAATGCTTTGCAAACCTTAAAGCACTATGCCCATGCTAGGCACTAGTAGCAGTAGTAGTGGTGGTGCTGGTGGTGCTGGTGCTGGTGGTGGTGATGGTCATGATGGTGCTGATGCTGGTGCTGGTGCTGGTGTAGTAACCATGAAGAAAGAATGTCATCAAAGAGCAGGACGATCAAAGAGAAGGCGGGCTGGTCACATGATGAGAGTGGTGGCTCCCTGGGAGCAGCCCCTGCACTTCACCCAGTCCTTGCATTAGCCGGACTTTGTACAGAGCCCTTTTGGTGAACTTGGTCGAGCACAGGAAGTGGGGCCAGACAGGACAGGCTCACGGACATGGGTGGCTTGTGAGCTCTAACGTCAGAGCCCACCTGCCTCAATGAGCTCATTATTGTCATTCATTTCTCTATCATCACATATATTTATATTCTCTCTATATATATTACAGCCCATATGTACATATACATGTTATTTCTACAGCTTTTGCAAATCACTCTTCAAATATTATGTTATTTGATCTTCACAACCATTCTAGGAATTACGTGTTATTTCCATTTTACAGATAAGAAAACTGAGGCAGACAAAGGTTAAGTGACCTGCCCAGGGTCACACAGCTAGTAAGTGTCTGACATCAAATTCGAATTCAGGTCTTCCTGACTCCAGGCCCGGCACTCTGTGCACTAGGTGAGACAGAAGATCCTATTTATTGGTATGTAACAGGCATGGTACAAGGCCGGAGGATGGAAGAAAAGAAAAGCAAACCAATCCCTGCCTTTGAGGTGCTCACACTCTAATAACGAGGCCTAGAGGCAATGGGGTGGTTCTCCCCCTCTGCAAAATGGGGCCAGTAATAGCCCCTGCCTCCCAGAGCCATGGGGATGAAATGGGACCCTATGTGTAAAGGAGTTGGCACCATGCCCAACACATAGTAGGTGCTTAATGAGTATCCCTTCCTTCCTAAAGACAAAGGGATGGGAAAGAGATCACACTGGAAAAACAACAAGTAATTAGCAAACATTTGCTTAATTGAACTTCATCATTGGCCAGACTTCCTCTTGAAATCCGTTTTGGTTTTTTTTTTTTTTGTCAGTATTTCTGTATATTTCAGTTACTCGGGTCATCCCTACGCCTAGATGTGGACCGTAAACAAGGCAAGAAGGGGAATTCCCATGAGGCTAAGTCACCAGGCTCAGGTCCGGGGGCAACAGGCAATACCCATTCTTTATTTAAGTCCGAAGAGGCTGAGCAGCCTTCGGTCCACCATACAAATACCTAATTACCGGCTAAAAGAGGCTGGGGCAAGCCTGTCGGTCATGACTGGGGATACTCAACAGTCAGTCAGTCAATAAATATTTATTAAGTACCTACTAATCTGGTGATGCAAAGAAAGGTAAGAGTCCTCACTCTCCAGCAGCTCCCACATTCTTCTAATAATAAATGCAAAATTCAGTGTCAGAATAGGGAAAGCTTCCAGCATGCAAAACAGTGATGCTGTCATTGGTCCCTCAGGTGAGACTCCCCCACCCCCTCACACACACACACTGCCCAAAACACAATGCCCCGGCCAGAGAACAAGAAACTAGAGGAAAGCGGACGTCAGCCCAAACCGCAAGCCCAAAGCAATTAAAGATGAGTGAGAAGTTGTCCTCCTCTGAGGCCAGAAAAAAGGGTCCATCAGGCCTTTGGCGCTCCGAGGAGACGGAGGGAGTCCAGGCAGAGCTCTTTGCCTCCCTCATCTTTCAATCGGCCTCTCTGCCGGAGACTCACTAGAGGTCCAGGTAGACACCCCCATCTTAGAGTACCTGCAGCATAATAAAAATATAGGGTCACAGTAAAGTTTAGTTTATTGACAAGAACAAATAACTTTAACATTTGGCTTGAGCGCTGAACCCGGGGCAGACATTGTGTCTGATACATCAGTGGCCAACTGGCCGTGACGGCTCTCCACTTGTGTGCGCCTCTAAGTACCATGATTCATGCTAGGAACATGGCAGGTGTCCGTTTTATAGAGTCATTCGGTTGGAAAAGGTAAATGTTCTGGGGTTTGGGGTAATTGTAATTGTGCATAGCAGATCTCTCCCCGGCCTTCCACCCTGGTCTTGATTCCATAACCCCGCAGCCTCCCAGAAACGTACAATAAAAGAACAGGGCCGAAATAAAGCGCCCGCCAATCGCCAACGCTCGTCCACTCCGTTAAGCCTGCGCCACGGCGCCAGAGACGCCGGGCCCCGGCTCCAAGATGCCCACGTCGAACTCGGCGACTCCGAGACTGCCTCTGCAGCCGGCCCGCTGCAAATAGCCGCTGCCCACGGCCGAGCAGCAGGGCTCAGTTCATTAAAACACTCCTCAGTTATTAAAGATGATCCTCTTATTAAGGGCGGAGAAGGGAATGGCAGACAGCAAGCCCCTCTCCCGCTCCCCGGTGCCTGCCACACAGCTGCTTACTTCAACTGTATTTGTGAAATCCCGAGCTCTCCCGTGCTTTTCCCCCCTCCATGAGCCATCCTTTACTACTTGAAGGCTTTCAGTTGGTAATATTCCCTCATAACTGCAGGTAAAATGTTATGCTAATTTCAACACATGGCCACAATATTATCTCCCAAAGGACTTCTAGACTGAAGAACTATGATTACCATAATTATCACCAGCTTTTATTCAGGCATAGATCCAAGGATTTCACCCCCACCCCCAGCCCTTCCACACACACTCACACACACCACCCTGTGCACATCGGCTCGGCGCTGCCTAATTATTCCACAACAAAAGGCTTCTGCAAATGCATAAACTCGGGGCCAGATGTACTCCGCTATGCCGGGGAATACAACAAGTCTCTAGTGACAATAAAGAGAAACTTCAGTTTAAACAGAAAAGTTCCACCATATTTGCTCAGACTAACTATGATGAAAGGCAATGAAGACACGGGCTTCTCATGGAGGTATCAATATAAATATTACTGGAAGGTCAATTAATATGTAAATTAACTCCTCCATTTAATTAGCTATTTAACTATTTTCTGAAGCATGGACATATTAAATCATGCTTAAAGGCCCCTCTAACTAGCCTCATGACGATAGCACTAGGGAGTCGCAGGCTCATAAAGCACCGACTTGACCTATAAAGAGCCCCGAGTCTGCTAATTCCATCTCAGGCTAATTTTATTACTTGCATAAAATAACCATAGTGCAGCTTTGTGGCTGTAAAGAGGATATGGGCAATAAAATTGGCACAGGAAAGCATCTGAAATCTCCTCTTTACCAGTGTCCTCATTTATTATTCTATTATTCTTTGCAGGATACCGAGCCCGTGCAAAAGATAAATGACCTTATTACATTAAATAATTTGTGAGGATATTAACCGTTAATCACACATAAACAGCATTTAAAAGGTATTGATTTTCCGCACTCTCAACAGCTTGTAAAATTTATGTCCGATAACAAGATAATAGATAATCAGATGAATTATGCCGGTCATTCAGGGGACAAAGAAAGGCAGAGTTAAATGAAAGGGTCAGACCTTCAGAAACGTTCAGCAGGTAACACACATCTGTATATATGTGGACATGGATGTATGTGTGGGTATATGTGTGAGAGGGAGATATAGACAGACACAGGGAGGGACGGAGAAGTGCCAATCCGGCTGGGAAGGGCCTTCTGAGAAATGAGACCCTATGATGAATGGACTCCAGGAGAAGCCCTGGCCTGCCCGCACACACCTACCTCATTGCATCTTTGGGCCCCAAGACCATGGAAACAGACATCAGGCCAGAGCCCGCCCTTCTGCTCAGATATACACACACTCCCCCTCCATGGCCACCGGGAAGGAATGAAACCTGCAGCCCAAACCAAACCAACAATATGCTTTCACTTTACATAGTAGATTAATTATAAGTGTCTCTACATTGCAAGGCAAAAAAAAAAAAAAAGAAGAAACTTGTATGCAAGTTCAACATGATTAAGGAGAAGCCATCCTTCCTTCCTCTCTCCCTCCATCTCTTCTTCCTGGTGCCTGGATCCAGGTAGTCTGAACCACCAATGTGTCAGGCCCACTGTCCCACACCTTCCAGCCTAGGCTGGGTCAGATGAATGGCTTATTGAAAAGGCTTTGCAAACCTTGAAGCTCTATCTATAGGATAGTGACTTCTATTATTTCTTTTATTAGGGAGGCAAAAGGTGTGTCGGGGAGCCTTGCCTCTTTGTCCAGTCTTGACTTACCCTCTCTTGTTCTTCCCTGATGCTTGGTCACTACCTTCACCCTGGGGAGTTGGTGCCAAACTCTCTGACACACACATGCATACATACACACCCATATATGTATGTATATGTATACACATACACATATACATATACATATATAAACATGTCTGCATGTCTACATGCACATATATATGCACATATCTACATATTTATACACACACATACACTCACATAGATATATACATAAACACACACACATATTGCCTTCCCCAAATAGAATGTGAGCTTCTTGCAAGCAGGAGCTATGTCATTTTTTTCTAGTTCTTTCTCCTGTATTTAGCACAATTCTTGGCACATAATAAATTCTTTTTCATTCATTCGAAAGACTTTCCTGACTATGGAGACTAAGAGAATTTCTGAAGGGGCCAATGAAAGGGCATTTCTTACATGATCATCAATCCATCAGCATTTCGTTAAGCACCTACTAGATGCCAGGCATTGCCTGGACCCAAAGGATACCAAGATAAAGAGTGATACAATGCCTACTTTCAGAGAGTTTATAGATGATGCTAGAGGGTGCACCAGCATTCCCCACATCCACACACACACACACACACCACTCACTTCCAGCAAAAAGCAGCCCATTCTCAGCACTTTGGCACATAATACGCTTCTCTCAGCTAATGTAGAAATAACCAAAGAGAAGGAAAATGAAGATGGAACCCACTCTAGGACAAATTCATTTGGGGGATGGCATGTTTCATGTCTCTTCCCTGCACCAAGTTCCCTACTCAGTCTTTATTTGAGCCCTTTGGTGTGAATGATGCCCATGGTAGTCAATGGGAGAAATGTATGTGTCTGGGTTACGGGTTTGGGTACCAGACAGAGACTCATAAGAATGATTACAAATGAGCCCCTTGGAAGGTAATGGGATCTGCCTAACATTTCATTCACATGAAGAGAGCCTTCCCTGAATACCAACAATAGTTGCAGAACCTTGAGGCCCACCTTCATTTAACTTACAGCACTTATTTCAACTACTACTGAGAGCTGCCTATGTGCCATTAATGTTCATGTTGGGCATGACAAGAAATACAAAAGTGACAAAGATATCACCCCTATCTTCAAGACGCTTACAGTCTAGTAGAGGTAAAAAGACATAGATGTCTTTTCCCCTACTGAACGTAGGGGAAAGACGGGGAGAAGTTTTGTAATTCAAAAATCTCATGGAAATGAATGATATAAACAAGAAAACAAATAAAAAATTTATATAAAAAAAAGAAAAGCACTGAACACATGGGCTCATATAACTGCAATATACAACAGAATAGAATGAGGGGTGCGTAAAGGGGACACCAACAAAGCGTTATGTGATCATAGCAGCAAGAGCTCACTTTCTCCAGGGGAACTGATTACTTCATGGGGAAAGTTGCACTTCAACTGGGCCTTGGACTATGGGTGGGAGTTCAAAATGGAGAAATGGGAAAGGGGCATTTCAGGGTCAGAGAATATCATAAGGGAAAATAGGGGGAAGGAAGAATGAATATGTTTGTGACACTACAAGTAGTCCAGTTTGTCAAGAGGGGAGATTACATGCTGGGGTGGGGGGGGGATGAGAAGATGCCAGAGCACAGAGACCTCCACATTCCAGGCTAAAGAGCTTGTATTTCATTTAATAAGCTATTGAAGGTTTGGAAGGAAGCAGAGGGATGTGATCCCAAAGACAGACATGAGGAAGATTAATTTGGCAGCTTGTACAACATAGAATAAAAGGAAGAAAATATATGGGGAGATATGTGAGAAATTATGTTCATGTGTCGGTAATAGAACAAGCACTGTAGGCTTTGTAGAAAGGGAGGAATCAGAGACCTGGGAGGATGAAATCCATAGTAAGGTCAGTATGAGCATGTGCCTGGATATTCACATACAGCAGAGACAGGGTGATGGAGTAGAGAGCACACTGAGATTTGAGTCAAGAAGACCTGAGTTCAAATCCCATCCTTGTCATTTACTAACCATGTGACCCTGGACAGGTCATTGGCCTCTAGGTACCTTGGGAAATTTTCTGGGACCAACCCACTAAATCATAGCTGGATTGGCACCAGGCCTAGAACATAATACAGCCTTAATAAGTGCTTGTGGATCATTCAACGGACTGAAGTAATACAACTCCAGAATAACAAAGATAGACAAAAAAGGGAGATGCAAATTCAGTTCATGGGACTTAGATCACTCTCTGCCTTTTTCCTAATCATGTGATTTTTCTATTTTTTCTGTGATTGATATCTCACAGCCTCTGAAAAGAGCTGAATCTAACTTATGGAGAGAAGTCCCATTTGTTAAATGCATTTCCATCCTCAGGTCTCCTCTTTTCCTTAGAATTGGATGCTCAGGGATTTTTTTTTCCAGAATTCATAGATAGCATTTTTATCGGATAATGTACATCTGCACTCTACAATTGTAGACAAGACCAAGGACCCAAGAAATAGAAAACCTAATATGTGCATAGCTCATTCACCCCCTTGAAGATAGGAGTATTTCCTGTGCAGAATCCAAACAGAAAACAACTTCTCTGGTGAGGTTCTACAGATAGATAGTACTGTTTCCACTGACATTTTGCTGACTGCATCAATCCCTTGAGCACTACAGGACTTCCTTCATGAGACCCACCATCCTTTAAAAGATATAATACTAGTCATCCATACAGGAAAAATAAAATGGACGAAGAATTCATGTTGTCCAGATAGTGACATGAAGTTTTATGGGCAGCCATTCAGTTAGTCCAAATACTGATAAATATGCTCACCTATCTTGGACTGGCATTCCAGCTGGACAATGGTCCCAGAATCAAATAAGAAATTGGAGTTGATTTTATTAATGATTCCACCTTTTTAACATCAATATTTTCCTGGTAGTGTTTTTTGGCCACAAATCATGGAACACTGTGGTTTCCAAAAAAATCATAATTGTAGGTAATTGCTAAATACAAGTAAGGAGCCTCAAGGACCTATCTTATCCATGATGGCTTGCTTGCACATGAGATGTGGTATTGTGTCATAGATTTAAACTGAAGGGGACTTTTGAAGGAATCTGGCCCACATAGCTCAAGCTGCTCAAAGATGTCACTGAGAATATCATGAACAAGAAAAGGTTGAGGGTATGAATGACTCATGACCTGCACTGGGGGAAGGAATAACCATCTTAATGAGACTATAGATCCATGGAAGCTCTTCCATTCATAAGCCCACTTGACCTTTTCAACTAGAATTAGTAAGGGCTATTGTACATATAGAGTCCCAGGGCCTGGAGTCAGGAAGACCTGAGTTCAAATCCAACCTCAGACACTGTGTCCAGCTGTGTGACCCTGGGCAAGTCACTTAACCTCTATATACTTCAGTTTCTTCAACTGAAAAATGGGGATCATAAAAGTTCTCACTTCACAGAGCTGTTGTAAGGATCAGATGAGATAATCTAAAGCACTGAGCACTATGATGGTGCATAGTAGGCTCTTAATAAATGCTTTTTTTCCTTTTTTAAAAAATAATTTTGTCTGACTTTAAATAGAGTGATTCCAAAATCTGATGAAAGCATGAAACAACTGTAAAGGAAAACAACCTTGAAAGACTTAAGAACCATGGACAGTTCAATAGCCAGTTATGACTGTAAAGAATGATGACAATCATGCTTCCCACCTCTTCCCAAAGGGTGGTGGACCAGGGGTGCAGAAATCAGATATGTCTCAATATGGGTTTGTTTTGCTTGGCTATATGGCTTTGTAGGAAAGGAAATCTTTATCCTTTGTAGGGGTGAGAGAGGGGATGTATCAGGAGAGTGGAGGGAAAGTTGTGATCATTGGGCCCCCAAAAAATGAAGAAAAGAAATTTTAAAAATCTTCAATGAAACATTTTTAAAATAAGCAACAGAAATCAGAAGGGCATTTAGAAAGGGACAAAGATAGCAGGGGAGTATTAATACTTTTATTGTTGTTGTTGGTTAGGTATTTTCAGTAATGTCATATTCTTCTTGACCCTATTTGGGGTTTTCTTAGAAATGGTACCATTTCCTTCTCCAGTTCATTTTACATATGAGGAAACTGAGGCAAACAGGGTTAAGTGACTTGCCCAGAGTCAAACAGTCAATAAGTATCTGAGACCAGATTTAAAGTTAGATTTTCCTAACTCCAGATCCAGCACTTTATCCACCATACTGCATACCTGCCCCATAGTTAATACCACATGTTTAATTCTGTGTGTGTGTGTGTGTGTGTGTACTAACCACACCATGATTAGTGCCACCATGTTTAATTCTATGTGTGTGTGTGTTTGTGTGTGTGTGTGTATGCTAACTGTCCCATGGTTGGCACCACCATGTTTAATTATATATATATATATTTTGCATGTATGTAAAAACAACTGTGACTCAATGTTTCTATTCTTTTATATGGAAATGTCCATGTTTGTTGATGTCTGTGAAGTTCACAATAAAATAGTATTTTTTAAAGCATGAAGCTGTATTTATGGGAAATGGCACATTAAACAGAAACCAAAAAAAAAAGGCAGATTTTGGCAAGTTTTCTACAAGAGAGGAGAGAAGCATCCTAAGGAAATGGTTTGTCTTCCCACCATGGACAGCAACATCCACTATGGAATAGCAGAGCTGTTTTTATTGCTTCCCAAATATAAAAATGTCCAAAGGATCCTCTGTTAATCCCCAATATTGTCTACGGGAAACAATATGGACCTTAAGGAAACATTGTATTTTTTGTATCAACCTTAAGTTAATTAAGCAAACTATGTTAAGAGGCTAGGAGGGGTTAGATGCTCCATCCAGCATTTTTCAAAGCACATATTCTTCATTAAACTCAATTCAACAACCTTTTATTCCTTGTATCCCATCATGCCTGGAATTCTCTCCCTCCTCTTCTCAGCCTCCTGGCTTCCTTCAGGTCCCAGCTAAAACCCTGCCTTCTACAGGAAGCCTCTCCTGGTCCCACTTAGTGCTAGTGCCTCCTCCCTTTAAACCTCCATTTTGTCCTGTCTATATCTTGATTGTATGTAGCTGTTTGCATGTTGCCTCTCCCAGCAGACTGTGAGCTCCCTGAGAGCAGGGGCTGGCTCTTGCCTTTCTTCACATCCCTAGACAGCATTTAGCAATGCTTGGCAGATAGTAGGTGCTTCATAAATTCTCAGGGCAGCTAGGTGGCACCACAGTGTATAGAGTGCCAGGGCTGAAATCAGGGAGATTCATTTTCTGAGTTCAAATCCAGCCTCAGACACATTAGCTGTGTGACCCTGGGCAAGTCACTTAACCCTGTTTGCCTCAGTTTACTTATCTGTAAAAGGAACTGGAGAAGGAAATGGCAAATCCCTCCAGTATCTTTGCCAAAGAAAACCTAAATGGAGTCACACAGAGTCAGACAGCACAGACACAACTGAACAACAAACAACAGTCAATTCTTGAGTTGACTTCACTTGATGCTCTATGCTAGGGCCCAAGAACTCTGAAGACAGATTTAACACAAACCCTACTCTGAGGGAAATTACAGTCTATTGAGAAAGAATAAGTACAGAATAATTGTGATAGAAGAGAGAATGAGATAAGAGCAAAAGAGACATCCATGCAAAATGTTCTGAGAAATTCAATAGAGCAGAACTTTTAAAAAATATATATTTATTACATTGACAAAAAGGGATAACAGGCATCAAAACAAATCCATTTACAAAGCAAATTCTAAGAAAATCCTGTTATCTGGTGATTGCTAGTAGAAAGAAATGATGTCTGATGCATGGGAATTTTGAATCTACCTTAAACGGTTGTTGTGAAGAAAATATTTTGTAAATCTTAGTGCTGTACAAAATGTTGCTATCAAATTATTCATTACAATTGGAGTATTAGGTATTTAAATATTAATGATAATACATCCCTCTACCTTTTTATTCAATCTGGTAAATGAGACATCAAAATTGAAATTCACGTATTAGTGAATATTAGTGTTCTTGTTACTGTTTTGTTTTGGGAAAGAACACATAAGAGACATCTAGCTTTCTTAGTATCAGAAACTCCCAATGAGAAAACTCCTTTGATCGATGCAGATTAGCAATTCGTTTGCATTTTGTGGGGGAGTTATAGGGAGCATTCAGAGGTCACATGACTAGCCTAGAATCACAGAACCAGGACGTACAAGACAATGAACTTGAACACAGGTTTTGCTAACTTTGAGGACAGCTCACAACACCTCCCTCTCATTGCTGCTGTTAACAACAATGAAAGGAGTTATGTTATATAACTATGTCCAACACTCTATCCTTAGCTAAACCAAACACACCCAACATTGAATTTGTATAAACTCCAGAAGTGGAAAACAAGATTAGGTGTGGGTGTATGTGCATGCATGCTTTCATTGCTTTTGAAATCTATATGAATAGATCGAAAGAGAGATGTGTTAGTATATAGATGGTCAGGTTTGAAATGTGATTTTTTTCACTTGCTTATATCCCATTGTCATCATTTCAAAGAAAGAGACATTACAGAAAGGCCAATGGCCACTGGGGGAGAGTGGAATACACTAGAAGTCCAGACACAACAGTTGAGGGAAGAGACTGAAAAGCCGGGGGGGGACCAAAATGGGGGAGGACGTCAAGGTGATGCCAAATGAAGTTTCATTGAAGGGACTGGGGATGTTAAGCCTGAAGAAGAGAAGAAACATAATGGCGGTCATCATCATCATCATCATCATCATCATCGAAGTTCACATTGTAAGATTGCAAGGGCTATTCCACAGAAAACAAATCCATCTTATTCTGCTAGAAGGCAATAAAAAGAAGTCTTAAGCTCAACAAAAAGAAAAACTTCCTGAAGGAAAACACACACACACACACACACACACACACACACACAACTTCTTTCCTTACTTTCTGGCACTTAGGTAGCACAAGTAGATAGAAAGCTTGGCCCAGGGTCAGGAAGACTCGAGTTCATATTGAGATTCAGATACCTACCAGCCATGTGACCCTAGGCAAGCCACTTAACCTCCGCTTGCCTCAGTTTCCTCAGTTATAAAATGTAGATAATAACATCTATCTCATAAAACGAGATAATATTTATAAGGCATTTAGCACAGTGTCTATCACACAGAAGGTACAATGTAAATGCTTAGTTTCTTCTCCTCTAATGAAAATAGAATGGGAAGTGGACACTCCTACATGGGTGACCTTCAAGCCACTGTTGGATGGCCATTCATTGAGTGTGTTAAAAAGAGGATTCTTATTCAGAAAAAAGATTCAAAATACAGCCTCTGAGGTCCTTTCCCATTGACATTCTATTTCTCTGAAGTTTGAACTCAGGACCATGTATGCTTTTTCTTCCTCCCTGTGGTATAGCAGAAAAAATCATTGGTCTTGGCATCAGAAAACCTAGGTTCAAAGTCCCAGGTCCAATGCCTATTAGCTGTACGACCACAGACATATGACTTCACCCTTCTTCATCTATAAAATGGGTATACTTACTACATATCTTTTTTATAAAGCAGTTATGTAGCAATTACTATTATGTGCCAAGAACTGTACTTTACTTTATTATCTCATTTGACTCTTGCAAAACCCCAGGGAAGTAGGTGTCACTGTTATCCTTATGTTGAGGTCAAGGAAACTGGGATAAACAGAGATACAGTGAGGGTCACGTAGCTAGTAAGTGTCTGGGCTGGGATTTGAACTCAGATTCACAGAGAAGTGATAGGCTCAAGATGAACAATGAGACATACATTTGGGGGGCATGACCAATGTGGGCATTCATTTTGCCTGATTATGCATATTTATCACAAGAATTTTGTTTTGCATTTTTCAAAGGAAGGAGGGGTAGAAGGGAGAGAAGATAAATGGTTGTTGATTGAAAATACAAAATGAAATGGAGACAATTAAATTAAGATGGAGGCACTGAGAACTGTAGGACCTACTTTCTTGGATTGTTCTGACACTCCAATGAGGTCATGTATGTGAAGGGCTCTGCAAACTTTAAAGTGTTTGATGCAAAAGATCAACTATGCCAGTAGCAGCTAATATTTATGGAGCATTTCAAGCTTTGCCATACATGACCTCACTGGATCCTCATTATAACATTTTAATTATTTAATAATAACTATTTAATAATTATTATATATGATATATAATAAATAAATTTATGATTAACTCATTTCATTACTTAATGTCTTTTAAAAGGCTGCTCTTTCTCTGTCTTCCCTGAGATGCCACATGCCTTCCGGTCTCGACTCCTAAGTATCTATTAACCTCTGCCTGTGTGCCAAGCACCGTATTAGGAGCTGGGGATGCAAAAAGAGACAGGAAGCAATTGCTGCCCTCAAAGAGCTCCCAATTATCAAAGGGGAGCTTATCTTTACGCTTTCCTCAAACCTGGCGCTGAGTGACCTCCGAAGGGAACTATTGCGTGTACACAAAGGGAGAGGCAGGCATGTGCCTCGTCCGTGTTCCTTTCTGTTTATGCGGTTGGTTTACATATGATTAAACCACCCATCTGATCTGTAATTGTAGTCCTGCTGACACCGCCTGACCCAGGTTGACAATCTGGATAGAAATCGTAGGGCCGGCTGTTCAATGACTGTGACTTTAACAGCACTGCTTTGGGCCCGGAATCAATTCTCTCTGTTTACAGACCATTTCACAGCCCTTTGCCTGCAACATCACTTGTGTCAGTCTCATAAATACTTTGGTGTATATAATGCTTGAATTAGCATAATGGCCCAGGCTCAGGGCTTGCAGCACCAAGAAGGACATGTCAACATGTTCTCTTCACTTAAGCAATTAAGAGCCATTAGGCGGCTTCCCTGGAACTATCGTCAAGGTTAAAGACAATCCCAAATACCCCCTCTAACCTTTTTATCCTAAGTCTAATAAATGAGGCATAGAAATTGAAATGTTAGTAAACAGGCCGACTTGTCGGCTTGTTCTGGATCATGTTTAATCAGAGCTTTCGCCCACCATGGGCAACGCTAAGGGATTCGGAGAGGTTCCTGGGAAACTCAACCACTGAGTGTAGAGGAGGGAGCCCCCAGTTTGACTCCAAAGTTAGCACCAGCACCAGTTTCCTTGGGGAGATTTTTCTTCTTAGCTGCAGGATTCTCCCATGAAATGGGGATAAGACCAGCACCCGCCTCCCAAGGCCATTGGGACAATCAATGAGCTAAGGATATAAGGTGTTTTGCAAACCTTATAATATTAGAACACTGTGAGTTATTGTCATTATTTTCATTATTATTATCTTGTTTGGGAAAAGAGACAGTTTGGCATAGTGGATAGAGGACTGGCCTCAAAGTGAGGAAGGTACAGGCTTAACTGCCCACTCTGGCACACTTTATCCATACGACCCTGGGCAAAATATCTAACCTTTGAGACAAGGGTCCAGGCTCCATTGGTTAAAAAAAACCCTCTTCAGCAGGAGCTCCCTATACTGATAAAATCACCAGTCCTTTAAATGAAATCTATGTCATAATATCCCAATGAGCCAAGGGGTGTGGGTGTGGCTAGGAAAGCTCTCCTCAACTAAGGGGTCCTAGACTCTGGATTTATATGAGAAAGTGAAGCCTGCCCTGGAAAGTGAATTGTAGAGGAAGAGGTCAGGCACTTTTTCATCTTTGGCTCCTCGTGTTCCCAACCCTGAAAAACACCACTTAATTTATCACATAAATAAAATCACTTGGCTCTTTTTTAAATTCTACCCAAAATGGGGTAGAAAGGTGTTTGATGGACAATGCCAATCAGATACAGAACAGCTATTTATTTTTACCAAATGGAAAAAAGGGCTAAAACACAAAAGACTCATAAACCTGAATTGAAAAAGACTTAAAACATGAGATAATAACTCAGAACTGTTATTATGTTATCCCAGGAGGTTGATACTTAAAACATTAAAATGTGAGGCATTTAGTAGAATTGTCAAACAGACATTTAACCTTTACCTTCTCTTTGCAAAGTACAAACAAGTCCTTCATTGTCCATATTTCTTAGCAAGCCAGGTTATAAATTGGACTCATCTTCATGTCAAAGGTTGTCATCTCTGAGAAGGGTATAAATTCCAAAAACTCCTCCTTTTCCTATGAGTCAGCTTCAATTGAAGCATCCAGGGGTTCCTGCCCTACAAAACTCAAAAAATTGTTCCAAGGCTAGAAAGTTCATCTCAAGATTACTATTCAGTCATCTATGCTCCAGGAAATAAACCCCAAATAAAAGGCTCTCTGCTTCCTTATGGGAAGTCCAAGAGAGAGGCTCATGGAGTTCCAATACATTTGACAGATGGAAATAGAGAGAGCCATAGGATAGAGGCATTCTTTTGTGGTCTACTCAGTGGTACTCTATTGGGCTCGGCGTCCAGTTCTCTCTGACAGAGCTTCCTCCCTCTGATGACATCATGGGAATGAAAGGTTTGCTGTGTCATTCCAAAGTCCTTGAATACTAAATTCATCTCCTAGGACATAGCCTGTAGGGCTCGGTTCAGTTCTATACATACTCCTTGGGATGCACTCAATACTCATTATATTCATATTGTTTGGGAAGAAAACCGGGCATTTCTCAAGTTCTCCTAAGAGGTCCTTCTAATTGAGATCTAACTTGCATTGTTAAACACAAGAAATTTTGGTAAGTCTCTTCATGATCCTCAGGTTTTGTCTTCTCTCTTAGGTAGGATTTAAGGATGACTTCAGTTATCCTAAAGTGGAAAGGATTGCTTCATGAGGTAGCGAGTTCTCCCTCACTGAAGGTCTCTGAGTAAAGTCTGGATAGCTATTTACTAGACATGGCAAAAATAAAAAAACAACAACAACAGATTCTTATTTAGATAAAAGTTGAACTAGAAAGTCTTGAGGTTCCTTCCAGATTCAACAATTCTTTGATTCAAGAATGGTTTCAATAGTAGGTGAGAAGGGATGAGGTTTGGATTCTCTTAACTATTGTTCTAGATGCTACTGGTGACCATCGATTCAGTTCTCCATTCCATAGGTCACTCTCAACTCTTACATAAAATGGATTGGACAGCATGGGTAACTAATAGCACTAGTTACCACAAATGGATATTTTTCTAAATGACCTCAACAGTCACAAAGTGTTTAATACCTGCAGTAAATTGGCATCTTAGTAAGAAAGCAAGTTGTGGTATTTCACTAAGATTTGAAGCCCATCCATCTGTCCCAGCAGAGTAGTACAGTATGGGATAGCAGGGAAAGCAGGCAGGTACAAGTGGAGGAGCACTAGGGCTTGGGGTTCAAATCCCACTTCTGATACAAACTCTTTGATCTTGGGAAAGTCATTAAACTTTGGAGGGGACCAAGGAAGAGAAGATAGAAGAAGAGAGGATAGGAAAGGAAAGGAGAGGAGAGAATTGAAAATATGTACTGAAAATGCATGCAAGTGGTATTGTATTGAAGGAAAGTCTCAATAATATGCAATGGGAGGCTTAAGAAAAAAGTTCAGAGCTCAAGTAAAATACAGTTCACTTTAAGAAAACCCAACAGAGAAAAATCTGAGTTTAGAAAGTTTTTTTTAAACTAGAGATTACTTATGCAAGACTCACAAGAAACATTTGCTTTGTAGAAAATAATTCATTCTGGCAGCATTCACTTAAAAAGCAAGCTACCATCATCATCTTCAAGTAGAAAGGTGGAAAAACTCTAAAGGCAGCTTAATTCAATTCAATTAAACAAATGTTTGTTCAATACTTACCATGTACAAGGCATTGCTCCCCATAAGGGCAAGATCCTGACCAGGAAACTTGTAACCTGGCTATTGCCCACAATGCCAGCTATTTGTTCTCAGAAATGAAATTAGCCTAATCATTGCAGTATGCCAAAGATCTGAGAAGGGCTTGGAATATTACCTCTTCACAAGGGATAATATCTCTTCGTTGGCTTACAAAAGTGCCCAGCTGTGTCAGTGAGCCTGGATTATATATTTATTTCATAAACATATTTTGTTATTTTCAATATATTAATATATTCTATGTAATTTTTCCTGTCTTCCTACATTAAGGTATTTTAGGATCATATATGCACTATAGATTTAACATATTTGGTTATTCTTACATACATTAAGTGTTTTAAGGTAACATTGCTTCCCATTTTATTTTTCACTTTTGGGGGTGTGTTCAAACAATCCTTGTCATTTCATACAATCACAAGATCTCAGTAAAGATATCATCAAGTCCAATATCACAAGCCATATAAGAATGCCTTCAACAACATGCTATGAAAAATAGGTGCCAGTTTCCACCTGAATTCATTCAGTGATGGGGTGTTCAGTACTTCATAAAACAGTCCATTCCATCTTCAAAGAGCTCCAAAGACTAGGAAGATCTTTCTGATGCAGAATTCAAGAAGATCTGTCATTCAACAACATGATATGACTGTTTCCTAAAGTTCATGGATGTTTAAATGCATTAAGAGAGAACTTTTTCAAGGGAAGTGAGAATCTTATTCTCTCCTTTGATCATTGGAAGGACAGTGTTTGGTTCTAGGGGCCAAATCTTAAGAAGGACATAGAAAAAACGGACAACATCCAACGAAGAACAACCACCATGGTGAAAAGTCATCATACAGGGATAAACAATAGTTGGTTGGCCTGGAGAGGAAAAAACAAAAGGGATACATGATATACATTTTCATGTATATACAGGGATCTTTCATCAAAGAGAAATCAGATCCTATCCTTGGCCCCAGAGGGTGGAACTGGGAACTGTAAGAGGTGAAATTTGTACCATAAATAATAACAAAGTTAGTAAATAGATAGACTGAGAGAAAGACATATGGATAGACTGACAAATAGATGGTTTGGTAGATAGATAGATAGATAGATAGATAGATAGATAGATAGATAGATAGATAGATGGATGATAGATAGATAGGTGGATAGAAAGACAGATAGACATAAATAGACAGAAAGCCATAGATAGAGAGAAGATTTGGATGGATGGATGGATGGATGGATGGATGGATGGATGGATGGATGGATGGATTAGATGGACAGACAGACAGACAGGAAGATAAATACATAGACAGGAAAACAGATGGACAGAGGAGGTGAGGTGTATTACATAAAGAAAACTTCCAAAATACAAGGGCAAGTAGAATGGCCTGCCAGAAGTAGAAGGTAGAATTCCACCTTTCCCTGCCAGAAGTCTTTGGTCAAAGGGTAGATGTATACCTTTCAGGTATGTCACAGAGGGGATGCATGCCCAGGTTAGGGTGAGGTTGGGTGGTCTCTAAATCTCCCTCCAATTCTGAGATTCTGTGAAATCTGTCCCTTGAAACTTATCTTCCTGGGCTCTAGTTCACCCACCTATGGAACCACATAGAAAATATCCAATCTGTCTTTTCTGTGACTTTCTTTTAATCACTTGAAGGAAGCCAAATGTTTTCCCTCTAAATCTTCTCTTCTTCTAGCTAAATAGCTTCAGTTCCTTCAAATGATTTTTATATGTCAATGGTTGTTTTGTTTTGTTCTGTTCTATTTTTTTTTACTTCCTTTACTACCCTACTTTCCTCTCCCTGGACACACCCTAGCTTAACAATAACCCTCATAACATGGGGTGCCCAGAACGTAACAAAACATTACAGCTGTGATGTGGCCAGCAGCTGAGTACATGGGACCATTCTGTCAGCAGTTATCTATTAAGTGCTTGATTCATGCAGGCGACCATGCTACACAATATAGGTAACTAGGTGGCACAGTGGATAGAGTACTCGTTCTGGAGTCAAGAAAACTCATCTTCTTCCTGAGTTCAAATCTGGCCTCAGACACTTACCAGCTGTGTGACCCTGTACAAATCACTTAATCCTGTTTGCCTCAGTTTCCTCATATGTAAAATGAGCTGGAGAAGGAAATATCAACCACTCCAGCATCTTTGCCAAGAAAACCCCAGTGGGGTCACAGAGAATCAAATGTGACTGAACAATGATGACAAAAGTGAGACAATAGGTAATACCTGCCCTCAAGAAACTTACAATCAACTAAGTGATAATGATTGATGACAATAATGGCAATAAAAGTATATGATTCGACAGCCAGTTATCTTTCCACTGCTTCTTTCCCACTTCAAAAATCCCTTGCCTTTGGTTTTCCTTCCTGGCGAGACATCAGTGAGCACTACTGAGAAAGTCTCTCTCCCTCACAGCCTCCAAGTCACATACAATAAATGCCTAATTGGTCAGAACTGTTAGGAAATGGGTTTCTATAATAAATAGTCTGATCAAAAATTAACGCACAGTGTGAAGCAAACTGATAATAAAATGTAGTTGGGAAAGGTCATGGACTAGACATTGAAAGACCTGGTTCTCATCCTGAGTCGTCCACTTACTGGTCATGTAATCTTGAGCAAGCTGTAAGAACTCAGATTCTACATCTGTAAAATGGAGGGGGGGAAATGATATATATCTTATCAAAGGATTGAGATTCAGCATAGTAGGGTACAGTGGATTAATACGTGGAGAAGGCTAGCATTGGAGCCATGGAGCCCTGAGTTCATAGGGTCATAAGTTTCAACCCTGACTTATATTAACTGTATGAGCCTGGGCAAATCATTACCCAAGATGAATAAGAATGGTTGAACTCCAAGGTCCATCCCAGTTCTATGAGCCTAAGAAGTTGAAATCTTTTTGCCTGGATCTTTTTTTTATAAACATTCCTCAGTTCTCTTTTTTTAAACGTTGCTGTCACTTCCCAATGATTTCCAATGACTCCCACCCACCTAACACCCCATTAGAAGTGTCCCTGGTAACAAATAATAGTTCAGCATCATCATAGCTTGAATTTATATAGGATTTTGAGGTCCGCACATGGCTTTACATGTAATCTCATTTGACCCTCACAATCACCTTGGGAGGGAGGTGCTATCATTGCCATTGTACAGAAAAGCAACCAGAGGCAGACAAAGGTACAGTGACTCTCTCAGGGTCACACAGATAGAACTGTATGAGGCCCAATTTCATAATCAGGTCTTCACTGACTCCAAATCCAACATTCTCTCTACTGCGTCACCTTGGCAATCAGGTATCATTAAAACAAAATAAGTCAACGCGCTAGCCACATTTGACAGTGTATCCCACACTTATTGCCCTCAACCTCCCCAGGAAGGAAGAATGTTTCATCATCAGTCCTAGTTGGTCACTGCATTGATCAAGTTCTGACATCATTCACTGTGCAGAGGTTCACAGCTCTACAGCAGGAAGAGACCTCAGAGGTCATCTTTCCAACAATTGACCATATAGTCCAGCCCAGAGATGTCCAAAGTGATTTACCCAAACTCACATGGAGAATAAACATCAGAAGCAAGATTTGAACACAGGTCTTCTGCCTCTGGGACCACCCATAGTGGTTCCCTTCATCTCTCTTGAGTTGTTTTGTATCCTTCCATCAATGTTCAGAACCCTGCCAAGCAAGCTGCAAGATGGTGGGCCCTCCATTTTGCTCATAGCCCTCCCTAGCTGTTAGGTACATTTTCAAGTCATATTTGAAAATCTCTCTATCATGACATTCTTTTCAACAAACCAGTAGCAGAGCAAAAACAAAGCTGGGGAAGGAAATGTGAGGCAATGGCCAGTTTCCAATTTTGTGCTGCCAACTTGGAATATGCTTGTTTGGGGGGCTGGGGGGAGGTGATGAATTGTCCCAGGGATTTCTCCCTACACTATGCTTAACTGGAATTTCAAAATAAATCCATTTTGCTCCTTCTTAAAGACATATCACAAAATGATCATGGGTCATTTTGTTTCACTCCCAGCTGGCCTTCGAAGAGACACCACTGTGAGATCCACTGGAATTGGAGCAGGGACGATAATAAGCAAACATTGCTGCTTGGTTTGATTTAGGCTAACTCTTGTGTAATAACTTTCCTTGAAGAGTGGGTTGAGGAACAGGTTAGAGGCCTGAGGCCACCAGCTCATCACATTCTTGTTACAAGTCGCCTGCCCTGCAGTCCCTGTACTATATATCAGAGGGCTGGCGCCGGCTCTGGGCTCTGGGCTGAGCAAGAGGGGAGCCCTCTTTCCTAGCATGGCTGAGCTGCCCAAGACAACAAGCACATGTCTTCATTTGCTTTAGAAATCCTCTGGCAGGAAGTGACAGGCATGGGGCCCAAGAGGCTGGGAGCCAGGGGAAGCCTGGGTGATCTCTTCCCCATTACCAGGAAGCACATTCCCCAAAACCAGTCTCCCCAGTGAAAAAGCCAGTGATGTCACTGAAGAGAAAACATGATCCCTGACTCCTGTTGCTCCTAACTCTCTCAACTCCAGGACTGCTGGGACAGCTCAGACCCAACTGCCTTTTTTTAATATCTTTTACACACACACACACACAAAAGATTTCCTTATGGATTTAGGTTAGTCTTATATCCCCCAACAGCAAAGCTGTCTCTCAGCCATGTTTAACTCTGAACCCAGATCTTGGTACTGACTTGCTTATAAGACAGCTTTGTTGTTGTTGCTGTTGATGACGATGATTTGTTTCAGTCATGCCTGGCTCTTTGTTACCCCATTTGTGGTTTTCTTAGCAAAGATCCTGGAGGGGTTTGCCATTTCCTTCTCCAGCTCATTTTATACATGAGGAAACTGAGGCAAACAGGGTTAAGTGACCTGCCCAGGGTCACTCAGCTAGTAAGTATCTGAGGCCAGATTTGAACTCTTAGCCAGATAAAAAGAAAGTGTGTACCACCATTACTCCCCTTCATACACTCTACATTCCAGATACACTGGCTCTCTTGCCATTCCCAGACATGGGCATTCCATCTCTGGCATGAGTTCCTTTCTCACCTTTACCTCTTAGGATTCCTAGCTTCCTTAAAAGAGCAATTCAGAAGCCTCTTCCTCCAGGAAGCCTTTCCTGATTCCACTAATCCTTAGTGCTCGTTTCCCCTCAAGTCACAGTTTTATTTTGTTTTGTTTTTCATCTGTTGACATGCTTTATCCCACTCCACTCCCAAGTAGAATGGAAGAACCTTAATGGCTGGTGTTTTGTACTTTGTTTTTGCATCCCCGACACAGTGACTGGAAAACAGTAGGTGCTTAATACATGCTGACTGAACAGAATTGCTGTTGAATTAGATGAATCTGAAGCCACCAACAGAATTTTATCTGGTGGGTTATATATTGTTACATCATAATCAAAATGATGAGCAACTCAGCTATTTCCTCTGAAATCCAAAGGAAATGGGAGCTGTGGAGAAAGCAGGCTGGATGTTGACCCTGGTTTCCTTCAAGACTCAGCTCAAATACCACCGGCTGCCAGAAGCCTTTCCCAGACTCCTTCCCTACTAGCTCCTTCTTCTCTCAGATTCCTTTCCACCACCTGTATGGGGTGCTTGTCCATTCCTAGATAGATGAATGCCTCTTCCTCCCTTAGAAGGTCAACTGGCTGAAAAAAAGGACAGTTTTTGCTTTTTTTGTACCTTCAAAGCTAAGCAAAGTACCCAGCATACAGCAAGAGCTTAATAAATGCTTGTTAATTGATTCGCTAAGGGATCACCTAACAGAAGAGCAATGATTCTAGCAGTGAGACCACATCAATGACAATGCTGGCAAGATCTCAAGTGATGAAGGAAATCACTACTCATCAAAAGATATAACCAGGATTTAATCCCAGAAATTATCAAAACAGCAGGACATTGCTCTTCCAAGTTAAGAATGAGCTTGTTTCTATCAATCAATCTATCAACTATTTAATTAAGCACCTATTACATGCCAGACATTGGGGATACAAAGTCTAACCGAAGTACGTCTCAAGGAGTTAACATTCTAGTGTAAGAGAAAACCTGTCCATCAATCAGTATGTCCTCAATCCATGCAGAGTACATGGAAGGGGACCTTTGAGATAGAGGCACTGTTAGCTGGAGACACTAGGAAGGACTTCATAGAAGGAGATTACATTGTAGTGGAGAAGATAACTCATACATATGGAAGTATATTGGGAATAGATACAAAATAAGCAAATGATAGGTTTTGGGGGAGAAGGGTGCTAGCTGCTGGGAGGACCAAGAAAGACCTCTAGAGGGTGAAGCTTGAGCTAAGTCTTGAAGTCAACCATGGATTGATTCCACAGCAAATCTTCTCCTTCAAGGTAAGAAAAAAGCAAAAGGATCAACCAAAAGAACCCAAGAATCATCTCTGCTCATTATCAAAATGAAGACCTGAGGTTCATAAGTGGTGTTTTCAACAAAGCTTTGGGTTCAAAGTAAATGTTCTACAAAAGAATTGATATGAGACAGGAAATTAATGGCCAATTCCAACATTCCTATGAAAAAACTCCCTACATATAAATCCTAAGCCAGATACCACAGAGAACAGTATGTGCCAAATAAGATGAAGATGATCAATACAGAAGCCTAATAATTTAGAGATCATTAATAAACACGTGATCAGCAGTAAAACTGATCATTGATCACATGTTGGATTCTGGGTGGTGCATTGGGTAGAGCTCTGGGTCTATAATCAGGAAGACCTGATTTCAAGTCTGGTCCAAGTCATTAACTAGCTATGTGACCCTGCACACATAACTCAAATTCGATCTGCTTTAGTTTCCTTGTGTGTAAAATGGGAGTAATCATAGCCCCTACCTCCTCAATGGTGTTACTAGGGTCAAACAAGATGACACAGAAAGTATTTTGCAAACCTTAACGTGCTATATAAATGCCAATTATTAACACTATTATTAGTGATAATAATAATAAAGTAGAGATGAAAGTTCAAGGAGGAAAATTAGACATCACAGATATCTAAGATTTAGTAGAATATGGCTGAAGATTGGACTAAGGCAATGAAAGGGTGTACATATTCAAGAGAGCCAGACAAAATGGAAGGAGTAGCACTGTATGCAACAGCAGCACCAGCAGCACCAGCAGCAGCAACAGCAGCTAGTAGTCATGTGGTACTTTAAGGTTAGCAACACATTCTACATATATTATCTCACTTGACCCCCACAACAACTCTGAGAGGCAGGAACTATTATCATCCCCATTTAACAGATGAGGAAACTGAGGAAGAGAGAGGTTACTTGGCCTTCCAGGTCCATACAGTGCCTACAGAGAGTATTACTTGATAAACAATTGTTGAAATCACTTAAAACACAGCAGAACCTGGTCTCTAAAAACCAACTTCACAATTACAAAATGGGAGAGCAAGGCTAGACAGCAATTTTCTGGAAAGAAAATCACCATTTTAGTGGAGTACAGTCTTAATATGAGTCATCAGTGCAACATGGTAACCCCCCCCAAAAAAAAACCAAAATCACCCAATGCTGTCTAAATGGCATGAAGAGAGCACAGTGCCTAAGAGCAGTGAAGTGAGAATCCTGCTATCTTTTGCCCTGCTCAGACTACATGTGGCAACACATGTTAGGAAGCACATCAATCGGCTGGAGACCATTCAGAAGAGGATAACTATGATGGTGAAGGGCATCAAGCAGAGGAAGACCTTGTGAAGTCTAAAAAGCTGGTTGAGATTGGATTCCCGATGGGATTCCTAGTGATGTCCTCAGAGTAATAGTGGTGGACAGCAGTCTGCACGAGGAGCTAAGGACAAACAAGGCAGACTGAGGAAAGAAAGCCTCGAGGCTATAGAAGGCGCCCAACAGGATGCTTGGCCAAACAGAAGGGGAGCTCCAAGAGTACTCCACAAGGCAGGGAAAGAGCTTCCAATAAGAAGGAATGTGAGTTTATCCACTTGACACACTATCCCTTGGGCTCTGTATGCACATGTAGGAGAGTGTGTCTCAAACTGTGGGGAGAATTTTTATACCAACTGCTCTTGCTATGGAACCTTAGTAAATATCCCAAAACTAAAAGCTAAATAACTCTGGTTGATTAATTAATATAAAGAGATAACTAATGGGGGAAACATACCAGTGAGGGATCTTCAGTTATAATAGTAGATAACTACCTCCCAAACTCTCAGACTAACCCATTGTACTATGAACTCATAAGTAGCCAACCTTCTTCTGGAGACACAGCCTTCCAGTGGGAACAAGAATTTGGAATAGCTGCCCCAGCACCTTGCTACTAAGAAACTAGCTTGCTTGTTTCCTTGCTTGTTTGCTTCATTCCTTCCTTTCTTTCTTCCCTTTTTTTTACATAGCTAACTAATGTGAAAAATAGAACATAAATTCATAACCTAATAGGTAAATGGGAGCTTGAGGACCATACAGGCAATTGACCCCATACCTGAACAAGAATGCTTTCTACAATATACCTGATATGTGGTCATCTAGCCTTTGTCTGAATCCTTCCAGTGAGAAGGAACCTGACATACAGAGGTGGCCCATTCCACTCTGGAGTAGCTCTCATTGTTAAGAAGATTTTCCTTGTGAAACCTAATTCTGCCTTAGGTAACTCTACATTACAGTGGAGAGCAAGAGGTTTGGGGTGGGGGTAATATAAATTAAGATTTATATTAATATAAATTAACATATTATTAAAATTATTGATTTTATTAATATATTAATTAATATAAGTATTATATTTAATAATATTATTGTTGTTTTATTATTATTATTATTATGGTGGGAGCTGGACTTTGGAGGACTCTAAAGGCCAGGCTGGCTATCCTCCACCATCAGATATAGGTCACAATCCCAACACACCACAAGACAGAGATTCCCAACCTGCAGTTATTGCAAGGAGTTGGGAAATCCATAAATAAGCAATCATACCTTCTGTGGACTGAATAATGAATGAAGAGCATTGATTAAGCACTTCCTGCGTGTCAAGAGCTGTGCTTATAAATGATATATCTCACAGACATATATATTACTATTTTTCAAATACATGTAGATGCTGTTATGAGTAGGAAAAGTACAAATTCATTCTAAAGTGTTCCTGGTTTCTTTGATAAAGGTCTCATTTCTAAGATATATAGAGAACTGATTTAAATTTATAAGAATAAGAACCATTCCCCAACTGATAAATGGTCAAAGGATATGAACAGGCAGTTCTCAGAGGAAGAAATCTAAGCTAAGAAGAGCCTATGAAAAAATGCTCTAAATCATTAATCGTCAAAGAAATCCAAATTAAAGCAATTCTCAGGTTCTACCTTACACCTATCAGAATGCAAAACTGACCCCAAAAAGGAAACTAACAAATACTGGAGGGGCTGTGGGGAAACTGTTGGTGGACTTGGACTATTCTAGCAATTCTGGAAACTAATTTGGAACTATTCCCCAAAAGCTATTAAACTATGAATCCCCTTTGATGCCGATATGCCAGTACCAAGTCTATACCCAAAAGACATCAAGAAAAAGATAAAGGATTCACATATATAAAATTTATTGCAGCTCTGTTTGCAGTAACTCAGAATTGGAAACCAAGGGGTGCCTCAATTGAACGATGGTTGAATAAGTTATTGAATGTAAATGTGATGGAATATGATTGTGTTGTAATAAATGATGAAGGGGATGGATTCAGAGAAGATTGGGAAGAGTTTATGAACTGATGCACTGACATGTGCAGAACCAGGAGAATAATTTATTTTTATTTTTCTATTTTTTTATTTTTTGCTTTTTGGAAGGGGGAGGCATGGAAATTGGGGTTAAGTAACTTGCCCAAGGCCATATGGCTGCTAAGTGTTAAGTGTCTGAGTCTGGATTTGAACTCAGGTCCTCTTGACTCCAGGGTCAGTGTATTCACTGTATCACCTAGCTATCCCCAGGAGAGCAATTTATACAATAACAATAACATTGTAAGGTCAACTTTGAATGATTTAGAAACTGATTTCTGTAATGACCAACAATTCCAGAGGACTCATGTTGAAAATGGCTGCCCACCTCCTAATAATAGAGGTGATAGACTCAGAGAGCAGATTGAGCCATCTAAAAAAAAAAATACATGGCCAATGCAAAAAAGTTGCTTTTCTTGACTACAAATATTTGTACCAAGGATTTTATTTTTCTTGCTTTCTCAATTGAGAAAAGAAGAGGAAAGAGGAAAGCAAGAAGGGAAGGGGGAAAGGAAGGGAGCTGACACCTACTATAAGTCAGGTGTGTGCTAAGTGCATTGCAAATATCACCTTATTGGACTCTCACAACAACCCTGGGAGTTAGATGCTAATAGGGTGGACCTCCACTTGAAAAAATAAAATTTAATTTAATTTTTAAAATGATAGTTATGTCCCCAAATTCTGTCATCATTCCAGAATTTCAGAATTGGAAAGGATTTCAGAGTCCAACCTAGACCTGCAAAAAGTGTCACCATTACAATATTCCCAACAAGAGATCGTGGAGGGTTTGTATAAAGGCAGCCTAGACAGAGTGCGCATCTTGTAGCCAGGAAGAGTTGAGTTCAAATCAAGTTTCAGAACCTTATCAGCTGCTGCCAGTCCACCCTAGCTATAACCCAATGTCAATGTAGATTTGGTAGAGCTCAGCCACTCAGCCAGAGCTCTATTGCTATCCTGGGTACATATTAACCAGGCCTGAAACAACGCCCATTGGAAGTCTTAAAACCTTAACCACCAGTTTTACTTCTAAAATTAAGTAAACTGCCAAAAGTTCTGATAGAAGTGACAATTTATATTTTTAAGTGGTACAACTGGAAATTTCCTATCACTGTAGACAAAGGAATTCTTATCTCGATAAGTAGAAGAGCACCAATAAATTTAAGGTAGCTTATGCAAGTTAGGCACTAATGAATGTCATCTTCTGTTTTGTCATGAAAAAAGATCTTTCTCCTGCTAAAGGAGACGGATTTAGATTATGAATAGCTGTAGTGATTTGCAAAAATGGCTCCAGAGAGATAGAATGAGACTCCATATACTCAAGACACTTGAGGTTTCTGCCCTTTTTGTTGGAAATTAATTTGTCCTGTGGGTTATTGGATTCAAGCTCAGCCAATGTATATTGCTCAGTCATCACAAATTTACTTAAAATTTAGTGGCGCTCAAGTTCATTCAACAAGACAAAAGTCTACAGTTGAAAGCTTCTAAAAATCTTTTTTAAAAACTGGCTAACAGTGTAATTGAAAGTGCTGGAATCTAAGTAGATTCACACAATGTTTTGCAGCTATCAATATATGATCTCTTATTAGGTTAGGAAGGGATTTTTTTTCCCCCTTTTGTTTTCCTAGAAGTCACAGACAGAAGAGGATGACGCTCTCTTGTTGGAAGCAACCTGGCCAGGGTGAGGAGATTTCGGTAGGTTTGTGCTCAATGCTTTAGAAAAACAGAACAAAACACTAATCCTTCCATTTAGATTTCGTTTTTTAACATAAAACAGCCACTCTACCTGTTCCTATGAGATTAGAGGTGGTGTCCTAAACCCCTAAACAATCACTTTTCAAGTTCATAGGGAACTACTAGCAGATTCTAACATATGTGGGGCAAAGAATTTTGTGTTTAAATTTTTTATTTTTATTTGACAAGAATTTACTGGAGGCTCCTCCTTTCCAGCTTAGCAGAATGAGGCATTGGCGTTTATGCTTTGAAAGACCAGAGTAAAGGGACTTGGCACTTTACATATTGTTTAAGAGTGGGAACTACTCATTTCTCAAGAGTACAATGGTTGGAACATAATAAACATCTAATAAATGCTTTTTCATTTATTCACTCACTCATCCAAGAGGAAAAATATTTCACTAGTCAAGTCGGTCCATGGGTGGGCACGCGCTAATGACGATTTTGGAAAAAAAATAAAAGCTGTTTGACAGGTCTTGGAAAGACAGAGAGGTTTTTGTTAATCCTTACACGACAACAAATTTTCCTTAAAGTAATTTCCTTCCTGGAAGCCACACCTCTCAAATAGATTTGTAATCATTTGACTTTGAATCCTGGGTTTATTTTGTTCTCAAAAATACAAATGGATACTGTGAAACTTGCTTACTAACTAAAACACACACACACACACACACACACACACACAAATATCCACAACTGGTTGCCTGTAATTAAGACCACTCAGATGGTTCATAATTAAATTAATCATTCACAGAACAGAATTGCATCAATTGCGTATTTCTCATTTGTAGTGGTGGATTATTAGATCATAAGCCTACATTTCTATTCAACAGCTTAACGCTGCAAATTAATTAAGAATTAAATCTAAAAAATGATCAGACGGAACGTGACACACTTCATTAAGAAAACAAACACTATTTGAGGCCACCCAGGCCTGGGTGATTGGACGGTTTCCTTTCTGAGTCTTGGTTCGAGCTTTGTTCTTGGCTTTGGAGTGGTAGCTGAGTCCCGCTGGAAAAGTTCAAGGCAGACGCATGGACGGCTCATCATCTCTTTGCTTGGGGTACAATTGCACGAAATGAGATAGAGAGCTAACCAAATCATGACACAATGGACTGGAAATTTGAGATTAATAAAGCTCTTTCACTGGAGAACTAAATAACTTTTACAGTCTTATCTATGGTTATTTGTTTCTTCGAAGATTTATGGGGCTCGCCACCGATATGCATCTTCTCCCTCACTCTTCAGATTAAAGGGAGGCGATTTTCAACAGGCTTCTGACTGGCATAATCTGGAATTGCTGATGATCTCAATTTTTTAAAAAATGCTAGAAGTGAACTTGCAAGTCAAATGAGACAGGTTTTTGCGCATGTCGAGTGTAAAGGCGCGCGCGCGCACACGCGCACACACACAGCTGCATCTCGCTAAACAAGGCAAAATCCTTGATTACCAAGCACAGCAACCATTCCCCCTGCCTTGCATCATCCAGGTGCAATCCATAGGTGCTTAACAAGGAATTAAGATTCTTGGAGGCTGCTTGGTGGCTTTAATTGAAGGGTGCTCAAAGTTTAAAAATAAAGCCTAACCAGCTATTCCACAGGGCGCCTTGAACCAAGCCTTCGCCTTTGAAAGCACGATCTTCAATTGGAAGTGGCAGATCACATTTTTAGGTTCCGAGCAGCTCTGTCATTCTACAAGGAATGTGCCTGCCACTTTACACGATAGCTTGAGCTGAAAGACATGTACTTGGAATCAGAGAATCAATAGAACACTTAATGGACAATTAGGAGAACAGCCGTAGAGCTGTCAGAGACCCATCTGTAGCCAGCACAAGCAGGCGAGCCGGACAGGGGATGGAAAACAAAGTGGACTGCTCCGGGGCACTGGCCCCATTACAAAATCTCCCTCTCATTTCCCATTTCATGTTAATCTAGTATTCTTTTCCATTACAAATTTTAACACGTGTAGAAAATTATGGAAATTGCCGAGGCCATTTGTCAACTTATATCATGCGAATTGATCAATAAATTTCACTACTTGGTTGTTAATGTAGATAAATTTTGGCATTTCATTAAGCTCCCGTGAAAATGTGGCCACTTTTAATTTCGGCAGATGCTGTCTTTTTATTTGTAATCCATAACTACAGGGGTAAATACAACCCCATCATGAGTAAGCACCAAATATTTACAGACAACGCAGCAATTCTGAAAATAGACAGCAAAGAATTTTACATCGAAACAATTACTCTTCGTAAAATCTGAAAGAGGTAGTGATGAACTCAAATGGGGAGCCGTGAAGCGAATTTTAATCTTGTGGCTCCACAAAAGAATCACGCATGTGTATTTTTTGCACTTATGACTCTGCTTCTCTGGAAGATATCTATATGCTCAGGAAGCTCATTTCTACATTCTCCCTACAAAATTAGGACAAAGGTTAAGAGAGAACCATTCCCAAAATGTATTTGAAGGCTTTTGTAAGCTTCCCAAGATTCATAAACCACACACACACACACACACACACACACACACACACACAATGCATTTCATATTTGTTTTGACCAAATTTCTTTAAATTTTGAAGATTTGTTTTTATTGCTCCAAGGAGACAAATTTATTGTGATTGATTCCTTTTCATCAACAGGAGAAAATGTTAAAGATGTCTTTGATTTTTAAAACATAGCTTTGTGTTTGAAGCGCAGAGTAGGGAGGGGATGGGATGTCAGACAATAGAAAGCAGGACTGAACTTTCTAGGCTCTTTCCCTTTGGCCTGAGGGGCCCCCAAGATGAAATCCCGCTCTTGACAGCCAGAAGCCCTATAGCCTTAACCCTCCCCATCGCAGTTTGACATGATAAACTGCCAGAGCTATTTGGAGGGGGGGGAATGGGCTGCCTCTTGGTGATTTTGCAGGTGCCTTCGGGGAAAAGGGGGCTGTGAAATCATAAGGCTGGCTGTCTTCACTGTGTAATCCACTCCCAGGACTCAGATTCCCATCATTGTCTAACCAGGGCCTCACCAGCTGCACAAGGACTGAATTTGTAGCCATAGAGGAGTAAGCTGGTGGGGGGGAGGGGAGATAGGATGCATGTGCACGTGTCTATTTCCCTCCAAGGGATCAAAAGGAGATTGGGAAAAATCAAAGCTGAAACTCTGGTCCTTTTTTGGACATTTTTCACCTTAAATTGGCAGTGACTGCCAAGGCTTTTGGTATGGTCTGTTGTCCTGGCAGAGGGTGACGTGTTCAGATGAGACAATCCTCTCAATTCAGACTTCATTAGAGACAGCAGTGCTAAACAGTAGCTAAATGGAAAATAGATTTTGTTTTCCTCCTGTTTGTTCTAGACTGGGCCTTTTTGCTGAAACAAATCATCCAAATTCATAGCAAAAGTTCTAAATTGGGCTCATTGTCACTTTTCAAATGTCAATCTAATATTTAGACGAGTACTAAATATATGTGCTTGAATGTGTATATATGTATGTATTATATGTATATGTGTTTCTTTGTACATATATGTGTGTGTATATATTCCAAGGTTCCTGAAATGTAGAGTGGCTTTTTTTCCCAAATTAATGGCAGATGTTTATATGTAGTCAAGTTATATTATAATATATAAATATACATGTTAAAAACATGCATATGTACACATATGTAGAGCTAGATACAGATCAATCAAAGAGACTTGAAAATACATCAGCAACTATATCCAATGAGGGAGACTGCTATAATCATTTTCTAGTTTCTGAATATCTAGAGGTTATATTCTTAGCATCTCTACAGAGACAGTTATGTCTGTGAGTCTCCTCTTCTTCAGAGAAATAGGAGTGAGGGAATGTATTGCAGACCTTACAGTCTTGTGATCACAGGATCACAGATTACAAAGAAGGAGGAGACTTAGTTCTATCCCCTCATGTTACAATGGGAAACGGAGACTAAGAGACGAGGCTTCAGTGGAAGGGCTAGGATTTGAACCCAGGCCCTCAGACTTCAAATACAGCATTCTGTTCACTGTAGGTATCATACTGCATATACCATCCAGTAAATGCTTAGATATTTGTTGAATTGAATGGATCATTATCAAATTGTTGCATTGGGGTTGGTTGAATATTCATGATGGCCATGTAAATATTCTTCCACTACAGTATTTCTTGGATTACGCTTCATGATGCAGCAAACAGTGACCTGGGTTATCAAAGACAACTCAACTGAGAGTAGCACTAGCTTTTTTAAATGCTACTGTGGAGTGGAAAGGCTCCCAGTTCAGGCCAAGTGCCAGAAGGTGTGTCCATCATCTGAGGACCAGGTCTGATAACTTCCAAGAGCCTCATTCCCAATTTATCCGCAAAAGAATCTATTCCTCATCCACAGCAGCCCTTTAAATGGCCCAACAGGTGCCAAATCATTGTGTTTCACACCAAGAAAGGGAAAATCCACATGAATCCTTACAATATTCCAAGTACTAAGGAAATTGCCTTTGCCCAGGTCAGATAACTTAGTTTCAGATAGTACCTTCTCTATCATATATCAGGTTTATATGATATCTTTTTTTTTTAGACAATTGGGGTTAAGTGACTTGCCCAGGGTCACACAGCTAGTAAGTATCTGAGGCCAGATTTTTAACTCAGATCCTCCTGACTTCAGGGCCAATTCTCTATTCACCATGCTACCTAGCTGGTCTCAGGTTTATACAACATCAAAAATATTGCAATCCATGGGAAAAAATGGAAATTTTTTTTTAAAATTAAGTGAGAACTGGTTTTCCATCTCAAATCCTCACCACATCACACTTAGTATATGTCAACCAACAACATTGATGAAATGCATCCACTTGCCAAGCATTGTGCTAAGTGCTAAGGATACACAGAAAAGCCAAAACTGTCTTGCCCTCAGGGAGCATATATTAAGAGCTAGAAGATACCTTCAATCTGTTCATCTGGAGACCGTTTCACATTTGGATGACTATATTTCAATGTAATTGAAAGTTTCTTTTGTCAATCTTATGTATTTTATTTTTATTCATTTAAAGTCATGACTCCGAGGAGTCTGTAGGTTTCACCAGACTGCCCAAAGGGTCCCTGAACCAAAGAAGGTTAAAAAAACAAACCAAGTCTCTCCTAGAAGCCCTTGCGTCAGTCCCCAGGAGAGGAGCCTAACTATCTGCAGACTCAGGCACTTCCACAGGTCAGTTAGGTCAGTGGCCCAGGCAGGTTGAGAACCTCCCATCTCCTCAGATGAATCATGCTGCACTATCTCCCACTTCCCACCATGGCAGTCCCAGATCACAACAGAATCAGCATTGTTTATCACTTTCATTAAGCTTCTCTACAGAGATTCAAGACTCCAAAAAGTAAACCAAGAAACACAGTGTCAGAGGTCTTATTCTAAAGAAATTCAGGATCACTCCTCCCACTAATCATTGATCCAATGCACTCTTAGAGCTTCAGCAGGACTTCTAAACCTATGCCCCCCAAACTTCATGGTCCCCCAAAAGGAAAAGAAGCATCTGCTACCAAAGCTTCTTTAGTGTGAAACCTCTCCAAAGAGACAGTCATTGAAAATCAGCTAAAATAGAGGGTGACTTTCTCTCCAAATTATCAGCAGGTGTGAATAGTCAAATGATACTACAGGCATCTTATCACCCTTCCCAGAGGTAACTAGGTAATGCAGGGTGGGCCTAGAGCCAGGAAGAGCTTCAGATCTAAGCTGAGACACCCACTACTTGTATAACCCTAGACAAGTTACTTATAGTCTGCCTGCCTCAGTTTCTTCAACTGTGAAATGGGGATAACAAACGCACCCACCTCAGAGTCAAAATGAAGATCAAATGATTAGATATTGGTAAAGCACCCAGCACAGTGCCTGGAATATACTAGGTGCTTAATAAATGCTTGTCTCTTTTCTTCCTGCACTCCATTGCTCCAATAGAGCTGTGGTCTCATTAATGTGGATAATCCTCACGACCCATTCATCCCTACCCATCCTGTGAGTCTCCTTCATGTTCTCCTATAAATCACCTATAGGATGTCAACCCAACGTGCTGGGCCCGTCACTCAATTCTCATGACAATTGGCTGGATAACAATGATGCACCCAATTGGTCAGTTCCCCCTCGAGACAAACCCAACTTTTCTTTCATTGAAGCATTTCTCTGGTGGCATCCTTTGGATCCTTTCTGCGTGAAACATATTGCAGTTTAATCATGCCCACTGTGTTCCTTTTCATTGCCCTTTGGATGATTCTTTCCTTCTATTCTTCAGAAACTATTCGACAGGCATAGAACATGATCAAAAACTTGTTGGTGTTGAAAAGACCAACCATCCAAAATAATCGATTTCTCTGAGCTAGCAGAAAAATGTACGCGATGATTTGGGTGAACAGCTGATTCAAAGGCCAACTGAACTTGGAATCCTCATCTCCCACTATGATCAATCAATCCACAAGGATTGAATGAATTCCTACTATGAGCCAGGCTCTGTGCTAGGTATTGGAGATAAGTGTTTATTAAGTGCCTCCTAAATGCCAGGCACTTTTTAAGACAATGTGGTTGCAAACACAAAGGCTCACCTTGATCCCAGATGAAGGAACCCTGTCTCCATATTCTCACAGAGAAAAAAAAGGAAGGAAATCAATGTTTTGAGCATGATGTTCCTCCCCCAGATATCAGAAGACTGGATGCTTGCATGGCTTTCTAACCATAAATAAAATATAATTTGAAAGTGGTGTCATTTTTGAAGATGCAATTTGCTGGCTGTTTTAAAGAGAATAAAAAATACATGAAAATCTGCCCCCTTCCATGTTCCAAAATGCACAATTCACACCCAGTTCCTTTAAGTGGAGGAAGGGTAGCAGCTAACTCCACTGTCTGTCCAAATGGAGCTTGCCCAAAACAAATTACAAATTACTATCACTTAACTAGAATGTGGTAAACACTATGTAAATATTAGCCATTGTTATTATTATTCATTGTTACTCAGTAAGTTTATCTATAGTGACCAGATTGATTTGCTCAACTGAACAAATTCAATGTGCTATATATTTATTGAGTGATTGCACACAGTGGCTGGAGTACTTTGCTAGATGTGGCACTGGAGACACCGAGTTTGGACACAGCACATTCCCTGCCCTCATGGAGCTTCACCGTCCATTGGGCAACAGACTAAAGGGAGCACAAAATAATGCAACAAAAGCATAGGAAAGAGTGTGTTGTTCTTGTGTACTTCTATTCATAATCAAAACTTTGTGTTCTTATTTCTGGATTTGCTTTGAGACTTTCAAGATCATGTAATCCCATGGACCCTAACCATTTTTTTTTCTATCAAGGACCTCTCTGGGAGCCTGGAGAAGCCTATGCATCCCTTCTCAGAATCCTGTTTTTAAATGTATGTGCTTACAAAAGAAACAAATTATAATGAAATACCCTGACCAAAATCAAGTTCATGGATGCAAAGGTAAGAGATGCCAATCTAGTCTAATATCTTCTTTTTATTGATGAAGAAGCTTGAGTCTAGAGGGAAGCAACCTAATGACAACTTTAGGCTGGAAACCAGGCATCCTGACTCCCAGTCCAGTACCACAGTTTCACCCCTTCCCACTTCTCCCCCTTCTGCCTGGTTTCCCCATTCATTGTCCCCATTCATTTATCCAATCCCATTTGGCCATCTGATACCACTTTCTAATCATCTCAATTCATATTTGACTTGTACTTATTCCTGCTTTTTATATTTTATTCCACTTCTGTGATTAGCCCCAGGCAACTTAAGCATCCATTAGGAATTCCAAAAGAGTTCCCCACCCTCAGTAGTCTCCAGTGTCATGTGCATTTCCATAAGAAAGTGAGGTAGATTCTCATTGTTCTCCACAGACATCCATGAAAACTTAGATGCATGGCAGGAGTCCCCTTCAATTCAGACTTCCAATACTAAAACCCATGGAATCAGTCAATGTCATGGAGGGTTCTGATCATGAGAAAGGACTCAGGGGAACCAAACAATTAGGAGTAGATGCAGAACTAAGCAGCGCCAGTTCAGAAATCTTGTCTTCCTGTGTTACACCTCTCAGTGAAGATAGAAGTACTTAGATAGAAGTACTTTTGTACTTAGTAAGTGGGATCTTCATGAGAAAGTCATTGAATCCTAGTGACAATCATCCTGTCCATTCCCTTTCCTTCCCTCTCCATCCTCCCTCCACCCCATCTTCCAGATGGGAAGAGATGTAAAGTGAGAGTCATCGACCACAATTCTGCCAGTGAGAAAGTACACCAGGCATTAGTCAGCCACTCTATTTTTAAGGTCCTCTCTTTCGGTCCTCCTGCTCTCTCTCCAGACCTCTGGCACTGACATCTGATGCACTAATGCCCTCTGAGGAGGCTTTTCCCTCCATGCTGCTGCTGGACTCTCTTATATTCAGAGTCTCCCCCAATTATATAGTGAACTCCTGGAGAGCAGGGACTGTCTCTTTTTCTCTAATTGTATCCCCAGTATATAACATACTAAGTGCTTAACACTTATTCATTCATTCATTCATCTTACTGCCTCATGAGCTCATTCCTAAAGTGACCTATTACTGAAATACGTGTGTCTATTACAATGCAGCCACAAAACCTGCTGCAGGTTTTTACTTTAAATTACAAGACTAACGTAGAGCAAAAACTTCCTATCAGCACTTTCTGTGATAGCAGAGAACTGGAGAAGGAGGTACCCGCTGGGCAGGGCTGGGCTGAACAATGGGAGAAGAACGTGATGAAATATCCATAAAGTTCTAAATAGAGAGAGGCATGGGAAAACTCTATGAACTCATGCAAAGCAAAGTGAATGGGACCGAGTGAACATTCTATGGAGCATTGACTAAAACATAGTAAATGCAAATATCATTAGGAGAAAGGTGGATTCTGAGTAAATGAAAAAATAAATAAATAGCATCCCCAGAAACTGGATCAGGAACTATCCCCCAAGGGGTGTGCTGGAGGCAGCTCAAACTGGTTTGTGAGAGCTGATTGTTAAATTTCCAATGTGATCCCATATGCCTCAGGAGCCTGCCAATACTACAACCCATGGTTTGATTTATTGCTTGGGTGATTTTCCAGATTTTTTAAAGAGATGAAGAAAATGTTAATCATGTAGTTCAGACTTAAAAGTGCATCAGATAGGAATTTTCTTTGAGAGAACTGGTTGTTAATGGCTTACCATGGCATTCCTGCATACATACACCCCTTCTTTTGATAAAAAGGGGGGAACTAAATGGGAAGCATTTTGCCTGCATTGTTAGGACACCAGTTAACTACTTACTTCACTGTTTTCCCTTGTTACAAGAGAGGATTTAATCCTGGATTGGGGGAGGTGATTATCAAGAGATGACAGTGATATAAAGACAAAAAATAGCCCTAAAACATATTTTTAAAAATAAATAAATGAAATAGTACAAGGAAAGGGGATAGTATGAATAATTTAAATCCATGGACAGCCTCAAATCTCACTTTAGTCAATAGATTCAGCTTCTTTCCACTGAACCTGTTACTCTGGGTCCAAACAGGAAAATCAACTAGGTCGAATTTCACATATTCTCATGGGATCTGGAGCTGGAAGGATCCTTTGAGATCACCTGGTCTGGGGAGATCTTAGCTCTTATTATGTTCTGGTCCCCTTTAGAAATCTGCTGAAGCCCATAGATCTCATCTCTGAATAATCTCCATAAATGCATAAAGTAAAATTCAGAGGATTTTACAAAGAAAACTAGTTATACTGAAATATTTATCAAATTTTTTTTAAATTCTCATAATCATTGATTTAGGTCCAGTTCCTCATCAAAAGAGAAAATTGGGATAAGGGGATGACAGTGACTTGTCCAAGACCACACTAGGGGAAGCATGTCTGAAACAAACCCATCCAGTCCTTTCTCTTCCTCCCCTTCCCACATAACTGATCCAAAAATAAATAAATAAACACAAGAGTTTATAGGTACAGATAAATCCATTCCCCTTCAAAGTAGGGGCTACCTCCTCCACCTAATCATGTCTTTTACTGCCCAAAGCCCTTCTGCCCTTCTTTTTGGCCCTGCATCAGTTGAAATTGGAATATTCCACTAGTGACAAATCTGTATTATTGTAGGTTATAATTAATTTTTTTAATATACTGAAGTCAGAAAGAAGTAAGCTCATGGAACAGGGTTGATAAGAGATACAGAAAGGCAGATTAAAGCCTGATATGAAAAGAGAAAAAAAGGCCTTCCCAGAATAAAATAGGCAGCCTTGGGTTCATTAAGAGCATTCTTTTCTCTTCCTTCCTTAATTCTTTTCTTTCTTTCTTTGTGTTTTTCTTTCTCCCTGATAGCGCTATAAGATTGGGAACCAGCATGATATTCATGATGGAAAGAATTCTGAATTTGAATTCACAGTAACTGGACTCATACCCTGACTCTGCCATTGCCCAGGTTTGGAATCTATAAGCAAA
>CM053593.1:12262442-12301070 GCA_028646575.1 Pseudocheirus occidentalis
CATGTAAAAGCACTTTGCAGAGCTTAGAGGGGCATATAAATGTTAGCTATTATTGTTACCAGTGTCATTGTAAAGGGTTCTTAACATGGAAGGGGGATATGTTTGCTTTTGCTTGTCCAAGAGGCAGAACTAGAAACAGTAGAAAGGACTTATAGAGGAGATTATTTTAGTTCAACATTTAGAGCTTTCCAAAAATAGAATTGCTTTGAGTCTAAACGAGTGCCTTCTCTTTGGAAAGCTTCAAGCAAAGGCTGGATGCCCCCTTGTCAGGGATGTCCATAAGAGATTTCTGCACAAATGCTGGACTGGATCAGATGACCCATGATACACAGGGTTTAAGGATCATCATTTAGATGATCTTCAAGCTGCCATCAAAGGCCCCATCAAAACTGGGGGAGACTGGTGGCAGGGAAGGGCCTAGGTGATAAATCCAGTGCTGATTCAGATATGCAGTTCAGGGTATACACAACGTGCTACTAGCATGGCCAGTGTTGGTTTTAGATACAATCATACAGTCTGATATGATGACAACTACAGTCAAGCAGAGAAAGAGCACTAAACACTAAGTTTTGAAAAGATGAAACCAACCCGAAAAAACACCCCCATGTGATCAGCTCCTTCTGCAATCCCATGGACCAGGTTCCATGATTATGTATATGTGTGTGTGTGTGTGTGTGTGTGTGTGTGTAGGTAGGTATGTCTGGGGTGGGGGCAGGCTGATATTGACAAGAATAAAAATCAGAAGAAAAAAGAGAATCTAGAAATGAATTCTAGAAATGCTTGACAATGTACATGAAGATGGCATCCATAGACACACAGTGAGCAACTAGAGGGCAACATCGGGTGTCAGGGAGTTTCACTTCGAATCCTTCCAACTGATGGGGGATGAAAATCAGGCAGTGGGAAGCAGAGACAAGCAATTCAATAAATATTTATTAAGTACCTACTTTGTACCATCCGCTGTGCCAGCTCTTGGGGATACAAGGGGAGGGGATGGGGAAATGAACCAGATTCTGCCCTCACGGAACTTATGTTCTACTAAGAGCATATAATGTGCAACAGAGAAGTAACAAAGCCTATTCAAGGTAACAATAATAAGAGCCAATGTTCTCTCAGATGCCAAACTGGTCATCCGAAAGTCTGATCATGTTGCCTCCCTCTCTAGTAAACTCCAGTGGCTCCCCATTCCCTCCAGGTCAAACATGAAACCCTCTCTTTGCCTTCCTAACCTGGCTACTTCCCACTTCTCCGGTCTTCTCACTCTGCCACCAAGCGACATTGGCCTCCTGGCTGTTCCCCCTACGTGGCATTCCAGCTTCCAGCTTGTGCGTTCTTACTGTCTGTCCCCCTGTGCCTAGAGTTTCCTCTTTCCTCACCCACCACCTGGCTTCCTTGGCTTCCTTCAAGGCTTCACAAAAGTCCTACTTTCCAGAAGAGCCTTTCTCAGTCCTCCTTAATCTTAAATGTCTTTGCCCTGAGATTATCTCCAATTCATCCATATATGTCCATATATAGTTGTCTATATATTGTCTCCTCCACTGGACTGTGAACTCCTTTAGAGCAGGAACTGTCTTTATTTCTTTTTTATATCCCCAGCGTGAACTGCAAACACAAATAAGGTAGACAGTCCCTACCCTCAAGGAGCTTATATACAGTGGAAGAGCACAACACATAAAGAGAGCTGAAAGGAGAGAGAGAAGGGAGGTGAACACACACGGTAACAAAGTCTATAAAAGAAGCAGATGGGGGAGGAGGTAGAGGAATGGACGATGGCTAGCCTGGGCCCTACCCAACATGCAGGCTCTGGGAAGAACTAACCCCCAGGACAAGGGAGCCACAGGCATGGAGGGATGCATCTTGGTGAGAAAGCAACACGGGCACAAGCATCACTGAGCAAAACCAGGGCACCCCAGAACACACAGATGACTAAGCTAATCAGAACCGTCTGAGCTTGTAGATTTGGGTGTATTTAAAAGAGAATCATGAGAGTTCTTTCTTTCTTAAAAACTCACTCAGCGCCAGGCTCAGTGGCAAGCACTAGGGACAGAAATTCAGAAAGAGCTCCTGCCCTCAAGAAGCTTACATTCTAATAAGGGACTGTAACACTTACAAGGAAGTAACAGCCAGGGAGGGGGCTTTGGGCCTGGGAAGGTGCAGGAATCATGAATCCTGGAGGCATGTGGCAGCTCATGGACTTGCTTTTCAGTAAGGACAGCGTTGATCTGATAGCGGTTCCCAGAGGTAGACAGAAAGATGGCCACTGGGCAAGATAGCGGGTCTGGATAGGGTTGGATATGATGAGCTCTTGCCAGTCAGAAATCCCAACCTCAGGAGTGGAGCAGGGGAGCCAGCTGGGAGGTAAACCATATGGTAAACCATAGGCAAATTTGTTTGAGGCTCAGGAAGAAGATGCCATGCGTCAGAAATGAGGACCCAGCTCCATTCTGGAAGCGCTTGGAGCCCCCTTAACGGATTACCAATCACGCCAGCACTTCATGGCTATGCTGCTGTATACACCTAGATTAAATGTACATAAAAAGTATCTTAATCCAACTCTATCTCAACAGATTTAATTCTTAAATGCTACATATAATACTTGTTTAATCTCTCATTTTAAAAGTAGAAAAGGTTAGATTATAACATCAGGTTAGCTCTCTTTGAAGCAGGTAATAATTAAGTTGATTCACTGTTGCAATTACTGTCAAATTCCCCTTAATTACCCCAGGTTTTATAGCAGCTTCATTATACGTCTGCTGTAATGCATCGTGGCCCAAAGGAGAAGGGTTGCAGGAAATTCTGCATTGCATGTATAATTCTAACCTGCAGTTATAGCTTCCAGGCAAAGCACTGGCACTAAATTTATCTTTTTTTGACATTTCCCCCTGTTACTTAAGCAGTTTAACTGGAGTAACATCGCTAAAATATCTGCCTAACTTTGTGAGGGAGAATTGATCTCTTCATAGATATTAGATACAAAAATGAGATCGATTTAGGGTAAATTAGCAGCTCATTATTTCTGGAAATGTACTAAGGCAAATGTAATGATGAATCTCAAACGTGGGATTCAGAGAGAGAAGGGGGAGAGGTGTTAACCCACCCACAGCAAAAATCTTACTGTTTTATACTTCTGTTTTGCAAGATTAAAAAGGAGTAGTTATTTCTTTAACTGATTGGATGGTTTTCAAAACATTACACAATTATACTGAAAAAATCCTTTATGTCATATATGCACATTCTAGAAAAATGCCCTCCCCCACACACAGACACACACAAGCACACAGACACACAGACACACACACACACAAACACACAGACACACACACACACACACGGACACACAGACACACAATCACCCCCCCCCACCTTCCCCTTTACAGCTGACTTCTCAACTAACTTCTCGGAAAAACAACCCAAAAAAAGTCAGTTTTACAACTCCCCCGATCCCTGCTTGTTTCCACTGGAAAAATCTTTACAAATCAGAGCCTGTAAATTGTACTTGCAACAGTTCAAAACAGATAACTGAATAATGTCCTTTACAGATCCCATTTTAACCAAGGAATTTATTCCCCCAAATATATTAGATTCCAAAAGGGCTACAGTGTCAATAATCCTACCGGTCACTGTGTTAACAGTTAAGGAGCAAGCTTTGTAAGGCAGTACAGTTATTAAATTTCTCCGGAGACCATGACTCATTAATCAAATATTCATACATCTCTGTAAATACACATGGAACAGAGAATACCCTCAGAGGCCAGCATCCTCCAGGACAAGCAGCCTTTCATAGAGCCCTGACAGAATCTGGAGAGCATGCAGTCATGTTTTGCATTTCTAATGCTCTCTGGCCTCTGTGGTGCCCCATTTCCTAAAAACAGGACACAAATGTACTTACTGATCTCAAGTGTTAGAGGGTTACAATTAAAATGATTCCTCTATTGCTTCATCCCATCTTTTTTTTAAAGGGAGGACAGGGGACCAATTCTTCTACCCTCTGTTTACCATCTCATCAGTAACTTTTTCCCATACAGCTGAAGGAAGCTCAGGCCAGGCTTCTATTAATACAAGAATTTGTGTTAGCATGAAAACAAGCCACCACTCAGACTTAACAAGCTCATGGAGCTGCCCAATTCACAGCTGAGAACTTACTATATTTCTCAAAGTTTTCATCCTGCTTTGTGCTCACAGGGTCTCACACCTATTGTTAGGCAACAAAAGGGTCCCTCTTGACTACAGGCTCTGAGCAAGAAAGGGCTGGAGACCTAAGGAGGGTCAGTCACCCTGGAAAGGAACAAGAAGGCCAAGGGCCTCTGACATCAGGTTCTCTAGCTGAAGGCAAGATAATGTGCTTTAGAGAAGGTGCTGAGTAAAGAGGATTCCTTTGGCAAACATGAAGTGTTAAGCAAACACTCAGCCAGTACAGGCATTGTTTTTCTCTCCTATAGTGTCATTTCAGTGAGGAAAGATGCTTTAGATTACCAACTGAAAGAGAGAGAGAGAGAGAGAGAGAGAGAAAAGGAAGGAAGGAAGGAAGGAAGGAAGGAAGGAAGGAAGGAAGGAAGAAATCTACATCAAATGGTGAAAGTTAAAAAAAAAGAATGCCTTGTCAGAGTAAGACCACACAATATTTCCAACAGTTCAGGTTGGAAATATTTGGATATTGTACCAATAAAGACAACAACATCAATCCATCTACACAGAGGGGGGACTTATAGGGGGAAAGGGACCTTGGAAGACATTAACCTCAATCCCACAGATGAAAAAACTGAGGCCCATTGAGGGGGAAAGGGTGATTAAATAATCACAGGGTTAGAGCTCACAGGGACCTTAGGAATCACTGAGTCAAAGTCTGTCATTAGGTGACTTGCTTCTGGGCCCATGACAAGTCAGTGTCTAAGGAGGGAAGCTAACCCAGGTCTTTCTGATGACAAGACCAGGCCCTTATGTACCATGCCATATTGCCCCAATACCAATCCTTTACAGAAAAGGAAAGTGAGGCACAGTGATTTGCCCTAGACTACAAGATGTCATTAGAATGCATTTCTCTGTAGCCTGGAACTAGTCTCAGCACCATTTCATGTTGGTTCTCCAATATTTTTAACCTTGACAAAAATAATATCCTCTGGACCCTCTCACTCGGTGGATGGTTAGCGCATTATCACAGGGATAGTCATGACGGGATCATAGGATCGTAGCACTGGAAGGGACCTTGGAAGACATTAACCTCAATCCCACAGATGGAAAAACTGAGGCCCATTGAGGGAATGTGAATTGCCCACTATCACACAAGCAGTAAGTGGGATTCGAACCCAGGTTTTCTGCCTCTTTCCACCGCACCACACTGCTTCTAGTCCTCAGAGCTTCTGTTGGTCTCATTTAAAGGGGGGAAAACCCACAAACACAAACGGATATCACATTCTATCTCAGATCCTTCCAGGGGGACCTGTGTGAAGGCACTTTAGGAGGATTCTCTGGGCAAGTGTGCTAAGACCTGCCCACACCTCATTAGGACATTGATTTTGCTATAGCACGCCCACTGACATGGGGCTAGAAGCCTGCCTCCTGAGCCTCGATAGTGTCATAATTAATAGCTGCCACCCCTCAGGCTGTTCGGAAGGGTGGGGGGGGCTAGAAAGAGAGGGATGAATAATTCCTTACCCTTCTTCTTCTAGACAATTCAGAACAAGACTCATCCATGAGTCCTGAGGTAACTTTATGTTGATTCATAATTTGTTGATTCGGCTTTGTGTCATACTTAAAGCAAGACCTCCTTGATTCAAAACTGGATCCTTCCTTGGAATGAGGGGGAAGAACAAACCCTGCCCCCCAAACTTGAAATGTACACAGGGATCCCTCCACTCATAAGCAGGGCTAGATCCTAGCAGAGAGCGGGTCAAGGGGTAGAGAGAACTTAAAGACTGTGGCCTTCTTAGGCCTCCCTTTCTTATCTCTTCTCCAGCTAAGCCAGGGGGCTCTTAACAAGGTTCATAGTGTAGACCCCTTTGGAAGTCTCTAGAAGCCTGTAGTTCCCTCCTTAGAAATAATATATTTAAATGAATAAAGTAAAAGACAAAGGATGATGAAAGAAATTAATTCTATCAAAGTACTGTTAAGTATGTGTGTATATATGTATATATCTCTATATAAATATATATAAATACATATATATATATGTCTATACTGAAAGAGAGAGACAAAGTTCACAGACAAGAAGTTAAAAATTCCTCATCTAAGGCAACCCCCTTATTTACAGATGACAACACTGTTCCAGAGAGGAAGAGTTATTTGTCCAAGGTCACACAATCAGGAAATGGTAGAACCAGGATCCAAACTTACGTGTGTTTTAATCTTTAAAATATAAAAACAAAGAAACAACAACCTTTTAAAGAAGCTTAAGATGGACATTAAGCTGGGGAATGTCCAAAAGGGGCTTGGTGAAAGATCCTAAGTTTATGCCCTCTGAGGAAACAGTGGAGCAAAATTAAAGGAGACAGGCCAGGGATACAAGATGGCAGTATTCAATTATCTCAAGGGCCTACATTCACACGGAGGGATGAGAATTGTTCTGATTGACCTCAGGAAGCAGAAATGAGGAGCAATGGATGGACCAACTTAGGCTATATAGGGGAACGCCTCAGTAGATAATGGATTCCCCTTCCTTGGAAGAGCGTAAAGCAAAAATCAGATAACCACTGCTCACAGTGTCATAGAGATAATTCTTTTTCAGTTACCAGTTGAACCAGATACCATTGAAGGCCTTTCCAGCTCTAAAATTCTCTCTCTCTCCCTCTCTCTGTATCACTATTTTTTCCTGTGAAGGATAGAGCAGTAAAGGGCATTGGAGTCCCTTCATCGTCTTTGTAGAAAACAATCTTTCTCTTCTTCCTTTTCCTCCCTCCCCTCCTCCTCTTGCCCTTGCCCTTCCCCTGCCTCTCCCTGCTCATCATCCCCCTGCTTAACAAATAAAAAGAATTCACATTTCTATGACTATTGAGTATCTTCTGTCTGACCAACACAGAGCCAGCCATATACAGAACACCAGGATGTATGACCTCAAGGAGCTAATTATCTAGTAGTATGGCAAAGGAAGGTACCAAAGGAATGCTAATAAAAGGAATTTTCTGATAAGGGTTATAAGAAAAGTACCAAGAGCTTTGAGATCAGACGAGAAGAAATCCCTTCAAGCTTTGGGGACAGAAGCAGGAAATCAGAGTAGGCTTGAGGAAGAAATTAGGAAGACAGTCGCATTTGATCCGGACTTTTAACAATGAGCAGAATTTCATCAGACACAGATGATAGGAAGGACTGGGGAAGGGATCAAGGATTTATTAAACACCTACTGATTGCCAGGCAAAAACAATGTGTGGAGGCAACAAAACAAAGGTAATGTTTAAAGAATAGCAAGTCTGTTGGGATATTGTAAGGATGTAAATATAAATAAGATTGGGATGATACTGTAGAAGACCTTGATGTCAGAATCATATTTTATTTGATAGTCAACAGAGAGTCACTAAGGGATTTTGAATAGGAGAGAAATATGGTCAGAGCCATGTTTCAAGAAGTACATATTGCCTTGAACATAATAGGTGTTTAATAAATATTTGTTGAAAGGAAAATTATATGAAACTTAGTGGTGATGAATGGGACAGATTGGATGTGGGGGGAACTACAAGTGGGAAAGATCAGCGTCAAGAAATTAATATGGTGAGTGGAGACAATTTCTAGAAGGGATTTGGGTGGGGTAGCAACATCAAGATAAGGGTAATGGACACCCGAGCATATGTGTAAGAATGAAATAAGAAAGCAATCGTTTAATTAAAGATTGATACTGTTGGGGAAAGGGGAGATAATTGATGGGACAAAGTTCAAGAACACTGGGGTAAAGGGGTGAAATCCACAATTCAAAGGACTCTTCTTGTAAATGTTATCTTTCAGAAGTGGAATGAAAGAAGAGAGTAGGGGAGAAAAGACTAAAAGATACTAAGGTACGACAAGGAAAGTTGAGAGTATTCACAGTCTCAGGAATGTAGGAATCAAGCATTACCTGCTCAGAGTGAGTGGGGAACAGGGGATGAGTAGGGGACCTCAGGAAAAAAAAGGCTTTTGGAATAACCACTACGGAGAATCCAAGTAGGAAGGTTTACATCCATTCAGTTCCTTTTCCCAGTGTTGGTAGTACTAGCACCAAGAGGCTTTTAATTCACACTTTTTGATCTGTGTAACAGTCAACATTGATGCCATGTGCCCAGTGGGCACTCAGATACTGCTAACTGATGATGCCAGCTTTCTAATCTTTTTATTATCAGGACTCTCTATCACATCTCCATCCTGAGCTAGCTTTTCTCCTTAACATTTCCTGAAAACGAATTCTCATTGGTCATGAATTTGGTTGGGCTGCTTTCCAAGGGTCAGCCTGAAAAATGATGCTTTGTTGAATTTCTTCTTTTACAATCAGCTCTGAGATGTGGTCCAATGCTTGCTCTTTGTTGAGGGGACACTTAGTTCCTAAACTCTTCAAGGTTTAAGAGTGAGGGCCATCAAAGGAAATGTTTCTACTGAACTGATAACACCCATGTATCCCTTCTAAATAATCAGTTGCTAACCAATTTTTCCTGTCACGGTGAGGGAAGAAGTGAAATTTTATAACTGCAGCTGTGAATGTTTTGGACCATTGCTTGCCACCAATAATGTTGAAGAGGATTGTAAACGGAAAGAGAGGGAAATGCTAGCTCAGAAACATATCTGCAATACTGGCTCTAAATATAATATTTTTCAAAGTTTATAGGCTAGGAGAAAGTCTTTAAATAACTATGAAAACCACACAAAAGTGTTTAGGCTTTCTAAACTGACTTAGGATTCAAACTAAAATATGACAGGAATTTGTTTTCCAGGACCCATTAGGCTGTGTCCAATTTCTCCCCATCTGCTATTTCACCTTTGCAATCTGGGATCCTATGAAACATTGAGGAGAAAATTCAGACTTGGCCTAACAGCTCAAGTATGCAATCATCCCTGATTGTCGGGATTAAGCCAGAGATGATGTCCAATGATAAATGTTTATTTGTCTATAATTTCTTTGAGACAGAAAGGTACTTTTCTTTTCATGGATGGTAATTTCCACTTCTCTGTCCTAATAACTGCCTGAACAAGGCATCATGAATAGCCCACTTTGATCTCTCCATTATTTTTATTCTCAATTTCCCCCTCACCTCATGTCTGTTCCATTTTTACCTTTCTCATCTTTTTCTCCAGTTTTTGTAGGTCCTTCCTAGATAGGATATTTTCTTTCTTTCTCTCTTTTAAAAGTTAGTGTACTCTTTATAGGTGAATATAACAGCTATTACTCATTTCATATCTAGGACACAGCACATCACACACATTATCAGTGGTGAACCTGTGATAAACCAGGACAATTACATTCTTACGTATGCAGCGTTTCTGAATAGCAAATAACAGGAAATAAAAGTAGGAAATTGTATATGGTGCCAGGTGCTATCCTTGGTGCTAGAGATACAAACATAAAAATGAAACAATTCTTGCTTTTGAAGACCTGCTTGTACTAGGAAGAGACGATAAACACAGAGAAGTCAAGAGAAAATATATACAAAAGGTTTTGCACAAGGTAGAGCAGCTCCTAGCAGGAGATGTCTAAACAGACAAGGCAGCAGAGCAGTGAGCTCTGCTACTGAGCATCTACAGTTAGGCAGCGATGTTGTCTCTGTAGATTATGGGGCAAAGAGCCTAAAAAGGTTCAGAAATTTGTTTCTTTAACTCTTAAAAGAAAATCCCCAAGTGGACACTACCATTTTTAGTCACTGTGATTCTGAAGACTTCATTGGACTTAGGATTGTTGGCAACCATCAGAGGAACACACATTCCTCCTCCCTTCTAAGGAGGCGTTCAGAATTCATTCTCCTTATTTCAAAGCCATGAGATACCAAAGAAGATAGGAAAGAGACTAGTAATCAAATGAACCAGTGAAAGCTGTTCATTTAATTTTAAAACAATAAAAGCAGAATAAACTCAACAGCTTATATGTGTGTGTATATATATGTACATATATGTGTATACTTCTAGGTGCATTTGCTCTTGGATGATGGTAAGTCCTACAGGGAACAGAATATAGAAATGACCTTAATTTTTAACCCTGTGAAGTTAGTTCTCTGCTAGTACAGATTTAATGGAGTTGGTTAATGTAAAGACAGAAAAATGGATACCTCCAGGAAAAATTTTTTGATATTACTAATCCTCTCAAGGATCTTTTCATTCAGTCATTCAGTAAATGATAACTCTTCAGGTTGCCTACTGGTGGCTAACACATGACAAAAGAGAATTTAAAGTATCAAATCTCATGAAGAACCGAGAGGAGAAATTGTAACCATCTAAAAGTTCCATTAAGAATTTTAAAAATTCATTTCTGAAATGTTAATGCTCAGATCCTGAGTCTCACAATTGTTGCTTAAGCTGGGGATTCTTCTGATGTGATTCCTCACAGCACACCTGTCTCAGACGCCTGCCCTTTCTGACTTCCCTTGATTCCTAGCTGAAAGAGACCATCTATCAGTTTTACCGAGTTTACCCACTGTCAGAACCTGAAGGAAAAAAAATCTCTGAGTTCAAAACAAAATCAAAACCTAGAATACACAGTACCTCTAAATCTAGTGGTAGGAAGGAAAAACTACAACCAAGCAAAGGGTGCCTTTATCACAATCTTCACGACATTTGGTTGGCCCTCTGTAGAGAACTTGTCTACAAGCATGAGCCATTATCATGAAGCTTCATATTTCCTAAAGACAGCGTTATACTCTATTATACTCCAGAGCCATCACTTAGGATCATAGGATTGTAAATTTGGAGATAGAAGAGACCACAGAGATCATATCTACCCCCCCCAACTTACAGGAAAGCTCACATCCAGAAAGGACTGCCTGGGGTCATGCAGGTGGTCAGTGAGGAGCAGAAGTAAGATCTGAGCCCAGGTCCTCCCGTCTCCCACTATGTGACAATTGTAGGAATCTAAACATTTCTGGCAAGGCAGTAAACCTCTCCAAAAGAAACCCCTAAAACAATATGCTATATGCTTTTTTAGGGTTGGATGGGAAAGGAAAGCTTCTTAGGTTATTGGGAGGGCTCTGAATAAATACAATATATTAATTTTTGTTTTTGTTCACTCCTTTGGATTGTGGCTGACTTTCCGTGACCCCATTTGGGGTTTTCTGGGCAAAGATACTGGAGTGGTTTGCTATTTCCTTCTCCATCTCATTTTCAAGATGGGGAAACTGAGGAAAACAGAGGTAAGTGGCTTGTCCAGGGTCACATAGCTATCGTGTCTGAGGTTACATTTGAACCCAGGAAGATGAATTTTCCTGAATCCAGGACTGGCGTTCTGCGCACTATGCCTCCACCTAGTGGGTACTTGCCTTTTCTTTCTTTTTTAAAAGGTGCTTTCATGGGAACCCATCAATTTTTAAATTAGTAAGAATAGTAGTATAAAAGTTTGGAAGAAATGAAAGTATAGCATATATAGGCACCAGGAAATCGTGGCCAGAAAGCTGGCCTCAAAGCTAAGACCCGCCGGGTTCAAGACTACCCTGGGAAAGTAAGTTAGTTAACTTTTCCATGTTCTAGGCAAATAAGACTAAAGCACAGAGGAGGCGTTAACATGCATCAGCAGAGGAAGTTCCTCGCTGGGAGCTGCCCGTGCCGTGTCTTTCTCTTTTAAACGTTAAGTGCTTTCATGTTAGCACTGCCTGACATGCTCATTTTTGTTAGCCTTTACAAAGAAATATTTCCTTTGAAAAAGCAGAAAACAAAAATCCACACAGCTTAGCTCAGTTCCTCTAGGCAAGAGGTCTAGGTCAGTTTAAATGCAAAAGAAATGTGACACGAACATTTCTTCTAGACGTTGGCAATTTATTCATTTTTAAATTAATAAGAGTAGTCTTGTTTGAAGAAATTCTGCTGTGGCTGATATAGGCAGCTAAGGGGTTGGTGGAGAGAACACTGGCCTTGGAGTCAGAAAAGCTTGAGATCAAACCCTGCCTCAGGCAGCTATGAGCAGTATGACCCTGGGCAAGTCCTTTCACCTCATCTGCCTCATCTATAAAACAGATGTAGTAACAACACCTACCTCCGAAGTTTGTTGTGTGATTAACATGTGAGCCACTTTGTAAACCTTTAAGTACTATATAAACACTATGAGACCAATGAAATCCAAAGTCTGGTCCCTATCCCTATCCCTATCGTGTAGAAACACGTAAATGTATTTGGGCTGTCCACTTTTATCCTGTCTGCTACTCAGTGGTGTACATTTAATATTCCAGTTTGCAGCCATTCAATCCACCAACCTGTTTACTTTAAGGGACCAAGCCAAATTTTTTAATAAAAATTTAATAATAAAAAATAATATAATAACTATTATAAATAGAAATTATAAATAGAAAATATATTATATAAATAGAAAATATAAATAGAAAATTATAAATAGAAAAATAAATAATTTAATAATAAAAATTAAGAGAAAAATCAAGAGCATCCCAGGAGATAGTTTACTGTCTTGCACAGGCCAGATAAATGAATGCGTCAGCCTCCACACCCACACTCTACCCACACAGAGCTCTCCATGCACAGCACAGATTCCAGCTCCTCACTAGAATCAGAATCACAGAATCTCAGAGTTGGAAAAGATCGCAAAGGAAGGCCATCTTCCCAATCTATCACCTGGAAAAGAATCGGCTTTAAAAAACCTATCAGAGGTGGTGCAGCGGACAGAGCATGGGCCCTGGAGTCAGCTCAAATCCAGCCTCAGACACTTCCCAACTATGTGACCCTGAGCAAGTCACTCTGCCCGATTGCCTTCAAAAATAAAATAAAAGTTATTCAACAAAGATGAGAGATCTCCAGGGAAGAGAAGGCCACACCCTCCAGAGGCAGCCCTCACTATCCTAGGATGTGTAGACTCAACTTATCTCTCTTCCACATCTTCCTGCTGCTCCTCAGTCTGCCTCCTGGGGCCAAGAGGGAAAAGTCTCCTCACCCCCTCTTAGATAAGGGAAGATAGCTCTCACATTCTCCCTGAGTCTTCTGTTCTCTGGCCTAAAACTCCACAGTTCCCTTCACTGATCTACATACATATGGGATCATCTCTTGTGCCCTTTCCACCCTGAAGGCCCTTCTGCAGATGTTCTTCAGAAAGGTGGCCCCCAGAACCGAACATAACACTGCAGTTATGGTCTGAGCAGCCAAGCCATCACCTCCTAAATCTCAGCTGCTGCACCTATCAATATGCCACATTGTTACCTTTGTTTTCTTGGCTGACACAGCACACACCTAACTCATTAAACTTGTGGTGCCCTAAAATCCCCATTATATCATTTTCAGGAAAAAAAAGTTTTTGCCTAGCCACACCCCCCTTGAAGCCAAATATGACACTTCACATTTATCTGCATTAAATTTCATCTTATTCGTCAGCCCAATGATCTAGCCTGCCAAGATCACATATATCCTTCCCCCTTCCAATTATAATGCAAGCTCCTTGAGGGCAGGGGTATCTCTCTCTTTTGTACTTCTATCCCTAGCTCTTAGCATACTTCTTGACACATAGTGGGTAGTTACTGTTTTATTTACCGTCTGACTGGCCCATATAGAAGGCTTAGCCTCGGCAAGAAGGGACACATCATTGTCAGAGTCAGGGAGGCAACGAAGGAAGAGGGAGGGGTGATGGTAAAGGATTTTGAGATGAAAAGAAGGAGTCAAGTGGGAGCTCACATTGAATGACCTAAGTGTTTTTGGTAAAATGTTAAGATCTTTAGGCAAAAGAAGATAGAATGTATGGGAGACTTGAGGAAAGAAAAAAATATTTGGGAAAGCTTTTGGAGACAGAGGGAGAGAGAGAGAAAGAGAGAGACAGAGACAGACAAAGACAGAGAGACAGAGACAGAGAGACAGAGAGACAGAGAGAGAGAGGGGAGGAGGGAGAGAGAAACAGAGAGACAGAGACAGACAGAGAGACAAAGACAGAGAGACTGAGACAGAGAGAGAGAATCAATTAGGGAGGAATTAGTGAGAACCCAAGGGAAGTTGGTTAACAATGTGTTTAGGACCCAAACAATATTCCATTCAGCAGCATGAATTAAGAGCAGAGGAGGCAGATGACAGGTTTGTCACAGGACCAGACAGAGTGACAAGGGATTTGAGCACAGACCAGGGTAAAGGTGAATTTGCTAACTGTGGGGTAAAGACTGGCAAGGAAGGAAAATCAGAGAAAATGTAAGGAAAGAGCTCGAGAAAGTACTGAGGGGTGGAAAGATCAGGAGTCTCAAGGGTTAAGAATGGATTTAGGAGTGAGGTATATGAAGAAGGGATGAGAAGAAGTTATGATCATATAATGTCGAGAGTTTTTCTTTAGGGACGTAATGGTGAGATCTAGTGTTACCAATACCCCCATTTTACAGATGAGAAAATAGCCCCTCTAGGTTGTGACTTGTCCAAGGCCACATAGGCAAGTGCCAGAGGAAGGATTTGAACCCAGGTGCTCTGACTGAAGGGTAATATTCTTTTTACTGTATCACACTGAGAGGCTAAGGTTAACTCCCAGGTTAACAACTAGGTGACTGGAAAAACAGTGGTTCCCTTGATAGAAACAGACATTCAGAAGAAGGGCTACTTTCAGGAAAAAATGATGAGTTCAAATTTGGACACAAGATTGTAGAACTGCAGCTGAAAAGCGAACCAGAATCCTTCTAATCAAACACCATCATCTCATAGACGAAAAAGCCCAGGCCCAGAGAGTAATTTGCTCAAGGCCACACATGTTACATTTGGGGTGCGTATTGTGGCCCAAACTCAAATGCCCAAGAGCTGGTGATTCAAGAGCAGGCACCAGGAAAGCACAGAGACCAAGGCGTCAGTCGCAGAGAGCTGAGATCTGACCCTGAGAGCCGACGAGTCTTCAAGAGATTGCAGAGATACGGCTTTGAGGTATGGGGGCAAGAAGAGCTTAATCGGTAGTAATTATCCTCAACTCTGGGTGTTGTCCTTCAGGAAGGGCCTGGATAAATGAAGAGTGTCCGGAGGAGAACAAGCAGAATTGCGAAGAGCTCTGAGGCCAGCCCAAATGAGAACACAGAAGAAAATGTGGTGGTTTGGCTTGGAAAAGGGAAGACTCAGGGTCAATGTGATGGCTACCTTCGAGGACTTGGAAGGCCCTGATGTGGAGCAGGGATAAGTCTTCTTCAGTCTGGTGTCAGAAAGCAGGAAAGATTGAGAAGCAATGAGAAGAAATTCAGAAGGCTCAAATTTTTAAACAAGTTTTCGAATAAGTAGAGCAATCTAAAATGGAATCATGGAATTTTCAGTTAGAAGGCCCCCAATCCCCAACATACCACACCTGACAAACAGTCATCAAGCTTTTCTTTAAGGACTTCCCCCAGAGGAGGAATGGGCTGCTTCAAGGGGCAGTGGGTTCCCCATCAAAGAGATGCTACAGGACAGGCTGGACAACCACTGGCTGGGTTGTAGTAGCAAAGACTCCTTTTTATGTTAAATGAGACCACTACCCAAGTCCCTCCCAGCTCTGAAATTCTATGGTTCTTTGGCCTAATTTTCTGGGATATTAGAATGTTTTCCTGATTGTAATAAACCATCTTCACTGCAAAATGCTGCACTGGTCTTACTAGAAAGCAATCCACCCCACACAGTCAGAGTTCCAGCTGTTGTAGACTGGCAAGTCGCCTTTGTGATAAAAAGCAATGACTGCAGAAGACACACAAGCACCTTTACAAATACACCGCCTTTTCCACTGAGCCATGGAAGCTCAATAAAAAAGTTAATATTTTGCTTGTAGAGCAATAATACTATTTACCTTTATTACAAATCAACAGGACTCATTTGAGAAATGATTCTCTCAAATGAAAAGACTAAAATAATCCCACCATTAAAAGCAAAGCAAAGGCATTTAATGTTCTCACATCTTTATTAATGCATTTGTTTTACAATCCTGGCTCCATAATAGCTCTGGTGCTTTTAAATCACAAATTTGCTCTTAGAGAAAGCATACTACAACTTAAGGAAGATTTACCTCGTAGACAGTCTCGGTGACTGAACCCCCACACAAATGCATGCTGATTTACAGTCACAGCATCGAGACTGGAGGATGGACAGCTCCCAAACAAGGATATTTACTGGCTTCCCCCCTCCAGGTTTTCAGCCTAGATTGTAAGGCTACAGCAGAACAAGTAGAGTCTTAATAAAATTACATGGTTGAGACAGGAAACAAACATCATTCCCAGGTAATAATTGCCTTTATCTGGCTTGATTGGTTGCAGTTAATATTAATAACATCAGCTTTAAAAAATGTGGGGAAAGCCAATACTTCACAGTCACTTCTCCTAAGAAGGTTCCATGTTAAGCTTAAAGAGCAGCCATTATGAAATCATATTGCTAAGTAGCACCCTAACTCACAATTCTGCCAATACAATTGCACCCGTTACAGTAAATAACTGCTATTCAAACTGAATAAGGAACACCTGGATGGACCCTTTGGTTGTTAACATGTAGAGGGGAAGGCTAGGTGGCATCAGGGGTTAATTGTCCAGTCTCGTCCATCAGTAAAACAAGTTCAAACCTTGGATGGCGCTTAGTGGCCTCGGGCTCCAGGATCACAGATGGGCAAAACAAAACCCCCAGGCTGCTCACAGTAAATGGGTCCAAGATCTACGGGACTGTGGGGGATTCATTCAGAAAACATATACACAGATCATCCACTGCCCACTCAGCCGGGATTTCCAGTCTTTCATTAGCAACAAAGATTCTTTCAATCAGTCACTTTCAGAAATACACATATCTTTAAAAATGTATATTTTCAAATGCTCTTTTGTGAAAGAATGTAAAAAAAAACCAATAAGATATTTACAAAAATAGATCAGTTTCTGTGTTGTAGGTTTCTCTCATTTTTTTTCTTTATTTTCAAAGAAAGGTTCTGAGCAACTACAAATACTCTAATGTGGAATGTCCTCAGAGCAGGACAAACTCTTCCGTGCTGAATCTTTTCAATCTTTTCTTTTCATCTTCTGAGAAAAGGTCTTCTTCATTGGTCGGAGTGGAGGTAAAATCATAGTCTCTGGCATGACCCTTGACAAAAGTAAATAGAGGGTATTTTTCTCTGGAGGAGGCTTTCAGTACCTGCAAAAACACACAGAGAACACACCGTTAATTGGGATAGAACAAGAAGTCGGGCTTTGTGGGGGGCAGGAAGGCTATTGTGGCCTCTCTCCTGGGGTCACTGTAAGGAAGTCCCTTTGTCATTGAAGGGCTGTTTCTATAACTCTGACGGTGCTTCTCCTGCAATGCCCGTCATGAGCTAGTAGATTATAACAGAAACGCATCCTCTTCTTTGTGCATGCAAATGGTCACCTAAAGTCATCCTATACAGACTACCTCCTACTGAGGCATGTGTCACTTGGACAGCAGTTTTGTACTTCCTAGAATTTTTTTTTAACTATTCACAACTCGAGTGGCCTGTGACTATAACCTACCCACCTTGGAAATAGTCATTAAATGATTCAGCAGCTCCTTCTAAGTTAAACCAAATTCCATTAGGAAAATCAATCAACTTCCATGAGCATATGAGGTAAGATTTGAATTAAGACTAATCAACAACAGAAAACATGCTCTCTACTGAAAGAAAGGTTCTGCCGGATTCTCTATAAAGGAGAAGAGTATTGAAAGCAAACTGACTGCGAGTTCTGACTATGATCACCTCAACTGTAATTTGTTTAAAAAAAAAAGAGAACACTTCAGTGGATACGATTAAACCACCTAAAATGTCAACATGCTACATGGAGGACCCTCAACAATGTTTTTAATTGTACTTACTATTCCCTTTCAAATCTGCTTACACACATGCATAGCGCAACACACACATGTAATCCAAGACACCCAAACAGAACTTTAGGCTACACGTACTATTTGGAAAACTGTCAAGTGCTGGGAAATCAGACTTGAAATGAAAATCAGACTCTACACTTTCTATCGTGCTTTTCTACTCCGTGCTTTCGTTGAATCCAATCTAATCACATCCTACCCAAAGAAAGCAGGAAGGGGAAGGAGGCGAATAATCAAGAACAAAGACCAGAAATGTGCAGAAGTTTGAGAAATAAGAAGCTGGAGACCGCAGAGGAAAGTGCTCACGACTCACCAAGGATTCCCCCTCCTGGCCAAGGATTCCGAGGATGTGCCTGGGATTCTGCCCAAAGCTATTGCCATTTTATGAACATTACATGGCATTGAGAAAAATCCAGTACCTGATAGGCAGGTGTCCATATCATTTGTTCAGAGACAGTCAGGGGGAAAGCCAGCCTCAATCAATGCTTATGGGACTTCTTTCAAGTTCAGGAAAAGTCTTTGGCTCAGGAGTATAATTTCTAACTCTGGGAGAGCTTACAGTACATACTCAGGGTCTCACAGCAAATAAGGATGGAAGCAGGTTTGGATTCGAGTGTTTGTTGCCTCCAAGTCTAGCACTATCCACTGGGCCCTCTCCTCTGGAGACTCTCACTAGGTCCTGAGCAGGACCCTCATCCTGGACCCCACACCTCTATAAATGCCAGCTAAGATCTCATTGCCTTTTCTAGCCCCCACCTCATATTACTCTGCACGTGACTGAGATAGCCAGGGCTCTTTCATATGAAATGTTGTACCCAAGAATCAGATTAAAGTACCAGGAAATTTTTAACCAAATAACTAAAACTACAATGAGAGACAGATAATATTACATTTTAAGATGAAGTGACCATGTGGCCTGTGGGGGCATCCCTTCAGTCTCACTTGACCAGTCCTACTGTAGCCCACATCTCTATGGCTTGTCCACCAGAAGAACACACAGTCTTGGAAATCCAGTTACAGCCTCGTTATTCCCTAGAACACAGTGTTCAACCACTATGCTCCCCTGAATGCAGAGACCTGCTCCCCAAAAGGAGTCTTATTTTTGCAAATCAAATCGCATTTCCCAGCTGGCTGACATCAGGATTTTCAATAAGCTTCTATTCATTTTGGATTGTCAGAGGATTCAAGTGCTCTTTGGTTTATGGTCCTTCATCTCCGGGGAACGTGGACACCAGCTAACAGGACCTGCTATCACAGGAAGTCTTTTTTGTGTTGCCAGTGATCACCCTAGGATTCGTCTGCTTTGTTGTGAAGTTTAACTTTTCTCTGTGCATTTTCTTAAAGGAGGCGACAGGATACAGAGAGGGACGCGGGATCAGGGGTCGCGAGGCCTGGCTTCTGCGCCCACCTCTCCCACTGCCCCTCCAGGGGACTCGAGGACAAGCTCCTCATTCCCCTCTGCCTCACCTTCCTAAACTGAAGAATAAAACCCATTCTAACAGAATCTAGATTCTAGAAAGATGGCTAGAAAAAATCACCTGCAGAGGAAGGACCGGCCGTAAAGGACAAATGGACGTAGTCCTAAGTCAGAGAAAGACTGAGAACAAACTAACAAAACCCCCAGCTACAAGAACGACCCCAGCAACGCCCCATGTGCATGGAACGGCTCAGGCAGGGGGAGGCCATGGCTAGACATGTGAAGGGGGAGCAGGGTGCGGCAGCATCACGCCAAAGCATGTCCCGTGTCCAGCAGGCTGGCGCCCAGTCACCCCATGGGAGGGTGATGCACCTCTCCACTCCACCAAAGGTTCTGTTCAAAATCTATAACAAGCTTCTGTTCGTGCCACCCCGAACGTCTCTGCAAGCAGCACTCAATGATTCAGGCTTGCTCTTCCAACTCCTGGCATCAATCAGTTAGTGAAGCCTCAGCAGGCAAATACTCTTCTTTAATGTGACCTGCAGCCAAGAATCCGAGAAATGTTCAAGGCCGGCCTTGGGGCTGCTTGATAAGCAAAGCTGAGCTGACTTTCTGGAGGGCTTCTCCAAGCCGGGCAACCAGCTTTCTGTAAAGCTCTTCTTCGAGGTGGGGCTTCTGTAAAGCTCTTCTTTTTTCACAGCCTGAAAAGCAACTTTGAGATGAGCCCAGGGTATCCGTGTGAAAATGTCTCATTGTTATTATAAGTCCTAGGAAGACTCTTGCCTTACTCAGGACACATACACGGTCATTTAAAATGAAAAATTTCCCTTATCTGGTCAGCCATGCAGCAGCTACACCATGTGGCCACATCGGGGCCTCTCTGAATTAAATGAAAGCTAGACGGGTGTGAGCCAGAGGACCACGGCAGCAGCTCCATTTCTCCAGCACTCTGGAGTTTAGAAAGCCCTTGCCTTTCCACAGCCCGGAGTCAGACAGAACAAGCATGAATCGGGCAGTTTTACCCTTTCTCAGTAATATGATGAGCCAAACCTGTGTAAATTCTATTTGAAAAGCATGTATGAGACTATGGTGGGGTGCAGTGGGGAGAGACATCGTGGAGCCAGAAGAGATGGCTCAGGGTCCCTGCTTCAGGGAGACATGGAGACATGAGTTCCAATCCTGCCTCAGACACCAACCAGCTGTGTAACCGTAGAGAAGTCACCTAACCTCTCTGTAATAATGCCCACATCACAGTGTTGTCATAATCAAACAGATGTACGTAAAACTGTGTGAGCCTTATAGCAATGTATAAATGTTCCCTGTTAGTATTACTATTTATAGGGGTGGCTAGGTGGCACAGTGAATAGACCACCGGCCCTGGAATCAGGAGGACCTGAGTTCAAATCCGACATCAGACACTTGACACACTTACTAGCTGTGTGACTTTGGGCAAGTCACCTGACCCCAATTGTCCTCCAAAAAGCAAAAAATAAAATATATTACTATCTACAATCTGACTGGGAGGAACTCACTTAACGTCAATGAGCCTCAGTTTCCTCAGCTGTAAAATGACAACATTTGACAAGCTCTAAATCTATGAAAAATATGAACTGAAACCTCAAATAAGTAAGACTGGTCAGTGGCCAGGGCTGACCACTGACTCCACCCTGACCTTCCGATTCAATGTGCTGCCCCATCCTGGGATCTCAGTGGTTTTTCAGATTGACTTTCAATAATTTCATCACTCTAGAAATAGATTTAAGCTTTCTTTTTCTTTGCTGTCTAGCCCTTTACTCTTAAGATTCTCTTCCTAATATATAGTTTCAACTATATACTTTGATGCTGTTTTTTCTGAAATTTGTAAGAGTAGATTTATTATCAAAATGATACATTTTTATCACATATTCTTTACAACATATCTTTGGAGAACAGGGTTGGCAAGTAAAATCTAAAGATTTATAGGTGAAGAATCAGGATCCCAGAAGTAAAATCCCTCATTCAAAAGCCACACAGTTTATTAGTAGTAAAGAGGTGACCAGAACGACCCAGTTTTGTTCAACAACTGTCACCTCCAGAACACTGCACTTTCCACAGTACCTTCACCAGAGGTGCAGCCAGCATGAAGCCGTTCAAAGCAGACACACCACGTTATTACCACCCACTTACCCTCTGACCCCTTGCAATGTGGCTTTTGCCTCCATCATTCCTGATGTGATTGTAATCAAAATCTTAAATCACTAAAATCAATAAATTTTTCAGTCCTTAGAAGATCACAAGATTTTGGACTTGGACAAGACCTCACAGGCCCGAGAGAAGAAATTGGAGGACCAGAAAGACGCCATCCTTTCTCAGAATTTTCTCAAAATGTCAGGTAAAGTTAGACAAGTGGGCTCCCAAAGAGCCTAAGCAATGCCTCCAGATGAGCAGAGACACTCGGATACATCCTAAGAAAATGGGTCTGTGGCACAGGAGAACTCATGGAAAGGGAAGACAAAGGAAGAAGAGGTTGTGGGAAGCTGTGAAAGCCACTCAAAGTCCATACATAGAACTATCACTAGGGTGCTGTGTGAGCTCTGGGCAAGCTGAGTCGCCCAGAGGAAGGTGAGAGAATGGGGAAATGCCATGGGCAGTATGACTGAGGAAGCTAACATTCTAGCCCGGACAAGAGAAAACTAAAGAACTTGACCACTGTAAGGGTCTCAAGGGAGGCACGTGAAGACGGAGCAGCTTTGTCCTGGGCTACTCCAAAGGACAATGCTCTGGACCAATGGGAAAAAAACACAAGAAAACCAACTTGGCCTCCCTATGAAGAACTCGGGAGAGTCACCTCCTGGACAATGGCACAGACAGATCGAGTTAGGACGGAGGGAGCTCAGAATCACTCTAAGTATTCAAATGGAGGCCAAGTGAGCATCTATTCAGAATGCTCTGGATCCCCATATTGCATAAGAGATCACTACACAGCCTGAGTTCCATTTCATCGGTAAGATCCACTGATTCAACTCCAGAAACATGGGTCACATGTGACATTATTCAAACCGTGATTCATTCTATCAACAGGTGATTCATCACAAACTTCTGCTTTCTACCTTTGATTATCTCATCTCAAACTCAAGTACAAATGAGCAAATAGCTATGCCATGCAAAGTAAAATGATTCTGCACTGTAAAGCATGATGTTAGTCTGAGAACAAGTGAAATAAGCATGAAGCACCCTAAGTTCCATGGTAAAAATATTAAGCAAGTTCCCTTCAGTCCATCAAAGCCATCTGTTGAACACTGGGGTATTTGCACGGTCATATTGACCTTAAGGAGCTTGTTGTGTAATGAAGGACAAAGGACAAAAAAAGAACCTATTTAAGAGAAACCACATGAAACCACCTCAGGATGAGCTCCCTCTCTCATTCTCTGATAAAATTCCTGCATTATAAACAGCAGAGACTTAATGAGATAGAATCCAGCCTGGAAGAGCAAGTTTGGAACAAGAGCAGGTATAAGGGGAGCTCAAAACTCAGATGGGAAAGGATGAGGGTGGAGAGCATGGGAGTGAAGGTGGAAGGAAGAGGAGACAAAGAGCAGCAGCTGTAGAAAGGCCCGGAGGCAGCACCATGGCTCCTGCCCTCTCCATCCCAAGTCACTTGGTGACTTTTTTGCTTTTCTGCCTCTCTATTGTATCCACCCTGTGGAATGTTAACTCCTGCATGGGAGGGATGAGTTCATTTTTCATCCTTGTATCCCCAGCACTTCGCACAAAGTAGGTGCTGAATTGAACTGAACCAGGTCGGGGGAACTGGACAACAAATCCCCAGTGGGGATCCCAAAGCTGGAGAAGGCTGGCATCATGAGGAGGGACGTCCCCTGGGGCACTGGATCTAAACAGAGCGGCAAAGTTCTACATTTATCCCTGGACCAAACCAGGGGACAACTAACATGCCAGAAGACAGACTGACATACAAAACCTCCTTCAGCTGAAGCCTAGGAGATGCCATCTCACAGTGTGGCTTTTCCTCCCAACAGAGCTGATCATGGCCCAGCCTTATCCTGTACAACTCCTGACCAAAGCCTGACTCACAAGTAGTGTCTGGGGGTCTGACTGACTTGAGGATCCTTGTCTCAGACCCCAACATTACATGGATGCTGCTATGTGCCTCTGGGCTTCCCTGTGATCCCACACTCTTGTTTCTATGATCATGCATCATTTAAGGCTTGTTTCAACAACTTCTTCATCTCTAGGACACCACGTCCTAGAATGACCACAGGACACTGTCTGTGGCCTTCTGGGGAACCCACGAGTTTAATTCCTCAAAGATTATCATATTCCACGATTTATAGTGTCACTGGAAGAATGCTGGTGTTAAAAAGATGGGCTTTATTTCAAGGATAAACCTCAGGTCATTGAAGGAAAATCCAAAATTGTCATCTTTTCTCCAAAACACATCCCTCTTCCCAAATGCACAATCACTGTGGAAGATCCAGTCACCTCAATCCAACAGGTTCGGTCTTATGTTCAGTTGCTCACCTCTCACTCTCCCCTCGTAGCCAATCAATGGACAAAGCTTATGGTTTCTACCCTTATAAACCTGTTCTCTGCCCACCCAAACGTCCCCATAGTTCAGGCCCTGATCATATCCTGACACCTAATTGTCCTGCAGAGAGAGGAGGGGCTGCCAGAGTGGCCGTGTCGGGCCCCTCCCCTGCCTACCATACATACACACACACACACACACACACACACACACACACACACACACACACACACACACGAAGCTCCTGGGTGTCTCCCAGATCGAACACACCAGCTAATTGGGTTCATTCCAAGACTCACTCCACTCCACTGCTTTCCACACACCCTACAAAGTCGGCCTGCCTGCCACTCCACTCGACCTCCCATGGCTGCCCTTCCTCCCTTCCTCACCTCCACCTGACTTCCTTCAAGGCTCAGATCAAGCACCACCTTCTAAGCGGCTGCTCCTCCCCCAGTTGCCAGCACCTTCTCCCTTCTCCCGTAAGGCTTCCTTCCATCTCCTCTGTATGGACTATGTCTGGGCCAGATGTGGTCCATACTATGGCCTCCCTCATTAAAAGGAGAGCTCCTCAGGGGCAGGGACTACCAGCACCCTTCTTGAACTTGCCAGTCCTTGGCACAGGCCTGCTACACAGCCCTGTGGCACTTCCCAGCTGCTCACCACCCACCTGCAGCAGTTGTCCAAGATTGAAGGGCTGACAGCTAGCTCCGTGAGTTGTCCATCCAACCGTCAATCATGACTTGCACAGTCAGCTTCACTTGGTTTTGCCTATGCGGGCTGTTGGGCTGAATCTGTCTGTGTCTGGGGATGTTATTTAGAAATCTGCAACATTCTGCAATCTGAGGCAATGAGCCCAGTGTCCTCTGAACACAGTACCATCCAGATCACAGAGTAAGAGCCGGAAGGAACCTTTGTGGCCCTTTTTATGGATGAGGAGGCTGAGGCTCAGAAAGGTCAGCTTATTTGCCCAAGGTCATACAGGTGGTCCGCTGGTATTCTGACTCCAAGAACCCTGCCCACATCCAGATCCTGGGTGTGTGCCCTCCACAACAGTGGCCAGCACCTTTGGCTGCTCACCCTCCCATGTGCACTTTCCTGTAACATCTCCAAAGGAATCCTGTGTGACCTGAACATATGCATAACCACAAAAAGGAGGCCAAAGGCACTCAGAGTCCCCTTGAGCCAGGACCTAACTCACTCTCCAAGTACAGAAACAGGGCTTCCAGAGCACCCTGAGGCTGGAAGAGAAACTCCTTTGTAAAATCCTCCAGGAGGAGGTGACTAAGAACATAAAACACTACGAAGCTGTAAGAGAAGCTTGTGATGTGTCCAGTTCCGCGAATCCACGAGGTTAGGAAGGCACAGACAATTCCAGGAAGGTCTAGGATAGTGAGGGGCCCAAAGCAATGCCATCGACAGGTCACACTGCAAACACCTGCAGGACCTGCCAGGTCAGCCCTGCCCCCAAAGAACTCCCTCTGGGGAGCCCCAGACCGAGCACCAAAGACCCCCAATGAGAGAGAACCTTCTAGGGGAGCCAATGCCCTGGGGGAAGCCTTGACTGCTTCTCCTTTCATCAAGCTAACTTCTGCCTTTCTGCCACACACCCATTGCCCCCACATGCCCACTTCAGCCCTCCAGGGCCAAACAGAAGGAGACGAATCCCTCCTCCAGAGGGAAGCTCTCAAGCTCCCCTCAATCACCTGTTCTCCCTTAATCATCAGACCACAGTTCCTTCACCTGCTGCTCCTCTACCAGGGAGATCTCCTCCAGACAGTCTCCAGGTTGTCAACGTCCTTCCTAACACTGGAGCCACAATGGCACACAAGAGCCAAGAGCCCCGGGCCTGGAGACAGCAAGACCAGAATTCAAACCTGGAACCGAGCCTTCCTGGCTGTGTAATCCAGGAAAAGCCGCTTCACCTGCCTGCCTCAGTTCTCTCCACCGTAGAAAGGGAACAATATCAGCAACCACTCTCCAGCGCTGTTGTGAGGGTCAAACAGGATGTTCCTAAAGTGCTCAGAGCACATCAGCGTCCAGCCACGTCTGACCCCCCGTGGCCCCAGGACTTGTGTCCACTGCAATTGTTTGCCAGGTCCTTCTCCGGCATGGCCCCATTTTACAGAAAACGAACTAGGACAAACAGGGTGCAGTGACTTGCCCAGGGTCACACAGCAAGTGTCTGGGATCAGATTTGAACTCAGATCTTCCTGACTCCAGGCCAGATGTTCTACCTCCCCACCACCAGGCTGCCCATGGCTGACACACAGCAGGTGCTCTATAAATGCTTATTTTCTCAGCCCCTCCCCCCAATCCCTATTACACGTCACTGTATAACATTCAGCTCACCTTTCCATTCTGGTTAACAGTGGGTCTTCGGATTCCTACTCTGCCAGAATCTAAAACTGTCAGCCAATCTTCCCAACAAACATTTCACTGACCTGGTAACAAGTTTTCCCATCTTTGTGCCACCCTGCCGTAGAAGTGGGTGACCCATGATAAGCATCCTCCTAGCCTTTATCCAAATCACTGATGAGATGGCAAAGTACTTTGTGACCAAGAACAATCCCCGAAGGCTCTCCCCCAGACTCCCCAAGTTGGCATCAAGCCATGAATTGTCACTCAGTGGAGTCAGCCCTTTCAAATTAACATTCACATACAGCCCACACCTCTCCATTTTTTCCACAAAGAAAAGCATTTTCGCTGTTATTGACAATGTACCTGAGTCCCCTTAACTAGCACCCAGTGACCCTGTCAAAAAGGGAGCTTTGTAAGCATGACTTCTTCTCAATGACGCCATGTTGAGTGTTGCGGTCTCAAATGGGATCTTCCAGATGGTCACTGACTATCCCACAATAATAGAATCTAGAATTCCACCAGCAACCAGAAGTCAACCTCGTTGGGCTACAGTTTGTAAGGGCCATTCTCTTTTGGAAATTAGGGCAGTTGACCTCGGTCTTGTGTCTGCCCTCCCATTAGCAATCACACACACCCATGGGGGAGTCTGTCTGGGCTAGTGGTTTGGGCTGGCTAAGTTCTCTAACTATATTCTCATTTATCTTGAGATTCATCTCTATATTAACCATTTTTGTTCTGCTGTATGTTATAGCACAAGAACCTTTCTCTTTAACAGAGAAAACAGAAACAGAATAAGAGTAATTCTAGCTTCTCAAATGGTTTGCTATCAATACCCCACACGTACATCCAGAGCAGTCACCCAATCCACTGCAGGAATGGCCTGGTTCTGTAGGTGGTGAGTTTCAACACTGGATGCCTACATGAACAAACTTGATAGCCGTTCATCAAAGACTTTTGTAGAAAAGATCCCTGCTTAAAAGGAGTTTAGATCAGGGGATCTCTGGGGTATTTTCAAGTTCTGAGATTCTATGATTCTATGAACCACATGGATTACAAAATTTCTATTTTAAATGTTCAAATTATTAATTAACAATGAATTTTTAGTGTCATTACCAAAAGCTATTAATTAAAGCCATTAATTACAATTTAACAATACTATTACTCAATAGAAGTTAGCTGTTCTAGAGAAAGAGTAACTGCCTTCAACAGAAGCCTTAATTTAATTTCTGCCTTTCTCCAAATTTCCCTACCGGTAAGCATCAGTCCAAATGCATTAAAAGTAAGACATTCTCAATTGGTATGATGCTAAGGAAGTAATTTAAAATGCCCATTCCATTTGACCCAAAGATCCCAAATAAGGCACACAAACCAAGGAGAGGAATATTTTTTTAAGCCATATATACCAAAATACTTATTGCTGCATTTTTGTAATAGCAAAAACTGGAAATAAAATAGACACCTATTAATGGGAGAGTGGCTAAACAAAGTGTGGTATGTGAATGAAATGGAATGTTCTGGACTTTTAAGAACTACAGTCAAATTGGAAAAAAAAAATGTATTAAGCACCTGCTAGGTGTAAAGCCCAGTAATAAAAATGCAGAGAAGCAGGGGAAGACGTGTATGAACTGATGCAAAGTAGAATGAACCATGAAACCACAGACATAGGTGTGAAATGAGCAGAACTGCGCTTGATGCCCCAAAATGAAATACGAAGTTGTATCGCTCTCCCTCCTCTGCAGAGTAGAGGGTGTGTAACATCACACAAAACGTCAGTCTGTCTGATGTGCCACTCGTGCTGAACTGGGTTTTTTAAATTAATTTTTATAAGGGATGGCTCTTCTGGAAAGGATCATTCAGAAATCAAGGTTATGAAAAGCAAAAGGTAAGGATGAGATGTTTTTTACTAAGCAATGTCATCCGAGGCTCTCCCCTCCAGAAAGACCACAACTGCTCACTCATTACAGAACCTCCGGCTACGGGCCTCGTAGCAGGGTCTCTGAGTCAAGGGGAGAGCCACAGGACACGGCTTCTCCTTACTTGTTTCTACCCCAGAAATCAGACAAAGCTTGTTGGGCGGTCTTAAAAACACCCTCAACATGTTTCGTTGGGTGAGTACTGCACTCCACCAAAGTACAGACTTCAAGCTGCAAAGGACCACAGATGTCACTGGGTCAAGACACGGAGGTGGAGAGAATGAGAGTGATTGGGGGCTGGGGGGGGTCCCCAGGGAAGCAGACCTCATAAGGGATGACAGACACACAGCTCTGACTCAGGCCTTCTAGGTCATGTCCAGTGCTCTCTTTGTTTCATGTTACATTTACCAAGAGAGAACGCAATTTCCCAAAGCTAGGGGGTTAACGTCTGTGTGTGTATAGATGTATCTCTAGGAAGAACACAGCAGGGACCCACAGACATGACCACAGAGCCATCTAAATACTGGTATCTACACTGGCAGCAGCCAGGGAAGGATGGGGGGGGGGGGTGCGGTGCTCAGAGCATTGGGCCTGGAGTCCAAAAGGCTTGAGCTCAAATCTGCCCTCAGACCCTTAGAAGCTGTGTGACCCTGGGCAAGTCACTTGCCCTGTTTACCTCATTTTCATCATCAGTAGAAGAGGAATAACAAGAGCACCCCCCCTCCTCAGCTGGCTGTGTAGATAGAGGAGATCACATCTGAAAAGCCCTTTCCAAACCCGAAGCGCTACATAAATGCAGCTTGTATTAATATTTTTACTATCTAAGTGTTTCTGTCTGTTTTAGCATCTGCTTTACAGTCTTATCAAGGCCAAAAAAAAAAGGCCCAGTCCTATTCACTAATAGTTTTACAAAGAGGCTCTAGCTTCTACTGCCGGAGCCAGGAAAATAGACATTTCAGCCTCCTGAGCTGCTGTGTGAAAAAAGAGGCTGAAGGGGAAGACAACTGAAAAATGAAGCGAAAGAAAAGGCTCCCACATATCTCATCTTCTCCTCTCCTCATTCATTTTTCTGTCAGGGACCCGTTAGATTTCTTCTTTTACATGGCAGGTCATGTAAACTAAACATAACTTACAGGAAACTTTTGATTTAACTTTAGTCATTTGATTTTTCTCACTGCCAAAAAACGGGCTCATGTCCTCGGAGCCAATTTTCAGCTTAAAAATTAGTTGACAATAAAAATTAGTGATAAGTTACTGACCGCTGCGCCTAAGCTCAAGTGTGTGTCTTAAAAACGCCAAGCACAGACCCTGCGTCACGTGACAATGGGACAGCTGGGTCTTAGGAGCCCCAGCTCCCACCCATGCCCAGTGGCATGAGCGGCACAGGCCAGGAGGGCCTCGGAATGGGTGTCCTCAGAGAAACCAGGAAAATGCTCAAGTGTGAAGGTGATGAGAAAGATTCAGATCAACCTTCGACATCCTTTAAATGAAACAGATCTGGAAGTTTACTGGAAACCAACAACCCGACTTAGGATCCAAAAAGGCCATCTTCTCTCCTTAAAATCAGAGGAGCACTTGGACTAACAAGAAATAACGCACAGTTTGGCTTGATCAAACCCTTCATTAACCCTTCTCTGTACCCCTGAGGGATTGCCCTTTTAAAATCCTCCTCAAACAGAATGGAGGGGAATGGCTTGCACAAGGCAGCATCTGCGTGGGATTCCTGTCTCAACAGTGCCACCTAGCGACCTCCTGGCTCCCCGGCTCCCCGTTAGTCACTCCAGGTGGCTCTCCTGGCCTCCACCTGATAAAACCTCCTTTAGTTCACATTTCTCTATTTGCTTTCTGTGATTCATCGCTCGTTCTGTAAATATTGTTAACGCATATGTGCACGTGTGTATACATATACATACACACACATATGTGTGTGTACATATATACAGAGAGCAAAAACACCTCCATAACAAACATTCTCTAAATGCACAGGCTGCATTTTTAACAAGCGATCCCTCAAAACCCCATAGTCCTTCATGTCTCTTGCTGCAGATGTAACCCGAAGGACGGGTCTCGAGTAAACGTCGACCGTTACCTTCGTGATTTCTTCCGAAGCTCGTTCAAAGTCCTGGACGTGTCTACAGTAAAATCCCACGGTACAACTAGGGTCCATTTTTCTGAACGACATCTTTTTGGGAGAAGGGCAGTGGAATGACTGCAATGGAAGAGAAAAGTTCCTTTAGGAGACTACGGCAACATTTTCTTCTTATGGGCTTTACACAACGGGAACCATCATCTGGGCTGGTTAGCAGGACCATGCTTCCTGCTTCTCCAAAGCACAGAACTACGTAGCTAACACTGCATGCAGATTCAATTCCACACAAATCTACTTTATCCGTTTATTAATTATTACTATCATCTTGCAGAGTAAGGGAAATGTAGGCCCCCCCCCCAAAAAAAAACAAGTGTGCAGACCTGGCACTTCCTACTGTTCTCCCTCAGCACCTTGCACATAAGCTCTCTCCCCACTACTTGGAAAGTCCTCCTCCTTCCCCTCCTCCCCCTCTTCTTCCTCCTCTACTTCCCATCAGTTAGGCACTCGGTAAACGCTGGTTACACTGAATTAAATCTGCAGGACATAACAACCAGTCAAGGACAGGGTGTCCCAAAAGCCTCAGTGCCGTTTTCAGCCTCAATAGTCTAACACTGTGCTAAGACTTTTGGGATACCCTGTATATAATTCACCAGGTTTGCAACCAAGTTAGATTATGTTAGGTGAATATCTGAGACATTCCATTCCAAGATACAAAGCTGGGAAGTTTGAAAGCCCTTTGGTAAAGCATAGAGGCAGACAGAAAACAAAAATTCTCAGCAGCACCTCATCTGTGGATGGATTTATTTAACAAGTCTACATCATGTGCTTGTCCCAAGGAAACCAATTAGTTTACCTAAGTCAACAGTTCCTACACAAGGTAGCCCAAGCTCTTCCTGAGTTCATAACAGGCTCTTTGTGGAGGCCAACAGAGGCTGGAGATGGAGGGAGAAAAGGAAGAAGAAGAGAAAGATACCTCCCTCTGCACAGCTGCTCCCACCCTTCTCTGTAGATGCTTCCTTCTGTGATCCAGATCAGGGAGACGGGTCACTTAACCCTCTTTCCAAGAAGGTTTGCAGGAGACTGTCTGGGGGTCCCTGGCCTGCGTGCTACAGGATCTTCTCGATAGGCAGTGGGTAATATAGACTCTAACTCAATCCACAGCCCAGGGGGCCAAGGGAAAAGACAACCATTCCAACTGCTTCTGTGATTGTAGCACGAAGCACCTGAAGGCTCACAAAGTACTTTTGCTCCCAACAGCCCCTGCAGTACATGGTACACATAGGAACTCTAGCTTACAGGGAGGAGGCATGAGCTCAGCAAGGTTATGTGATTTGCCACCTGGGTCAGAGCCAAAATTTGAACTCGGCTCTCTCTCTGGACTCCAGCTCCAATACTTTTCCCCCCACCAGACTGCCTCACAACCTCAAGCATTAGCATTCAGCTCAAATTATCTGAACTCATTCCAAATGGTCAATTTTGGTGTATGGATAACTTTCCCTAAAAATGCCAAGTTAATTTCCCTTAGCCAAAGAATTAACCTAGTTAAGAATGAACCTGGAAAAAATTTTAAAAATTAAAAAAAAAAAGAATGAACCAGCGCTATCTTCAAACTCACAAACTCAAAGGGCGATAAGACCACAAACTCAATGAGTCCTATGTATATCTGGGTGTTAAAAATGTAAAATTAAAATGTTTGGAATTCCCGCTTCTTAGATATCCAATAGTCAGAGGTGCCTACGCATGCTACGAGGCCTCTGAGCTTCTCTTGTTCCTGGTCTAACGAGTGGCCCATGTGCCCACATTCTAAAGACACACAGATACAACTGCTTTCTTTGGTTAAATCGCTTCAGCCATTTGTTAAGGCTCTGATAACGTGCCTTGTCAAAAGACAGCAACAGAGACCATGCAAACGAATCCTGGTTTGGGCAGGGAGCTTCACTAAGAGGCCTCTGTGCAAGGAGACCCAACCTGGCTCTGGCAGAAGGACAGGAAGAGTTTCCAGAGGACCAGGGAACAGCAAGTCTTCTCCACAATGGAAGTGCCCTAACACAGCCCCAGCTTTCTTAGTGGTAAAGCTGCTAAAAAGCAGATCTGTCCAGCACAGAAGCCAAATGAAATCATCCCAAGATGTTCACTCCATGCTTCCACACTGACTCAGCAGCACCACCCAGCTGGGCACTTCTTCTACACGCCAGGGCCTGCACCCACGTTTGCTGATCACTCGACTTGCCACTCCTAGCCATGGAAATCACACCTCTACAACTCAAAGCAGAGACAGTAATAAGGCCTTTCCATTTAATTCACTTTCCTACCCATGGACTGCCTGAGAAGCTGCCTGGCATGGTGGGGAAAGGAGCAGGGCCAGGTTCACGTTCTGCTGAGTGACCCTGGCAAGTCACTAAACTCTTGGGTTCCTCCCTAAGATTCTAAGCTGCCAAGAAGTGCCACCCTGCATGGTGGAGGGAGTTTCCTCCTCCAGAAGTTCCTCATGCCAAAGACATGCCAGGCCTTGCCTCTTGCCCTATGCTATACATGTGAAGAGGCAAGATTTGTGGAAGCCGACTGTCCTCAGCAGAGAAGAGAGGCTTAACCAACATGCAACACTGTGAGAAGGGAGAGTTTTCACTGAGGGAATCAGGGCTGACTGCAGGAAGGAAGTGTCAAAAGATCAGGTCACAGAATGAAGAAAAAGATCTCCATTTTCATTCAAAAAGCAGCTTATCTGAAACCAGCTGGGCAATTCCTGGTGCCTGTTCTCTCTTAGCAGAGGGTGGTCCTCCTGAATAGCTACTATGCTCCAAAGAAATCCCAGGGCCCAACAGGACAAAAGGAAGGAAGGATGGAAGGAAGTATGAAGAGAAGGAAGGAAGGAAGGATGGAAGGAAGTATGAAGAGAAGGAAGGAAGGAAGGAAGGAAGGAAGGAAGGAAGGAAGGAAGGAAGGAAGGAAGGAAGGAAGGAAGGAAGGAAGGAAGGAAGGAAGGAAGGGCAAAAAAGCCCACCTGCTAGCCCTGTTTCAGGCTCTTCTTTCACATCATCCACATTCCAGATGAACAGTTCTAGTGATCTGGCTGTGGATGCCCTGCCTTGGTACAGGTTGCCTACCATCCCTGGAAAGCCATCTTTCACCTCCCCTTCTTAAAGTCTCCCGTCTCCTTCAAGGTTCTGCTCATGTGTTAGGGCACCAACCAGTCCAAGTTTGCTGAGGCTCATCTACTTACTTATTTAACTTCAATTAGGATGACTGATCCTGGAAGGCAGGGAGTCTTTGCTTTGCTCTTTGTAACTACTGTGCCTCACACATAGTTGGTGCTTATGATACAAATGTTAGATTAAATTCCTTTGGGAAAAAAAAAGGAGTTCAGGTCAATATTGTTCGTATTCACCTGCAAGGTGAATTCTAATCCAAAGAGCAAACCAAGCATTTACACTGGGAGAAGCAACATCCGTGTTCTTTGGTCTGTTTCAAGGCCTTGCTCCTTAGACTGACCTACAATCACCCAGAGGAACGTCAAACACTACATTTTTCTACATGACTGTTTTGATGACTGAAATAATTACATGAACATTAAAAATTAAAATTACTTTCCAAGTATGGGGCATCATTAATTCAGCACTGGGACTTGACTGAAATCATTCCAACTTGTGGCTGTCTGTACAGTTTCTTTTCATTCAAGCAGATTCTGAACTCAAAGAAAACAAAACCAATTTATAATTCAGATTGATTTCCATTTATTATAGGCCAAGTCAGTTCTCAAAATATTGTCCAATCAACCATAAGAAACTCTCCACATCATGTTTAGACACAAGCCTTCGGTACCTGGCTGCCAACTTACACCGTGTAGTCAAGATAGATTATGTCACTGGCAGTCAGGTGCCAGGAAGTTCCAGTTTTTAAAAGCTTCTTCTCACATTTTAAGAGGATTAATGTCCAACATGTAAGCCTGCTTTTTTATTTAGTTATTTAAAATTAAAATTAAAGGCTGCCCTGCATTTGAACAGCTCCCGTTCCTTTCTATGGAGTAGGGATAGTCACAGTCCCGCTCCAACAAGTACTCTTCGCTGTCACATTATACAACTGCTTAGTATGAAACCTTCTAAGAGCCCTACAGAAAGCGCACCTGCTCACACACCCTGAGCTGCCACAGTTTGGGTTCTCAGGAGCGCTGCTGACATCTGTCACTTTTACTAGTGGGGGTGTGCGTCTGCCTTCTCACCTACTTCTATCAGAGTCTGGCAATGTTTACCCCCACTGCCCTCTGGAAGTATGGTTCTCGTCCTTGTACTGATGAAGAACCTGGGAGCTCAGAGAGGGCGAGGTGACCACATCATGACCCACCTGAGGACACACAGGTAGAAAGTGGGCATGTAAAGCAGAGATTTCATCTCCAGACCCACTACTCTCACCAACATCTCCTACAGCCAACACTTTTCAGCCCTGGAACTAAGATCTGGAAGAGTTTACCATCCAGCCTCAGGGATGAGATGAGGGACCAGGTGTCATGTGGTCCCATCTATTCATCATCTCTCAGGACAGGGGTAGAACGCCAGATGTGGCCACCTGAAGGATGCACTGTCCCCAACGACAGAGCAGCAGAGTCAGCACAAACTCATCCACATCAACGTCACCCCCTCCGGCCACCTCCACCTCTTCCCCGACAACACCAGAGCTCACGTCCCCATGACAAAAGCTTTTACACCATTCCTCAGGCCTTTCAGTTTCCTCTTCCCTTCCAGGCCAATCCTGCTGGTCACAGTACCCAGACTGTTAATAAACACAGGGTGGAGGGCACACCGTGGATGTAACCTAGGCCCACTCACCCAAGGAACAGATGGCCCTGGGCCTTATGTCTGCGTCAGGATGGACAAGTGTGTGGTTCAGGTTACCAAAACACCTGACTGCAACAGATACCAATTAGAAATGCCATGGCTGCCTAGTGGGAAAAGCCTGGGATATCAAGTGGTACTTCCTCAGGCATCAGTATGGAATGTCAACAGGACAAAGCACATTGGGCCTTCTCTGTTCTGACTACAGGAAAGTCAAAAAGATTACATTATGAAGGAGTTTGCAGATCCTATACATGATTGTATGCCACCATGATGGGGGTGGAGGGTGGGGAGGAAAGGGAGAAAAATCTGGAACTCAAGAGACTCTGGAACTGAACCTTGTAACCTAAAAGTAAACAAACAAGTCAATAAAATTTAAAAAAAAGGTTACATTAAATACGAAGCACTGGTGCCAATAAAGGCTGGGAAAATTCAAAGGTATCTTCCTAGCGTTGTGTTCCCTCCAGAAATGCACAGCCTGGTCCTAACAAGAAGTACAAAGTAAGGAGGGAGGTTAGAAGAAAAAGAGCCTCACCATAAAAAGCTACTGGGGTGACAAGGATGCTTAAGGCACCACCCCAGAAAAAGAGAATGTCTCCAAAATATCTACAAGCAAAACCTCAAAGACAAACGCAGCTTGGAAACAAATTCAACTCAAATTCCTGGAAGCAAGAATTGTTTGTTTTATGAGCTAAAAAGGGTTTTTATAAATGAGATGAGAAGACTGATATGGAAGGAAGAGTTTAAAAGGAAATTGGGGGCAGCTAGGTAGTGCAGTGAAGGGAGCATAGGCCCTGAAGTCAGGAGGACCTGAGTTCAAATGAGACCTCAGACACTTGACACCTAACTAGTTGTGCGACCTCGGGCAACTCAACCCCAATTGCTTTGCCTCCCCCTCACCAAAAAAAAAAAAAAGGAAATTGGTAGTTTGGCATAAGAAATACAAAACTTTACCCAAGCAACCAACTCTCTCAAAATTAGAACTGACCAAAAAGAAGTTACAGACTCTATGAGACAAGCAACAGTAAAATAAAATCAAAAGACTGAAATATATATATATATAATATATGTAGATGAAACAATAAGGTGTCTCCTCCTAACAAAAATAACTGACCTGTAAAAAAGATCAAGGAGAAAAATTTAAGAATCGGACTATCTGAACACTATGACCAAAAAAATAGCCTAGACTATGTATTTCAAAAAATCTTAAACTGACCATATCTCTTGGAACCAGAAGACAAAGTAGAAATATAAAGAATCTACCAGTCACTCCCTGAAAGAAGCCCCAAAATGAAAACTCCCCAGAACATTATAGCCAAAATCCAGAGCTTCCTGGTTAAAAAAAAAAATACAGTAGCCAGAAAGAATTCAAACACAAATGAAAAAAAAATGGAACTTTAATGAAATGGAAGATTTCTAAGCATTACTGATGAAAAGACCAGAGTTGCACAGGAACTTTGAAGGACAAACACAGAAGTCAAGAGAAACACAGAAAAGTTAAACATGAGCAAGCATTGTAAAGGACTAAATAAGGATAACAGTTTATGAGATGATACAGGTGTCACCCCTCAACTCCAGCATTATCAGGGGCAGAAAAGGAGACTAATTTGACAGCGGGCCTGGGAATTATGATGTTATAATCTAGCATGAAGAATGGAAGGGGAAGAGAAGAGAAATAAACTGGAGGGAGGATAGAGTGGAAGGAAGAGGAAGAATGGGGAACATAACCACATAATTGGAGTATCCAAGAAGAATTACATAAAACCAAGGAGAAAAAGGGTTAAGGATTAAGTGATACTTGAACCTAATTCATCTGAATTGGTCAAAGGAGGGAAAAGTACATACACGTGCAGAGTTGGGTATGCAAATACATTTCACTCAAGAAAGAAACAGAAAGGAAAGGGAAGAAAAAAAAAAGCAGATTAAAGGAGGGAATAGTCCCAAGGAAAACAAGCTCCAAAGGATGTGCAAAAATACTTACAGCAGTTCTTCTTGTCGTAAAAAACAATGGGAAACTGAGGGGGTGCCCCCCAATCAGGGAACAAGGAACAGAATAGAAATGTGACAGCGTACTGTACTGTAAGAAGTGACGGAAGGGGTGGTTAAAGAAACCTGGGAAGACCTGCATGAACGGATGAACAGGGAGGTCGGCAGAACCAGGAGAACCATTTACACAATACTGTAAAGATGCACAACTTTGAGCAACTTTGGACCTCTGATCATTGGAATGATGGAGCCGTGATTCCAGAGGGTTGATGCACTCAGGGTACAGTTAGTGAGACAGACATTTTTGGATGTGACCAATGGAGGAATTAGTTTCGCCTGACAATATGATGTTTATAAAAGGGGTTATTGGGTGGTCTTTTTCCTTTTCTCCTCAAACTGGGGGGGGGGGAACAGGAGAGTGGAGGGAGAAAAGGTAGATTTTTACTGACTGAAAAAAATTAAGAAAGCAAGACTAAAAGATATCTGAACTCTGATCAATACAATGACCCGTCAGGCCTCCAGGAAAATGATGATGAAACATACCTCCCTCTGCAGAGAAAGTGAACCACAGATGGAGAAGGAGGCACGTTCTCCCAGACGTGATTAAGATGTGTATTTGTTTCACTTCTTATCACAAGGGATGGTTCTTACAGGGGGGTGGTTTTGAGGAGTGAAACAAGGTTTAAAAAAAACCTTATTTTTGAAAGAGAAAACAATGATGCCGTGGAAAGCCCGACAGAGTCAAGCACAAACATCAGCAGGCATCATTATTAGCCAGTACGCTTCTTAGAAGCACTGAAATACAAGAAGTACTAACTATGCCCTTTCCAGCTTCACATCAGGCCCTTGAAATTTACTGATCCATTCAGATAAAGTAGTTTTTAAAAATGTTTTTAAAACACCTATGAGAGCCAAGAAAATGACAGATAATGACTTCAGCAACATAAATGAAGAGAGCAGCCACAAAACAGTCTAGAGAGAATGGTGCGAAATCCCCCAAGAACAAGCTCCACTTCAAGAGTGATCGGGGCAGACACCACCATCCCACGCTCTGCTGAGGGAGAGGACCCTGGCTGTGGGACCCTGCACACATCTGTAGGATTTTTAAATGCACTCATCAGTTTTGCTGGGGTTTTTCTCTTCTTTTTCTTTGAAAACATTATTTGTTATGTGGGCTGGCTCTCGGGAAGGAAAAGAATATTGGGGGAAATTTTACTGATATTAGAAAAATCAGTCAAATTTACTTTAGAAATTTTTCAAACCCTGCTAACATTAGCAACTCTGAAGACAATAACCAGGTGCCTCATTAGTACACACTCCAAAATTCCCAATTTATGGTGCTAAACAGAATGATAGAGGCATAAAAAATACTAGAGAACATGGATCCTTAACTTGGACTACACAAACCTGCTTTTTAAATATTTGGATAATGATTTCAATAGAACTGATTTCCTTTATCACTTTTATTTTATGCAGTCAAAACTATTACTCCAAGGGGGCAGCTAGGTGGCGCAGTGAGTAGAGCACCAGCCCTGGAGTCAGGAGGACCTGAGTTCAAATTTGACCTCAGGGGGCGGAGCCAAGATGGCGGCGTAGAAGCAGCAAGGTCCCGCAGCTCCCACACCGCCACCCTAAAC